>CM061064.1:74790860-75501360 GCA_030762895.1 Sophora flavescens
CAAATGCGGGAAGATGGGACACATTGCTAGGATGTGCAAGTCAGGAGGACAATCTCAAACCATATCATTGAACCACGGAAGGGTCTTTACCATCCAAGGAGAGGAGGTGAAGGAGTCCGACGGTTTGATCCAAGGTAAGGGCTTTATTAAAGGTCATTATGTTATCATATTGTTCGAATTGGGAGCAACACTTCATTCTTTTCATTTAAATGTGCTCAATTCTTAGAGTTACCTGTTACTAAACTGCCATATGATTTGTGTGTTTCTACTCCTGCTAAAGATAGATTGATTACTTCTTCTGTCTGCCTGCAATATCCCTTATTGTTCCAAGACCTGACTTATATTGTTGATTTGATATGCTTACCTATGTGTGGTCTAGATATTATTCTGGGCATGGACTGGTTGTCTCGTAACAATGCTATTATTGATTGTGCTACTCGAACTATTTCTTTCATTCCACAGTCCATGTCTGTTAACTCTCCTAGGACATAACATCTTATCTCTGCTGCCTCATGTCGTAAGTGCTTAGTTAAGGGAGCTCAGGGATATATACTTCTCTTTTCTGCTAAGATAGAGGCTGAAAGTGATATAGCGGCGTTGCCTATTGTGTGTGAGTTCCCAGATGTGTTTCCTAAGGATGTCTCTAATTTACCTCCAGATAGAGAGATTGAGTTTACCATAGATCTAGTACCTGGGAGTGGACCTGTATCAGTAGCACCCTATAGGATGGCACCTCTAGAGTTGAGCGAGCTCAAGAAACAGATAGAGGATATGTTACAAAAAGGGTTTATTAGGCCTAGCGTGTCACCTTGGGGAGCACCAGTGCTTCTAGTGAAGAAAAAAGATGATAGTATGAGGTTGTGTGTTGATTATGGGCAACTGAATAAGATAAACATCAAGAACAAATATCCCTTGCTTAGGATAGACGACCTCTTAGATCAGTTGAGGGGAGCGTCAGTGTTTTCCAAAATAGATCTAAGATCGGGATACCATCAAATTAGAGTTAAAAGCGAGGACATCCCTAAGACAGCCTTCAGGACAAGGTATGGGCACTATGAGTATGTAATGATGCCCTTTGGTGTGACCAACGCCCCAACCATTTTCATGGACTACATGAATCGGATCTTTAGGACCTTTTTGGACAGGTTTGTGGTGGTGTTCATAGATGACATTTTAATATACTCTAGGACACCAGAAGAACATGGAGAACACTTAAGGTTGGTGTTGCAGATCTTGAGGGGCGAGCATCTTTATGCCAAACCGGAGAAGTGTGAGTTTTGGCTAGACGAGGTAAGGTTTTTAGGGCACACAATCTCAAAGGATGGTGTAGCGGTTGATTCCTCTAAAGTTGATGCGGTGTTGGGATGGGAACAACCTAAGACAGTAACCGAAGTGAGAAGTTTCTTAGGCTTAGCTGGTTACTATAGGAAGTTCATAGAGGGGTTCTCTAGACTAGCCTTACCTTTGACCCAGTTGACTAGGAAAGGGAAACCTTTTGTGTGGGACCAGGAGTGTGAGGACGGGTTCCAAGAGCTTAAGAGGAGATTGGTGTCATCACCAGTCTTCACTATACCGGATCCCTTAGTAAGTTTTGTGGTTTATTGCGACGCGTCTAAGAATGGATTTGGATGTGTCTTGATGCAGGAAGGCAAGGTGGTAGCATATGCCTCTAGGAAGCTTAGGCCACATGAGGGGAATTACCTTACCCATGACCTAGAGCTAGCAGCTGTGGTTTTTGCCCTTAAGATTTGGAGGCATTACCTTTATGGGGCAAGATTTGAAGTTTTTAATGACCATAAAAGCCTTAAATATCTGTTCGACCAAAAGGAGTTGAACATGAGACAACGAAGGTGGATGGAGTTCCTTAAGGACTATGACTTCGAGTTGAAGTACCATCCGGGAAAAGCCAATGTGGTGGCAAATGCTTTGAGTAGGAAGTCCCTACACGTGTCGAGCTTGATGGTGCAAGAGCTGAACCTCATGGAAGAGTTTAGGGACATGAATCTGGAGGTTTTGGATGTGTCCTCAAATGTCTTAAGTTTGAAGTTGAATAGGTTGGAAATTAATAGTGACCTTAGAGATGAGATTAGGTGGGAACAACTTTTAGACCAGGAGTTGCAGTCTCGGTTAGGACAAGAGGGTTATGAGTTGTCTATTGATGGGCTAGTGAAGTTTAAGAATAGGATTGTTGTTCCTAAGGAGGGGAGCCTTAGAGAGAAGATATTAGAGGAAGCTCATAAGGGAAAGTTTACCATACATCCTGGAATAATTAAGATGTACCAAGACCTTAAGAGGATGTATTGGTGGCCATGAATGAAAAAGGATGTGGCTAGCTTCGTAACTAGGTGTTTAGTGTGCCAAAAGGTTAAGATAGAACATCAGAAGCCTTCGGGGTTGTTACAGTCCTTGGAGATTCCAGAATGGAAGTGGAAGAGAATTTCCATGGACTTTGTGATGGGGTTGCCTAAGACGCGTTTGGGCTTGGACGCCATTTGGGTGATAGTGGATAGGTTGACCAAGTCTGCCCACTTCTTGTTAATTAAGGCAACCTATAGCTTAGACAAGTTGGCATACCTCTATATCAAGGAAATAGTCGAGCTTCACGGGATTCCCACATCCATAGTGTCGGATAGAGACCCGAGGTTTACCTCTAGATTTTGGAGAGCTTTTTAGCAAGCCTTTGGGACTAAGCTGAACCTTAGCACGGCCTATCATCCCCAAACGGATGGTCAGTCAGAGCGGATCATTCAGACCCTTGAGGACATGCTTAGAGCGTGTGTCTTGGATGAAGGAGGGAGTTGGGATAAATTCCTACCTCTCATTGAGTTTGCGTATAACAATAGTTATCACGCTAGTATAGGCATGGCACCCTATGAGGCCCTATATGGGAGAAAGTGTAGGTCTCCTTTATGTTGGTGTGAGGTAGGTGAGAAAACCTTGATAGGACCTGAATTGGTCCAGGAAACCTCTGAGAGAATCAAAATGATTAAGGAGAGGATGCGCACGGTGCAGAGTAGACAAAAGAGATATGCCGACAAAAGGAGAAAGCCTCTAGAATTCCAGGAAGGTGAGCATGTATTTTGAGAGTCACTCCTAAGACGGGGGTAGGGAGGTCGATGAAAGTCCACAAGCTGAATCCTTGTTTCACTGGCCCTTTCCAAATCCTTAAAAGAGTTGGGCATGTTGCTTACCAGTTGGCTCTTCCGTCACAGTTGGCAAACCTTCATGATGTTTTCCATGTGTCGCAACTCAGAAAATATGTGCCTGATGAATCTCATGTGATAGCTCCTGAGTCTATACAATTGAAGGATAATTTGATCTATAAGCCAAAGCCTAGTCAAATCATGGACAATAGCACTAAGACTCTGAGGAACAAGACAATTCCATTGGTGAAAGTGTTATAGGAAGGATTGACGCCTGAGGAAGCCACTTGGGAGATGGAGGAGGACATCGTTCGTCAATACCCAGATTTTATTATGTAAGGTATGATAACCTTTTAGTTTATAATATGACATATGTTACAATAGGTGCGTGTATGCGAGATGAATTTCGGGGACGAAATTCTTTAAGGAGGGGAGAAAATGTAACATCCTAAAATTCCAATACAATTAATTAAAAAAAAATTAAGTTACAAAATGTATAGTGCAAATAGAATATGATTAAGAGATTTAGTATAAAAAATTGATAGTATAAAGATTTATTGAAATTACTTAATTATTATAAAGAATGGAAAATTAAAAAAAAAAATACTTAGTTAATGATAAGTGTTCATGGGCTGTTCATGTTAACAAGCCCAAGTACACCACTACTAATATTGGCTTTTGCCAAAGAAGTAGTCATACATGGGTTTTTTAAATAATAATAAAAAAACATATATATGCTTATGTTAAGCAATCACGTTAGAGTGAGGAAGGTGGAGAGTTGCGCGCCGTACAGTCACGTAGGAAGGGAGAAAGGCGTTTCTTTTCTTGGGCAGTTCAACTATAGCAACACACAGATCCAAAAACACCAGTGAACAGAAGAAGAATTTTTAGAGAAGCACTACCTTTTATCATAAATAATTTTTAGGGTATTTTGGAGTCTTCGAGAGATGAGTAACAGTACTTTTTGCGAACACTTTCCATGGTATAATTGTTTATATGTGTGTGGAAGGGTTTACCTTATAGGTTTTTTTTTTGGAATTTGAATTGAATATATGAATGATATCATCAACCTAAATTTTAAAATTGGGGGTTTTCAATTAAAACAAAAATTTGTTAAATTGAGTATTTACTCTTGTTATTGATGGCATGAAATACATGATTGATATTTGTACTAGTTGAATGATATGCTTGATGACATATGTTATGTCTTGATGTTCGTGATTGTCATAGTGTAGTTATAAAAATTACTTGATGACATGATATGAGTCTATTTGGTATGCGTGATAAGATTAAATATTTAATTTATGGTAAATGAGTTGTTACATGTATGAGATATGAAATTTATGCCTTATGATGAGTTGTATGATGTTTGCCGCAATACCACCTATGATAGGGATATCGAAGAGCAATACCGCCTTAATGGGGTATCGAAAGTAATATCGTCATGTGATTGGGATGTCGAAAACGAGCAATACCACCTAAAAAGGGGTATCGAAAGCAACACCGCCACGTATTGGGGTGTCGAAAAGGGAGAAATACCGCCATGTGCACATGGGAGGTATAGAAATGGAAATGTCCCCGACAGGAGGGTGACATCGAAACACTCCTCGTGAGTAGGGGTGTGCAATGGGACGCCATTGTCATGTGATGTGTGAATTTATAGCATGCCGGCAAGAGACCAATTTAATTAGGAGGTCTTCGGGCCATTTGGATTAAAACAGAATTTACTTGGTATATGGAATGTGATGCATTGAGATAAGTTGTTGTTACGTTATATGCTATTGATTTGATGAGATTATTGTTGCTATTAAAAGTATTTTCTTTTATATTATTTTGGAAAATTAGCGGGTGCCATGGACAGTTTTTCCGGTCACCGTGCCGGCTGAGAACAATACTATTTTCGAAAATATTTTATAAAACTGTATTGTTGATCACTGGGATTTTATATCTCACTATAAGTGTTGTTTTCAGAGACAGAGGACATCGCTGTCAAGGACCCAGAGATCTGGGGAGTCATCTTTTATTACCTAGTTGGTTAGTAATGTAGTATGCTTGAAAGCACTATGCTGACGACATTCTTTGGTTTACGTATTATTTTTCTCGGATTGTAATTAGACGCCCGGTTTTGAGGCTTTTGGTTTTTATTTATTATTCGAACGTATGGATTTATATTTATATTCATTACTTGAATACTTTATTACTACATTATTTAATATGAGGTATTTTCAGACTTTAAATATTTTTTTTTTATTTTTTTTTCTTATGAGATTTATGCTTTAATTAAATGTTTCAAAGGATTTTTATTGATTTTATCTTAGGATTACAAATGTAACAAAGGACGTTACAATTGGCTCATTGCATACCAATGAATAAATGGTTCTTTTGATTTGTGTGCATTATTAAAATGGGAAGCTTTTTATTTATTTATTTATTTTGTGCATTTGAATAATTATATATTGTTGTTGTTTAAGATTCTGGAGCAGTTGGCAGGTGTACAAGTGTCTTTGACTCCGTTGCACAGTACTACTGCCTCTGCTTTGTTCACTTCTCTGTTGTCTTTGCCCAATAACAACTGGGGTTGTCTCTCAGAATGTACGCTTCTTACTTCATGTTGCTCGATCTTTCTTTACATTATTGGTTGAATTATCTTGTACTGTAAGTTTATATGAACTACTTCCTTTTGTCTTTTCATTTCAGTTATAATCCCATACAATCTTGAGAATATCTGTTTTGGGGAAAAAGGACCATAGACTTCATATTTTGTTGTATAATTTTATCATTTGTGAATTTTATTTTTGCCTTAATATGGCTGTGATAGCTCTAATTACTAAAGAATAGAATTTTAAGTCAATTATTGTCAGGTATAGTGTTATGTTCTTTCCCCAACTAGATCTTAGGCATCCATGCATCTGTTACTGTGGTAATTACCAACATGGAAAAATGTAATAAGCTAACACTGTATTTTTCATGCTTTGATTTTAGACTCTACGTGCGCACAATCCTTGGATACAAAAGGTAAGAGCTTCTTGATTTCCATCGTTTTGGCTGAAAAGATTTCATTGGAATTTTAATGTATTTGCTTGAAAATTTATTTGATCCGAGAATATGCCCACAATAATTAGTAAAGCCTTAGTTTCCCGTTTGCGATGCATTACTAATGAGCACACGTGTACGTGCTTAATGTACCGCTCATTGTATTGGATCTTGAATTGTCCAAAGCTGGATAATTTGGGAAAAAACTTTTCCTTCATTCAGTTAAAATGGTTATTCATTAATTCTAATGTTATATACTTGATGAAAGTTCGGATTGATACATTTCCTTTCGTTCTCCGGGTGCATACTTTATCGTGGTAGATGTCATCGTGTTCAAGTCGTGTACGTCGGAGACCGAAGGGAAATGCTGTCGAAATTTCGTCGAGTATGAGCATGAGAGTTAAGGACTAACTGTTAACCGAATGTTGAAAAAGTTTATTCTCGAATGGGATAAGGCCATACCCTGTCATAAGAAGTGGTTGATGAATATGTTGGACTAAGCACGAAGTTATTGGTTTAGCCATGGATCACGGTTGGATGAATGCTAGACGGACAAGTGATGAGTATGAGAATGGAGTGGAAGATTTTCTACAGTTTGTAAAAACAAATGCTCCTGATAGTGGTAACGGAAGGTTTTATTGTCCTTGTGTTAACTGTTTGAATGAGAGACGACTTGAAGCTGAGGAGATACGTGATCATCTTATTTGTGAGGGGATTTGCAAGAGTTATACAACATGGATATTTCATGGTGAATCGTTAGACAGGCCGAGGGTGTTGGATAGAGAGGAAATTGATACTTTGTACAATGACGCGGAAGTGGCTTTGTATCCGGGGTGCACTAATTTCACACGGTTGTCAGCGGTGTTAAGATTGTTCAATGTGAAGGCGAGAAATGGGTGGAGCGATAAAAGCTTTACCGAATTGCTTGAGTTGTTGGAAGACATGCTTCCAGAAGGTAATACATTGCCATCTCGAAACTATGAGGTGAAGAAGATATTGTGTCCGATGGGTATGGAGTATAAGAAAATACACGCTTGCCCCAATTATTTCATATTGTACAGGAAAGAGTTTGAAGAGATGCACGAGTGCCCCAGGTGTGGGGTATCACGCTACAAAGTGAAGGATCAATGGTGATTCTAGTTGTGATGTGGTCACCAAAGGTCCTCCTGCGAAGGTGTTATGGTATCTTCCTGTGATTCCGCGGTTCAAGCGATTGTTTGCTAATGTAAATGTCGCAAAGAACATTAGATGGCATGCAGATAAGAGGAAGTGTGATGGACAGCTTCGCCATCCGGCCGATTCTTTGCAACAGAAGAGAATTGATAGTTTGTTTCTGGATTTCGGCAATGAGCCCAAAAACCTCAGGCTTGGACTTGCTACCGATGGAATGAATCCATATGGAAACTTAAGTAGTATTCATAGTTCATGGCCTGTTCTCCTGGTAATTTACAACCTGTCTCCTTGGTTGTGCATAAAGCGCAATACATTATGTTAAGTATGATGATTTCGGGTCCTAAACAGCCAGGAAATGATATTGATGTTTATCTAAGTCCCTTGATTGAAGACTTGAGAATGTTGTGGGATGAAGGCATTGATGTGATCGACGGGTATTGCCGTGAGATATTCAGATTGCGTGCCATGTTATTTTGCACCATCAATGACTTTCCAGCATTCGAGAACGTGTGTGGGTATAGTGTTAAGGGGCATAAAGCATGTCCAATATATGAAGAAGGCACATGTTACCATCAACTGCAACATGGAAGGAAGACGGTTTACCTTGGGCATCGGAGATTTCTCCGACGTAATCATCCTTATCGTAGATTGAGAAAAGCTTTCACTTCCGGAGAATGAAATTGCTCCGGTGGCCTTGACTGGAGAGCAAGTTTATGAAAAGGTGAACAACACTAATGATATCTATGGGAAGACCCAGAAGAAGGCTACTGAGAAGAAAATATGGAAGAAGAGGTCGATCTTCTTTGATCTTCCATACTGGTGCAAGCTTGATGTAAGACATTGTATTGATGTGATGCATGTGGAGAAAAATGTGCGTGACAGTTTAATCGGAACGCTTCTCAACAATCAAGGCAAGACAAAGGTTGGTGTGAATGCTCGTCTGGATCTAGTTGCGATGGGTATACGAGAGCAGTTAGCTCCACATAAAGTGGGGGATAAGAAGATTTATTTGCCCCCATCATGTCATACTTTATCAAAAAAAGCGAAAATAAGTTTCTGTGAATGTCTACGGGGAGTCAAAGTGCCACAGGGTTACACTTCTAATATCAAAAGACTTGTCTCAATAAAAGATCTCAAATTAGTTGGCTTAAAGTCTCATGATTGTCATGTCTTGATGCAACAACTACTACCGGTGGCCATTCGTGACATCTTGCCTAAAAAAGTCAGACATGCCATTACTAGGTTATGCTTATTCTTCAATGCTATATGTAGCAAGGTCATTGACACTAAAAAGTTGGATGACTTGGAAAATGAGGCAGCCATTATCTTGTGCCAATTGGAGATGTATTTTCCACCTTCATTTTTTGACATCATGGTTCGTTTGATTGTTCATCTAGTGAGGGAGATTAGATTGTGCGGCCCCGTTTATTTAAGGTGGATGTACTCGGTTGAGCGATACATGAAGATCTTGAAAGGATATATGAAGAATCCACACCGTCCTAAAGCATCTATTGTTGAAAGGTATGTTGCAGAAGAAGCTATTCAGTTTTGTACAGACTACATGTTAGAAGCGGAACCTGTAGGGCTTCCGAAGTCTCGTCACGAAGGAAGATATGATGGTAAGGGTACACGAGGTATCACTGTTAAGAGCATGGATCGGGAGGAAGTGCTTCAAGCACATTTGTATATATTGAATAACACTGATGAGGTTGAACCATACATATGGGAGCACAAAAGCATCATCAATGAAACTTACCCTAGAATGAATGAAAAATGGTGTTTAAACAAGCATAACAAGACTTTCTTGAACTGGTTTAAAGAAAAAATTGCAAAGGATGGTATTGCTTCTGATACATTAAAATGACTAGCACAGGGGCCTAACTTTGATGTCATATGCTGGAGTGGGTACGATATCAATAAGTTTTCCTTCTATACAAAGTCCCAGGATGACAAAAGTACTATACAAAACAGTGGGGTTATGGCCATCGCTGAGTCCATGCATTTCTCTAATTCGAAAGATAAAAACCCTGTTATGGCATCCGTTTCATACTTTGGAATCATTGAAGAGATATGGGAGGTTGATTACACAAAGTTTAGAGTACCTGTTTTTAAATGTCAGTGGGTCGACAGTAACAATGGTGTGCAAACCGATGAGTTAGGATTCAAATTGGTGGACCTTAATAAGGTAAGTAATAAAGAAGAGCCTTTCATCATGGCATCCCAAGCAAAACAAGTATTTTATATCCGTGATACTTCTAACAAAAGGTGGTCAGTGGTTCTCTAGGGAAAAAAACATGTATAATGGTAGTGAGGAAAATCAAGATTCAACTCTTGATATTTCTGATACTCCTTCTTTCTCAACACGGGTGCCTAATTTCAATGAGGAAAATGAAGTGGATGATGTACATGCTACTCGTAATGATCACCAAGAAGGGTTATGGGAGAACTTTACTAATTGACCACAATGTAAGTTTAGTTTGAGTTATGTTTAAAGTCATATTATATGTTTACGTTGATATTTGTAAGTTATGTTTACGTACGTTGATCGATATTTATAAGTTATGTTTGATATTTATCCTGACATACTAACAAGTTTTTTTTTTTGTTTAAACAGGTATACATGGCTGATCCTGGGGATATCCCTCATTCATGCAGCGGGTCAGAGACCCAGTCTATGGGTAGAAAGGGTAGACGTGCCACACGAATGAGGAATTTGACTGCCAACTGTGGTTCAAATCAAAGGATAAGAATCGACTTTGATAATAACCTCAATCATATTGGGCTAATGGTAGAGCAGTTTAACAGTTTTGTGGCGACCCTTGCTAGAAGCAGGCCTAGTATACTTATTGATAATTGGAAAGATGTACCGGCGGATGTGAAGGATCATATATGGGAGAGTATTCTGGTATCTATACTTTTAACTCCTGTGTTTGTCTGTATCTACTGTATTTTAATCTTATTAATATCATACCGTAATTCGTTGATTCTTTTAGTGTTAATGTAGCTCACCTTTGATATACCGGATACGACGGATATGAAGAAGCGTTTGAAAAAGTATGCTGGTGTGCTTTGGAGGGATTTTAAGGTCGACCTGGGCAGATACTATGTATTCAATCCAACATGTGAAAAGAACCCACTTGAGGTGTACCCGTTTCTTGACCAGGCGACGTGGGATCGCTTTGTTCAGAGCCGACATGATCCCAGCTTTAAGGTTAACTTATTTGATTTGTCTCTAAATTTATGTAATTTCATTAATTTTATTTACTTATGTAATTTAGTTGTCTTCTATTTATAACAGGAGAAGAGGAAAAAGGGGTAGGAAAACCAAAGCAAGAATGTCTACCACCATGTCAGGTCTCGTGGGGGATATAAAAAACTTGGTCAGATAATGGTGGAAGAGGAAAAGAAAGCACTTCAGGAAGCAGCATCTCAGGCGGATCCTAACGCTGAAAATCGTCCAGAAGTTGTCGATCCACCTCCACCCCCACGCCATCGTAAATGGAAGAGGGTCCGACAAAGAAAAACGGGATAATATACATCTGAGGAGGCCAGCCAAGTAGCTGAGAAGATTGTAAGTATAGTTTGAATTGTAATTATCATTTTAAGATTGTTACTGAATTGTAATGTGACCTGATATTTTATAGGTTATAGGATGCCTTGGACGAGCAGGTAACCCAAGGAACCTTTGTTCCTAGAGGACGCGATGATATCTTAGCTGCTGCCATCGGTAAACCAGACCACCCGGGCCGTGTCATTGGTGTTGGATGGGGCATCGACATTCACCAATACCATGGATCATCTTCACACCAATGCCACAGGGATGTTGATGCAGATAGAGCACGGGTAAAACATGAGATTGCAGCTGAGCTTAGACAGGAGATGACCGAGCAGTTTGCCCAGCAGCTGGCAATATTGACTTCTATGTCCCAGCAGATGACAGCCAGTGTCCAACCCTCTGTCCATGTGAGCACTAAGGGCTCATGTGATCCTCCTCATCAGCCTGAAAATGATGATGATGATGATGATGATGATGATGATGATGACCCTGATAGGTGTGAGCTGTATGTTGATGATCATCATGATCGCTGCTTAGTGGCATTGGGGAGGGCACATAATAACTTCGGTAATACCATACACCATCGTTTATTACCGGATGATCAGGTGAGGGTCGTTGTTGAGATTATTCGAGATGCTGATGCTCGAGTCCCTGTGCCCACTGAGGAGGTTCAAACAGTGGGTCAGGCCCTCGGTAACTTCATCCCCTGGCCAAGAAGACTGGTCAGCTTTCTTCTTGCATCTGAGGTATTCAGTTAGTTGTGTTTTTCTATATTCATAGTTGAAATTATTTATTATTGTTTAAAGATAATGCTTCATTTTTGTTTGTTATAGGATGTTGGAAATGATATTCTGCCTAAAAGGTCGGATCCAGGAAGACCAGAGATGTCTGCTCCTGCCAAGGTATTCATTTGACCATTTAATTAATTACGAATGAAATAACTTATCTGTGATTACTAATATATATCTTTGTTGTTTAGGGGATCGACAAAGGGGCACCTGGTGATTTTTTAAACTTCTGGCTATACAGGTTGTGACCATGGAGAATGACGCGGCTTTGGTAAGGTTGGAACATGATGCCAGTCTAGGTGACGAACTATATATCCCAAAGAAAGAACTTATGGAGATTGTACTCGATAAAGAAATGGCTAGTTCTGTACACCTATCGTTATGGTGCACGTAAGTACATTTTATTTATAAGTTAAGTAATTAAATTTTAAATACTATGATAATTAACATGTTTTTTCAATATAATAGGTATCTGCATCATATGTTAGTTGATCAGGGTAACCTCGCCCTTTATGCGTTCATTGACCCCATGTTCATTCAGGGTGATGTTCTCCTAGCATCAGAAGACCCGGTCACCACCATACGTGATATACTTGCCCGAGACGATCATCAATTCTACCTTGCGCCTTATCTCAATAAGTAAGTACCAGTTATTTAATTATAACTATATATGACTTAGTCACTAATTGTTTCGCAAATACAGCAATCATTGACAACTGTTGATCTTGTACCCTAGGATGAATGTCGTGGTCTTCTTCTTCTCAATTGGAAATAAGCTGGCGAATGAACTGAAGATGATCATGGAAACGTAAGCATTAAAATACTTTATAATCAGTAATGCAGTTTTTTTAATTATCTGAAATCTATTAGATATACTTTAGTTAATGTTTATTTTATCATGATAGTTCTATTAATGCAAACCACATGTTGTGTGGTGAAAGGCGTAGGGCTATCAGATGGATTATTCCTAACGTAAGATATTTATTAGTTGAAACGTTTCAAATGCAGTGGGTATAATTATTGATTTCTATTTAATTCCTCATATTCTAATTGGGTTTCATTTATACATAGTCCCGTATACAACGTGGATCATGGGAATGTGGATACTATGCGATGAAGTGGATGTTCGAAATTATCTCCTCCAGGATCACTGAAAGATGGCACGAGGTAAATGTTAATTGGTAACAATTAGAAGTAACAGTTATAGATTCGTTATATGTTTTATGTTAGTTTATTACTTAAAAGATATAATCTTTTGTCCAATTAAACTTGCAGATATTCAACAATCAAACTCCATTATCTGATTCCGACATCAATAACATAAGGAGGCGTTGGGCAACTTTCTTTCTTGTAGTGTACCAATCATAGTTTGTATGTAGTTAGTTTAAAAACTTATCATGTACTAGCTGTAGTGTACTTTTGACTGATCATATATATTTTGTTATGAAATCAATAATATATCATGTAGCTTTTTGGTTTCTAATTATCTTTGTTGTCTCAATGTAATTGAACGTACATATGTATTGTTCATAATAAATTCAGTATATATTAATTTAGTGTGTTTTTGTTGTACAAAAGTGATTGTGTTGAGAATATTTAGAATATGTTATACTGGTATTGATCTGGATTACTGAAACAGGGGAAAGGAATGATAGAAATGTAAAAAGAGTTTTGTTAAAAAAAATGAGACTTTACACATCGGTTACTAAAAAACCGATGTGGAAAGTTCACTTTACACATGGGTTAATAAAAAACCGATGTGTAAAGTGAAATTTCCACATCGGTTTTAACTAAAACCGATGTGGAAAGTGATATTTCCAAATAGGTTATGGGATAACCCATATGACAAATGAACTTTCCACATCGGTTATTTAGAAACCACTGTTAAAAATATACTTTAAACATCGGTTTTAAAACCGATGTGAAAAGTAACAGTAAACAACATCGGTCTTTTCAACATCAGTTTGAAAATTGATGTAAAAAGCGAAAAATAACCGATGTGGAATCCCTTTTCTGCACCAGTGAATGTATACATCATCTATGTTTTGATTTTTATGTACAGAGGATCCAGGTACATAATCATCTACCCTATGCTCAGGGCTGGAAACTAGGGCATCTACTGCTAACTTGACAGGATCATTAGCAGGTAAGGTTACCTCAATTTCTATGACAGCTTTGGCTTTTCTTTGTGGTTGCCTTCTCCTAGTTGGAATGGTAGAAGTAGCAGCAACATCAGCAGAGGTATCAATTCCTGTTTCTTCAACACTGAGCTGATGGGAACTCTATCCTCATCATCTTCATCCTCAATATGTGACAAGATCAAATTTCTTGTCCTTTTTTGTGAGGGGGCAGGTTGAGGAGCAGTTGTGGGCTCTCTGATGACAATTCCACCAGTAGGCCTTTTTGGTATTGGCTTCCTTGCAGCTGTAGTTTTCTTCCTGACATTCCTTTTCAGCCCCAGAGCCTCAACATTGTTCAGTTCCACCATTTCTTCCTTAATCTTCATCAGTTCCTGTCTTAGATATAGCAGGAGCAGTATAGGTGCCAAGATTCATATTAGCAATGTTCATTTTTCCAAAGTCAGCAGCAGACATTGGTTTTTCAATTAAGATTCTGGCTTGCTCTTCAGGAGTCCTTACAGCAATAAATTCATGGATTCCTTGAGCTTTGAAGATTTTGGAGAGAAGATGGCAATAGGGAAATGCTGAGAGTTTCTTCTTGTTGATCACAGCATCTCTGAATCTTCCATACAACATTCTGGGAAGATTTATCTTCGTTTTTGTGAAAAGATGGCAAAGACAGAATTTGTGCAGGGTTGACAGGTTGTCCTTGGACCTAACCTTGTGAAGAACTACCTTGTTCAGTAACTGATGAAGGATACGAATAATGTCCTTCATTTCAACAGCTTTCCAAGAATGATTTTGAACTATGTCCTCTCTCATCAAGAAGGCTTCAATCACCTCAGTGCCTCCCAGTTCAGTCTCCCATGACTCAGTAAGTACCACTCCTTCCTGAGCGCAGAAGATGGCATCAGCAATGGTTTTCTCAGAGACAACAATCCTCTTTCCTAGCACAGTAGAGGAGAAGTTAGTATCAGTAACTTGAAGTCTCCTCCAGAAATCCCTTATTAAGTAGGGAAAAACAGACTTTCTCAGTGAAGAGTCCTCCCCATCCAGCAGCGTTAATGTACTTGCTAATATCCAAATTGTAGTCTTGCAAAACTCCAAAGTTGAAGTGATTCTCAAACAGCCATGTTGAGTTTGTCCAAGTTGAAGGTTGAAGAAGAAGCCATTTTTGGTGATCTGAGAGCTAGGGTTTGAAAGCAAAGAGATAGAGAGCTCGAGAGTTCAAGGAAATGTAAAGTTTTCTCGGAGGGAAGAAATTACTATTAAAAAGGTTTTGAATCTCAAAGGTTTTTCTTTTAGAAATAAATCAAAAAGAAAATATTTGATAGGACATATCATTAAGGATAAAACGGCGTTGGTATCTTGAAACCATAAAAAGGTTTTGATGGAAGTACTGACTTAGAAAAGAGAATAAAGGATAAATTTGTCATTGAGACAAAATAAATGCAATTAATAAATATATGCATAGACGGGTTCAAGCATAAGCAAGTATGGACGGGTCCAAGTAAATTACAATCAAGCATAGACGTGACATGCAGTGGACGTGGCACACAAATACAATGGACGCGATATGTAATGGACGCGTATTTTAATCATGCAATGGACTTGTAATTTTCAACATGCATTAGACAAAAAAAAATCAATAGACATATATTTATCATAACAACATTCTCAGGTGTGGACGCTTATATCAATCTACACATAACATATATAGATGCTTCCTAATAAAAATAAATGTGTCCTCAGCAAGAGATTTAGTAAAGATATCTGCCCATTGATGGTTAGTATCCACAAATTGTATATCAAAAACACCTTTTTTCACATAATCCCTAATGAAGTGATGTTTAATTTCTATGTGCTTAGCTCTAGAATTCCAAATTGGATTCTTAGATAGATTTATTGCAGCAGTATTATCACACAAAAGTGGAATACTACTTACAAACACATTGTAGTCCTTTAATTGATAAATGATCCAAAGAAGTTGTGAGCAGCAACTAGCAGCTGAAATATACTTAGCTTCAGCAGTTGATAAGGCAATGGTACTTTGTCTTTTGCTTGACCATGAGACAAGGTTAGCTCCAATGAAGTGACATCCTCCACTGGTACTTTTTCTTTCAATTCTATCTCCAGCATAGTCAGCATCACAAAAACCTACTAATCTGTAATCTTTACATTTCTTAGAACACAAACCCATATTAGAAGTACCTTTCAAATATCTAAATATTCTTCTAACAACTGATAAGTGAGATTCTCTAGGATCAGATTGAAATCGAGCACATAAGCATACATTGAACATAATATCAGGTCTGGACGCAGTAAGATATAGAAGAAATCCTATCATACCTCTATATACCTTTTGGTCTACCTTTTTCTCTTTATCATCTTTGTTCAGTATGGACGTGGGGTGCATAAGAGTGTTCATTGGTTTGCAATCATCCATGTTGAACTTCTTCAGGAGTTCCTTTGTATACTTGGTTTGATGGATGAGCACCTTGTCCACTGATTGCTTAACTTGAAGTCTATGAAAGAATTTGAGTTCTCCCATCATGCTCATTTCAAATTCTTTTTGCATTAACTTAGAGAATTCCTTGCACAAAGATTCATTAGTGGCACCAAAAATAATATCATCAACATATATTTGCACAACTATGAAATTAGACTTAATATACTTTTTGAACAAGGTTGTGTCAACCTTTCCTCTATTAAATCCATTTTCCATAAGAAAATAACTCAGCCTATCATGCCAAGCTATAGGAGCTTGTTTAAGACCGTATAAAGCTTTCTTAAGCTTATATACATGTTCAGGATGGGTTTCACTCTCAAAACCCGGAGGTTGTATAACATAAACTTCTTCATTAATAAAACCATTTAGAAAAGCACTTTTAACATCCATTTGAAAAAGCATAATACTATGATGTGCAGTAAATTAAAGTAAAATTCTAATTGCTTCTGGCCTAGCAACAGGTGCAAAGGTTTCAGTATAGTCAATACATTCTTCTTGAGAGTAACCTTGAGCAACAAGTCTTGCTTTGTTTCTCACCACCTTACCATTTTCATCAAGTTTGTTTCTCTAAACCCACTTTGTTCCAATAACTGATTTATCTTTAGGCAAGGGTGCCAGAGTCCAAACATTGCTTCTCTCAAACTGATTCAGTTCTTCTTCATAGCTAGAATACAACCATCGTCCAGCAGAGCCTCATCTACGGTCTTTGGTTCCAACTCAAAGACTAGTGCGGAATCTTCTTGCTTTTTGAAAGTTGATCTGGTTCTTAGCATGTCATTGGGGTTTCCAATGATTTGATCTTGTGAATGATAATTCCTGAAGTACTAGGATTTCTAAACTGTATCATGTTGAGAAGTAGAGGTTTCTGGTTATTGAATGGGGTCGTCTACTTGATCATTAGCTTTTATCTTTGTTGTATCTCTTGAGATTTTTAGATCAAGATCTGTAAAAGCTTCATCTAGCTCTGATAATTTCTTATCAGGCTACTTGTCTTCAAACTTGACATGAAAACATTATTCTACGACTGAAGTTCTAGAAATGTAAACTATAAAGCCTTTTGAAGCTTCAGAATATCCTAATAGAATTCCATTATCTACTTTAGCATCAAACTTACCAAGTTGATCTTTAGTGTTCAGTATATAACATTTACAACCAAAAGGGTGAAAGTAAGATGTGTTGGGTTTTCGTCCTTTCCACAATTCATAAGAAGTCTTGTTCAAGATAGGTATAATGTATATTATGTTCTGAATGTAGCAGGCAGTATTAACAGCTTCAGTCTAGAAGTGTCTAGGGACAGAGTTGTCATTGAGCATAGTCCTAGCCATCTCTTGAAGAGATCTGTTCTTTTTCTCTACCACACCATTTTGCTGTGGTGTTCTAGGTATTGAGAAGTTGTGAAGGATATCGCTTTCTTCATAGAACTTATGAAATAACTCATTTTCAAACTCTCCACCATTGTCACTTCTGATTGAAGTGATACACATGCCTTTTTCATTCTGTACACTATTGCAGAATACAAAAAAGACCTTGAAAGACTCATCCTTGTGAGCTAGGAACATAACCCATGTCCATCTAGTGTAGTCGTCTATAATGACTAGACCATATTTCTTACCACTGACAGAAGCAATCCTTGTTGGACCAAAAAGATCAAGGTGTAGCAACTCTAGTGGTCTATTGGTACTAACAACATTTTTAGATTCAAAAGAACCTTTGACTTGTTTTCCCTTTTGACATGCATCACAGAGAGCATCAGATTTGAACTTAAGATTTGGTAATGCTCTCACCAGGTTATGCTTATTTAGCTTTGAGATTAACTTCAAGCTTGCATGACCTAGTCTTTTGTGCCAAATCCATCGCTCATCTTCAATGGACACTAGACATGAGACATTTTGATTTGAGAGGTCCTCCAAGTCAATCTTATAAAGATTGTTTTACCTCTTAGCAGTGAATAAAAGTGATCAATCATCTTTCTTGACAATACACGTGTTCTTATCAAAAGAAACAACATATCTTCTGTCACATAATTGACTTATGCTCAGCAGATTATGTTTTAAGTCACTTACCAATAGAACATTATCAATGGAAGGAAATGGGTGTTTACCAATTTTACCTATACCAATGATCTTTCCTTTCTGATTTCCTCCAAATGTAACCCATCCACCATCTTTGTGTCTAAGGTCTTGGAACATACACCTTTCTCCTATCATGTGTCGTGAGCACCCACTGTCCAAGTACCAAGATGTTTGTTTTTTTCCTATTGTTAAGCACATCTGCAACAGGTATTATCTTATCTTTAGGCACCAAAACTGACTTGGGTCCTTCTTTGTTAGTAGTCACTGGATGAGAATGCTTTCTATGCTTATTATGTATGCATCTAGATGTAGTATTCCCATTCTTTCCACACACTTTGTAAAAGGTGTTGGACAGGCCAGACTTGGTTATAACATGTTTAGCTTGACCTTTTGAAGCTCTATGTTGTGTATGTGGTGTTGACTTTTGGTGAGATGCCTCTTGCTTCTCTTTGTCATAACCAACGCCAGATTTATCATGTGGTGACCTAGAGTACCTTAAAACGAGACTAAGTTTATCTGAACCACCTACAAGCTTTGACAGAGTGTCTGTCAGATATGTTACATCTTGTTTCAGTTTTGTAACTTCACAAGAAACACCAGGCTCACACTTCATTTTGTCAGCTAGACTGACATTCACTGATTTTAGTATGTCATTTTCAACTTTAAGGTTTTGTCTATCAATGCAGACCCTATCATATTCTCTAGAAAATTTAGAAAATTTCTTTTTGAGACTCATATACTCTCGAGACAGTAAGGAAGAATCATGCAACAATTCATCAAAAGCATTTTGAAGAGTGGACGGGTCAGAATCCATTACCTCAGCATCAGTGTATTCACTTTCATATGATGTGTTAGCCATGAGATAGATATTTGTCTCTTCCTTATCATTATCTTCTTCATCTTATAAAGATATATCAAGATCCTCCCATGTAGCCATTAAACATTTCTTCTTTTTGAAGAGTTTCTTACATTCAAAGCACAAGGGTGGACCTTTTTCCTTGGAGTCTAACTTCTCCTTGGAAAAACTTTCTGTTAAACTGCTTCCTTCTGAAACCACCTTTCTTTCTCCACATATGTTGAATCTTTATGGAGCTGAAAGATAGTTCATCCTCATCTGACCCTTCATCACTGCCTGAAGGTTCGGTATTATCTGATGATTCAGCAGCTTTGAGGACTTTTGATGAACTTGCTTTCTTTGCCTTTAGGGCAATATATTTTCCTTTTCTGGAATTTTCTTCTTCATTTAGTTCAAGTTCATGCACCTTGATTGATCCCAGAAGCTCTTCTAGAGAAAGAGTGTTCAGATCTTTGGCTTCTTGAATAGCAGTCACTGTGGGTCTCCATTGCTTTGAGAGACTTTTCAGAATCTTTCTTACATGGTCTCTATTTTCATACGTTTTTCCAAGTGACATGAGACTGTTGGTGATAGTCTGAAATCTTTCAAACATCTGATTTATAGTTTCATGATCAATCATCTTAAATAGTTCATACTGGTGAACCAGCATGCTTATTTTTTATTCCTTCACTTGTGATGAACCCTCATGAGCTAGGGCAAGAGTATCCCAGATTTCTTTAGCAGTATTACAGCTGTGAACTTTGTCATGTACAGATCTAGTAATAGCACACATGAGATAGTGCTTAGCTTTTAGATTAAGCTGATGTTGGTTTTTCTGCTCTTGAGGCCATTGGGCTCTAGGAACAGCAACTTCAGCTTCAACTTCATCTCATGGCTCTGTGTAGCTGGTTTCAATCAGTTTCCAAATATCAACATTCTGTGCATCCAAAAAGGCCATCATCCTCTTCTTCCAGTAGTCATAATCTGTTCCATCAAAGAGAGGAGTTCTGCTGATAGCTTGTCCTTCTGCATCCATGGTTGTTGGGTCGTACTCCCTCAGCACTTGTTAGATTCTCAATCCTTTCAAGACTGAGCTCTGATACCAACTGAAGTTGACACAAGCAAACACAAGAAGGGGGCTTGAATTGTGTTTGTTAATAATTTTCCAAAACAACCTTTTCAAAACTGTTTTCTCACACAAGAAGATTTAATCAGAAGCAAGCACACAGAAATATATCTTTTAGAAACTTAACAAAAGCAATATCAAAACCCCTCAGTCAGTAAAAACAAATAAAGCTGTAAGAGTTTAGATATAGAAGATTCACACAAATGATTTTATCCTGGTTCATTCTCTTCCAACCAAGAGCTACGTCCAGTCCCTTCGGCTTGAAGGATTTATCCACTATTTCTCGAAATAGATTACAACCAAGTATTCAACACATCTCCAGACTTACAAGTATTCCTTTCTTATCAAGCCTCTCCAGGCTCAAATTCTAACAAAGAAATTTAACTTAGATCTTCTTAACTCACTATGTGTGAGGATATGAAAGTTTGAAATCTGTTGAATATTTTCACAATATTCAAACTAAGAGATTATGGACTTTTGCTTTTTGAAAGAATAAATAAGAGCTCGGTCTTGCAAATATTGTATAGGTAGGAGTTGTTAGCTAGCAAAAGTTGTTCTTCAGTATCTGAGGTCTTCTACTTATAGTGACCTTCTCCTTATCTTGAAAAGCATCAACAGTCATTTTGAATTTCCCGTTTAGAGATACCATAATATCCATTGTGACTGAAGGCTTGATCGTGGCAATGCTGAAATGCACTATTGGTTATCAGGGTAGTACAAAATGGAGGCTCACTGCTCTGAGCATTGCAGCTTCAAAAGGTTTTTCCTCCTTTGTGTATAGTCCGGCTTTTTCCAGCCATAAAGTTGTCATCATACAAGTCACTTTTCATTTCCTCATTGTACTATCTGTTTTTTGTATTTCCTCGATGGTACTATGATTTACTTAAAAGGAAACAAAGCATTAACCGGATAAAACAAATGGGAAGAACGAATATTCTATCGGAATAAATATTAATCATTTGAAATAAATTCAAGAGAACCGGATTGCATTTATTCACTTTAGAAGAATGTATAGGAGATAGAAACTCGTCTACTCAAAATCTCCGTCTACTCAGTTTTTTTGTAAGACTAAGTCTGTTCACTCCTTCATATTGCTCGTCTACTGACATGGCATATCCTGTCGTCTATCAAGTCTTTGGACTTGCTATATCTCAGTGAGTAATTTGGATTTCCGTCTAGTGACGTGGAAATTAGAGCTCGTCTGCTTGTTAAATTATTTTTCCTTATGTTCTATTCTATTAACAACTTCCGTATGCTGATGTTGCAAACTGAGCACGTCTACTCAGAAAATTTATTGCCTCGTCTACTTAAACTCTTGTCTACTCAAATAAACAGAAAGTAAATTTACCAAACATTTTTGATCAGCTCGTCTATTCGATTGGATGTGAATTCTCTTTCTCAGTCCAAGCAGATATAAAGGACTTTATACACGATTTCTCATGACTTATATGATTCAAGTAATCCTGCAAAAACTGAATAATCTTGTTAGATCTTAACTAACACTTTGCCAAGCAAATTTAATCATTTTGTTAATATCAAAACTTAGAGATTAATTAAATCCAAATCACTTTGGTTCCAACAGACCCTGTCCTCATCATCCTCATCTTCATTGAAGGACAGAATTACATTCCTTGTCCTTTTCTGAGTAGGTGCAGGTTGAGGAGCAGCAGCTGATGGTTCTCTGATTACAATCCCACCATCAGTAGGCCATTTAGGGATAGGTTTCCTTGCTGTAGTGGTTTTCTTTTTAACCGCCCTTTTGTGCCCAAAAACTTCAGCATTGTTCTGCTCAACCATATCTTCTTTGATTTTCATCGTTTCTTTAGTCTTGGCCACGACAACAGCAGTGTAAGTACTCAGATTCATGTTGGCAATATTCATTTTGCCAAAATCAGCAGCAGACATTGGCTTCTCAGTCAGTATTCTTGCTTGCTCCTCAAGGGACCTAGCAGGAATGAAATCATATATCCCTTGTGAGTTGAAGGTTTTTGATAGAAGATGACAGTAAGGAAGTGCAGAGAGCTTCTTCCTATGAACAGCAGCATCCATGAATCTTCCAAAGAGAATTCTGGGCAAGTTTATCTTAGTCTCAGTGATGAGATGACAGAGACAAAATTTGTGCAAGGCTGATAAGTTGTCCTTGGAGCCAATTTTGTGTAGCACCACCTTGTTCAGCAACTGATGAAGGATGCGAACCAGATCCTTCATTTCAACTGATTTCCAAGAATGAGTTCTTACTGTGTCTTCTTTCATCAGAAGGGCAGCAATAACTTCTAAACCACCAAGGTCCGTCTCCCATGTCTCAGGAAAGACCACCCCTTCCTGAGCGCAAATGATGGCATCTGAGATGGTTTTCTTTGAAACCACTATTCTCTTCCCCAAAACGGTGGTGAAGACCTCTTTATCAGTAACTTGAAGACCTCTCCAAAAATCCTTGATCAGATTAGGGAAAATGGAGACTTTCTCCATGAAGAGTCCTCCCCAACCATCCACATTGACATTCTTGCTAATATCTAGGTTATACTCCTCCAAAATTCCGAAGTTGAAATGATTCTCAATAGCAACATTCAGCTTGTCCACATGAAAAGTTGAAGAGGAAGCCATTGTTGAAGATTGAAGGTTAGGGTTTTGAAGCAGAAAACAGAGAGTTCAAGAGAGAGTTCGGAGATGAAGGGCAGCAAAAGGTTTCAGAGTGGGAAGAGACTTGCTTAAAAATGTTTTGAATTTCAAAGGTTTTTCTTTTGGAAATAAATCAAAAAGAAATATTTGACAAGACATGTCATTAAGGATGAAACGACGTTGGTATTTTGAAACTATAAAAAGGTCTTGATGAGATTGATGGAAGTAACTGACTCAACATTAGATAACATATGATAAATTTGTCTTTGAGACAAAATAAATGCAATTAATAAATATGTGTATGGACGAGTCCAAGCAAAAAGCAAGCAAGTATGGATGCGGCATGCAGTGGACGTGCACTTTAATCATGCAATGGACTTAAAATGCTTTAGACGCACATACATCAACAACAAAATTCTCAAGGTTGGACGACATAATCAATCCACACATAGCATATTAAGATGATTTCTAATAAAAATAAATCTGTCCTCAGCAAGAGGTTTAGTAAAGATATCTGCCCATTGATGGTCAATATCTACAAATTGTATATCAAAAACTCCTTTTTGCATATAATCCCTTATAAAATGATGTTTAATCTCCATATGTTTAGCTCTAGAATGCAATATTGGATTCTTAGATAAAATAATTGCAGCAGTATTATCACACATAAGTGGAATACTACTTACAAACACATTGTAGTCTTCCAATTGATGTTTGATCCATAAAAGTTGTGAGAAGCAACTAGCAGCTGAAATATACTCAGCTTCAGTAGTTGATAAGGCTATGGTACTTTGTATTTTACTTGACCATGAGACAAGACTGGCTCCAATGAAGTGACATCCTCCACTGGTACTCTTTCTTTCAATTATGTTTCCATCATAGTCAGCATCACAGAAACCAACTAATCTGTAATCTTCATTTTTATTAAAACACAAACCCGGGTTAGTAGTGCATTTCAAATATCTAAATATTCTCTTAAATGCTGATAAGTGAGATTCTCTAGGATCAGATTGAAATCGAGCACATAAGCATACACTAAACATAATATCAGGTCTAGACGCGATAAGATATAGAAGAGATCCTATCATACCTCTATATACCTTTTGGTCTACCTTTTTCTCTTTATCATATTTGTTCTGTATGGATGTAGGGTGCAAAGGGGTATTCATTGGCTTGCAATCATCCATTTTGAACTTCTTCAAGAGTTCCTTTGTATACTTGGTTTGATGGATGTACATAGTTTGTTTAACTTGAAGTCCAAGGAAGAATTTGAGTTCTCCCATCATGCTCATTTCAAACTCTTTCTGCATTAACTTAGAAAACTCTTTGCAGAGAGATTCATTAGTAGCACCAAAACATATATTTGCACAATTATGAAATTAGATTTAATGGACTTTCTAAACAAGGTTGTATCAACCTTTCCTCTATTAAATCAGTTTTCCATTAGAAATGAACTTAGCCTATCATACCAAGCTCTAGGTGCTTGTTTAAGGCCATATAAATCTTTCTTAAGCTTATATACATGTTCAGGTTGGTTTTTACTCTCAAAACCCGGAGGTTGCCCACATTTACTTCTTCATTAATAAATCCATTTAGAAAAACACTCTTAACATCCATTTGAAAAAGCATAATGCTATGATGTGCAGCAAAAGAAAGTAAAATACTAATTGCTTCTAATCTAGCAACAGGTGCAAAAGTTTCAGTATAATCTATACCTTCTTCTTGAGAATAACCTTGTGCAACAAGTCTTGCTTTATTTCTTACCACCTTACCATTCTCATCAAGCTTGTTTCTGTAAACCCACTTTATTCCAATAACTGATTTGTCTTTAGGTAGGGGTACCGGAGTCCAAACATCACTTCTTTCAAACTGATTCAGTTCTTCTTGCATTTCCATAATCCAGCCATTGTCCAGCAGAGCCTCGTCTACTGTCTTTGGTTCCTACTCAGACTAGTGCATAATCTTTCTGCTCTCTTAAAGTTGATCTGGTTCTTAGTCTATCATTGGGGTTTCCAATGATTTGATCTTGTGGATGATAATTTTTGAAGTACCATGATCTCTGAACAGTATTATGTTGAGAAGTGGAGGTTTCTGGTTGTTGAGGAGGGTCGTCCACTTGATCATCAGCTTTTACCTCTGTTATATCTCCTGAGATATTTAGATCAAGATCTACAAATGCTTCATCTAGCTCCGATAATTTCTTATCAGGCTGCTTGTCATCAAACTTGACATGAATACATTCTTCTACTACTAGATTTCTAGAATTATAAACTCTAAAACCTTTTGGTGTTTAAGAATATCCTAACAGTATTCCATTATCTACTTTTGCATCAAACTTCCCTAGTTGATCTTTAGTATTCAATATATAACATTTACAACCAAAAGGATGAAAGTATGAAATGTTGGGTTTTCATACCTTCCACAATTCATAAGGAGTCTTGTTCAAGATTGGTCTAATGTATATTCTGTTCTGAATGTAGCAGACAGTGTTAACAGCTTCAGCCCAGAAGCGTCTAGGGACAGAGTTGTCATTGAGCATTGTTCTAGCCATCTCTTGAAGAGATCTGTTCTTTCTCTCTACCACACCATTTTGCTGTGGTGTTCTAGGTATTGAGAAGTTGTGAAGAATATCACTTTCTTCACATAACTTAGGAAATAGCTCATTTTCAAACTCTCCTCCATGGTCACTTCTTATTGAAGTGATACACATGCCTTTTTCATTTTGTACACGTTTTCAGAATATAGAAAAGACCTTGAAAGACTCATCCTTGTGAGCTAGGAACATAACCCGTGTCCATCTAGTATAGTCGTCTACAATGACTATACCGTATTTCTTACCACTGACAGAAGCAGTCCTTGTTGGACCAAAGAGATCAAGGTGTAAAAATTCTAGTGGTATATTGGTACTAACAACATTCTTAGATTCAAAAGAACCCTTGACTTGTTTTCCCTTTTGACAAACATCACAGAGAGCATCAGATTTGTAGTTAAGGTTTGGTAGCCCTCTCACGAGGTTATGCTTATTTAGCTTTGAGATTAATCTTAGGCTTGCATGACATAGCCTTTTGTGCCAAATCCATCGCTCATCTTCAATGGACACTAGACATGAGACTCTTTGATTTGAGAGGTCCTCCAAGTCAATTTTATACAAATTGTTTTGCCTCTTAGTAGTGAATAAAAGTGATCCATCATTTTTCTTGACATTACACATGTTCTTATCAAAAGAAACAGCATATCCACTGTCACATAATTGACTTATGCTCAGCAGTTTATGTTTTAATCCATTTACCAAAGGAACATTATCAATGGAGGGAAAAAGATGTTTACCAATTTTACCTATACCAATGATCTTCCCTTTCTGGTTTCCTCCAAAAGTAACCCAACCACCATCTTTGTGTCTAAGGTCTCGGAACATACACTTTTCTCCCATCATGTGATGTGAGCACCCACTGTCCAAGTACCAAGATGTTTGTTTCTTTCCTGTTATTAAGCAAATCTGCAACAGGTATTATCTTATATTTAGTGAAGTTGGCACAGACAAACACAAGAAGGGGGGTTGAAATGTGTTTGTTAATTATTTTTGTAAAAACCGTATTTGAGAAACCTTTTCACAGGTAGAAGATAAAAAGTTTAAGCACACAAGAAATCCTTTTTAAAAGATTAACAAAACCAAAAACAAATTCCACAGTTAGTACAAATTCAGTGCTTGAGACCTTCTATATATAGTGATCTTCAACTTCTCTTGCAAATTTTCAATGGTTATAATTGATCATCCCGTTTAGAGATAACATTAAATGCATGATATCCATTTAGTCTGATAGCTTGATTTTGGCCATGTTGAAAAGCATCCTTAGTTATCAGAAATGCACAAAATGGAGGATCATTGTCCTGAGCATTTGTACCTTAAAAACTTTCTTTCCTCCTTCGTGTATAACCCAACTTTTGTCCAGCAATAAAGTTGTCATCGTACAGATCGTTTTGCAATTCCAATTGTACTATTTGCTTTTTGTATTTCCTTGATAGTAATATGAATTTTCTCACAAAGGAACAAGGCATTAACCAGATAACAATTATAAAGAACATATACCATTGAAATAAATATCAATCATTTGAAATAAGTTCAATGTGGTCCAGATTGTATTAAATCACATTCAAGGTAGTTAAGATATAGAAGATGTAGAACCGTCTACTAGCACTCAGTTTTAGAACGCGTCTACACAAGGTTTTATTCTTCTCGTCCACTGATGTGGTAGAAGCGCTCATCCACACAAGTCTTTGGACTTGATAAGTCCTTATAGAAACTCTGTCCAATGATGTGGCACTATGGACGTCTACTGAATTTTAGTTAGGCACTATGGATGTCTACTTGAGTTTCAAGGAGAGCACTCGTCTGCTGACGTGGCTACTATGGAAGTCTACTGATTTTTAGTTAGCCATATATTTAACGATTAAAATATAAACAGTTTAAATAACCTTGGGACGGTAATTCTTTTCAAGATTCCAAGCAGTGTATACCTTATATTATTTTGGATATTCCTGCATAAACTGAAATCACTTGTTAGATCTCAACTAACACTTTTCCAAGTAAATTTAATCCTTTTTGTTAACATCAAAACCTTTGATTAAATAAACCAAAACCACTTTGGTTCCAACAATCTTCCCCTTTTTGATGATGACAAAAACTGATTAAATTTAAATAGCAAAGTCTAAGAGAGCTTGCAAGGCTCCCCCTAAGACATAGCATTCAACAGATCAAAGCAGTTAAGGCATATAAAGACAAGTCTTATTTCCAATATAGTATAAGTTATCAGACCAAGATAGAAGCCTATCAAACATTTTTGAATAAACACATCAAACCAGTATCAGAGCATAATTTACTTTAGACAAAATAAGAAGTCAAGGCAATGTATCATCAAGATGAATAGATTAAACTTATTCATATGTAGACATATGCAGACAAAATATGTTCCTTTTCAAACAAAAACTTTGTATAAAATTTAATCTCTTTCCTTTCTCCCCCTTTTTTGTCATCAGACAAAAAGGTAAAAGGAGTGGACCATCATAGTCAGCAAAACAGATAAGATAAAGAAAGAAAAGATTTAGGTAGAAGGAGGCAGCGGAGGGGGTTGGTTTTGATTTGGATTTTGGCTTTTCAGAAAATCCATCAATAAAGCCAGTATCTGAGTCACCATTGCATTTGTAGGGGCCAAAGTGTCTTGAACTTGCTTCTGTACCCTTTCTTCAATATGTTGTCCCATTTGTTCTGTCTTCTCTTCAACTATCTTACCAACCTTATCATTAACAATGCTTCCAATGATGTCCTCAAGATTTGGTGGCAAGGATAATTGTCTTGAGCTCTCAACAGTGTCTGAGACAATGTCTTGAGCTTGGGCCGGTGGATGAACCATAGCAAGAGCTAATGGTTGAGATGATGTCTTAGCAGACTCAGCACCTTGCTTAGATAGCCATATTAACAACATCAGCTAAAATAGTTGAAGGTTCAGAAGCAGGTTGGGAAAATATTTCAACATTTAGCTCAGGGCCTTCTACAATTAATTCTTTTGTTGTATGTTCAAAGGATGAGGTTGAAGCTGAAGCAAAGGCATATTGTATAATTGGCTCAGGGACATCCTTTGCCCAATGAATAGGATTAGAAATTTCTACATCATGGCTTGTTATTGGCAGACCCCAAAGATCCTTAAAGATCAAGTATCTAACACGAGAGATTCCACACTTGCCTCTAAATTTTGGAGTTTTCTTCTTCTCTTCAGCAGTCAGGCCAGAAGTGGAGGCTTCTCTGGTGCGGTGAATTAAGTGGGATTGCCATAATGCTCATGCATAGTTAGCCTCAGCGACCTTCTCAATTGGCAAAGACTGAATGTAATCCATCTGAGAATGGTCAAAGGGTTCAGAACGGAGATCTATCATAATGGCTTCAACTACTGGCATCTTTCCTTTGTGCCTTGGATGCTTCCGGTCCTTGTCCTTGTTCAGATCTATCATTGACAACCTAGGACAAATCTTGTAGGGCTTGATTCCAACGTTTGTGGAAGTAGAGTGTTTTAACCAGGTTGGAGGGACAAACCGTGCAACTATGTCTGCTCTGCAGTGGCTGAATTCCTATTTCAGAATCTCATACATGAGAGTGTCCACAAACTGATCAACAACAGCTCCATATACTCTTGGATATTTGAAAGTCTTCCATTTGGTTGTCTTGTCCATCACAAAAGGAATTTGTCTGAAGGGTCTGGCTCTTTTCTCGAGAATACTCCCCAGATCCTTCTTACTGGGATCAGTATGCCAGTCAGATATTATAAATCTCTCTACTCCATCAGTTAATGGTTTAAGGGGTGGAAGTTTCACTAGATTGGGGTAGGTTTTTCTGGCAGGGAATCTCTGTTGAGGAAGGTGGGTGAGGAGAGGTCCATGTTCATTAAACATTTGGGAAGGGAATGGGCCAGTTGGAGTGTGGGGTTCAGGGTTGACCCAGCATGGATAGATGTTGAGGGGTTCATACTCATACTCAACCAGAGGATACCACTTTGTTAGAATATGTTCTGGTTCTTGTGGAATGGTGTGGAATAGTATTTTCCATTCTCTCTGTACTTTAACCCAGTTTTTAGATTTGCCATTATAGAGAGTGGAAGAGGGAATTATGGGTGGAAACAAGGTTTTTAAAGGTTCGGGAAAGAGGGCTCCAAGGGTAATGCTATTGTCTATTTGTGTTAGTGGTGAGTGTGATGATTGTGGCAGGGTAGGGACATAAACATCATCCACATCATGCGGAGCAGAGATATTATTAGCCCGTGTCTCCAAATTGGACACCAATTCATCTACTGCTAACCTAACAGGGTCATCAGCAAAGATTATTACCTCAGAAGCCACAGCAGTTTTAGCTCTCTTTGCTGGTTGCCTCTTCTTCTTGGAAATAGGACCAGCAACAGCAGCAGTTTGTTTTTCTAATATGGCAGCGATAGGCATTTCATCATCATCTTCTTCTTCATACATGATTACTTTCCATATCCTTTTGGGTGCTGGTGGAAGAGTAGCACCAGAAGATACAAAGAGGACAGATCCTCTAGTAGTCCTCTTAGGGGCAGGTTGCCTCACATCCACAGTCTTTCTCTTGGTTCCTTTATTTAGACCAAGGATTGCAGCATCGTTGGCCTCAAGTGATTCTTCTTTAATCTTCATTTTCTCCTCAAGCTTGTCCAACTCCACTTGCTTGTATGTCCTATGTTGCATGCCACTGAGATTAACTCTGCCAAAATAAGCAGCTTGCAATCCTTTCTCATGAAGGAGTCTTTCTTGTTCATCCTTAGGCTTTGCACTCAGAACATCGTACACACCTTGCTGCTTGAAAATCTTTGACAGAAGATGAGTGAAGGTGATGTGAGAACCATATTCTTTGTTGGTAATGGAATCTTTGAAGCGATGAAACAGGATCTAGGGTAAGTTAATCTTTGTTTCAAAAACCAGATGGCAAAGACAGAACCTGTGAAGAGCTGATAAGTTATCCTTAGAGCCAATCTTATGCAGCACCACCTTGTTCAGGATTTGATGAAAAATCCTGATGTGATCCTTCATCTTAGAGGATTTCCAAGAATGAGTTCTTATGTTGTCTTGCCTCATTAGGGTGACAACAATTGTCTCCGAGCCACCTAGGTCTTATTCCCAGTTCTCCGTGAAGATCAAACCCTCTTGAGCATCAGAGATGGTTTTCTCGGGCACTATCACTTTCCTTCCCAGCACAAACCCAACTACTTCTGTTTCAGAAATCTTTGGTCTTATTTAGAATTCCCTTATCAAATCTGGATATACTGAGACCTTTTCCAGAAAGATTCCATCCCATCCAGTAGCATTAATGAACTTACTCACATCCAAATTGTACTCTGTAACACCCTTCTCGAGCTATACATCGTACGTGACATTTTAAGGCCGAAAAGTAGTTTAATTAAAATTGGCTATATTCGAATGGGGAATTTTTTCTTTTTCATAAATCATAAATATAATTAGTTGGGAATAAGGTAAAAGTTCAATAACATGTTTCATAATCATAATAAGATTATTAGTTCAAAAGTCACTTATATAAAAATCCCAACCGACTCATAGATAGAATCCATAAGAATATACAGACTCAACATAAAGATATGGAGACGCAGCTCCTAAAATATAAAATACTTGGAGTCGTAGCTCCATAAACAGTAACATTAATTCCCAGACATACCCAGCTGGCCAAACTAAAATGGAAAAGACAATCCTCTCTCGTACATCGTGAGGAGGATAAACCCAACTGACGAAATCTAGTGGAAACTATTTGAGTCCACTGCAGACGTCATCACAAAAGTCTCTACTAGAGTCACTACAAAAGTAACTCTCAGACTAAACCATTTCCCTTTCTAAGGAAAACTATAACTTACGAACTAATGACTATTATGCCTATCTCAAGAAAAGAAAGGTTAGGCATAACTGAAACCCTAATGCCATCTCCTTGAACCCTCTGAAGTCTGGAAGACGTCCAATAGAAGTTCCACCATAACATTCGCATGCTCGAACCTCGATCTCTATGATGAATCAGTCAAGCGTCATCTTGACGTCTCAATCTTCTCAACAGAATACAGAAAGCACATAGTCAGCCGACATAGGAAAAATAAAATAAGGAGGTGAGATTCCATTTATCTTACACATAAGGAAGACATGCAATGGTACGACTCCCAGGTACATAATACAACAATGCTATATTCCTTTTATCTCCCATTTTAATTCTGCAACTCAAAAACTCCAAGAATATAATATACCAAACTCGACGGTAAGCTTATCAAGCACACCGGACACGGTTTGTCCATCGAAGGACAATGAATAGAGATAAACTGATTCAAACCGTATAGTCTCATTCCTACACAGCCTCAAGGAATATCCGATTCTAACATCGGTGTTGATTTGATATTTTGGAAAGGAATGGTTAGTATAGGTTTCACATCCGGCCACCTCAGGCAATGGTGCTATCGTGTTACGCACACAGTCTAATCGTGGCTATTGTTTTACGCTCACGAGACTTTAATCATAATGTACGTGCTATTATAATCACATGTGATCTCAAACTCTGTGACACATCAGGCTCTTTATGAAACCTCTACAACCGAAACTCGGCTCCCTGGCACAACGGCCTCACCGAACATAGTGTTAACTATGTATCTGGGAAAAATTTCCGGAATACGTCCAATTGGTCTATCCATCGGATAACCTCATGATTCCACCAAAATCCACTTGCTGTCAATCGCTGACGGACGATATTCTCGGGTACAAATCATCAGCCCTTCACTGATCCACAGTTCTCAATTAGACTTGTCATGTTTGTGTAAAGATATTTTAAGGTACTTGGTTACAAGTCTTAACACATTATGAAATTGGATCGACAGTCCAATCATTTATTTCTTTACACTTTTCTAATTGAGCCTTTCTCCGGGCTTTCAAGAAATCAATAACTCTTAGTCCATTAAATCTTATGGAGGTATGAATATTGAATTATCCATACTTTACGACAAATGGTCTTGCTTCACCATAAGTCATAACTTATTAAGTTCATATTTTCACTAAGTCATCCTCGACTTAGGTTTTCCATTTACTTGAGATACTAGTCTTGAAGACTAAAATTATCTTTTGTCTTAAAACCCAAAACCTTTGGTTAAAGCCAAATCATTTTGAAATCAAATTACATAAAAGTAAATAACTACCAAATTCCTCAAAACAGTTTCTTGAAAAACATCGAAACTCTTAAAATATTGTTTTACCGCTTTTTACTGTATTTCAACTTAAATTCCATATTTTCACAAATATAATTATTTTTCTCAAATCCTTTATTTTCATAAGTTTCCATACTTACATTAAAGTATTAAAATACTGATTTCAAACTCTACATCATTGTTTTCTCAAAAATCCTTAAAAACGTTTGACGACAGTTTCCCGCTTTTTGCTGGTTTTAGGCCCAAAAGCCATACTTTTGAAAATATGGTTCTTCACCTTAAATATATTACTTACCTAGGTTATAATACTCATTTTAATATGTTAAAACACTGATTTTACAATTTCCTTTCCATGTATACAAAATTCCTAAAACTTGACCGAACGTCGTTAAATTTGTAAAACGCGTAAATCTTTTTTCAACGATTTTACACTCTAATAGTCCAAAACTCATTTTGGAGCTTTAGAACAGTTTAATGGTTATGAAAAACAGTCTCTAACTGTCCAATAACATTTATTTTCAAAAATTGCATTTAGTACCTAAACTTTCATTAATTACAAAAAGGTCCTTATTCACTTAAAACCTTATAACTTTTTATTTAAAACATCAAATCTCACCAAACCAACTTCTTTAGAAATGATTTTCAGTTTCCAACAAATTTCCAAAAATTTATATTTTTGGGTCTCATATTTTTCAATATTTGCAAATAAGTCCTTAACTATTAAAAAGCTCATAACTTTTTATATATAAATCCAAATGACTTCAAACCAATTTCTTTAATCTTATATTACCAAGAGCTACAATCCCAACATATAATAATATAGTTTTCAGAGCAGTCTCCGAATTTCTCAGTATTTGCACAATGGTCCCTATACTTCAAAAATTCATAACTTTTAACATACATATCCAAATCCATCCAAACTAATTTCTATACTCTTATATACTCATTCACTTCTTATAAAAATTATCCAACCAAATTAAATCCCCATGGAACTCCCTCAACTAGTTATGGCCGAATGGCCTTAAATAAATATATTAGGCATTTTTCTCAACAAATCAAGCAAACAACAATCATGGTTCCAACTTAAGGTCATTGGAACCAAAACAACCATATGACATATCATACCACAACCAAACATCAAATCAAATCCTCTAAGAGGATCACACAACTATAAACAATAATACATAATCCTAACACTTAGGATTTTCATGACAACATACAAATACTTTAAACCACACACATATCTACATTAAGGTTGGACAGTAGTAATCTCCCCCCTTACCTCTTGTAGATCACTTGAAACCCAAGTAGTAGAAGGATGTTGTTCACCTAAATCACAAGGTTTTGAACCCACCAAAACCTAGTCATGAACAACCAACAAGAAAACAAGTTAAAGAATGAAGAAAATCATCCTAAACCACTAGCACCTAGGTTCGGCCAACTCAAGATAAATAGGCTAAGGATCTCTAAATTTTTCAATCTCTTGGATGATGAAAATAGAAGTCATATGAAGATCATAGGAATTGGAATCACATTAAAAGGATTTTTCTATGATTTTCTAGAGATTTTTGAAGTTCTAGATCTAGGAATTTGAAATTTGTAAAAACATGAGATATGAAGAAAAGTTGTGAAAGGAAAGGAAGTTATGATCATGAATCATAAGAATCTACCTTTGGAATTTCAAGAAACCAACAACAACTTATACTTCCTTTGAAAATTGAAAATGAAGAACTTTGTGTTTTCTTTCAAGTTCATGAAGAACAACATGAACAATGAAGGAAATGAATGACCAAGTGTGGTCTTAAGGAGGGTGGCCGTGAGCTTCTAGGGAGAACAAGGTAAAATGTTATCATGGCACATTTGAAATTACAACGCAAGCTTAAGGGTATTTTAGACATTTCACACTTAAATCATCATTACATGCATTAAATGCATGATGACTAACCCCTATGACTCACCCCCATGAGTCATCACAAATGACTCATTGTTCTCATACGTCCAGTGTCGGTTTTGTCTCTGCACCTCCATTCTCGATTCCATCGATCCCCGATCGTCGAGTATTCACCCGAATAACGTATAATAACTTATTTATTTTTAAAATTTTCAAAATAACCACTATGGTTGGAAATAAAATAAAAATCTAAACTATTTCGTTCTCGGGTCAAAATTAGGTTTTCTGATTAGTAAAATCTTACTGTCAGTTAAAACGCAGACCGGGTTTTGTCTGAATTTTAAACCAAAATTTTTACCGTCACCTTACACCATAAGGTAAAGTAAAATTATGATTTTATTTTATTAAATATAATTTTCTAGATATAATATAAAAATTACAAACAATTAAAATTCTACCGATAATTGAAAAACAGTAAAAACAGCAAAACGGTGAAAACAGTAAAAACAGGGTGTTACATACTCTTCTAGAATTCCAAAATTGCAGTGATGTTCCACATATATGGACATAGTGTCAGTTGCAAAAGCAGGCATGGGAGCAGAGGTTGAAGCCATTGTTAAGTAAGATGAGTTAAGGTTTGGAAGAACACGGGAGACAGAGAGTTCGAGAGTTTCAGAGAGAGGTTGACAGGGATGAAGAGAAGAGAAAATTTTTTCAAAGGGAAAGAGGTTACTTTTAAAGGTTTCTGAAAAACAACAGTTTCAAAAAAAAAAATGACAAGACATGTCATTAAGTGTAAAACGACGTTGGTAAATTGGGACTGTAAAAAGTTATGATGGGATTGATGAAGGTAGCTGACTCGGCAAGGAAAAAGAAGCATTTTATATAAATGTGTTCAAGGACAAATTAATATAAACAATAAATGTGCATAGACGAGTCCACACAAGACTAAGAGTGGACGCGTAAAGACATATGTAGTGGACGCGTAGATTCCACGTGCTCTGGACATCATGACTTGTGGACGTGCAGAGAAAACATGCAATAGATGACCAAATTAACAACAAATATACTAACTTAATCCATATACAGCATATTTAAATGCTTTCTTATAAAGATAAATCTGTCCTCAGCAAGAGGTTTAGTGAAGATATCTGCCCATTGGTGGTCAGTATCTACAAATTGAACATCAAACACACCTTTTTGCACATAATCCCTAATAAAATGATGTTTAATTTCTATATGCTTAGCTCTAGAATGCAATATTGGATTATTAGATAAATTGATTGCAACAGTATTATCACACATAAGTGGAATACTACTTACAAATACATTGTAGTCCTCCAATTGATGTTTGATCCATAGAAGTTGTGAGCAGCAACTTGCAGCTGATATGTATTCTGCTTCAGCAGTTGATAGAGAAATGAAACTTTGCCTTTTGCTTGACCGTGATACTAGGTTAGCTCCAATGAAGTGACATCCTCCACTGGTGCTTTTTCTTTCAATTCTATCTCCAGCACGTGCCAAAAAGCGAGCGGGTTGTAAAAATGTAGTTTAGGGCGACAACTCGGATATCGTCTCACAAGGACTCTTAGGTTGTTGTTAACAGAAAAAGTTAGATTTTGGGGGGTTGTTTGGATTGAAATAAAATAAAGAAAACAAGCAGAAAACAGAGCAATGAAAACAAAGCAGTTTAAGAGATTATCAAATAAACTAAAGCGATTAACCTACTGTTCTCGGTTTCCCACTATCATCGGTTTATATAATTCCAAGCCCTAAGCAGATTCTAAACCCTTTTCGATTGTAGCATCAATTAACAAGTGAAATCAATACTACGAGACATGTGTTCCTATTCTTGAATTAAGCAAACGGGGTAAAGCACTCATGAACTAAGCGAACATGATTGAACACACGCGAATTAAGCAAACGCGATTAATTATAGGAACATACAATCATTGAAATAAATCAATACTAATCCTATACATATCTGAATTAAGCAAACAGAAACATATAGAACAGTATTGAAAAGGAATAGCAATTCAAATAGGAATTACAAAACCTCAAGCGTCAATGGAAACCAATCGCAGTAGATTAATCAAAGAGACTAGTTCTCCATTACAGAAAATAAACCCTAATTTCGCAGCTGTCTAACTATAGAAAAGAAAAATAAAAATTGACTAACTCCTCCAATCTGCCATAGAACAGCAATTTATATCTGTGAGTTCTGCGCGATCTCGCGAGGCAAACACTGTCTCGCGACGCGAATCACTGCAACGTTTGGTCTTCTCGTGAGGTGAAGTACGGATCGCGTGGCGAGGAATGGAAAATTCATGGCTTCTGGTCTTCAGTCTCGCGAGGCGAGGAATGGATTCGCGAGGCGAGACAGAGAGGTTTGCAATTTCTGGCACAGTCACGCTTCAGGTTCGCGGGGCGAATGCACTCTCGCGGGGCGAAGAACTCCAGAATTATTTCTTTTTATTAACCTGAAAACAAGAAATAGCATAAGTACTTTATTTGACTCTAAATCAACTAAATTAACCTAAAAAATACTTAAACGACTCAAAATGTTGCTTAAAGACAATCAAGTCTAATTTGGGTGAAAATGAGATAAAATTAGCACAAAACCACGGTCATACTAGCCATAAAACTAGTTAAGCCAGAGGCTGATCAAAATACCCCAAACTTAAACTTTGCCTGTCCCCAAGTAAACTACAACTCAAAAATCAAAAAGACTCAAGACATGGCAAGCTTAAAAATTTAATAAACTTTGCACAGATTTCAAGCAATTTAACAAAACAATTTTCCTTCAATGATTTCCCCCCTTTCAAACAACGCAATCCCCACATGCATTCACTCTAAGCATTGAGAACTTCATCATTCAAACAATCATTAATCTAAGCAAGGGATCCAAGTTACACACAAGAGGGAGATCACCAAATTCAAACAATCGCCTTCCTCACAAGGGCATTTAGTGTTTTGCTCAATCGCTCAATTTTTTGTCTAGGCTAACAACATTTCACTCAATTTCACTTTTAAGAGCACTTCCCATGAATTTGATTTTCATCTCCAAATGATTCCCACAGAAAACATGCATGCAACATCAAAAGGTCTTTTAAGGTTGTAATGGGGCCTGGCTAAGGTTAGGATATACAAGGGTACTAGGCTGAAGACCCTAGGAACTAAGAGAGCATGAAACAGTTTTATACTTTGAATTTCCACTCAAGTTCCTTTTTTCTTTTTTCATTTGCCTTGGGTGACTACAGCCTTTTTATCGAATAGCCTTTTTGAAATTTTTGTACTTTTTTTTTTCCTTTTTTTTTCATTCTTTTTTTCTTTTCCTTTTTTTTTCTTGCCTTTGGCTCCAACCTTTTTATTATATTTTTTTCTTTTTCGCAATCCCAAACAACACATTACACCTTGTAGCCACCCCAAACTTAGTTTCTTGCAACCAATCTCTTTCTAAGATTCCATGCTGTCCTAATCCTAAGATCGGGTTGACATGGTTTTTTTTTTCAGATTTTGGCTCATAACATAGGGTCACCAAGAATTAATAGGCTAATTAGGCTCAATGGGGCTAACTAAGGAACATGCATTAGGGATGGTTATTTTTAGGCCAAGTGGTTATTTACAAAGAAAATGCCTAAATCATTTGAAGCAAACACATAAACATGCAAACCAAAAAGAGATTCAAGCAAATTCGGGAAAGTGCAACTTGAAAGTGATTCTCACAATTAAAAACATGCTGGAGGCTCAAATCCTCACCTGGACATTTTTGAAAATTGTTTGACAGAGATTCTATCCCTAGTGTGTGCTTCCCTTCACCCCAAACTTATCATAAATCATGCAATCACAACAAAATATCTCAAAGTTCAGTTTTCAATTTTTCAAGTGGGGATCAATTTTCAATTTTCAAATCCTAGGGGGAAAACAATCAACACATAACATGCAATCCATCTATGCAAAAATTAATTAAAATCCAGCAAGCTAGCCGACACAAGACTCAACACACAACTCTTGAGCTTCTCAAATTATTCAAGAGCTGAAGGAAAATAAAACAAAAATAAAGCAAGGCAGAAACTAACAAGAAAATGAAAGTAAACTAAAGAGAAAGGGTTTAAGAAAACTCATTGGGGATGGTTCCACCAGGATCCCACTGTCTGTGATACAGTGGCCAAGGAATGCCCAAATTGCAGTATGATCCTCCCGGATCCAATGGCATGAAGCATAAGTATGAGAGCGGGCGCCTGATAAACATGGTAACTCCACCAAGTGCGGCGGACTTCTCACTCCCTCTCAGGTCACAGATGACTTCCTTGTCAACCTTGTCAATAAAGTCCTCCCAATAGAAGTGGGGTTCAACCTCTTGGACTGGCCATGGTGCAAAATCCAGAGGCTTGAACTCCATCAACGGTGGTTCCACAGTGGGAGGTGGTAGATAGGTAGGGAGGGTCTCCGGTGCTGCTTCAACTTCTTCACGTTCTTCATTCCTCTCCAAGTAAGCATACTTCAAATTCCCAGGAAGTGGCTTGAGCTCTAAGGAGGGTGGCTGCTCAATGGATGGTATATTTGGAGTAGCCATGATGTCAAGAACTTCGGCTGAACAGACAGCTTCACTCACACTATCATCCTGCAAAATAGAATCAAGAAACTCAGTACAAACAGCACACGGGTTAGTGTCAGTACAGTCAGTACATGTAGTACAAGAAACTGAATTAGTAAAGGTCTGAATGTCTGGAATTTCAGCACACAGTTCATCCACCCCATCACTTTCAACACATGCAATTAATTCCAAAGGTTCTTCATCATCCTCAAGCTTATTGCCTTGATTGTAAGATGGACTGCATAAGCTCGAGGCAAATCAGTAACTTCTGTCAGAATGGGGCATGCCTCAAACAAGTGCTCAGGAGAGCCGCACATGCCACAAAACCTTTCCTGCTGAAACAATTGCTTCACCGAAGAAGTGAGCCTATCAATTCTATTCTCAAGGGTCTGATTGGAAGAAGAGCTATGGACCTTATCCACACCAATCATGTCAAAACCACTGCAATACTCATAACTTCCAGCAAAATTAGGATAATTTATGCATGGTGGTGGTTTACTAAAATCATGATAATATATGCATGGTGGTGGCTTATAATCAACATTAGGCATATCACCAAACAGGAGATTATTCATAGCAGTACTAAGATCCATAACCAGACAAAGCAGCCAAAACTAATTCAGCAAATAGATATTTTTTTTATCTGTTAATAACAACAAGAGTCCCTGGCAACGGCGCCAATTTTTGGTCACGCTGTCGCGCACGCGCCAAAAAGCGAGCGGGTTGTAAAAATGTAGTTTAGGGCGACAACTCGGATATCGTCTCACAAGGACTCTTAGGTTGTTGTTAACAGAAAAAGTTAGATTTTGGGGGGTTGTTTGGATTGAAATAAAATAAAGAAAACAAGCAGAAAACAGAGCAATGAAAACAAAGCAGTTTAAGAGATTATCAAATAAACTAAAGCGATTAACCTACTGTTCTCGGTTTCCCACTATCATCGGTTTATATAATTCCAAGCCCTAAGCAGATTCTAAACCCTTTTCGATTGTAGCATCGATTAACAAGCGAAATCAATACTACGAGACATATGTTCCAATTCCCGAATTAAGCAAACGGGGTGAAGCACTCATGAACTAAGCGAACATGATTGAACACACGCGAATTAAGCAAACGCGATTAATTATAGGAACATACAATCATCGAAATAAATCAATACTAATCCTATACATATCTGAATTAAGCAAACAGAAACATATAGAACAATATTGAAAAGGAATAGCAATTCAAATAGGAATTACAAAACCTCAAGCGTCAATGGAAACCAATCGCAGTAGATTAATCAAGGAGACTAGTTCTCCATTACAAAAAATAAACCCTAATTTCGCAGCTGTCATAGAACAGCAATTTATATCTGTGAGTTCTGCGTGATCTCGCGACGCGAATCACTGCAACGTTTGGTCTTCTCGTGAGGCGAAGTACGGATCGCGTGGCGAGGAATGGAAAAGTCATGGCTTCTGGTCTTCAGTCTCGCGAGGCGAGGAATGGATTCGCGAGGCGAGACAGAGGTTTGCAATTTCTGGCACAGTCACGCTTCAGGTTCGCGGGGCGAATGCACTCTCGCGGGGCGAAGAACTCCAGAATTATTTCTTTTTATTAACCTGAAAACAAGAAATAGCATAAGTACTTTATTTGACTCTAAATCAACTAAATTAACCTAAAAATACTTAAACGACTCAAAATGCTGCTTAAAGACAATCAAGTCTAATTTGGGTGAAAATGATATAAAATTAGCACAAAACCACGGTCATACTAGCCATAAAACTAGTTGAGCCAGAGGTTGATCAGCAAGGAACATAACCCATGTCCATCTAGTGTAGTCGTCTACTATGACAAGACCATATTTCTTACCACTGACAGAGGCACTCCTTGTTGGACCAAAGAGATCAAGGTGTAGCAATTCTAGTGGTTTGTTGGTACTAACAACATTCTTAGATTCAAATGAACCTTTGACTTGTTTTCCCTTCTGACATGCATCAGAGGGCATCAAATTTGAAACTAAGGTTTGGTAGACCTCTTACAAGGTTATGCTTTTTCAGTTTTGAGATTGATCTCAAACTTGCATGACCCAACCTTTTGTGCCAAATCCATCGCTCATCCTTAATGGACACTTGACATGAGACACTTTGATTTGAGTGGTCCTCCAAGTCAATCTTATACAGATTGTTTTGCCTCTGAGCAGTGAATATGAGTGATCCATCAGCTTTCTTGACAATACACATATTCTTATCAAATGAAACAGCAAACCCACTATCACATAATTGACTAATGCTAAGCAGATTGTCTTTAAGACTATTTACTAACAGAACATTATTAATGGAGGGAAAAAGATGTTTACCAATTTTACCTATACCAATGATCTTTCCTTTTTGGTTTCCTCCAAAAGTGACCCAGCCACCATCTTTGGGTCTAAGGTCTTGGAACATACACCTTTCTCCTGTCATGTGTCATGAGCACCCACTGTCCAAGTACCAGGACTTCTGTTTCTTTCCTGTTGTTAAGCAGATCTGCAATAGGGATTATCTTATCTTTTGGTACCCAAATTGACTTGGGTCCTTTCTTGTTAGTGATCATAGGTCGTGAGTGCTTTGCATGCTTGTTATGTATGCATCTAGATGACACATGCACACTTTTTCCACATACTTTGCAGTAAGTATTGGAAGGGCTTGGTTTTGACTTATTGTGATGTGGATGGATGACGCGCTGTCGCGCACGCGTCAAAAGATGAGCGGTTAGTAAAAATGTAGTTTAGAATGCGACAACTCGGGTATCGTATCACAAGGACTCTTGTAGTGCTATTATCGCAGAAAATCAGTTTTCTTGGGGGGGTGTTTGGTTTGAAATTGATTGGAAAACAGAATGAAAACAGAGCATAAAGACAGAGCAAATTACGTGATTATCAAATAAGACTAAGACGATCAATCTGCTGTTTCGTTTCCCACTATCATCGGTTCATGTAATTCCATGCCCTAAGCGGATTCTAATCCCTTTTCGATTGTAGCATCGATTAACAAGCGAAACCGACGCTACGGGACATATATTCCTAATTCCGAATTAAGCAAACGGATGAAGCCCTTCGTGAATTAAGCAAACACGAATTGAACGCACGCGAATTAAGCAAACGCGATTGAGTTTAGGAACATAAAATCATCGAAAATAAATCAACACTAATTCGGTACAAACTGAATTAAGCAAACAGAGAATAACGAATAGCATTGAAAGATAGAAGAAAATTAAATCGGGGATTACAAGACCTCAAGTGTTGGTGGAAGCCGATTACAGCAGATCAACCTAGGGAGATTAGTTCTCCATCAAAAACGCAAAACAACCGTGAGAAATTCGAAAACAAGGATTAGCAAAAGATCCTTCATTCGCCCTAAACAGCTATTTATAACTTTCAGAAACTGCGCATTCTCGCGAGGCGAGTGGCCTCTCGCAAGGCGAATATTAAAATGGCGCCAGTTTGAATTTGTGTTCTCGCGAGGCGAGTGGAATTCTCGTGAGGCGAGTCTTCAAAATCTGGGTTGTCACAGCCGTGATGCCTATCACGGCCAGGCCGTGATTACTTCTGACTTTGGGTGCTTATCTGTCATGGCCGTGATCTTCATCACGGCTAGGCCGTGATGGTCTCTGTCTTCCAGGGGTTTCTCTTCACGCCCGTGATGGGTATCACGGGATGACCGTGATGCTTGCTGACTTCCCGGGCTCGCGAGGCGAGCTATAGCTCGCGGGGCGAGGCAGAGAACATGACTTTTTCCGGCACAGTGATCCTCACTCTCGCGGGCGAGTATCCTGCTCGCGTGGCGAGTGTTTCCAGATTGCAATTTCCATTGTTTCCTTCATTCCTTGGACTCTAAGTCAACCTGAAAACATGAAATAGCCATAAGTGCTTTATTTGACTCAAAAACTGGCTAAATAACCCTAAAACTCCTTAAGGGACTCAAAACCTTACTTGAGGACAATCAAGCCTAATTTGGGTCAAAACGAGATATAATTGGCACAAAACCACGGCCATACTAGTCATAAAACTAGATGAGCCAGAAGCTTATCAAAATACCCCAAACTTGAACTTTGCTTGTCCCCAAGCAAACTAAAACTCAAAACGACTCAAGACTTGGCAAGCTAGAAGGATTTCAACCAATTCCGCACAAATTTCAAGTAATTCATCAAAACAATTTTCCTTCAATGTTCCCCCCTTTTCAACAATGTAATCCCCACAATCATTTATTCTGAACATCTGAGAATTTCATTATTCAAACAATCATTAATCTAAACAGGGGATCTAAGTTACACACAAGAGGGAGATCACCAAATTCAAACAATCGCCTTCCTCACAAAGGGGTTTAGTGTTCACTCAATCTCTCAGTTTGTCTAGGCTAACAACATTTCACTCAGTTTCACTTTTAAGAGCACTTCCCATGAATTTGATTTTCATCTCAAAATGGTTCCCACGGAAAACATGCATGCAACATCAAAAGGTCTTTCAAGGTTGTAATGGGGCCTGGCTAAGGGAAGGATATACAAAGGTACTGGGCTGAAATCCCTAGGAACTAAGAGAGCATGAAGCTGTTTACACATTGAATTTCCTACTCAAGTTCCTATTCTTATTCTTCTTTTTGCCTTGGGTGGCTACAGCCCTTTTCTTCTAATACTCTTCTTGACATTTTGCATTTTTTTTTTGTTTTGTTTTTTTTTTTTGAAAGATTTATTTTTGCCCTTTGGCTCCAACCTTTATTTTTTTTCTTTTTCTCAATCCCCAACAACACATCATATCCCTGTAGCCACCCCAAACTTAGTTTCTTGCAACCATTCTCTTGTTAAGCTTCCATGCTCTCCTAATCCTAAGATCGGGTTAACATGGTTTTTCTAGATTCAGGCTCATAACATAAGGTCATCATGAAACAATAGGCTAATTAGGCTCAAAGGGACTAACTAGGGAACATGCATTAGGGACTGGTTCAATTTAGGCCAAGTAGTTAATTCAAAGAAAATTGCCTAAATCATTTGATGCAAACACATAGACATGCGAACCATGAAGAGATTCAAGCAAATTCGGGAAAGTGCAACTTGAAAGTGATTCACACAATCAAAAACATGTTGGAGGCTCAAATCCTCACCTGGACATTCATGCAAATTGTTTGACCGAGATTCTATCCCTAGTGTGTGCACCCTATCACCCCAAACTTATCATAAATCATGCCATCACAACAAAATATCTCAAAGTTCAGTTTTTTTTTTTTCAATTTTTCAAGTGGGGATCAATTTCCAAATTTCAAAAACCTAGGGGGAATCATCAACATAAATCATGCCATCAATCTGTGCTAAATCAATAGAACCTACCAAGCTTGCCGACACAAGACTCACACACATGCTCTTGAGCTTCTCAAATTATTCAAGAGCGAAAAGAAAACACAACAAAACACAAAACACAACAAAACAAATGGTTCCCTCCCCCACACTTAAAACATACATTGTCCCCAATGAACAACACAATTATCAAAACAGAGTGAGGTAGAGGAAAGGGTGCTCCCTGATCAGGTTGCAGTATAGGTGGGCTCCCCCAAAGAGAGCTCCTCAACAGTAGCATCCACAGGTCCCGAGCTCTCATGAAATAGCTTCAGCCGCTGCCCGTTAACCTTGAATGCCTTGTTTCTACCGGCACCTTTAATCTCTACTGCACCATGAGGAAAAACATTAGTAACAACAAATGGTCCAATCCACCTGGAGCGAAGTTTCCCAGCCATCAATTTCAGGCGGGAGTTCAACAGTAAAACCCGCTGACCCACAGAGAATTCCTTCCTAGTAATCATCCTATCATGAAAGTGCTTGGTTTTCTCCTTATAAATCCGAGAGCTCTCATAGGCTTCTAGCCTAAGCTCTTCAAGCTGTTGTAACTGGAGTTTCCTTTCAATACTAGATTTTTGCATTTCCAGATTACAGCACTTGACTGCCCAATAAGCACGGTGCTCAACTTCCACAGGGAGATGGCATGCCTTGCCGAATACAAGCCTAAAGGGGGACATCCCTATCGGCGTCTTGAAAGCGGTCCTCTGAGCCCAAAGTGTGTCTTCTAGATGGCGGCTCCAGTCCTTCCTATTCGGCTACACAACTTTCTCTAGGATTTGTTTGATCTCCCTGTTGGAGATCTCAGCCTGGCCATTGGTCTGGGGATGGTAAGCAGTGGAGACTCTGTGCACAACCCCATACTTCCTGAGTAGAGCCTCCATGGTGCGGTTGCAGAAATGAGTGCGCTGATCACTGATGATGGCATGAGGTATGCCGAACCTGCAAAAAATATTGGACCTAACAAAATTTGCAACAACTTTAGAATCGTTAGTCCTAGTGGGAATAGCTTCCACCCACTTTGAAACATAGTCAACAGCCAAGAGAATGTAAAGAAAGCCAAAAGATGCAGGGAAAGGACCCATAAAGTCGATCCCCCACACATCAAACACCTCACAGAAGAGCATGGGTTGCTGTGGCATTTCACTCTTGCGAGTGATGGCTGTACCTGCTGTCTGACACTCCTTACAAGTCCGATACACCTCATAAGCATCTCTAAAGATGGTGGGCCAATAAAAACCAGAATCTAGGACCTTTCTCGCAGTCCTCTGTGGCCCAAAGTGTCCCCCTACTTGAGAGGCATGAGAAAAGTGCAAAATAGACTCAATCTCATAGTCGGGGACACATCTCCTAATCACCTGATCACTACAAAACTTCCAAAGAAATGGATCGTCCCAAACATAATACTTGGCGTCACTCTTTAGTTTGTGGATTTGTGACCTAGTTGCTCCTGTCGGAAAGACACCAGCAACTAGGTAATTCACAAGGTCGGCAAACCAAGGGGTAACGCCATGCAACTGTAAAAGCTGCTCATCAGGAAAGTCATCCTGAATGGGGGAAGGATCCTCATCCCTCTCTATCCTACTCAATGCCCTTTTCAAGAAGTCGAACGCCTTCTTGCAGTTATCATCAAAGCTGAATATGGCATCATTCTTCAGCAAGTTCGACAGAGGGAGAGCTATCTTGCTGAAGTCTTTAATAAAGCGCCTGTAGAAACCTGCATGACCAAGAAAAGAACGAATCTCACGAACGCAAGATGGGTAAGGCAATGTAGAAATCACATCAATTTTAGCAGGATCTACTGAGATACCCTCTTTAGAAATAACATGCCCCAAAACAATCCCCTGTTCAACCATAAAATGACACTTTTCATAGTTCAACACAAGATCAGTTTCAATACATCTTTCTAAAACCAAATTCAGACTATGCAAGCATGCATCAAATGAGGAGCCATATACCGTGAAATCATCCATGAACACTTCCATGAAATTTTCAATAAATTCAGTAAAAATGCTAATCATGCATCTCTGGAAAGTGCCAGGAGCATTGCAAAGGCCAAATGGCATCCTCCTATAGGCAAACGTGCCGAAGGGGCACGTGAAAGTGGTCTTTTCCTGATCCTCCGGTGCAATGTGGATCTGGAAGTATCCGGAAAAGCCATCAAGAAAACAGTAGTGGGATTTACCGGCCAGCCGTTCGAGCATCTGATCGATGAACGGCAAAGGGAAGTGATCCTTTCGAGTGGCCTGGTTCAACCTCCTATAGTCAATACAGACTCTCCAGCTATTCTGGACTCTAGTGGGGACAAGCTCATTGTTCTCATTTCTTACCACTGTGAGGCCAGATTTCTTGGGCACAACTTGTACTTGGCTCACCCAAGTACTATCGGGAGATGGGGTATATGATGCCCGCATGCAGGAGTTTTGTTACCTCCTTCTTTACAACATCCGAGAATCAATGGATTTAGCCGCCTCTGCGGTTTGCCTAACCGGGTTTAGCCCCATCCTCCAATAGAATCCTATGCATACATCTAGAGGGGCTAATTCCTGGAATGTCAGCCAAGGTCCATCCAATTGCCCTCTTGTGCTTCTTCAAAACCTCCAAGAGTTTAGCTTCCTGGTCAGAGTCAAGGTTGGAGGAAATGATCACTGGGAGTTTTTCATTCCTCTCCAAGTAAGCATACTTCAGATTGCCAGGAAGTGGCTTAAGCTCCAAGGAGGGTGGCTGCTCCACAGATGGTATGTTTGGGGCAGCCGGGCTGTCAAGAATTCCAGCCGAACAGATAGCTTCACTTACACTATCACCTTGCAAAGTAGAATCAATCTCAGCACAAACAACACAAGGGTTAGTGTTAGTACAGTCAGTACATGAATAAACATCATTAATATCAGAAATGGATGGAAAATCAGCAACCAAGTCATCATAGGTGTCATCAACAATTTCGGAGAGCAACTCTATTTGGAAAACAGAGTGCTCTTCCAATGGATGCTTCATAGCATCAAAAATGTTGAACCTTGCAATAATGTCACCGAACTCCATGGACATGGTTCCATCATCAACATCTATCTTCGTCTTTGCCGTCTTCATGAACGGCCTGCCCAGGATGATTGGTGATCTGCTTGAATTGGTTTCCCCTGCCATGTCCAGGATGTAAAAGTCGGCAGGGAAAATCAAATCATCAACTCGTACCAACACATCTTCTACCACTCCCATGGGGCGAGCATTGGTCCTATTGGCCAACTGAATGGTAAGTCCTGTATGTTGCAAAGGGCCCAGATCAAGGTTGTTGAAAACAAAGGTGGGCATGACATTTATGGAGGCTCCCAAATCCAACATGCAATTGTCGAATTTACTGTCCCCAATGGTGCATGGAATAGCGAAAGTGCCCGGATCCTTGCACTTCTGTGGCAGTGCCTGAGTGAGGGCTGAAACTGTAACCTTCTTAGGGGCAAGTTTGGGCTGAATGAGGGCTGAAACATTTCGCCCTAAGTTGACTCTCTCACTACCCTTCAACCTCCGCTTGTGGGTACACAAATCCTTCAGAAACTTTGCATACCTTGGAACTTGCTTAATCACATCTAGGAGTGGAATGTTTACCGCCACCTTTCTGAACACATCTAAGATCTCCCTCTCCTTGTCTTCCCCATCAACCTTCTTATTTTTCTGCACTCTTTGTGGGAAGGGAATCGGTGGCACATACACTCTCTCAGCTTCAACAACAACAGAGGGCTCAGGAGTTGCCTCAACAGTTTCTTCATCTTTCTCAGGGGCTTCCTCTACTACTTTCCCGGATCTCAAAGAAATGGCACTCACATTGGGATTGGGGGCATTGGGATTCACCATTGTCTGTGCAGGTAGTTGGTTCGATCCCTGAGCTTGTTGTATGTTGTTTATGGATGTGGCAAGCTGTCCAATCTGTGTCCTCAAATCTTGAATGCTAGCATCTGTTCGCTGCTGAGACTGTCCAACTTGCTGCTGAAACTGGAGATTTTGTGCAGCCATTTGCTTGACCAAGTCTTCTAATGAAGGTCCGGAAGGTGCAGAAGTGGTCACTTGAGGAGGATTCGGTGGTGGTGCCACCGGTTGTTGTTGGGATGAGTTCCCATACCGCAGATTAGGGTGATTCCTCCAGTTGGGATGGTACCTATTTGTGGAGAGGTCGGAGTGCTGTCAGACTCTGCCTTGATTGTTGCCTTGATTGTAGAGATTAGCTGCATAAGCTTGAGGCATATCGCTGATCGACCCATCCTTCCGAATAGGGCACGTGTCGGTCGGATGCTCGGAGAACTACACATGCCACACAACCTTGCCTACTGAACCTTATCCATTGCCGCTTGCTTCACCAAAGAAGTGAGCTCATCAATTCTGGTTTCGAGTGCCTTGTTGGAAGATGAACCTTGGATCTCATTTACACCCCTTGTCTCGGCAGAGTTGCTCCCGGTTGTGAACTGCTGGGAGTTTAATGACATATTCTCAATCAATTGCTTGGCAAAGCAGTGGAGTTTTATCAACGAGCGCTCCTCCACTAGCGGCATCCAAAATATTTATGTCCATTGGGAGCAATCCTCATAAAAATACTTGAATAAGGAGCTGCTCGTAACTGTGGTGTTGAGGGCAGCTAGATACCAACTTCTTGAACCTCTCCCAAGACTCACCAATGACTCATTGCTTTGTCTGATGCCACATATCTCCTTTCTGATGGAAGCAACTATGGAGGCAGGGAAGTATCTTTCTAGGAAAACCTTCTTCAGATCATTCCAAGTTGTAACAGAATTTGGCTCCAAATAATATAGCCAATCCTTTGTAGCGCCTTCAAGGGAGAATGGGAAGGCTCGCAATTTGATATGGTCTTCAGTAATGCCTTCCTACCTCAAGAGTGTAGAGCGGACAACCCGGAATTCCTTCAAATGCTTATGTGGATCCTCACCGCAAGACCACTAAATCTTGGCAACAAGTGTATTAAACCAGACTTAAGTTCAAAAGGAGCAACCACACCAAAGATACTCAATACACAACCCATTGTAGTTAACATCGGTGGCAGCAAGCTGCCTCAATGTCCTTTGGTCACCCATGTTATCAAAAACAGGTTCGAAATCGAATTACCACTAGTGCTAACCCGAATTGCCCTACGGCGTGTGTGCGATGTTCTTTCAATTTCGGGATCAAAATCACACAAGTCGGGACAAGTAGACCTAGTAGCCAGTCTAATTCAAAACAAAAACGAAAAAGAAAGCAAGAACAACAAACAAGAGTCCCCTGAACGGCGCTAATTTGACGCTATTTGTCGCGCACGCGCGTCAAAAGATGAGCGGTTAGTAAAAATGTAGTTTAGAATGCGACAACTCGGGTATCGTATCACAAGGACTCTTGTAGTGCTATTATCGCAGAAAATCAGTTTTCTTGGGGGGGTGTTTGGTTTGAAATTGATTGGAAAACAAAATGAAAACAGAGCATAAAGACAGAGCAAATTACGTGATTATCAAATAAGACTAAGACGATCAATCTGCTGTTTCGTTTCCCACTATCATCGGTTCATGTAATTCCATGCCCTAAGCGGATTCTAATCCCTTTTCGATTGTAGCATCGATTAACAAGCGAAACCGATGCTACGGGACATATATTCCTAATTCCGAATTAAGCAAACGGATGAAGCCCTTCGTAAATTAAGCAAACACGAATTGAACGCACGCGAATTAAGCAAACGCGATTGAGTTTAGGAACATAAAATCATCGAAAATAAATCAACACTAATTCGGTACAAACTAAATTAAGCAAACAGAGAATAACGAATAGCATTGAAAGAGAGAAGAAAATTAAATCGGGGATTACAAGACCTCAAGTGTTGGTGGAAGCCGATTACAGCAGATCAACCTAGGGAGATTAGTTCTCCATCAAAAACGCAAAACAACCAGAGAAATTCAAAACAAGGATTAGCAAAAGATCCTTCATTTTCCTCCCTAAACACTATTTATAACTTTCGAAATCTACGCATTCTCGCGAGGCGAGTGGCCTCGCGAGGCGAATATTAAAATGGCGCCAGTTTGAATTTGTGTTCTCGCGAGGCGAGTGGAATTCTCGCGAGGCGAGTCTTCAAAATCTGGGTTGTCACAGCCGTGATGCCTATCACAGCCCGTGCCGTGATTACTTCCCGACTTTGGGTGCTTATCTGTCATGGCCGTGATCTTCATCACGGCTAGGCCGTGATGGTCTCTGTCTTCCAGGGGTTTCTCTTCACGCCCGTGATGGGTATCACGGGATGACCGTGATGCTTGCTGACTTCCAGGCTCGCGAGGCGAGCTATAGCTCGCGGGGCGAGGCAGAGAACATGACTTTTCTGGCACAGGCTGATCCTCACTCTTGCGGGGCGAGTATCTGCTCGCGTGGCGAGTGTTTCCAGATTGCAATTTCCATTGTTTCCTTCATTCCTTGGACTCTAAGTCAACCTGAAAACATGAAATAGCCATAAGTGCTTTATTTGACTCAAAAACTGGCTAAATAACCCTAAAACTCCTTAAGGGACTCAAAACCTTGCTTGAGGACAATCAAGCCTAATTTGGGTCAAAACGAGATATAATTGGCACAAAACCACGGCCATACTAGTCATAAAACTAGATGAGCCAGAGGCTAATCAATGGACTTTAGAGGCCTTATATTGTGTATGAACGTTTGGTTTATTAAGAGATGCATCTTGCTTCTTTTTATCATAACCAATGCCAGATTTGTCACGTGGTGATCTAGAATATCTTAAAATAAGGTTTAATTTATCTGAGCTACCAACCAGTTTTGACAGAGAGTCTGTCAAGTATGTCACATTTTGTTTCAGTTATTCAACTTCACAAGAGCTATTAGACTTACATTTCATCTTGTCAGCCAGACTAAAATTGTTTGATTTTAATGTTTCATTTTCATCCTTAAGGTTTTGATTCACTGTGCAGGCCTTATCGTAATCTCTAGAGAGTTTAATAAACTTCCTTTTGAGACTCTAATACTCTTTAGACAGTATGCATGTTTCATGCAGTAATTCATCAAAAACAGTTTAAAGAGTAGATAGATCAGAGTCCATTACCTCGGCATCAGCGAATTCACTTTCTGATGCAGTGTCAGCCATGAAGCAAATGTTTGCTTCTTCTCCTGCTTCATCTTCTTCATCTGAAGAAGACAGGTCAAGATCCTCCCATGTAGCCATCAAGCCTTTCTTCTTTTTGAAGAATTTCTTTTTCTCCTTCAGCTCTGGGCAGTCAGCTTTGAAGTGTCCTAGTTTCTTACATTCAAAGCACAGAGGTGGGCCTTTCTCCTTGGAATCTGACTTCTCCTTGGAGAATTTTTTGTTGAACTGCTTCCTTCTGAATCCACCTTTCTTTCTCCACATGTGTTGGATTTTTCTGGAGATGAAAGATAGTTCATCCTCATCTGAGTCATCTTCATTATTTGATGTATCAGCTTCATCTGAGGACTTAGCAACTTTAACCACATTTGAGGAACTACTTTTCTTGGCTTTTAAGGCAACGGAGTTTCCTTTTCTGGAGTTTTCCTCTTCATTAAGTTCAAGTTCATGAACTTTTAACGACCCCAAAAGCTCTTCCAGATAAAGAGTATTCAGATTCTTTGCTTCCTGGATAGCAGTTACCTTAGGTCTCCACTGCTTTGAGAGACTTCTCAAAAATTTTCTCACATGATCTATATTCTCATAGACCTTTCCAAGGGACCTGAGACTGTTGGTGATTGTTTGGAATCTTCCAAACATCTGGTCTATCGTTTCATGATCAGCTATCTTGAAAAGCTCATACTGGTGAACCAGTATGCTGATCTTTGATTCCTTAACTTGTGAAGAACCCTCATGAGATAGGGCAAGAGTATCCCAGATTTCTTTAGCTGTGTTACAACTATGAACCTTGTCATGCTCAAATCTGGTGATAGCACACATGAGATAGTGCTTAGCTTTCAAGTTTAGTTGGTGTTGGCTTTTCTGCTCTTGAGTCCATTCAGCTCTAGGCACTGCAGCTCCAGCTTCAATCCTTGGCTCAATGTACCCATTTTCTATCAGTTCCCAGATGTCAGCATTTTGTGCATCCAAGAATGCCATCATCCTCTTTTTCCAATAATCATAATCAGTTCCATAAAAAAGAGGGGGTTTGTTGATAGCTTGTCCTTCTGCATCCATGATTGTAGGATCGTACTGCCTTATCACTTGTTAGATGCTCAACCATGTCAAGGTTGAGCTCTGATACCAACTGAAGTTGGCACAGGCAAACACAAGAGGGAGGGGGGGTTGAATTGTGTTTGTTAATTATTTTCGCAAAAATCCTTTTGGAGAAACCTTTTCACAAGAAGAAGATAAAAGGTTTAAGCACACAATAAATCCTTTTTAAAAGATTAACAAAACCAAAAACAAATCCCACAATTAGTATAAATAAAAAACTGTAAAAGATAAGGGATAGAAAATACACTCGGGTATTTTATCCTGGTTCACTCTCTTCCAACCAAGAGCTACGTTCAGTCCCTTCGACTAGAAGGATTTTCTCCACTATTTTCAAATGGTTTCTACAACAAGTATTCTACACCTCTCCAGGATACAAGTATTGCTTTCTTGCCAAGCCTCTTCAGGCTCTAATTCAATCATAGGGATTTTTCTAAGATCTTTCTAACTCACTATATTTGAGGGTATGAAGGTTTAAGATCTACTGAATATTTTTACAAATATTCAACCTTAAGAATTACAAACTTTTTCTTTACAACGAGAATATGAGCTTTGAATATCTTGCAACTGTTCAAATGGCAAAAGTTGTTCCTCAGTGCTTGAGACCTTCTATATATAGTGATCTTCAACTTCTCTTGCAAATTTTCAACGGTTATAATTGATCATCCCGTTTAAAGATAGCATTAAATGCATGATATCCATTGAGACTGATAGCCTGATTTTGGCCATGTTGAAAAGCATACTTAGTTATCAGAAAGGCACAAAATGGAGGCTCACTGTCCTGAGCAATTGTACCTTAAAAACTTTCTTTCCTCCTTTGCAATTCCAATTGTACTATTTGCTTTTTGTATTTCCTTGATAGTACTATGAATTTTCTCACAAAGGAATAAGGCATTAACTAGATAACAATTATAAAGAACATATATTCCATTGAAATAAATATCAATCATTTGAAATAAATTCAATGTAGTCCAGATTGCATTAAATCACATTCAAGGTAGTTAAGATATAGAAGATGTAGAACCGTCTACTGGCACTCAGTTTTAGAACATGTCTACACAAGGTTTTATTCTTTTCGTCCACTGATGTGGTGGAAGCGCTCGTCCACACAAGTCTTTGGACTTGCTAAGTCCTTATTGAAACTCCGTCCAATGACGTGGCACTATGGACGTCTACTGAATTTTAGTTAGGCACTATGGATGTCTACTTGAGTTTCAAGGAGAGCACTCGTCTATTGATGTGGCTACTATGGACGTCTACTGATTTTTAGTTAGCCATATATTTAATGATTAAAATATAAAAAATTTAAATAACCTTTGGACGGGTAATTCTTTGCAAGAGTCCAAGCATTGTATACCTTATATTATTTTGGATATTCCTGCATAAACTGAAATCACTTGTTAGATCTCAACTAACACTTTGCCAAGTAAATTTAATCCTTTTGTTAACATCAAAACCTAGATATTAAATAAACCAAAACCACTTTGGTTCCAACATTTAGGTACCCAAACTGACTTGGGTCCTTTCTTGTTAGTTTTCACTGGACGAGAATGTTTAGCATGTTTATTATGTATGCATCTAGATGTAACATGCCCTCTTTTTCCACCCACTTTGCAAAAGGTGTTGGACGGACCTGACTTGGTTTTAGCATGTTTAGCTTGAGCTTTTGAAGCTCTATGTTGTGTATGGGGTTTTGTCCTTTTGTGAGATGCTTCATGCTTCTCCTTGTCATAACCAAGGCCAAATTTATCATGAGGTGACCTAGAATACCTTAAAATATGGCTGAGCTTATCTGAGCCACCTATAAACTTTGACAGAGTGTCTGTCAAATACATCACATCTTGTTTCACTTTTGCAACTTCACAAGAAACATCAGGCTCACACTCGAGTTTGTCAGTTAGACTGACATTCTCTGGTTTTAGTTTGTCATTTTCATCTTTAAGACTTTGTTTTTCCATGCAAACCTTATCATATTGTTTTGATAGTTTTGTAAACTTCTTTTTGAGACTTCTATGCTCATGAGACAGTATGGACAACTTATGCAACAATTCATCAAATGCATTTTGAAGAGTGGACGGGTCAGAGTTCATTACCTCAGCATCAGTGTATTCACTTTCTGATAACGTGTCAGTCATGAGGCAGATATTTGCCTCTTCTATAGCTTCATCTTCTTCATCCGATGAGGATAAATCCAGATCCTCCCAAGTAGCCATAAAACCCTTCTTATTTTTGAAGAACTTCTTTTTGTCCTTCAGATCAAGGCAATCAGCTTTGAAACGTCCAATCATCTGAAGATTCAGCAGCTTTGAGAACTTTTGATGAACTTGCTTTCTTTGCCTTTAGGGCAATAGACTTTCCTTTTCTGGAGTTGTCTTCTTCATTCAGTTCAAGTTCATGAACCTTGAGAGATCCAAGAAGCTCTTCTAGAGAAAGAGTATTCAGGTTCTTATCTTCATGAATAGCAGTAACTTTGGGTCTCCATTGCTTGGATAAACTTCTCAGAATCTTTCTAACATGGTCTCTATTTTCATATGTTTTTCCGAGAGATCGAAGAATTTTGGTGATAGTTTGAAATCTTCCAAACATCTGATCTATTGTTTCATGATCAGTCATTTTAAATAGTTCATACTAGTGAACTAGCATTCTTAATTTTTTATTCCTTTACTTGAGATGAACCCTCATGAGCTAGGGCAATAGTATCCCAGATTTCTTTGGCAGTGTTGCAGCTATGAACCTTGTCATGCTCATATCTGGTAATAGCACACATGAGATAGTGCTTACCTTTTAGATTGAGCTGATGTTGATTTTTCTGCTCTTGAGTCCATTGGGCTCTAGGGACAACAGCTCCAGCTTCACCTCTTGGCTCTGTGTAGCCGGTTTCAATCAGCTCCCAAATATCTATGTTATGTGCATCCAAGAAAGCCATCACCCTCTTCTTCCAGTAGTCATAATCAGTTCCATCAAAGAGAGGAGGTCTGTTGATAGCTTGTCCTTCTGCATCCATGGTTGTTGGATCGTACTCCCTCAACACTTGTTAGATGCTCAACCCTTTTGAAGCTGAGCTTTGATACCAACTGAAGTTGGCACAGGCAAACACGAGAAGGGGATTGAATTGTGTTTGTTAATAATTTTCGAAAACAACCTTTTTCAAAGCATATTTTCTCACACAGAATAAAAGACAGAAGCACACACAGAAAATGATCTTTTAAAAGATTAACAAAATAAAGTTCAAATCCCCACAGTCAGTAAAACAAATAAAATTGTAAGAGTTAAGGGATTAGAAGATTCACGCAAGTGTTTTATCCTGGCTCACTCTCTTACAACCAAGAGCTACGTCCAGTCCCTTCGACTTGAAGGTTTTACTCCACTATTTTTCCAAATAGATTACAACAAGTATTCAACACCTCTCCAGGCTGGAAGTATTCCTTTCTTATAAAGCCTCTTCAGGCTCTAACTCTAACAAAGAGATTGTTTGCTTTTGATCTTCTAACTCACTATGTATGAGGATATCAAAGTTGAAGATCGGTTGAATATTACAACAATATTCAAACTAAAGAATACAGACTTTTGCTCTTGAAAGAATGATAGATTGTAGACTGACAAAAAGTTCAACTCGCTAAAAAGTTATTCTTCAGTGGTTGAGGTCTTCTATTTATAGTGACCTTATTCTTCACTTGAAAAACTTCAACGGTTGTTTTGAATATTCCCGTTTAAAGATAACATTAAATACATAATATCCGTTGTGACTGATAGCTTGATCGTGCCCATTGTGAAATGTACTCTCCGTTATCACTTTTGAACAAAATGGAGGGTCGTAGCTATGAGCAATTTCAACTTGAAAGACTATCTTTCCTCCTTTGTCAAAATTCCAGCTATTCTAGCAGTAAAGGTGACAGGGTACAGATCGTTTTGCATTTCCCCATTGTACTATGTTGCTTTTTGTATTTCCTTGATGGTACTATGTTTCTCTCACAAAGAAACAAAGCATTAAAACAGATAAAACAAATAGGAAGGACCAACATTCGTTTTAAATAAATATCAATCATTTGAAATAAATATTTCTTTGTGGTCGGGGTAGCAATTACTTAGCTAGACTGGGCATATGAGAACTTACATGAAAAAGAGATCGTCTACTTAAAATTAAAATCTGCGTCTACACACTCATGGGTAAAGCCAAGTCTATGGACTTGCAGTTTTCTTTTCGCTCGTCTACTGATGTGGCATATCCTCTCATCTATCATCAAGTATTTGGACTTGCTAAAATTCAGTGAGTTATTTTTTATCTCCGTCTACTGACGTGGCATTTAAGCTCGTCTACTCAAATATAAATAAATAAATATACCATTCGTTTTGAGCAGCTCATCTACATGAATGGATGCGGATTCACAAACTAAGCCCAAGCAGATATAAGGAAACTTATTCAAGGTTTCCATAACTTATATATTTTTAACATTCCTGCAAGACTAGATAAAGCATGTTAGATCTCAACTAAAACTTTGCTAAGCACTTGTTGAAGCATGTTAGATCTCAACTAAAACTTATTCATTATTGTTAACATCAAAACTCAGATTATTAATCCAAATCACTTTGGTTCCAACAGAGGACGGTGAGCAGCTTGTTGAAGAGTGACTCCGATGAGCCGTTACTCATAGTTTAGGATTTCCAGTTTTAGTTTGTTTATCGATGATGTTTCCGGATTTTTGGCTACACTACTACAGAAAAGGGCTTTAATAGCGCTTCTTTTTTGCCTTTAGTAGCGCTTACAAGTGTTATCTATTCACGCGCTACTGAAAGTCAAAAAAATAGGTAGCGCTTAAAAAAACGCTATTGAAAGTGGGAATAGGAAGCGCTTCCTTGAAAAAGCACTGTTTAAAGTTACAAATAGACATATATTGCATATACTTTAGACAGCATTTCCTTGGGAAAGCGCTGTCTAAAGTATGCAATAGATAGCTCTTTCTTGAGGGAGCGCTGTCTATTTATAACTTTAGACAGCGCTTTCTCAAGGAAGCGTTACCTATTCCCATTTTTTTATTATTCATTTTGTTTTTCTACATTTCCCACCTGCACTCAGCAATACACACTTTTTTTTTGTTGATAAATCAAATTTGTATTGAAATAGTACTAGAAGTACTCAAAAACAACCACACATATATTGTACAAAGTTTACATACAATATTGGTAAGTATATATAAACCAAACCAAATATCAAAATAATGCATATTATAACCAATTATCTAATATACTTTAACATAATTCATAGTAAGGCTTACACATAACCAATTCTAATATTTAAGTCCATAAACCAAAAGGTCACTAACCTATACTAGACAACAACCATGCACTACTAACAATGTATACAAGCTAATTAACACACTAGTAATTCTAAACAATTTGTGCATGCGGCTTCCATCTTCTACTTGACCGCACAAAATCCTTATTCATGGCCTTGCTGTGAATAAAGCTGCAAGAATCCACAAAAGCAAAATCTCAAAGGATCATCCAAAAATAAAAGGCCTTCAGGATTTTATTTTACACAATTGTATCAAAAGATGGAGGAACCAAATCCTTCCTTTTCAACAATTATGGAGAATCAGAAAGAAAAGCATGCAATGAGTGACAATTGTACAGAAATAAAGGCAACCCAGGATCAATGTTCTTCACATAAGAGAAGTGCTAAGCTGGTAAGCCTGTTAAAACGATAAAAATTCCCATGAGCTGGGGAAAACAGTCATCACCTTCAGAAAAATTGAAAGTCAACATAATGCTTGAAAAGTGACAATTTCATAGGCAAAACCTATGATTTATGGCACAGATAGTACCAATTTCAAGCATTATGAAAAATAGAGTTCATGTAAAAGACTTGAATAGGTACAACACAATGTCAAATTTAAAATGCTGTACATCATTGTCACATTAGTATTTCTAACTCATACTAATAGTTATTCCAAAGACTGACCAAATAGTTGTTTAGAGAGAGATTCTTTAATTGTAGTGTTCTTGCACCCAAATATGACGCCGCCAAGTTGATTCTTCCTCAAATTTCTGTCACATGTAGAAGTGGAAGCTGAATTTGGAGAGAAAGGTGCAGTTCCACTGAAATGAAAAGTTTGTGTTTTCTTGCCTGCCCCCATCCTGGCATAAGAGGAGAAAGGTTATTTCACAGACATTCTATGGCAATATTGAAATCATAAGGAAATGCAAGTTATCAAAATGCTAATAATGCATCTCAAAACACACAAACATATTTAAACAAGAAAAAACTTTGGAAAGTAAAACAATTTTTCATTTGGGAGGGGGTGGGGTTGGATTAAAAAGAAGGATAGACTAATAATATGCATACACTTCACACAAATCTCATTGTAAGAGTTGAATAGAAGTTCAATTCAAGCATTAACTAGGAATCCCTGCAACACAGTATTCAGCCCAAGAGTCCAACACCTGATCAAGCAAAATCAATAAATAGAGAACAAAAAAGGAAGCCGTGGCAGATGGGTCATCAATATGTTAGAAAGTTAGGTTATGCATAGAACTTTGTTAACTATGTGATATCTGTGAAGTAGTTAAGTCTGTTAGGCAGTTAGTTTTTTCTGTTTTGTAACTACCTTGAGAGACTTGTTTGTACAGATATATAAGCCATAGTTGAGAGAAAGTCAAGGGTGAATTTTTCTGAGTGTTAAAGACACTGAAAAACAGAGAGAGAGAGTGATTCATTGAGATCAAGAAAGAGTGAAAGTGAGGATTGAGAGAGTTGGCTTCAAGCCTGAAAAGTCTTGTAACTGGTTTTATTCTTTGATCTAGTGGATGGAATTCTTGCCTCAGTGTGGATGTAGTAGCAATTTGCTCTGAACCACGATAATATCTTGCTGTTATTCTTCTCTTCCTTTACTCTTCTGCATAATTTCGGTTTATTTCTGCAATTCCTATCAAGAACACTTGGTTCTTGTAATCACTGTAAGGGCTGTGTCATTACAACTGGTATCTAGAGCTTTGTCGAATTGGGGCTGAGGGCTGATTCCACGATGGGCACTGCCAAGTTCGATTTGGAGAAATTCAATGGGGAGAATGATTTTAGCCTGTGGAGGATCAAGATGAAGGCCCTTCTTGTTCATCAAGGACTCGAGGAAGCCTTGGGAGGAATGAACAAACTTCCTGAAACGCTTTCAGAAAAAGAAAAGAAAAACTTGATCAACAAGGCTCATAGCATGATCATTCTTTCTTTGGGAGATGAAGTTCTTCGTGAGATAGCTGATGAGTCCACTGCTGCAGGTGTTTGGCTCAAGCTTGAAAGCCTATACATGACTAAGTCATTGACAAACAAACTCTATTTGAAGAAGAAACTCCATCAGCTGAAAATGGAGGAAGGATCATCAATCAAAGAACATGTCTCTCAATTCACTAAGGCAGTTCTTGATTTAAAGGATCTTGATGTGAAGATTGATGATGAAGACCAAGCAGTGATGTTGCTGTGCTCGCTTCCTCCCTCTTATGAGAACTTAGTTGACACAATGATGTTTGGTAAAGAAAGCCTCACCTTAGAAGAAGTTAAAGCCACTCTTAATTCTCGAGAAATGAAGAAGAGAATTACTTATGACAAAGGTGAAGGTGGAGATGCAGAAGGGCTATTTGTCAGAGGCAGAACTGATAATAGAGAAGCAAAGGGCAAGAATAGGAGGAACCGATCCAAATCCAAAGGCAAGAAAGAATGTTACTACTGCCATAAGGAGGGACATTTCAGAAAGAACTGTCCTGAGAGGAAAAGAAAGAATAATGGCAAGCAAAACTCAAATGATATGGCTATGGTAGCAGATGGGTATGAAAGCTCAGATGTGTTGGCGAATGCGAAGATTCTTGCGGTGAGGAGTGGATTCTTGACTCGGGCGTTCATTCCACATGACCCCTAATCAAGAATGGTTTGAATCTTACAAAAGGATTGATCTTTGAAAGGTGCTAATGGGGAACAATATTGCTTGCAAAGTAGCCGGAATTGGCAATGTCGGGATCAAATTCGGTGATGGATCAAAGAAAATTGTTCACGGATGTTAGACACGTACCGAAGTGAAGAGAAATCTCCTTTCTCTTGGGATGCTGGATCAAGCAAGATGTACATTCAAAGGAGAAGGTGGTGTTCTGAAGATATGTAAGGGCTCAATGGTCATGATGAAGGGAACCAGAAAGAATGGCTTGTACAGATTGTAAGGTGCAACTATATTAAAACCTGCTAGTTTAATTTCTGCATCAAAATTAAATTCCACAAAGCTATGGCACCTCAGACTAGCTCATGTTAGTGAAAGGCTTGGAGGAATTGTATAAGCAGGGTCTAATAGGAAATGGAGACTTTGAAAGGTTAGAATCTTGTGAACACTGTCTTTATGGCAAACAGAAAAGAATTAAGTTTTCTTCTGCCATACACACAACTAAAGCCTCGGTTGATTATGTGCATTCTGATATATGGGAGCCAGCAAGGGTTCCCTTATTAGGTGGTGCTAGATACTTCATAACTTTCATAGATGATTGGTCAAGAAAAGTGTGGGTGTATTTGTTGAAACACAAGATCCAAGCATTCAAGTGTTTTAAACAATGGAAAGCACTTGTTGAGAATCAAACAGGAAGGAAAGTTAAGGTACTTAGAACTGACAACGGACTTGAATATCTAAATGAAGAGTTCAGAGTTTTGCAAGGATAATGGGATAACTAGGCACAAAACAGTAAGACTAACTCCTCGACAAAATGGTCTTGCTGAGAGAATGAACAGGACCATTTTGGAGAGGGTTAGGTGCATGTTGTCCAATGCCAACCTAAGCAAGATGTTTTGGGGAGAGGCAGTCCACACTGCATGCTATCTAATCAATAGGTCTCCTTCAGCTGCTATTGATTTCAAGACACCAGAGGAGTTGTGGGCAGGAAGAGCACCAACCTATGACAACCTGAGAATATTTGGATGTACAGCCTATATTCATGTAAATGAAGGGAAATTAGAGCCTAGATCAAAGAAGGGAATCTTCTTGGGATATCCTGATGGTGTAAAGGGTTACAAGGTGTGGTTAACCAAACCAGTTGGAGGAAAGGCTGTGATCAGCAGAGATGTTGTTTTCAAGGAAGAATGTATGCTTGAGGATGCAGGGCAGAAAATCGAGATGTCTAAGGAACCAGATGAGCCTGATAACAAGGTTCAATTGGAGGTGGAGCATGATACTGCAGATAGAACAGATGATAGTGCTCAGCCACCTACTGATACTGATGAACAACAACATGAAGTAGCAGAATCATCTTACAATCTGGTCAGAGACAGGGCTAGAAGGCAGATCAAACCACCTCAAAGGCTTGGCTATGTAGACCTCATTGCTTATGCACTGAGTGTAGAAATTGAGGATCAAGTAATTGATCATATTAACTACAAGGAGGCAATGGAAAGTTCAGATAAGGAGCACTGGAAAACTGCTATGACTGATGAGATAAACTCCCTTATGAAAAACAGCACCTGGGAACTTGTGGAAAAACCTGCAAATCACAAAATTGTAGATTGCAAATGGATTTTTAAGAGAAAACCAGAAATTCCAGGGGTTGAAGGAAGTAGATACAAGGCTAGACTCGTTGCAAAAGGTTTCACACAAAGGGAAGGAATTGATTAAAATGAGATTTTTTCCCTGGTTGTGAAACATACAAGTAATAGAGTCATTCTTGCTCTAGTTGCTGTCTACAACTTGGAACTTGAGCAAATGGATGTGAAGACAGCCTTCTTACATGGTCAGTTAGATGAAAGGATATACATGAAGCAACCTGAAGGGTATGAAGTAGAAGCAAAAGAACAAATGGTATGCTTGCTAAAAAAGTCCTTGTAAGGATCAAACAATACCAAGACAAGCAGGTTGCGAAGATTTGACACTTTTGTAGTGTCAAATGGCTACAACAGAAGTTCTTTTGATTGATGTGTCTACTTCAAGAAAGCCAGCTCAGGTCACTACATATATCTCCTACTCTATGTTGATGACATGCTCATTGCAAGTAAAGATCTAGGAGCAATTAGCAAGCTCAAGGGTCTAGTAAGATCTGAATTTGAGATGAAGGACTTAGGAGCTGCAAGAAAGATTTTGGGGATGGAAATCCTGAGAAAGAGAGATGAAAGACTTCTCTTCTTGCATCAGTCAGGTTATGCAGAAAATGTGCTTAGAAGGTTCAATATGCAAGATGCCAAGGCAGTTTCAACTCCTATAGCTGGTCATTTCAAGCTATCAGTTGAACAATCTCCCAAAACTAATGAAGACCAGCAGTACATGGATAGCATTCCTTACTCCAATGCCATAGGGAGTTTAATGTATGCTATGGTATGTTCAAGGCCTGATCTTGCCTATGCTGCCAGCATGGTCAGCAGATTCATGGGGAACCCAGGGAAGAAATATTGGCATGCAGTTAAGTGGATTCTTAGATACCTGAAAGGGACAAAATCTATTGGATTGATACTTGGTAAATCAAAATCAGAAAACAACAATGTAGCAGGATATGTGGATGCTGATTTTGCAAGGGATATTGACAGAAGAAGGTCTCTAACAGGATATCTGTTTACTCTCTATGGAAATGTGGTAAGTTGGAAGGCAAATTTGCAATCAATAGTTGCCTTATCTACCACTGAATCTGAGTATATTGCTTTGACTGAAGCTATAAAGGAAGTAATATGGCTCAAAGGTTTTGTAAATGAACTGGAAGGGAGGGAAATTCCTACGACTGTATGGTGTGATAGCCAAAGTGCTATCCATCTCTCAAAGAACCAAATGTTCCATGAGAGGACAAAAAGCATATTGACATCATAATGCACTACATTCGTGACATCATTGCAAATGGCATAGTTGAAGTGAAAAAGGTTCCTACTGAAGACAACATGGCTGATATGTTCACCAAGGTAGTTCCAGGAGCCAAATTCCAGCAGGATTGGAACCTGTGATAAATGAGTCTCTTTAAAGAGACTGGATGCATACCTAGTTGGCACCTGAATTGAAGATCCAAGGTGGAGATTTGTGGCAGATGGATCATCAATCTGTTAGAAAGTTAGGTTATGCATAGAACTTTGTTAACTATGTGATATCTGTGAAGTAGTTAAGTCTGTTAGGCAGTTAGTTTTTTCTGTTTTGTAACTACCTTGAGAGACTTGTTTGTACAGATATATAAGCCATAGTTGAGAGAAAGTCAAGGGTGAATTTTTCTGAGTGTTAAAGACACTGAAAAACAGAGAGAGAGAGTGATTCATTGAGATCAAGAAAGAGTGCAAGTGAGGATTGAGAGAGTTGGCTTCAAACCTGAAAAGTCTTGTAACTGGTTTTATTCTTTGATCTAGTGGATGGAAGACTTGCCTCAGTGTGGATGTAGGAGCAATTTGCTCTGAACCACGATAATATCTTGCTGTTATTCTTATCTTCCTTTACTCTTCTGCATAATTTCGGTTTATTTCTGCAATTCCTATCAAGAACACTTGGTTCTTGTAATCACTGTAAGGGCTGTGTCATTACAGAAGCTTTTTTACCCAGTACAGCAAAGTGATCTTAGACCACATTCCAATTCTCAAGACTCATTAAAGAAGGAACACTAGAATAGCATATTTGATTGAATAAAACTCCACTAGAACCAAAATCATGGCTAAATCCTTTTGAACATATTGACCAACATTTTCTACTTGACTCCTAAAACTATCCCCAAGAATAAATAAGAAGTCCATTAGTAGAAATACAGCAAAACACTTCTTTCCCTTTACATTTAGCCATAAGTAGCATGAATTGAATTGAAAATGAAAGCTCCAGTGAGAACGGAACATCGAATATGACAGTCCCTTACCTGCCATCAAGTGAGCGATGGACGTTGAGGAACTCAAATGGATGCTTACACTGAGGGCAAGTAACTTTCTAAGTGTATGTGGCCCAGCGAAGGATGCATGTCACTACAAAACATAAATAAGCTCATTCACAAAAAAGGTACATAACAAGAAACTTACAAAAAAAAAGGTTTTCATTTTCTAAAAACAAGACAATTGTTCTAACTTTCTATCAGGCGTCTCGCCCAACCTCTCTTCCTCCAAACATGAGGGACACATTATATCATGGCTTGCCCAACAATATTAAGAGTACCCTTCCATCCAGGTTGCAAAACAATGATGTCACAAAAGAGGTATGCCCTTTGGTCTCACCTGCTTCCTGAAGATTGGAGTTTTATTTCCTGATGGAATAATGCTAACTTGAAATTTTCCGTAGCTTTCTTTCACTCAGGTCAAAGCAGAAATGGATAAGACTCTCCAGTGGCTAGGTCCATTTGCCACAAATACTACCAAGTAAGATATAGAGAATGTTTGTTTGAAAATCCTCTTGTACTTTAGAGTTATTGGTAGGTGCTGTTGGAGCAGCGAAATTCTTGCATAAACCTATAGACTATAGTACTCAAGTCAGGTGCATTATGCCATTATATAATTAGTTAATAGTTATCTATTATAACTAATTAATGATTAGTTATTTGAATGGCTTAAGGGTATTCTAAGTTATGCAAGAATTTCTCCTTGGAGCAAGACAAATTTCTTACTTTGTACTATTTCAATGCGTTCCATCTCAGCTACAACATTGAAAATGTTATTTAAGTGAAAGTAGACTGACATATTTAACTGTATGGTAGAGATAATGCTTTTTCTTGGTCTTGTAGCACCTAAGAACTTGTCCTTTACTTTATAATTATCTGGCAGAGCACATCAAGGTTTTGGATGGATTGGTGAATGGGCAAGTACAAGGTTAGTTATAAATCAACAATGCTATACAAACATTTACACCAATGTTACCTCACATTTGTCCAGTTTTCTCTGTACACCAAGACAGCCACTTATACATATGAAAAAGATGTAGAGAAAAAGCGATGCGTGAATTAAGATAACTATTTTCTGATATAAATGTTAAGAATCTGACTCACGAGTTAGCAGGACGGTTTGTGATAAATTCTATTTTGGTTTGTAGTAATGACTTTGGCTGTAAAACAGCCAATGAAAGTAACCTGATTCGCCTCCAGACACTTCATTATGCTGACAAGCAGAAGATACACTTCAATAATCCTCTCAGCACTCAACAAATTGAGTTCATCATTCAGAACTCAGGGAAGCATCGTATGTTATCTGACTATTTAAAAATAACACCCCATTTCTCTGCAATCAGTGAAGTGGGTGAATAGCCTCTTTATGCATATAAAAAAAAAGCAATAGGATGACGTCCAAAAGATGAGTGTGTTACTATGACTTGGGTTTATAGTAATTAAAGCCCAACACGTGACATGTTTATTCACTTTAGTTAATTCAGCATATGTATATTTACTTTTAGATAACTCGAATCTATAAATACACACAAATTAGTATTCAGATACGGTGCTAAATAGTGACAAATACAGCAGATTAGCAATAAAAGAAAGGTGTATACAGAGAGCAACTATAACCTGCTTGGCCTTGGCAGAAGAAGGAAACCCATACTCATTCTCCAATAAAGAATCAATGAGTAAGTTCAAAGCTTGAAAGTATTAATCTGATAACCATCCTAGGAAAAAAAGGATTTAAGACTTCCAATAAAGAATATAGAGATTTCAAAATAAAAACGACTGGGCACTCAACATAAACTGCAAATGAGGAGAGAATACCATTGCACTGAAAGTTTACAAACAATACTCTTAATAAGAAATAATTCAACATAACAACCAAAAACCAAATAGAAAAAACACTACAAAAGATAAATCAACCATACCTGAATGTAGTTTGAAGTGTTGCCCATGGATTATCAATTGTTTGCCATACTATAAATTGTAAACATTAAAAAAATGAAGTAAATAAAATGAGAATAAACTGGTGAAAAGAAATAACAAAGGATAAAAAATTGTTTTGGCCATTTCTCAAACACCTTGTGGGCATAGCAATACAACAGACTCATGATCAAGTCAAGACAAAGCAAGCCAAACACATCCAAAATGAAAGCATTGGACAACAATCACAAATAACAATATAACATTCCATGTGTAAATGAGAATAAGAATCCAAATTATAAGCTATAACAACAAATGGCAATTCACCCATAACATGGTCTTTATATTTTCCGACATGCGTTTCCAAAGCTATCTGTTCAACAACCGTGACTACCTACAGAGAAACTTGAAAGAGAGGAAGCAAACCTGGTTGGGAAGCTCGCAATCCTCTGTTTGGTGCCCTCAATTGCAGCCTCGCTGGAGCTCTGAATCATCAGCGCTTGGTTTCGCCATTTTCTTCTTCTCTCTAATCTTAAACCAAATATTTGGGAGGAGAAGAGCAGCAACAAACAAGGACGAGGGCGGCGGCTGCAGCGTAGAAGACGTATTCCAATAAAAGCAAATAAAAGCAAACTTTAATGGGAAAATTAAAAATAACATTTTTTTAAATTTTGAATATACAAGTTTCTAATAAAACTTTTTTTTTAATTATTTAATTAATATTCTAAGGACGTTGATTAGCTTCACTTATTTTTAAATAAAGCAAATTTTGTCATGCAAAAATATATAGAATAAGAATACTGTCTTTGAGTTGGCATTGTTGAGTTCAATTTCAATAATCTCCATAAAAAATACCTCAATAATCATGGGCTTAAAATTAAAAATTAAAATGGGAATAATGTCATATAATCCGATCCACAAACACAACGACGAATATTAAAAAAATTATATATTTTACAATGTAAAATATCAATTAAATCTCATCACGTACAGCTAATTTCCATATTAGAATATTGTTTACATGCAACAAAAAAAATCACTACCAAAAAAAGCCACATAAAAAAGGAAAACAGCAAAACATCACACGAGGGAACACGTGAATGATATCCCTTCCAACAAGAATAGCGTAGATACTCTGCTCTCATATACTTTAAAGTTTAATGCAAAACCCTTACTAGATACGATTAGACTCATCCTTCTCTAAATTGAAATAGGTTTAACTTTACTTTCGATTCTCCTACTATTAATCATGTATAATTTTGGTCCTTAAATTTTTTTCTGTGCACACATTTGGTTTTTTATTTTTTTTAATGTTGTACATTTGGTCTTTCCGTCTAGTGTTCGTCAAATTTTCAATGATTAACATAGAGAAATCATTGTTCTAATTACACAGAATCTCTAATTAAGGTTTTCCCCATCTGTCTCTCCAATTGAACATGATTCAATGATTATTCTATGCCGTTGACTGGTTTTATCCCTCCTTTTTGGGACTTTTTTTGTTCCATCACAGTGTCGATTTATCATATAGAAGCTCAACCAAAGTATCTATGCGCTTAGAGCAATGGTTCAACTATGATAATTATTGAAAATTTGGTGAACGTTGGACAAAAGGACGCATTTGCAACATTGAAAAAATTGGGCCACCAAATGTGTATGGAAAAAATTTTAATGACCAAAATAGCACATGACCAATAATATGTGGACTAAAAGAGCAATTAAGCCAAAGAAATATAATGTGAGAAAACAAAAATGATTCTTTAAATTAAATTGAAATCTTAATACTTTTTAGGTTAAATTAAGGTTTTAGTCCCTCTACGTGATGCATATTTTTCATTTAGTTCCTATGCATAAAAAAAATTGGAAGTATGTCCCTACATGTGTAAACATTACCAAGTTCAGTTTCTACATGTACAATGATCCTTATATGTGACATAAATTTTTTATTTGATTTGAAGACCTGAATTTTTTTTTTCAAATCGATTAATATTATTAAATATATTATTTCTAATACAAATTTACTTTGTTAATTCCTTTGCCAGTGCCCAATAGGAAGTGATTATGATCAAGCATACGTCGACCCACATAATATTCTATCAGTAATGCATTAATATATAGAAAAAATCCACACTTTTTTTTAACCGAAGAATCCACAATTTTGATATAGTTTAATACTTCCTCAATAATCAATTATAATTATAAGAAAAAAATATTTATATTTTGTGGACTCAAATATAAATAAAATCTGACAAACTCAACTCTATTTAATGTCAGTATTCCAATAATCAAGAAAAATAATCCATCCAACAAATTCTCCTTTTACTTTTTCAAGAACATTGCACACTTCCGAGACAATTAAAAGGTAGTTTAGTAATTATAAATCAAGTTTTTTTTATATAAATGAAGACAATTAAACTAAATTAACTAACTTTCTTATTAGGTTAAATTAAATTGAAATCTTAATACTTTTTAGGTTAAATTAAGGTTTTAGTCCCTCTACGTGATGCATATTTTTCATTTAGTTCCTATGCATAAAAAAAATTGGAAGTATGTCCCTACATGTGTAAACATTACCAAGTTCAGTTTCTACATGTACAATGATCCTTATATGTGACATAAATTTTTTATTTGATTTGAAGACCTGAATTTTTTTTTTCAAATCGATTAATATTATTAAATATATTATTTCTAATACAAATTTACTTTGTTGATTCCTTTGCTAGTGCCCAATAGGAAGTGATTATGATCAAGCATACGTCGACACACATAATATTCTATAAGTAATGCATTAATATATAGAAAAAATCCACACTTTTTTTTAACCGAAGAATCCACAATTTTGATATAGTTTAATACTTCCTCAATAATCAATTATAATTATAAGAAAAAAGTATTTATATTTTGTGGACTCAAATATAAATAAAATCTGACAAACTCAACTCTATTTAATGTCAGCATTCCAATAATCAAGAAAAATAATCAATCCAACAAATTCTCCTTTTACTTTTTCAAGAGCATTGCACACTTCCGAGACAATTAAAAGGTAGTTTAGTAATTATAAATCAAGTTTTTTTTATATAAATGAAGACAATTAAACTAAATTAACTAACTTTCTTATTAAGTGTGGAATCAATTAATTTTGCTTATAATTGAGTACGGAGTGAGTATTTTTTAATCGGATATTGATTTCTTTTGTTAGAACTTCTTTCAATACCTTCAATTAGGAAAATAAATCAAGACGATTAATATTAGAATACTTACCAAAACTTACAAACTTTTCAAGATTAATAATACAGTATTTTTACAATTCATCATCGTCCAAAGTTTAAGTTTTTGAAATTCAAATAAAATATAAAAAATGATTCTATATTCTAAAAGTTATACAAGTTGACTCTCAATAGAAAAAATAGATTAATATAATACATAGAAAATAATCAATAAGAAAAAAATCTTTAGATGAGTTTGAGCTCCTCGACAGAGGCCTGAGACAAAATTATTATGAATTGCATATATAAGGATTATTTTTTTTTTGTTTTTCAGGTTTAGGGACCAAATAAAAAATTTGTATCATATATAAGGACCAATTGGCTGACGGTAAATACCAAATTGCTAACATTTACACATAGTAGAGACATAATTTTCTAACATTTATACATATAGAAACTCATTGTCAGATTTTTTTTTTATGTATATGAGTTAAATAAAAAATACACATCACATATAGGAACCGAATTATTACTTTAACATATATTTTAATTAATTAAAAATAAATACATCATTACTTCTTCACTTTAAACAAGCAGTATATTCAATAAAATAAAAGGCCTTGCCAACAAGCGCTAACAACATTCATTAAGGAAATCCTAGAAAGAAAATTTTTATTGAAAAACTAAAGCATACCACTTTTCAATATATTGAAACTATTTTCCTATGCAATTTTTTTTTTTTATTTTGATTCCTTAAACAGTAAACATCATTCTTCTAAAATAAAGGATCATCCTAACTAATATTCTTAACACTCTTTAAGAAACTAAAAAAAATAATTTTTTTATTAAAAAACTAAATATTATATTTTCAAATATTACACATTAATTTTTCATCAAATATTTCTTTACTTCATTCCTTGACAGCTGCTCTCATAAATACACCTCCATGTCTTCTCTTGCGTTTCCCGAATTACTACCAAACAAGCAACAGTGCAAAATCGTCATCGGGAATAGCGGTTTTTGACCCCTTTTTGATGCCGCCGGTTCAGGGAGCCGTATGGACCGGCTGGAACCGGATCCTCTCCAGTTACTGGAGAGGTCCATTTGAAGAGATAAAGACACATTTAATAAAATAATATTATTTAGAAAATAATATTATTTTAAATCTATCTTTCTTTTTCATACTGGACCCATCCAGTAACTGGAGAAGAACCCGTTCCGGACCGGCTCGGTGTTTGACGGCAGGTTCCTGCATCGCATTGACTCAGGTCAACTCCTCTGACAATTAAGTGATTGACACGTCATCATCATCAAATCCCAAGGATTGACCAAAATCTCATGAATCATCAACTCCTTTTTAATACTCACTCGTTCTTTTCTAATATAATTTTAGTTATTTATTTTTATTCTAAAATAATGAAATTTTATAAACCTAATATATATTTGATAATTTTTTTATATATATTTTTATCATAAAATTAAATTAAAATATCTTTAAAATATATTAAATCTTTCCTACTTAAATTCAATCATAAATATTGTATATTTCAAAACAAAAGTAGCATATGTCAACACATTTTGTATTTGACCAAATAAAATGTGTACCTTGTTAGTGGAGTATGGAATAAATGTGATTAATTTTTTTAAATAATTAATAATACTATAAATAAAGATAATTTAATACTAATATAAATAAATTAATAATTTTTTAATCTATACACAAAAATCTTAAATAACCGTAAAAAAAGAACGGAGGCAGTAAAAAAAATTTAAATAAGTCTTTCTTTGATACGGAGAGATCACATAGCGAAGTGGATTTCAGAATCTCAGCTCCATGTTTAAACATTAGAAAAATGATAATAATACAAAAAGAGACTGAGAAGGTTGGAGAGAGAAAGAAGGTGTGATTTTGTGAAGCGGAGTGTTACGATTAATCGGTGATTCTAAGCTGAGTGAACCATTTCTCATACCATCAAATACCATATGTTCAAGGAGAGCCAAATTCAAGTAAGAAAATATTTTCTTATGTTTCATTTCCCTCTCTTTTTTTCAAAATATTGAGCCAAATAAAAAGTTTTGAATAAAGATTCAAATCAATTCCGAACAAAAAGAAATACGAAACATATTTTATATCTGAAAAATGAAAAATACAAATTTGAGATGTTTTAGTCTCTAAAAATTTTAAATGACATTCAAAACAATAATATTTAGGATAAATCATGGACTATTTTCGATTTCATTTAAATTTTTTAGAGACTAAAACGTGTCAAATAGATATTTTCCATTTCTCAGTATCAAATATGTTTTTGTATTTTTTGTCAAAATCAGTTTGGGTCTTTAATCAAAAGTTTATAAATCACTTCTTTCTTCTTCATTTCCCCCAACTAAACAATGTAGTATCAAAGAATTAGAAAAAGAATCAATTATTTTGTTGGAGGTTGGAACCCAATGCAATTAAGGTTTTTGGCTTTCCAACGGATCCACGGAATATCGCACAAACTTAGATTCTTTGGACCCATTATAGGACTAACATCTGCTTGGGTGTTTAGCTACAGTTAAGGTTTTTCGCTCCTCTCCAAAGATGTGTTCCACGTGATTCGAATCTAAATCTTCCACCACAAACTCAACATTCGCAACCAACGAGCCACACTCACTAGGTAAAAGATAAGTATTAATTAAAAAAATTATTTATTTATTTTAGAGTTTAATTTTATACACATCCAATAGTATCTTGACAAATTAATATTATTGTTAATTTTTTTCCCTTGGTTATTAAAATAAAAACGCACATGTCAAAATGCAAGTGTAGAAACTTTTATAGTGACATTGCATATATTACTTTAATAGTTTGTTTTAAGAAAAATGGTAATTAGTGCAATAAATTTTTATGAGAAAATGGTGGAATTAATATATTGAGAGTAAATTTTTAGTTTTTCAATAAAATATATATTTCTTCTCCTAGTTTCCTTATTTTGATTAGTAAGATCCTATTTTTAATTTGTATCCTAAAATATTGATATAAATCTTTTTATAAAAGAGTTTAATTGATATGTACTGATAGTGTAAAGTTTTTTACACTGTCAACCAATTACAATCATGTAATGATTGACTTTTAAGGTGATCTGGATAAGAATCAAAGATTTTCAATGATGTGGTGATTTATTATTGGTTGACAGTGTAAAAAATATTTATATTGATAGTGTATATCAATTAAACTCTTTATAAAATAAAGACTTATAAGATGGGATTAGAATTATTTTTTCTCCCTTGCTTTTACTTGTATCCCATTAAAAAAACACAATAATAAGTTCACTTTTATACGTGAGATTCATTTAAATTTGTTTTATATTTTTCTCTCATAACATAACATGGTTAAAAATATGAAAGAAAAATGAATAGGATCTCAAAAAGAAGAAAATGACACCCGAGAATATAACAATCAATGCTGTATTTTAGGGACCCGGATTTGGTGCAGTCGATTTTGTAACGGCACTAAATCCCCAGCATTAACTGCATTAATTCAAAATCTTAGATCCACAACTGTACCAAATTCGGGATTTTGTGCTCCAGGTCCGTATTTTAGATTTGAGCATCACGTTAAGCATTTATCCTTCTCTTTCTCTCTCCCTCTGTTCCTCTCTATCTCTGGTTCATGCAAGTGATGGAGTCTAACGTTGTCGTTTCAAGTACGAGGATGCCGGAGGACTCCGAAGAGGTTCATGTATTGGCCGTCGATGACACCCTCGTTGATCGCAAGGTCATTGAACGCTTGCTCAAAGTCTTAGCTTGTAAAGGTCAGTGCTTTCAAATAAAAAAGAAAATATATGTGAGTGCATAAAATATGATTTATTTTTTATTTCTTTTGTTTTTGTTTTTGTTTTTGTGATGAATTTTTGATCGATTCCAAAATTTGCAGTTACTACCGTTGATAGTGGACTGAGAGCACTGCAATTTCTTGGACTGGACAATACCCTCTGAATGTGATGATGATTTTGTTGTATGTATCATTTTGAAGAGATTCAATTTCAATTTATTTTTTTTGGTTGAAAATTTCAGCTCCTAATTAAAGCATCATCTTTTGGTTTGTGCTATTTTTCCTAGCAGGGTTTAAAGGTGGATCTAATTATTACGGACTACTGCACGCCCGGAATGACTGGTTATGAGTTGCTCAAGAAAATAAGGTTAGAAAATCTAAACTAAGGTATCCTATTCAATTAGGATTTTAAAAGATTATTTTGGAACTAAAAAGTCTTGTGTATTTTAAAAGATTATTAGGAATTTCATGATTTTATAAGATTTTTTTAAAGACTTTTTATGATCAAGATTTTGTTGATTGGATTTATAACATATGAATTTATAGGATTTGAAAATACTCCATGGATTTAGAAGATTTGAAAGGATTACATGGATTTTCAACAAACATTCAAAATTATAATAGTTAATGAAAAAGATAAAAAATAAAATGATAATTTTAGTAAACCCTAATAGTGCAGCTTATATTCATTATATAGTGCAGCAACTTTGCATCAAGTCATCGCCCAGCCTCACCAATCTCCCTGATACATGTTTTATTATATCAAAGCAATTATATTGTCCTAGGCGATGAAAACTGTAACTGCATGTCCCTACAAAAGATCAACACCAGTCCAATATCACCGCTTTTGTAAAAAAAAAAAAAGGACTATCAACGCTAGATTAATAACAGAAAGAAAGGAGAATTGCAGTGTTGTAACACCAGAGAAAGACTAGTAAGGCAACGCCAAAGAAGAACCAGAGAACAGCTGAGAGAAAAGAAAAGTCTTTGAACTGTGAAAAAGTCTCATAGGTTTGGGTAGGATTTTGGGATGGATTTGATATTTATATTTTTCACTAAAAAGTCTCACAAAATCCATTAGACAAAATAATCCATCGAAATTAACAAACTTTTGAATACCAATAGACTTTTTGTAAGTTATAAAAAGTCTTAATTGAATACCATTAGATTTGGATTCCTTCTATAAAAAAAATCCCAGTAGTCTTGATTGAATACCACAAAACTTATTTATATTATCTAAAAATCTTGATTGAATACCATGAGACTTTTTAATTATAAAAAAGTCTTTTAAAATCTCATGAAATCCCAATCCAATACACCCGTAAGTTCTTTCATTTTTGTACATTATTATACAATGTTTAGAAACATTAGATTAATTTGAATTTTTTTCCAAAATGAAATTGGATTGTGAAACGTTAATTTGGATTGGAGCAGGAATCGTCCACTTTCAGAGAAATTCCAGTAGTGATTATGTCATCTGAAAACATTTTTCCGCGCATAGATAGGTATAATTGTTTTTCCTTAATTGATGATTCATGTTATTAACTAGTAAGTTTTGTATGAAATTTTATATAATCATGATTAGAAGTTTTTAGTTAATTACTTTGAATAAAAAGCTGAACAAAGATTATAAATTTTGATAAAAATAAATAAATGATAGATGCTTGGAGGATGGGGCAGAGGATTTTATAGTGAAGCCAGTGAAGTTATCTGACGTGAAGCGTTTGAAAGATTATATGACCACCAAGGAGGTTGGGGTGGGAAGCCAAGATGGAGGATACGATGGTTGCAACGGCAGTGACGGTGGTGGTGGGATGAACAAAAGGAAGCTTCCAGACACATCTGATGAGTCATTACAACCGTTGATTTCCTCGACGACAATTTCAACGACATTGTCTCCTTCTTCTCCCTCACCTTTATCTTCTTCACTTTCCCTGGTTGACTCTCCAATGAGACGACTTAAAATGACTAGCATGAATTGACTATGTTTTATAAAAAAATGTTATTTGGATATCAAAATGGGACAACAAGACGATAACTGGTTGAAAATCGTGATTAGTGGTGTGTTGAATTTGGTTAATGATAACTCGTTAACTGACAATGCGACTCAATGGATGGTTAATGAGTCATCCATCTTGGTGTAATAATTAATCGAATCCAACATGTCATTAATCATGATTCTAAACATCAATGATCGGATGTTGCAATTTGATGCCCGAATAACATAATTGATGTTTTATATACATTTTCCTTCTCCCCCTCTCCTTGGGGCACTGTTTCAGTATCTTAATATCAATTTTTTTTTTTGTTTCTTTAGATTTGTTGTTTTCACTTTTGGTATTCAAACTGCAATTAACCTCCCTTAATTGTAAGGGTTTTTGTTGCAATACTCCTGATGCATTATTCCTCCTTATCTTTTGCAAAACTTATAAACAACGTCCATCCAATTTAGATCATTTGGTATGTTGAAATCTTAATGTATGGTAATTAATTGGTGGATATATTCTTACTTTGTTTGAGGAGTGTTATTCCTTGTTGCAATGCTCTTTTTGAAATTTTCTCTCTTGATGCACTATTAGTTCTTATCTTTTGCTAAGACCTATAAACAACTTTTCTTGACAATTTTATTTTTTTATAAAAAAAATTAAAGATTTCCAAAACTTGTGAATCATAGATATTCATAAAATATATTATTTTTGCTAATTTGTTTTATTTGGTGGGTTAATTGAAGTCGTTGAAAATGATTAACTGATTACATTACTGCTTTTTCGTTTTTGGAAAAAGTAAAGATAAAGTAAAAGCTTAAGTTCTTTTATCAGTGTTGACTTGCATGAATGGATAATCCACAGTTAACTAGGGAAAATTATAAAGAAAAAGAGAAAGGGAAATAAAATAGAGTGGGTTAGAAGAGCTAGAGGTGGAGGGAGAGAGAGTGGGGGTGTTCATGACTGAGCAATGAATTTGAGTTTGGTGGAAATGATGTGAAACAGATAGAATATAAGTTTGCAAGATCTTGTCTGCTATACAGAATAATGATAGATTGGGGATGTAAATTGGACATGTTTGAAGTGTCCCCTAATGAAGAGGGTAGGAAGGTGAAGTGGGGTTAGAGGACTTTTCTATTTGTCTAATTTTCTCTAATGGAGGAGGATTCCCTGCAATATCTGTCCAATTTTTTTTTTTTGACACATTTCTTTCAGATAACTTTGAGATAACTTTTCTATTTATAACATAAAGAATAATATTTTATATTACAAATAACAATGCTATAAAATGTCTGCTATATCAGAAAAGTTTGATGGAACTAGAATATTTGGTCATTGGTGCTGGACCAGATTGATCTAAATGAGTAAGGGACATTACCATGTGTTTTAGGTTTAGTTCTTTTAATCTGTTTCCTTTCCCATCTCTTCTTTTAACTGCTTAGCCCTTTTAGACACCACTTTGACAAGCATAGGCCAGAATTACTTATGTGGTTTAGAGATGCAATGATTCAAATCAAAACTGTGAAAACATTCACTAGTGGAAATAATGTAATATACGGGAACGTTTTACGTCAGTTGACCATATGTTTGACGTTAAAAATGAGGCGGTGGTAGTTTTGTAAATATTAAATCACTATTTATGTCAGTTGTTTAATGAAATGACGTTAAAAGTGTGATTTTTACTTCAGTTAAATAAATAACTGACGTAGATAATCCTATATCCCTAACTCATTCCTATCTTTCTTTCGTTGTCATCTCCATATTGTCACTCTTAACGCAGATCACTCCATATAGTGCAGTTTATTTCTAAACTTTTTTTTTAAACAAGTTTATTTTTAATCTTAATTAATTAGTTTGAATTAGTAAACAAATTCTTGTGCAAATTAAAATAAATAAACACTTAACATAAAACAAGTTATATATGTATAATCAAATCGTATCTCATTGAAGTGATTCATAAGTTACAATTACATGATTAAAAGATAAAAAATTTCTGCAACATAGCCCTAAAATATAAAAAAGTTTCTGCTTCAATATCATTTTCTTCTCAGTCCTGTCCTCAGAAACTCCAATGGATGCATCTCCTCCCTCACTTGAATTCCTTGATGCATCATCTTGAATCCACAGTCACTTGCTGCCAAAGCAGAGTGAAAGGGATGACGGGGATGAAATAAAGTGAGGGAATCAAATTACGTGATTCACCCAACCTTACCATCCATGTTACGTGATTTACTCAACCTCAGAAGTTTTTTGACCATTAAGACAGAGACCTTTAAGTCTAAGAAATAACAAAATCTCAAATATGATAGAGGCATATTGTGAAGGAATAGAAAACGCACGAAATATAGAGGAAAAGAAGAGGGGGGTGTAATACAGACTGATACAGAAGAATGGTACTTTATATAGAGAAGAGAGACTACCTGATTTTCTTGAAAACTGATCTATAAACTTAATGCTCGTTAAGAGGATTAAGTTACAAGGTGCATGGGTAAGCAGCACAGTAGTCATGGGTAAGTAGCACAGTAGTCAAAGAAATGAATGTTTTTGCAGAAACTTATACACTTTTAACGTCAGTTGTCTTCAACAACTGACGTTAAAAGTGTTTTTAAATAAAAAATATGTATTTTTAACGTCAGACTGACGTTAAACAATGACTTTTAACGTCAGTTGTTTAAGATAACTGACGTTAAATAAATGACTTTTAATGTCAGTTGTTACAAACAACTCAGTTGTTACAAACAACTGACGTAAAATGTTGTTTTATTTTTGGTTTTTGATTATAACGTGTACACCCGGGTGCCTTCTTCACTTCGCTCTGTACGTCTCTGTTCTTCTCTTTTCATCACGCTCACTCTCACTCTCACTCTGCCCTAATCGCGAGCTCATCTCCACCGCAACCACCGCGAGGGCTTCTTCGCCACCACCGTGAGGTACACTCTTAACCCTAACTCTGTCTTTCCCGCTCATTCTTTGCAATAACTTGACATATCTCTTTCCCCTTCCCGCGCACTAACTCTCCTTGTCCCTCTGCTCTCAATAACCATATCGAACGTTGGCCACCACTCAAGCTCCCCTCCCCACCACCACGCGAGCACCTATTTCTGGTGAGTCTTTAGGGCACATTTTTTTATTTTTGATTTTGAGTGTATGTTGAAACCGTAGTCTCTGTAGTTTAAACTTGAAACTGTGAGTTTGAGTTGTTTGGAATGTCTCTATTTCTGGTCGTGGGTTTTGTGTTTTCTCTTGTTTTTCTTCTGCTATCATGACCTGTTTCAAAATGGGAAGAAATTTAGAGTTGCTTGTAGCATGTGACATCAACAATATATTGCTCATTAGAATTCTATTTTGTTAATTTATCTTCATCTGCTTATTTCTTTTCTGTCTTAAGAAACCTGAAAATGGTGTAAATTTGAAATAATTTTTAAACGCCATGGATATATGTTTTGTATATCTACAGAACCTATCTAGTTATGGATCATAGTTGGATAGTTTGTAAGCGCACTAGTGCTGAGTATTTGAAGGGGGTGGGAGAATTTATAGAATTTGCTCAAAGGAATGTTCCTAATAGTAATGAAATGCTTTGTTGTCCTTGTGTCAAGTGTTTGAATACGAGGAAATGTGCGGTGAAGGATATACATACTCATTTGATTTGTGAAGGGATTTGCTTGAGTTATACAAGATGGATATGGCATGGTGATGTGTTGTTGAGTAGTACGGCAAGTGTCTCCCAAAGTGACGACGTTGACGTAGTGGTCGCGCTGTCGCCACGCGCCAAAAAGCAAGCGATTTACAAAATAATGTAGATAGGGAGCGACAACTCGGATGTCGTCTCACAAGGACTCTTTGGTTGCTATTATTAACAGAAAAAGTCAGAATTGGGGGGTTTTAAGATTTGGAACTAAATTAAGAAAACAAGCAGAGAGACAACGCAAACTAAAAATTATCAAATAGCAAAGAAACGATTAACCTACTGTTCTCGGTTTCCCACTATCCTTGGTTCACATAAATCCAAGCCCTAAGCAGATTCTAATCCCCTCCCGGTTGTAGCAACAATTTACAAGCGAAACCACTACTACAGATATATGTTCCTATTCCCGAATTAAGCAAACGGGGTTAAGCCCTCATGAACTAAGTGAACATGAATGAACACACGCGAATTAACAAACGCGATTAAGTATAGGAACATAACATCACCGAAATGAATCAACACAACATTATACACTCCTGAAATAACAAACAGAAATGTATAATATCGCATTGAAAAGAGAAAAGCAAATATAACAGGAATTACAAAACCTCAAGTGTGGTAATGGAAACCAATCGCAGTAGATTAATCTAGGAGACTAGCTCTCCATTACAGAAATAAACACAAAAGTAAAGAAAAGAAAATAAACTACTGGAAACTACTACTACTACTACTGACTCCTACTCCGACTAACTCCTCAGTTCTGCCTAAAACAGGCTTATATACAACTTCTGGATTCCGCGGACTCGCGAGGCGAATCTTGCAGCGTTTGGTCTTCTCGCAAGGCGACGTACGGCTCGCGTGGCGAGGAATGGAAAAGTCATGTCTTCTGGCCTTCATCCTCGTGAGGCGAGTCATCTATTCGCTGGGCGACACAGAAAGGATTGCAAATTTTCTGGCACAGTCACCTTCAGGTTCGCGAGGCGAATGCCTACTCGCGGGGCGAAAGCTCCAGATTTATTTCTTTTTATTAAGCTGAAAACAGAAAATAGCATAAGTGCTTTATTTAACTCTAAATCAGCTAAATTAACCTAAAAATACTTTACAGACTCAAAATGCTGCTTAAAGACAATCTAGCCTAATTTGGGCGAAAATGATATAAAATTAGCACAAAGCCAAGGTTTTTCTAGTTATAAAACTACACTAGCCAAAGGCTGATCAAAATACCCCAAACTTAAACTTTGCTTGTCCCCAAGCAAACTACAACTCAAAAACTTAAAAAGACTTAAGACATGGCAAGCTTAAGAGATTTAATCAACTTTGCGCAAATTTCAAGTAATTCACCAAAATAATTTTTCCTCAATGTTCCCCCCTTTCAAACAAAGCAATCCCCACAATCATTTATTGTAAACAATTGAGAAATTCATCATTCAAATAATCATTAATCTAAGCAAGGGATCCAAGTTACACACAAAAGGGAGATCACCAAATTCAAACAATCGCCTTCCTCACAAGGGAGTTTAGTGTTTCACTCAATTGCTCAGTTTGTCTAGGCTAACAACAATTCACTCAATTTCACTTTTAAGAACACTTCCCATAAATTTGATTTTCATCTCCAAATGATTCCCACAGAAAACATGCATGCAACATCAAAAGGTCTTTTATGGGTTGTAATGGGGCCTGGCTAAGGGTAGGATATACAAAGGTGCTAGTTGAAGACCCTAGGAACTAAGAGAGCATGAAGCATTTTACACTTTGAATTTCCACTCAGATTCCTTTTTTCATTTTTCATTTTACTTTGGGTGACTACAGCCTTTTCTTCTAATACTTTTTTTTTTAACATTTTTACACTTTTCTTTTTTTCTTTTCTTCTTTTTTTTCTTCTTTTCTTTACTTCCCCCCCTTTTTTTTTTTTCAATCCCAGAATGACATGTCACATCCTTGTAGCCTCCCCAAACTTAGTTTCTTGCAACCATTCTCTTTCTAAGCATCCATGCTCTCCTAATCCTAAGATCGGGTTAACATGGTTTTTCAGATTTTTGGGCTCATAACATTAGGTTATCAAGAATTAACAGGCTAATTAGGCTCAAAGGGGCTAACTAGGGAACATGCATTAGGGATGGTTTATTTTAGGCTAAGTAGTTATTTACAAAGAAAATGCCTAAATCATCTGAAGCAAACTGATCAGCCTCTCGCTAGTCTAGTTTTATAACTAGAAAAACCTTGGCTTTGTGCTAATTTTATATCATTTTCGCCAAAATTAGACTTGATTGTCTTTAAGCAGCATTTTGAGTCTGTAAAGTATTTTTAGGTTAATTTAGTTGATTTAGAGTTAAATAAAGCACTTATGCTATTTTCTGTTTTCAGGTTAATAAAAGGGAATAAATCTGGAGCTTTCGCCCCGCGAGGAGGCATTCGCCTCGCGAACCTGAAGGTGACTGTGCCAGAAAATTTGCAACCTTTCTGTGTCGCCCCGCGAATAGATGACTCGCCTCGCGAGACTGAAGACCAGAAGCCATGACTTTTCCATTCCTCGCCACACGATCTGTGCTTCGCCTCGCGAGAAGACCAAACGATGCAGACTGTTCATGATATTCGCCTCGCGAGACAGTGTTCGCCTCGCGAGTCCGCGGAATCCAGAATGTGTTATTAAGCCTGTTTGAAGGCAGAACTGAGGAGTTAGTTAGTTTTAGTAGTAGTAGTTTATCTTCTTTTCTTAGATATGTTTTGTTTCCCTTTTGTAATGGAGAGCTAGTCTCCTAGGACTAATCTACTGCGATTGGTTTCCATTACCACACTTGAGATTCTGTAATTCCTAGTTTAATTGCTTTTCCCTTTTCATACCATATTATACATTTCTGTTTGTTATTTCAGGAGTGCATAGTGTTGTGTTGATTCATTTCGGTGATGTTATGTTCCTATACTTAATCGCGTTTGTTATTTCGCGTGTGTTCATTCATGTTCGTTAGTTCATGAGGGCTTAACCCCGTTTGTTATTTCGGGAATAGGAACATATATCCGTGGTAGCGATTTCTTTGTAAATTGTTGCTACAACTGGGAGGGGATTAGAATCTGCTTAGGGCTTGGAATTTACATGAACCAATGATAGTGGGAAACCGAGAACTGTAGGTTAATCGCTTTAGTTTATTTGATAATCTCTTTAACTGCTTTGTCTTTATTGCTCTGCTTTTGTTGTTTTCTTTATTTTTATTTCAATCCAAACCCCCCAGAACTAATTTTTTGTGTTAATAACAACAACCAAAGAGTCCTTGTGAGACGATACTCAAGTTGTCGCCCTAAACTACATTTTCATAAATCGCTCGTTCTTTTTGGCGCGTGCGCGACAGCGTGTTCAAAAATTGGCGCCGTTGCCGGGGACTCTTGTTGTTATTAACAGTTAAAAAGAACAAAAAAAAAATCTCTTTGCTGAATTAGTTTTGTCTGCATTGTCTGGTTATGAATTTTAGTACTGCCATGGATGATTACATGCCTAATGTTAATTATGAACCACCATGCATATATTATCCTGATTTTGCTGGTTTAATGCACTGGTTACCAAGGTTTAGTGGTCTTGCAGGTGAAAATCCGCAGGAGCATCTGAAGGAATTCCAGGCTGTTTGTTCTATAATGCTGAGACTTGAAGGAATAACAGAAGATCACATCCAGATGGGAGCTTTCCATCTCTCACTTGAAGGCGCTGCAAGGGATTGGTTGTATAATCTTGAGGTGGATTCCACCTTCAGCTGGGTTGATTTGAAGAGAGTCTTCCTATTGAGCTGGGGAACCCATCTAAACCCTTGGTATGAGGACCAACAACTAATGTCACCACTAGCACCACCACAGAATCCTCCCCAAGTGACCACTTCTGCACCTTCCGGACCTTCACTAGAGGACCTGTTCAAGCAAATGACTGCACAAATGGAAGAAATGATGCAACAACAAATGACAGAATTCCAAGCAAGCCTTCAGCAAATGATAGAGGAAAATCAACGAATGGCAGAACAAAGTCTTGAAAATCATCAGAGGAGAGAAGCTGAATCTCAGAAGTTGGCCATTCAAATTGATCACATTGTCGCCACCTCGGCTGCACTGCTAACTCCACATCTCCTTGAAGAACATACAGATTCACAAGTGGTTATTCCTGACAATACTTCTGAGGATAATTTTGATAATTTTGACAATGTTTCTGTTGATGAACTGTGTGTTGAATCCTCTGATTCTATCTATTATAATTCATGTGCTGATTGTACTGACACTGCTTTGTGTATAACATGTTTTGAAAGGTATGAAGAGCCAAACATCCATAGGGAATAGGAGACCTATGAGGTTGAGGGCCATATTCACATAGAGAATGAGGATCAGGAGGATATCTGCTTCACCATGCCTGAGGATGATGAAGAACCTTTGGAAGTAGATGATTCAATTAAATCAAATGCATGTGTTGAGAGTGATGGGGTGGATGAACTATGTGCTGAATTTCCAGACATTCAGGCTTTTACTGATTCAGTTTATTGTGATATATGTATTGACTCTACTAACACTAACCTTTGTGTGGTGTGTGCTGAAATTTCTGCATGTATAGCAAGTGATGGACTTGTTAGTGCAGTGAATGAAGAACGTGCAGAAAATGAAGCCGCACCAGAGACCCCAGCTACCTGTTTGCCACCTCCCCCTGTGGAACAACCAGCAATGGAGTTCAAGCCTCTGGATTTTTCTCCCTTGGATATGAAGACACCATGGCCAGTCCAAGAGTTTGAACCTAAATTTTATTGGGAGGATTTTGTTGAGAAAGCGGTCATCTTTGACCCAAAAGGGAGTGAGAAGTCCGCCGCACTGGAAGGAGTCACTAACTGTCAAGCACTCACTCCCATATCAAGGCTGCAAGTTATGGAAGCATGGAATGAACTCCCACCCTTTGGCTATCACTTGGGCCTTATGTTACAAGCAATGGGATCCTGGTGGACCACTCCAATGAGTTTTTCTGAACCTTGCTCTTTTTAATTTTCTTTTCCTTGCTTTATTTCTGTTTTGTTTTCAATAAAGCTCCTGAATAATTTGAGAAGCTCAGGAGTTGTGTTGAGTCTTGTATTGGCAAGCTTGATTAGATTTTAATTAATTTTACACAGATGGATTGCATGTTATTTGTTGACTGTTCCCCCTAGGATTTGAAATTTTTTTGAAAAATGATCCCCATGTGATTGAAAACTGAACTTTGAGATTTTGTTATGATGGCATGATTTATGATAAGTTTGGGGTGATAGGAAGCACACACTAGGGATAGAATCTCTGTCAAACAATTTGCAATTAATGTCCAAGTGAGGTTTTGAGCCTCCAGCATGTTTTTAACTGTGTGAATCACTTTTAAGTTGCACTTTCCCGAATTTGCTTGAATCTCTTTATGGTTTGCATGTTTATGTGTTTGCTTCAGATGATTTAGGCATTTTCTTTGTAAATAACTACTTAGCCTAAAATTGAACCAATTCCTAATGCATGTTCCCTAGTTAGCCCCTTTGAGCCTAATTAGCCTGTTAATTCTTGATGACCTTATGTTATGAGCCAAAATCTGGAAAAATCATGTTAACCCGATCTTAGGATTAGGAGAGCATGGATGCTTAGCAAGAGAATGGTTGCAAGAAACTAAGTTTGGGGTGGCTACAAGGATGTGACATGTCATTCTGGGATTGAGAAAAAGAAAAAAATATAACAAAAAGGTTGGAAAAAAAAAGAGAGAGAAAAGAAAAGAAAAGAAAAGTGTAAAAATGAAAAAAATAAAAAAATAAAAATAAAAAAATAAAAGTATTAGAAGAAATGGCTGTAGTCACCCAAGGCATAAAGAAAAATGAGAAAAGGAACTTGAGTGGAATTTCAATGTTTTGAAGTGTTTCATGCTCTCTTAGTTCCTAGGGACTTCAGCCTAGTACCCTTGTATATCCTACCCTTAGCCAGGCCCCATTACAACCCATAAAAGACCTTTTGATGTTGCATGCATGTTTTCTGTGGGAATCATTTGGAGATGAAAATCAAATTGTTGGGAAGTGTTCTTAAAAGTGAAATTGAGTGAAATATTGATTGCCTGACACAAACTGAGCGATTGAGTGAACACAAATTTCCCTTGTGAGGAAGGCAGTTGTTTGAATTTGGTGATCTCTCTTTTGTGTGTAACTTAGATCCCTTGCTTAGATTTCTGATTGCTTGAATGATGAAATTCTCAAATGTTTAAAATGAATGATTGTGGGGATTGCTTTGTTTGAAAGGGGGGAACATTGAAGGAAAAATTATTTTGATGAATGGCTTGAAATTTATGCAAAGTTGATTGAATCCTTAAGCTTGCCATGTTTTGCCATGTCTTAAGTCTTTTTAAGCTTTTAAGTTTTAGTTTGCTTGGGGACAAGCAAAATTTAAGTTTGGGGTATTTTGATCAGCCTCTGGCTAGTCTAGTTTTATAACTAGAAAAACCTTGGCTTTGTGCTAATTTTATATCATTTTTGCCCAAATTAGACTTGATTGTCTTTAAGCAGCATTTTGAGTCTGTAAAGTATTTTTAGGTTAATTTAGTTGATTTAGAGTTAAATAAAGCACTTATGCTATTTTCTGTTTTCAGGTTAATAAAAAGGAATAAATTTGGAGCTTTCGCCCCGCGAGGAGGCATTCGCCTCGCGAACCTGAAGGCGACTGTGCCAGAAAATTTGCAACCTTTCTGTGTCGCCCCGCGAATAGATGACTCGCCTCGCGAGACTGAAGACTAGAAGCCATGACTTTTCCATTCCTCGCCACGCGATCTGTGCTTCCCCTCGCGAGAAGACCAAACGATGCAGACTGTTCATGATATTCACCTCGCGAGACAGTGTTCGCCTTGCGAGTCCGCGGAATCCAGAATGTGTTTATAAGCCTGTTTGAAGGCAGAACTGAGGAGTTAGTTAGTTTTAGTAGTAGTAGTTTATCTTCTTTTCTTAGATATGTTTTGTTTCCCTTTTGTAATGGAGAGCTAGTCTCCTAGGACTAATCTACTGCGATTGGTTTCCATTACCACACTTGAGATTCTGTAATTCCTAGTTTATTTGCTTTTCCCTTTTGATACCATATTATACATTTCTGTTTGTTATTTCAGGAGTGCATAGTGTTGTGTTGATTCATTTCGGTGATGTTATGTTCCTATACTTAATCGCGTTTGTTATTTCGTATGTGTTCATTCATGTTCGTTAGTTCATGAGGGCTTAACCCCGTTTGTTATTTCGGGAATAGGAACATATATCCGTGGTAGCGATTTCGTTGTAAATTGTTGCTACAACCGGGAGGGGATTAGAATCTGCTTAGGGCTTGGAATTTACATGAGCCAATGATAGTGGGAAACCGAGAACAGTAGGTTAATCGCTTTAGTTTATTTGATAATCTCTTTAACTGCTTTGTCTTCATTGCTCTGCTTTTGTTGTTTTCTTTATTTTTATTTCAATCCAAACCCCCCAGAACTAATTTTTTGTGTTAATAACAACAACCAAAGAGTCCTTGTGAGACGATACTCGAGTTGTCGCCCTAAACTACATTTTTATAAATCGCTCGTTCTTTTTGGCGCGTGCGCGACAACGCGTTCACAAACACATGATCATGGAAACCATAAAGAGATTCAAGCAAATTCAGGAAAGTGCAACTCAAAAAAAAGTGATTTCACACAGTTTAAAACATGTTGGAGGCTCAAATCCTCACCTGGACATTTTTGCAAATTGTTTGACCGAGATTCTATCCCTAGTGTATGCATCGCTTCATCCCAAACTTATCATAAATCATGCCATCACAACAAAATATCTCAAAGTTCAGTTTTCAATTTTTTTTTTCAAGTGGGGATCAATTTTCAAAACTTAGGGGGAAACAGTCACAAAGTATCATGCAATCAATCTATGCAAATTCAATTAAAAACCATTAAACTTGCCAACACAAGACTCAACACACTCCTGAGCTTCTCAAATTATTCAGGAGTTTTATTGAAAACAAAACAGAAATAAAGCAAGGCAAAGAAAATTAAAAAGAGCAAGGTTCAGAAAAACTCATTGGAGGCGGTTCCACCAGGATCCCATTGCTTGTAACATAAGGCCCAAGTGATAGCCAAAGGGTGGGAGTTCATTCCATACTTCCATAACTTGTAGCCTTGATATGGGAGTGAGTGTTTGACAGTTACGGTGACTCCTTCCAGTGCGGCGGACTTTTCACTCCCTTTTGGGTCAAAGATGACCGCTTTCTCAACTTTGTCGATAAAGTCCTCCCAATAATTTTGGGGTTCAACCTCTTGGACTGGCCATGGTGCAAAATCCAAAGGCTTGAACTCCATCACCGGTTGTTCCACAATGGGAGGTGGTAAACAAGTAACTGGGGTTACTGGTGCTGCTTCAACTTCTGCACGTTCTTCATTCACTGCATTATCAAATCCATCACCTGCTAAACCTGTAGAAATCTCAGCACACATCACACAAAGGTTAGTGTTAGTAGAATCAGTACATATGGTACAATAAACTGAATCAGTAAAAGCCTGAATGTCTGGAAATTCAGCACATAGTTCATCCATCCCCTCACTTTCAACATATGCATATGAATTAATTGAATCATCTACTTCCAAAGGTTCTTCATCATCCTCAGGAACGGTGAAGCAGATGTCCTCCTGATCCTCATTTTCTATGTTTCCAGGCTAAACATGGCCCTCATCCTCATATGTCTCCTGTTCCATATGGATGTTTTGCTCTTCATACCTTTCAAAACATGCTATACATGAAGCAAATTCATTACAATCAGGACATGCAGTATAATAGATAGAATCAGGGGATTCAACACACAGTTCATCAACAGAAACATTATCAAAATTATCATCAGAAGAATCTTCAAGAATAACTATCTGTGAATCTGTATGTTCCTCAAGGGAATGTGGAGTTTGCAGTGCAGCAGCCGAGGTGGAGACAATGTGATCAATTTGAATGGCCAACTTCTGAGAATCAGCTTCTATCCTCTGTTGGGATTCAAGATTTTGTTCTGCCATCCGTTGATTTTCCTCTATCAATTGCTGAAGACTTGCTTCCATTTGTGCAGTTATCTGTGCAGTTATCTGTGAAGTCATTTGCTTGAATAGGTCCTCTAGTGAAGGTCCGGAAGGTGCAGAGGTGGTAACTTGGGGAGGATTCTGGGGTGGTGCCAGTGGTAACATCAGTTGTGAGTCCCCATACCAAGGGTTTGGATGGTTTCCCCAGCTCGGGTGGTACTCATCAGTGTAAGGGTCAGGAATGTTGTGCCTGATTGATGCAGCTCTGAAAGCAGGAGAGTATCTCCACAGGAAGGCTTCCTTCAAATCAAACCAGCTGAAGATGGAATTCGCCTAAAGATTATACAACCAATCCCTTGCAGCGCCTTCAAGTGAGAGATGGAAAGCTCCCATCTTGATGTGATCTTCTGTTATTCCTTCAGGTCTCAGCATTATAGAACAAACAGCCCGGATTTCCTTCAGATGCTCCTGCGGATTTTCACCTGCAAGACCACTAAACCTTGGCAACCAATGCATTAAACCAGCAAAATCAGGATAATATATGCATGGTGGTTCATAATTAACATTAGGCATGTAACCTTGCATATAATCATCCATGGGTAGATTCATAATCAGAAAAAACAGCCAAAACTAATTCAGTAATGCAAAAGGTTTTTTTTTTTTTAACTGTTAATAACAACAAGAGTCCCCGGCAACGGCGTCAATTTTTTGTCGCGCTGTCGCCACGCGCCAAAAAGCGAGCGATTTACAAAATAATGTAGATAGGGAGCGACAACTCGGATGTCGTCTCACAAGGACTCTTTGGTTGCTATTATTAACATAAAAAATCAGAATTGGGGGGTTTTAAGATTTGGAACTAAATTAAGAAAACAAGCAGAGAGACAACGCAAACTAAAAATTATCAAATAGCAAAGAAACGATTAACCTACTGTTCTCGGTTTCCCACTATCCTTGGTTCACATAAATCCAAGCCCTAAGCAGATTCTAATCCCCTCCCGGTTGTAGCAACAATTTACAAGTGAAACCACTACTACAGATATATGTTCCTATTCCCGAATTAAGCAAACGGGGTTAAGCCCTCATGAACTAAGCGAACATGAATGAACACACGCGAATTAACAAACGCGATTAAGTATAGGAATGTAACATCACCGAAATGAATCAACACAACACTATACACTCCTGAAATAACAAACAGAAATGTATAATATCACATTGAAAAGAGAAAAGCAAATATAACAGGAATTACAAAACCTCAAGTGTGGTAATGGAAACCAATCGCAGTAGATTGATCTAGGAGACTAGCTCTCCATTACAGAAATAAACAAAAAAGTAAAGAAAAGAAAATAAACTACTGGAAACTACTACTACTACTGACTCCTACTCCGACTAACTCCTCAGTTCTGCCTAAAACAGGCTTATATACAACTTCTGGATTCCGCGAACTCGCGAGGCGAATCTTGCAGCGTTTGGTCTTCTCGCGAGGTGAAGTACGGCTCGCGTGGCAAGGAATGGAAAAGTCATGTCTTCTGGTCTTCATCCTCGCGAGGCGAGTCATCTATTCGCGAGGCGACACAGAAAGGATTGCAAATTTTCTAGCACAGTCACCTTCAGGTTCGCGAGGCGAATGCCTACTCGCGGGGCGAAAGCTCCAGATTTATTTCTTTTTATTAACCTGAAAACAGAAAATAGCATAAGTGCTTTATTTAACTCTAAATCAGCTAAATTAACCTAAAAATACTTTACAGACTCAAGATGCTACTTAAAGACAATCTAGCCTAATTTGGGCGAAAATGATATAAAATTAGCACAAAGCCAAGGTTTTTCTAGTTATAAAACTAGACTAGCCAGAGGCTGATCACGTAGATATGGAGGATGATCGAGTAGAGGACATGATCCATGATATTGGACAAGAATCTTTTCATCGAGCTCATATGTATGATAGGTTGTGCGGTGATGCGGATAAGCCTTTATATCCAGGGTGTACTACTCATACACGGCTGTCGGCGGTGCTAAAATTGGTTTGTGTGAAGGCGAGAAATGGTTGGACCGATAAAAGCTTCACGGAATTGCTTGAAGTGTTGAAAGACTTGCTTCCGGAGGACAACACATTGCCTGACCGTAACTATGAGGCCAAGAAGGTATTGTGTCCGATGGGTATGGAGTATAAGAAGATACACGCATGCCCCAATGATTGCATATTGTACACCGGTGTTCATGAAGACAATCACGATTGCCCCAAATGTGGGTTATCACGATACAAAGTGAAGGGTGGTGATGATGATGATGATCTTGATGATGTGAGAAAAAAGGGTCCTCCTGCGAAGGTGTTGTGGTATCTTCCAATAATTCCAAGGTTCAAGCGATTGTTTGCAATGCGAAAGACGTGAAGAATCTTAGATGGCATAATGATGAGAGGAAACGTGATGGAAAGGTTCGTCATCCTGCTGATTCTATGCAGTGGAAGAATATTGATACTATGTTTCCGGATTTCGCCGATGAGCCAAGAAACCTAAGGCTTGGACTTGCTACGGATGGAATGAATCCTTATGGTAACATGAGTAGTATTCATAGTTCACGGCCTATTCTGTTGATAATTTACAACCTGCCCCCTTGGTTGTGCATGAAGCGCAAATACATGATGTTGTCTATGATGATTTCAGGCCCAAAGCAACCGGGAAATGACTTAGATGTTTATCTAAGTCCCTTGATTGAAGACCTGAAAACGCTGTGGGTGGAAGGTGTTGATGTAGTTGATGGGTATTCTCATGAGACTTTCAAGCTTCGTGCCATGTTATTTTGCACCATCAACGACTTTCCAGCATACGGTAACTTGTCCGGTGCATGTGTCAAGGGCATAAAGCATGCCCTATATGTGAAGAAGGCACATGCTACACTCAGTTACATCATGGAAAGAAGACGGTTTACCTTGGGCATCAGAGATTTCTTAGACGTGATCACCCATATCGTAAGATGAAAAAAGCTTTTAATGGATGCCAAGAGACAGAATAAGCTCCGACGGCCTTAATTGGAGAGCAGGTTTATTAGAGGGTAAAGGGCATCGATGTTGTATTCGGCAAGTCCAAAAAGAAAGGTAAAGCTGCTGAGAAAAACATATGGAAGAAGAGGTCGATATTCTTTGATCTTCCATACTGGCGCAAGCTTGATGTCAGACACTGCATTGATGTGATGCATGTGGAGAAAAATGTGTGTGATAGTGTGATCGGGACGCTTCTCAACATTCAGGACAAGACAAAGGATGGTGTGAATGCTCGTATCGACCTCGTTACTATGGGTATACGAGAGCAGTTAGCTCCAGTTGTTGAGGATGGTAAGCGGACTTATTTGCCGCCAGCATGTCATACTTTGTCAAAAAAAAAGAGACAAAGTTTCTGCGGGTGTCTTCAGGGCATCAAAGTTTCACATGGTTACTCTTCAAATATGAAGAGGCTTGTCTCTAGTGATCTTAAATTAGTTGGCTTAAAGTCTCATGATTGTCGCATCTTGATGCAACAACTTCTTCCCGTTGCTATTCGTGGTATTGCTCCAAAAAATGTGAGACATACCATTACTCGGTTGTGCTCATTCTTCAATTCTATATGTAGCAAAGTCGTTGACCCCCGTATGTTGGATGACTTGGAAGTTGAGGCTGCTACAATCTTGTGCCTATTGGAGATGTATTTTCCTCCTTCCTTTTTTGACATAATGGTTCGCTTAATTGTTCATTTGGTGAGGGAGATTAGATTATGTGGGCCGGTTTTTCTGAGATGGATGTACCCAGTTGAGCGCTACATGAAGATCTTGAAAGGGTACGTGAAGAATCCTCATCGTCCGGAAGCATCTATTGTTCAAAGGTATGTTGTAGAAGAAGCTATTGAGTTTTGTTCGGACTACATTCATAACACGGATCCTATAGGGGTTCCTAAGCCTCGGCATGATGAGATAAGATGTCAAGGTAAGGGTACACATGGCTTAAGAATTAATAGCAAGGGTCGGGAGGAAGTGCTTCAAGCACATTTGTATGTATTGAACAACATCGATTCTGTTCAACCTTTCTTATTTGAACATAAAAGAAAAGTCAATCAAGAAAACCCTCGAATGAGCGAAAGGTGGTTGTTGAACAAGCATAACAAGACTTTCTTACCATGGTTCAAGGAAGAAATGCTTAAGGATGGTAGTACTTCTTCTGATGACGTAAGATGGTTAGCACGTGGGCCTAGCTTCAACGTCATATGTTGGAGCGGATACGACATCAATAACTTTTCCTTTTATACAAAGGAACAAGATAACATGAGTATCATGCAAAATAGTGGGGTTATGATTATGGCCGAAGCAATGCACTTCTCTAGTACAAAGGACACAAAACCCGTTAAAGCACCGACACCTTACTTTGGATATATTGAAGATATTTGGGTGCTCGATTACACTAAGCTTACGGTGCCGATTTTTAAATGTAAGTGGGTTGATAGTAACGGTGGTGTACAAACCGACGAATTGGGGTTCACATTGGTAGACCTCAACAAGTTAGGTCATATAAATAAGCCTTTCATAATGGCTTTCCAAGCAAAACAAGTGTTCTACATCACTGATCCTTCTAACAAAAGGTTGTCCGTGGTTCTCCAAGGAAAAAGCATGCATAATGGTAGTGATGAAAATCAAGATTCAAATCTTGATATTCCTGAGACTCCTTTTTTTTTCAACAAACATGCCTACTATAATCGAGGAGACACAGGTGGACGATGTACATGCCACTCGTGATGATCATCACGAAGGGATATTGATATAGGTAGTTTAAACTTAGTATACATTAATTTTTATTTATACTTCTATATTTATTTTTAGTTATAACCTATGGTAATAAATATATATTGTTTCTGAACAGGCATACATATGGATAAGTCGGATGACCCACATGCACGGGAGGACATTGTGGGGCCTACGCAGGACCCGATCGCGCCTACGCCTGATTCTAGTGTAAGTTTACATGTTATATACTATCTTTAGTCCTTCTTTTTAATGTAAGTTTATAATGTTACAACCCTCTATTTTATCATTTTTTGTCCATACAGACATCACAGGCTCATAGGAAAAGGGGTAGAGGAGCCACGACTTTAAAGAAACTAGAGAAGGCCAGGCAAAGCGGACAGAAGCTTGAGGTGTGCTTCGATGCTAATCTAAATCCCCAGGGACCCCATGCTAAAGAATTTAAAAAGTGGGTGTTTCTACAAGCTAGCGAAGCAGCACGTTAGCATCAACTACAACCACTGGAATGACGTTCCACAGAACGTTAAGGATCAGATTTGGGAGGCTATCACGGTATTTTACCTTTACATTCTTTTGATTTACATTATTAGATAATTATCCGAGTTATAATTCATCCAGTTGTTATGTATTTAATGTGTAGGTAGCTTGGACTGTGCCGAATGACGAGGATCATCGTAAGAAATGTATGAAAATGGCATCAAAGTGTTGGAATGGGTTCAAGCATGATCTTACTGGGTACTATGTATCTGGGAAGAAGCGGCTTGATAAGATGTTTTAGGATTATCCCTGGATTGATCAGGATACTTGGGATATGTTTGCAAGGAGTCGACATGATGGAGAATTTCAGGTTGGTTGATTAAGTTAATTTTGTATGCTTATTATAGATCATTTAACTGTATTTAATTATGTGTTTTTGTTTGAATAGACTAATGCAGAGAAGGGTCGGCAGAATCAAGCGAAAAACGTCCACCGCCACACCATGTCTCAGGGTGGGTACGAGACTCGGATCGAGGAGATGATGGCGGATAGGCTGAGGGTGAAGCAGGAAGAGCACTCTGCTAGGATAGAAAGAGGAGAGGTGCTTGAGGGCATACCATTAAGTCGTCCGTCGGACATCGACCGCGAGGATATCTGGTCAGCCGGCCGCATGACAAAGACGGGATCTTTTAAAGTTGATGCCACTCGCGAAGTGGCAGATAAGATTGTAAGTAAATAATTAACTTCATTTCAATTGATATTTGCATAGATATTTTTAACACTTTTCACTTGCACGTTTTTTCATTTTTTTCATTGTAGATGGATCTTAAAGCACAATCCTCCCAGGGCTCATTCGTCCCTTCTGGACGATGGGACGTCTTGATGACTGCTCTAGGCAAGAAAGACTATCCTGGTCGGGTTATCGGTGTTCCTGGAAACGTGACCATCAAAGAATATTATGGCAAGTCTGCTTCACGAAAGCGGGTGGTCGATGAAGCATCAATTTTGGAGAACATGACTCAGCAGCTCATCTCCAACCTTGCTATTACAACGCATCTAATGCAAAGCTTACTATCCAACCCAGAATTCAAGCAGGCACTTGCTAGAGAGCTTTCCTCCGTCGGTTCATCCCAGGACACCGCAGGGCATGCCAACCCTTCACATGTGAGCACAAAAGAGAGTTATAGTAGGGCACATGTGGAGGACGATGAGTTGGCAGCTAGGGAGCGGGAGTTGGAAGTCCAACGCCATGAGCTTGAGTTGGAAATGATAAGGCGTGAGCTTGAGTTGGACTTCAAACGACGTGAGCTCGAAATGTTAACAAAGGTCTGTATTCATTATTAATGTCCAAATTAGTCAAATAATTACTTGTGTTTTTTTAAATTATCAACAACTTATCTATTTTATTTTTCCTAAATTGAAGGCCAAGTCGACGTCAGTGTCGCTGTCACTTGTCACTCGTTTGTTCTCACTAGGTGAGGATTATGCATTTGAGATTTTTGAATGTCCATTGGAGCACGATGGATGGGTGGCATGCCCAAATCAACAGAGGATATTTTCCTTCTGTGGTGAAGATCTCGGGCACGCCTGCAGAGATGACATCTGGATGGCCAGCACGGTTTGGAGTCTCTGGTGCACGTAAGTTAATTTTAATTTTATAACTTATTTATTTTTGGTATTTTTTCATTTAATAATTTATTTTAATTTCAATATATATATATATATATATATTATGTAATTAACATCCACACCTTTTCATATCTTAGGTATCTCCATCGTCTTCAGCTTGATAAGGGCATTGCATCAGTTTACGGCTTTTTAGATCCGTCAATCCTTGTGCCCCAATTCTTTGCTGGCGATGCATTTAGTAAATACATAGGGAACTTGATTGGAGACAATCGGAAAGAATTATATATGGCTTCCTACTGTATGAATAACCATTGGCAGTTGTTCGTACTTCACCCGTCTAGGCATAATGTCATATTCTTATGCTCTCTCCACCAAAACCCGCCACAGGAGGTGGTGGAAGCTGTAAATACGTAAGTAACTAATCTTAAATTTAATTTAAGTTTTAATATCAGTTGTTTTTAGTTTATTACACACATGATATATGAATTTGTTAATTGACATGATTATTTGTTTATGACAATGTGGCGAAGGTGAGTAGCATAAGTCAGCCAACTGGGAGAAGTAGGACTTCTAAGGCTAAAGGAAATCCTGAATGGATCATCCTCAAGGTTTGGTAGTTTATTTATCAAATAATTAATATTATAATTACTAATTTATATGTATATTTAACTGACATTGAAATTAATTTTGTTTGTAGTCTCGATTTCAACCTGACGGGTGGTCGTGCGGCTATTATGTGATGCTTCATATGCTGAACATAGTCTCCGCATCTATTACGGATGGATGGAAGAAGGTAACATTTAAACAACTTGTTAAATTATATATTATAGTTTTGATGATGACTTGCGTTAATATTATTGTTATTATTTGAACGTGTGTAGGCATTTAACGACCAATCGCCTCTTCAAAAAGATGAGTTTAGAGACTTGAGGATGCGCTTAGCAGAATTCTTCTTCAAGTATGCGGCTGAAAAAGGAATTGACAAGATACCTCCGCAATACTTAGATGAATAGTTTTTTTGTTAGACTTTAGAAACTAATTAATAACATGTATATATATATATATACTTAGATATTGGTAGTTTTGTTTTTAGACATTAGAGACTAAAATTTATATATATGTTCTTGTAGATAGTTATGTTTTTCCTATATATACACGGGTTTTGGTTTTAAGTCCCCCCATTGTTCCTTTGTATATTTCTTTTCTTTTTGTTAATATTGAAATTTAAGGGTAGTGTTTGCAATTCTGTAATGTGTGTGATATTCTGTGTTACTGGGATATTTACTGAATGTAGGGATAGCTGAGGGGAGTGATATTTTAAAACTGAATTTAAAAAAAAAATCTATTAACGTCAGTTGTATCAAATAACTGACGTTAATAGACTATTAACGTCAATTGTATTAGGAAACTGACGTTAAACATAAAACCTTTAACGTCAGTTCTTTAACACAACTGACGTTAGTTTGAACAACATTAATGTCAGTTGTGTTAAAGAACTGACGTTAAATGTTTTATTTTTAACGTCAGTTGTTTAAACAACTGACGTTAAAATATTAACTATTAACGTCAATTGTATTTACGTCAGACAATATTCTGAAATATAAAATCAATTTTAACTAACGTAAAAAACACTTATTGCATTGGTCATGAAACATTCTAGAGAAAAAAGTTACTCAACTAAATGTGGCACACATGGACAGCTGTTGTTGTTGCTACTGGCCCAACTACTGTTTTTTAATATCTCCTCTAGTAAGTCCTCAATTAAATTATATATGTGTCTTTTTCGGTCAATTCCTTTTTGTGTTGTGTAGCACAACAACTTGAAGCAAGCCTTAACTAATAATAGTCAAGATTCCTATTAATATCAAGTGCTCTCATTACTCTGTTGAATACCATGATGATTCCTATCACAAATCTTCAACATCTAAAGCAATGCTACCCTATTCCAATCTTAAAAATTGATGTAGCTGTGAATTTTTTCGTGTCTTGGCTAACTTCGTTAGGCACTTTAATCAGATCTTTTCGAATTTTAATGATTTTCTTCGATCTCCTTCCCCTCTTGTACTGTGCTTCAATTGTAAATCCAAAAATTGATGGTGTCTACATTCTTGTGCATGTTAAAATTGTAAAAGTTAACTTCTAATTTATCCAAACTGGTTAGTCTCAGTAAACTATGTGACCCCAAACAAAAATTATCTGTAATATAAGAGGTTTGAGTCATAGAATCATTGTTACATAGAGCACTTTATTTTATTTTTTTATCAAACAGAGAGCACTTTATTTAACCTCACCTTTAATATGAATTATGAAATTATGTTAGCAATTACTTAATATAAATTAAAAATTAAATTAAAAGGGATTTTAATTGATATGCATTATTGTGTCAAAAAAAATTTGATATCCATTATCAACCAATCAACAATTAAAAAATATTTGATTTTTATTATAACTAGCTTAAAAGTAGGGTGATTTGTAACTTATACCGACAGTGTATCAAAATTAAACTCCTTAAAATATATGAGGATATTATAGAATGTTAGATTAAATTAGAGTAAATAACCTCAATCTTATAAAATTAAAAAGTACATATAAACGGATAGAGCAGCAAAATGGAATTTTTACAGTAATAAAAAACGACAAACTGAAGGAAGAACATTGGAGGTGGTGATAGTCTATTTCAGTACGTGGGTTGGGCCTATGCAATTAACGATGAAGATTTGCATGGTCTTTCCGGGCCCCATAAAACCCAAATTGTAGGTACAATAGAAGGAAGAAATAACAAACTTTATGCTGGCCATCAATATCGTATCGGCTGGTCGGTCCCATAATCCAGTGCCCTTTAAATTGTCTTGGTGCAAAGATTTTAGATCACTCATGGTTGGCTAAATTATGATATGGAAAATTTGCTATGTTTTGTTTTTTTGATCAAGTTTGCTATGTTTTGTTTGATTATGCAACTGAGGGACACCAGGGGCTTTTAATATTTGATGTTATCATTGGAGACGAAAGTTTATTTATGGATTGAGTATAAGCTTTTTTATCGCCGGAGTCATAACGTGATCAAGGTTGTTAGGGTTGGGGAGTTAAGGAGTGGAATGATAAGGAGTTTGAGGGTTCAAACCCCACATACAAACAAAAAATGCTGACATTAACATACTAACATTGGCACATATATATATATATATATATATATATATATTATAAGCTCTTTTATCGCTTTCATTGATTTAAAGAGCTTCCTGATGCCTGATCGATCTAACTACTTTAGATGTTAAAACGGGACTCATAATAATATGGTCCCCTAATAAAAAAATTATTGATTAATCATAATCACTCTGCAATCGCAAATTACTCTGCATGGTTAATAGGTCATGTTCATGTGTATTTTGCACATCTTTCTGTGGCTTATCTTTTTATAAGACCTGGTTATGTGAAATTTTTACTTTCCCAATTTGTATTGATTTTATGAAAGTAATTTCATACTTACACCATATCTGACTTCACACATAGAACTTATGCCATGAGAACCCTAGAGAGAGAGGCTCTACCTTCTCTCTTCTCCCTCCCTATGGGCCGCTGCCTATTAGGGCTTCCCCTCCACTAGTTTGGAGTCATTTCCCTCCCTCGTGGAGACTTCTCCTTCCCATTGATTGGGGTTTGTTCATTGTTGTATCTCCCTCCTCCATCACCATCGATGCCGGAAGACCGCCACCACCACCCTATTTTTCACCTCCCACCCTACCACTACCTCATATCTTTGCGCCTCCATCCAGGAATCATCGTTTCCTCCTCAAGCCAAGCATTCGACAATCAGCTTCCTCACCACCCCCACCTCCTTACCGTTTCTGTCCCACAACCGTCTCGGCTTCTGCTTTGGTGGTGCGTCCCATACCCGAGCCACCACCGTTTGGCAAACTGCAGACTCGAAACGGAACTTCGAGGTCCCTTCAAACTCCCTTTATGAAGAAACCTGCACCCGGTGTAACACCCAGGTGCCGACGAGGGCGGGGAGTGGTCGCCGGTGCAAGAAGGCATGGACAAGGAGCGGCTCCTAGCAGGCTTCTAGGTGGAGGGACACATTAATGAACCGATTACATGTAACACCCTCCCTTGGGCATTACCTTCTAAACTCGTTTGAAAATAAAAGTAAAAGATAATTTGCTGGTGCTTTCGGAAAATAAATTATATAAGTACATAAGTGTTTGAAATTGGGTATAAAATTTTTGTTTTTGTCACGACTCCACACCTAAGCCATAATCGCACACAAACTTACTATCATAGCTTGGCAAGCCTATTTAATTTAAAGGATATACTTAAATACAACATAGTAGTTTTACAAAAATTTCGACAGAGTCTCCTCTGTAATTCGGACATCCCAGAAAAATAACACCTGTTAAAATGATTACATTTTCACTCCAGAATTCTAGTTACACCAGATTCAACCAGACATCAATACATAAAAATAATAGCTATAGTCATAAGCTTTACAAGACCAAAAGAAATAGCTTAGATTTTCATTCAAAAGAAATGCTCTCCGAGCTATAGACATTCCGTTTTAAAATAAAGGCTCTCTGAGCCAAACTCGTACATACTACTAAAATAATCTAAGTCTTAACCCTAAGCTGGTCGTTCTAAACGTTATTCCGCAAGTAATACCTCATCAATCAACTAGATCTAAGTCTCGGAGTGACTTAGACAGACTCCTCTGCACCATCTGTGATAGAGTACCCAGGGTACAATATCGAACTTAGAAAAATCCTGAAATGTGTGTGTGTAAGGGTGAGACGCCAATATATAGTTTTAACCCAATAACTAAATGCTCGACACCACATAACACATATACATTTACCACACAAGCATTTATAAGCTAATAGTTTATCAGTGGGTTTAACACCCCAAACATCATCCATAAAATTATGCATGACACTTCTATTCATCATCTAATTTTCGTCCTAATCTCATGAGATATCCCAACATCATATGAGTTGATCAGACTCCAAAGCCACACTGGCTAACTTGGCCAACTGCCAACAGGTCCGCGACCTCTTCCCATCTTGAAAACAACAAAGGCATTGACCGCGCTGTCGCCACACGCCAAAAAGAACGAGCGATTATGAAAATAATGCAGTATAGTGCGACAACTCGGATCGTCTCTCAAGGACTCTTTAGTTGTTGTTATTATTAACAGAAAATTAGTAAAAGTTAGAAATGGGGGTTTTGAGATTAAAATAAAATAAGGAAACAAAATAAAAACAGAGAAAGAAAAGAGATTAACAAATAAACAAAAGCGATTAACCTACTGTTCTTAGTTTCCCACTATCATTGGTTCATGCAAATCCTAAGCAGATACTAATCCCCTCCCGGTTGTAGCAACAATTAACAAACGGAAACCGTTACTACAGATGTATGTTCCTATTCCCGAAATAACAAACGGGGTTAAGCTCTCATGAACAAACGAACATGAACGAACACACGCGAAATAACAAACGCGATTATATATAGGAACATAGCATCACCGAGATGAAACAATACAACACTATATATTCCTGAAATAACAAACAGAAACATACGGCATTGCATTGAAAAGAGAAAAGCAAATGATCAAGAAATACAGAACCTCAAATGTTAACAGAAACCAATTACAGTAGATTAATCTAGGAGACTAATTCTCCATTACAAAAGAAAGACAACAAACTAAAAGGAAAACAATAGCTAACAAGTTCAGAAACTAGCCAAAACTGGCTAATTCTGACTATCCCCTTCATTTCTGCCTAAGACTGCTTATATACACGTTTCTGGAGTCAGAGTACTCGCGAGGCGAAGCACTGCTCGCGAGGCGAATTACATGAAAGGTCTGCAACTCTTTGTCTTCTCCCGAGGCGAGCACATCCTTCGCGAGGCGAACTCTTCAGCTTCCAACTGTTACGCCCGTGGCATTCAACACGCCCAAACCGTGATGGCTTCTGATCTTCCAAGACTCGCGAGGCGAACGCTTCAACTTCAGAATTGCCACGGCTGTGATCTTCAACACGGGCAAGCCGTGATCGTCTCTGACTTTTTCATGGTTGCAATACTCGCGGGGCGAGAGATTATTCGCGGGGCGAGTGGCTCCAGATTTATTACTTTTTATTAACCTGAAAATAGAAAATAAAAGTAAATACTTTATTCAACTCTAAAACAACTAAATTAACATAAAAACAATTTACAGACTCAAAATACTACTTAGGAACAATCAAGTCTAATTTGGGTAAAAATGGTATAAAATTAGCACAAAGCCAAGGTCTTTACTAGTTATAAAACCAGTCAAACAGAGGCTCATCAAAATACCCCAAACTTAAACTTTGCTTGTCCCCAAGCAAACTACACTCAAAAACTTAAAAAGACTCAAGACCTGGCAAGCTTAAGAATTCAATCAACTTTCACACAGATTTCAAGCAATTTATCAAAACAATTTTTCCTTCAATGTTCCCCCTTTTAAACAAAGTAATCCCCACATTCATTTATTCTAAACAGTTGAGAAATTAATCATTCAGACATTCAGAAACCTAAGCAGGGGGTCTAAGTTACACACAAGAGGGAGATCACCAAATCAAACAACTGCCTTCCTCACAAGGGAAATTTGTGTTCACTCATCACTCAATTTTTGTCAGGCTAACATTTCACTCAGTTTCACTTTTAAGAGCACTTCCCATAAATTTGATTTTCATCTATAAATAGTTCCCACAGAAAATATGCAAGCAACATCAGAAGGTCTTTTATGGGTTGTAATGGGGCCTGACTAAGGGTAAGATATACAAAAGAACTAGGCTGAAGACCCTAGGAACTAAGAGAGCATGAAACATTTTTACACTTTGAATTTAAATCAAGTTCCTTTTTCATTTTTCATTTCGCTTTGGGTGACTACAACTTTTTTATTTCTTTTTGGCATTTTTGCACTTTTAAAATTTTTTTCTTCTTCTGTTTTTTCTTTTCTTTTTTTTTTTCTCATTTTTTTCACATAAATTTTTTTTTTCAATCCCGAACAACATATTACACCTTGCAGCCACCCCAAACTTTAGTTTCTTGCACCCATTCTAAGATTCCATGCTCTCCTAATCCTAAGATCGGGTTAACATGGTTTTCCAGATTTTTGGGCTTATAACATTAGGTTATCAAGAATTAACAGGCTAATAGGCTCAATGGGGCTAACTAAGGAACATGCAATAGGAATTAGTTTATTCAGGCCAAGTAGCTATTTACAAAGAAATGCCTAAATCATTTGCTACACACATATAATCATGCAAACCAAAAAGAGATTCAATCAAATTCAGGAAAGTGCAACTTAAAAAGTGATTTTCACACAGTCAAAAACATGTTGGAGGCTCAAAACCTCACCTGGACATTTTTTTGCAAATTATTTGACAGAGATTCTTTCCCTAGTGTGTGCTTCCTATCACCCCAAACTTATCATAAATCATGCCATCATAATAAAATCTCAAAGTTCAGTTTTCAATCACATGGGGATCATTTTTTTTCAAAAATTTTTTCAAATCCTAGGGGTAAACAGTCAATACATATCATGCAATCAATCTATGCAAAATTAATCAAACCCAATAAACTTGCCATAACCAAGACACAAACACAACTCCTGAGCTTCTCAAATTATTCAGGAGCTTTATTGAAAATAAAACAGAAATAAAGCAAGAAAAAGAAAATTAAAAAGGAGAAAGGGTTAAGAAAACTCATTCAGAGGCGGTTCCACCAGGATCCCACTGCTTGTAGCATAAGTCCCACATGGTAGCCAAAGGACTGAAGTTTGTTCCAAGCCTCCCTAACTTGCAGCTTTGATGCGGAGGTGAGCACTTGACAATTATAATAACCTCGCCGAGTGCGGCAGACTTCTCACTACCTCTCGGGTCACAGATGACCTCTCTCTCAATAAAATCTCCCCAATAGAATCGGGGTTCAACCTCTTGGACTGGCCATGGTGCAAGATCCAAGGGCTTAAACTCCATCACTGGTTCCTCAGGGGGAGGTGGCAAACAGTTAGCTGGGGTTACTGGTGCTGTTTCAACTTCTGCAATGTCTTCATCCACTGCATTAACAAATTTTTCACCTGCTATACACGCAGAAATTTCAGCACACACCAAACAAAGGTTAGAGTTAGTACATATATTACAAGAAAATGAATCAGAAAAAGTTAGAATGTCTGGGAATTCTTCAATCAATTCATCCACCCCATTACTCTCAACACATTCAATTGTTTTACTTGAATCATCTACTCCCAAAGGTTCTTCTTTATCTTCAGGCACGGGGGAGCAACTGCCCTCTTGATCCTCCTGATCTAAATTTCCTGAACAGAACAAACCTGCAAAACGATCCGCATTTTCTATTTTTCCTGAAAAGTATAAACCTCGAAAACATTCAACACACAAAGCGGTTCCATCACAATAACAAGCATTAGGATCGGGGATTCAACACATAAATCATCATCAACGGAAACATTATCGAATCATAATCGAAGTATTTTCAAAAATAACTGGTGACTCTGTACGATCTTCCAGGGGCTGTGGAGGTAGCATTGCAGCCGAGTTGGCGGTAACTTGATCAATTAGAGCCCACAATTTCTGAGATTCAGCTTGGCTCCTCTGGTACTCAGCCTCCATCTTCTGTTGAAATTCCTCTATCATCCGTTGAGTTTGCTCGGCCATTTGTTGCCTCAGTCCTTCCATATTTGCACTTATCTGTGCAGTCATCTGTTTGCACAAGTCCTCTAGGGAAGGTTCGGAAGGTGTAAAGGTGGTCACTTGGGTAGGATAGTATGGTGGTGGCTCACTAAAATTAGGATAATACATGCAAGGCGGTGGTTCATAATAACCATTAGGCAAATATCCATACATGTAATTATCCATGGTAATCAAACAACCAGACAAGCAGACAAAACTAATTAGCAAAATTTTTTTTTTTTTTTTAAATGTAACTTTCTACTAATAACAACAAACAAGAGTCCCCGGCAACGGCGCCAATTTTTGACCGCGCTGTCGCCACGCGCCAAAAAGAACGAGCGATTATGAAAATAATGCAGTATAGTGCGACAACTCGGATCGTCTCTCAAGGACTCTTTAGTTGTTGTTATTATTAACAGAAAATTAGTAAAAGTTAGAAATGGGGGTTTTGAGATTAAAATAAAATAAGGAAACAAAATAAAAACAGAGAAAGAAAAGAGATTAACAAATAAACAAAAGCGATTAACCTACTGTTCTTAGTTTCCCACTATCATTGGTTCATGCAAATCCTAAGCAGATACTAATCCCCTCCCGGTTGTAGCAACAATTAACAAACGGAAACCGTTATTACAGATGTATGTTCCTATTCCCGAAATAACAAACGGGGTTAAGCTCTCATGAACAAACGAACATGAACGAACACACGCGAAATAACAAACGCGATTATATATAGGAACATAGCATCACCGAGATGAAACAATACAACACTATATATTCCTGAAATAACAAATGCAAACATACAGACATTGCATTGAAAAGAGAAAAGCAAATGATCAATAAATACAGAACCTCAAATGTTAACAGAAACCAATTACAGTAGATTAATCTAGGAGACTAATTCTCCATTACAAAAGAAAGACAACAAACTAAAAGGAAAACAATAGCTAACAAGTTCAGAAACTAGCCAAAACTGGCTAATTCTGACTATCCCCTTCATTTCTGCCTAAGACTGCTTATATACACGTTTCCCGAGTCGAGTACTCGCGAGGCGAAGACATCGCTCGCGAGGCGAATTACATGAAAGGTATGCAACTCTTTGTCTTCTCGCGAGGCGAGCACATCCTTCGCGAGGCGAACTCTTCAGCTTCCAACTGTTACGCCCGTGGCATTCAACACGCCCAAACCGTGATGGCTTCTGATCTTCCAAGACTCGCGAGGCGAAGGAATGCTCGCGAGGCGAACGCTTCAACTTCAGAATTGCCACGGCTGTGATCTTCAACACGGGCAAGCCGTGATCGTCTCTGACTTTTTCATGGTTACAATACTCGCGGGGCGAGATTATTCAGCGGGCGAGTGGCTCCAGATTTATTACTTTTTATTAACCTGAAAATAGAAAATAAAAGTAAATACTTTATTCAACTCTAAAACAACTAAATTAACATAAAAACAATTTACAGACTCAAAATACTACTTAGGAACAATCAAGTCTAATTTGGGTAAAAATGGTATAAAATTAGCACAAAGCCAAGGTCTTTACTAGTTATAAAACCAGTCAAACAGAGGCTCATCAGGCATACACAGCCAGGCACTCACAAGGCCAAACACATTGCTAATGTCCACAACCAGTGGCACCACCATTAGCAAGTAAGATGGGGATCCCAATGTCCTCCAAGGCACAATGAGATATGCATATCGTAATTACCTCAGCCGCCGGTAATTAATGCATTAAATCACAAATCGCAGGCACGTCTGCCACATGCATGCAAAACACTTTTGTTTTGTTCTTTTCTTTGTGCTCAATCTTTCTCTTGCCGAAGCTCAAAATGGCTTACGACTCACATAGTTTTAAAACACTTTTAAAACTTTCATTACAACACAGGACCTCACTGTCCATAAAACATTTATCAAAATAGAGGACCTCACTGTCCATAAAACTTTCATCAAAACATAGGACCTCACTGTCCATAAAACTTTCATCAAAACATAGGACCTCACTGTCCAAGTGCTCAATCACGACACCTCTCGACCGGTGCACCAATCGTAGGTTCGTGGCACTAGAAACATCTTCAATGTTTCAACACAGTATACCTCATGTATACAATTCATCACAGTATACCTCATGTATACAATATAGGCCCTCAAAGTCCAAATGACTGAGTCCATCACAACACAGAACCTTAGTACCCCGACGTCTCGGTTACTAAGTTCCACACCACTATTAACACGAAATCAGTTTTGCTTTCATAAATTCTTTTTCCAAAAGTTGGAAATTCATCAATAAAATCCTTAAATAATAAAACTTGGTTTTCGCAATATATGAGTCACGTGAGGTTTTAACTTTCTTAAAATATGTACTGCTGTTTCAAAATACTTGCCTTCTACGTTTTTCCAAATCTATCATCATACTTTTCCAAATCATTCATCAACTATCACTTTTAAAGCTTCTCAAGCCAATACTTAACTTTTTCCACTGAAAACACTTTCTAAAATCATCATTAACTTCTTTTCAACAATTAATTTCATAAAATAACTTTGTATAATATTACAAACTTTCTTACATAAAAATTAGCAGTACTTAACATTTTCACAATTTCGCTCTCATTGTGACTCGAGTTACTATTACACTAATAAATTATCATCATCAAAACTCCTTATTTTTCCAAAATAATACTTTTCACCACTATTATATTCCAACGTTTCCCATAAAACATTGAATATAATTTACACAGCTTATTAAAGCTTTTATCTGATTAGTCGGTTGTGCACTGACCACAGTCAGGCTTCTCAAACAACACTCACAAGCAACATTCAACAACAAACCACTATACAAATCATATACCATAGCAATATCATATTCAAATAAATAATTTAAAACAGATCAAACACTGATACTCAGATATACAACACAACATAAACCACATAATCAGATAACCACAACCACATCAATTATACAGAATACACAACAAGCAAATGGTCAACAAGTAAATGGTTATTGAGAAAAATCCATCAGGCAAGCTCCCCTTACCTCTTGAAGACTCAAACTAAATAATCTCCCGAACTCGATTCGATTCCTCTTCGTCAGTGTAAATCAGCTAACTTCGTAGTTTCCTTCAAACGAATTGCAACCAAAATAAATCAAATCAAACAACAACACACTTAAATCAATAGGGGTTAGGGTTCGGCTTTACCCAATTTTCTAGGTTAGGAAACTTAAAATTTGATTAACTTAGGGATTAATGATCCATAAGTTACTTGAGCATGATTAATCACTTTAACCATGATTATGAACCAAGAACATGAACTAAAACTCATCTAGTTCCAAGAACTAGGGTTTCGGCCAAGGCTGAGTTTGGAGTTAGAAATCTCTAAAATTTCTAAACTCTTGGATTTAATCAACATACAAAACCTAGAGTTAGATTCAAGTGTTACAAACAACTTTTGAATCATAAAACCAACAAGTGCTCATACCTAGGGTTTCGGTTTTTGAAGAATAAAATAGGCTCAAGTTAGATTTTTGATCTTCTATATACTTGAATACAAGAACTATCAAGATATAATCATGAATCAAGACATGAAAATGAAACAAAACCTAAGAACAAAATTTTGACCTAGGTTCGGCCCAGTCCAGAAATTAGGGAAAGAAATTTCTCATGATCTTGTGCTTCTAGATTATGAAAGTAGAGATGATTATAAGATCATAGCAATTGGTTTCATGTCAAAAGGATTTTTCTAGAATTAGTTATGAATTTTTCAATCTAGCTTCAAGAACTTTAAACAAATGAAGAACATGTTGATCAAATGCATCAACTCAAGAATCTTATGAAGAGAAAAGCTTAGAATAGAAAAATTAAGAGAGACTACCTCTTGATGATCAAAGAAAATGATGATTTGGATGATGTTCTTCAAGAATTTCTCATGGTGTTCTTGAGAACTTAAGGGAGAAGATGAACCAAGTTAGGGTTTCAGAACAGTTTCGGTATTTTGGGTATATCTCTCAACATACTTATCCGTTTTGGATGATCTTTATGTCGTTGGAAATAAGAGAGAAATATGAACAACTTTCATGTTGAAAGTTTTCCGAGATTCAAAATAGAAACTGATCAGAATGGCTCTGAAAAATCGGACGAGTTATGAACTCTTTAGAGCAAGAATCATGAATTTGGAAAAAAAATGACTTAAGGAAGAAAATATCCTATTTAAATGAAGAAGCAACCAGCTTATTGAAGAAGAAACAAATGCTTAATGAAGAAGGAGTCAAAACTTGGAGAAGAAGAAGTCAAAACTTGTTTAAGAAGAATTCAAAACTTCCTAAAGAAGAAGTCAAAACTTAATGAAGAAGGTTTCAAAACTTGATGGAGAAGAATTCAAATACTTGGAGAAGAAGACAAGGTTGGAGCCGTGTGGATTTGGCAAGGGTTTTGGGTCAATTTGTCAAATGGCATTTTGTAGGAATTGTCATAAAAAGACAAGGGTATTTTGGTCATTTCATAACAAAACTAAATGTTGCCATAAATGTGCTATTATTGCCATTTATGATAGGATAAACTTGTCATGAATGCTAGTCAAGTTGGTCAATCCAATGTCTCTGCTACTTTGCCGACTTCCCGATCCATCTGACTCAGGCTCTGCCTAGAGACATCTTGTCGTATAGGCCCGCAACAAACATAATATGTTAATTTTTTTCCAAAATTTTCAAAACTCCCAGTATCATAGTAAATATGATAAAAATATTTTTCATCTCGTTAACGATTCAAAATTAGATCTTCTGAGCAAGAAACTTTTCTCGTCAAGAAAACACGTAAAACAATGAGACCAAACTTCCGTCTGAGTTTTCAACCAAAAACTTCCCTGTAACCTTATAAAAATAAGTATAACAAGGAAATGACCTTGGTTTATCCAAAAATCATTTTCTAAGTCTCGGATAAAAATATATATTTATATATTTATCACCGATATTACGAAACAGCGAAAATCGGGGTGTTACATTACACACCCGAATGAGAGGGATCCTGAGACTGTGTAGGTATGGGACTATACAGTCGAGTAAGGCTTATATGAATTGATTGATACTACCTATACAAACAAGATGCATCTTCTTTTCGGGAGCCTATCACTTAAGAACTCCACAGTTAAGCATGCTTGACTTGAAATAATTATGGGATGGGTGACCTCCTGGGAAGTTTTCCCAGGAAGCGTGTGAGTGAGGACAAAACACACTGAAAAGACTCGTGTTGGTCTGTGGGGACAATCGTCAATCCATAGAACAGTCAGGGATGTTACAAATGGTTTCAGAGCGGCACCTCTCCCAGTACGGTGTGGTTTGGGGACGAACCAAGCAGAAGGTGGTGGGCATGTAACACCCGGGTGCCGACGAGGGCGGGGAGTGGTCGCCGGTGCCAGAAGGCATGGACAAGGAGTGGCTCCTAGCAGGCTTCTAGGCGGAGGGACACATGAATGAACCGATTACACACCCGAATGAGAGGGATCCTGAGACTATATAGGTATGGGACTATACAGTTGAGTAAGGCTTATATGAATTGATTGATACTACCTATACAAATAAGATGCATCTTCTTTTCGGGAGCCCATCACTTAAGAACTCCACAGTTAAGCGTGCTTGACTTGAAGTAATTATGGGATGGGTGACCTCCTGGGAAGTTTTCCCAGGAAGCGTGTGAGTGAGGACAAAGCATGCTGAAAGGACCCGTGTTGGTCTGTGGGGACAGTCGTCAATCCATAGAGCAGCAAGGGATGTTACACCCGGCCCTCCGCCATTAGACCTCGTCCCCATATGTCCCCCATGGAAGCCGCCGGATGCAGTTTCAAAATCTTATCTGGGTAGTGTTGCTGTTAATGATGCCTCTGGTTGTTCCTTTTTGTTCAGGATGAGTCTTCAGATTAGTAGGAGAAAGATCGCACTGCTGGTGTTTGATGGAAGGATCCAACAGAGATGTGCTTTTTGGAAGAACATGATGTGTACAGGACCATATGTGATTGATGACAATGTCTGCATACTCTCCAGTTTTCAATCATCTACCGAAGAAGGTCCCATTGTGGACAATCCCGAGACCACTTGTAGTCAAAATGTGCCTGCAGAAGCTAAAAATTTGATCCGTAACTGGATAAGAAAAAAGACTGTGGATTCTCACTTCTCTGTCGTCTTTGATCGGGGTCGAAAGATATTGATAGACTGGCATCTAGGATCTAGATGTTGGCTTGGTCATGCTCCTTTGGCTCCCTAACAACCTATGTGTATTGACGCTCATGTCTGTGTAGGCTTAAGTCTCAGAGGTTTTTCTAATATGTGGACGGGAAATACCCCAACACATTTACTTCAATCAGTTTTTAATGTTCCTTGATTTTTCTATTGAATGAAGTTATTATTACTGTATTTTTTTTTTTCATACTTACAATATTGTTTTCCTTTTCATTTTGTCAAACTACAAATAATACAAGTGTGAAGCTAAATGTAGTATAATAGCTGGATCAAATATTTAATCATATTTACTTTGATTTTTCATTTACGTTGTTATAAAGCTAGAATGTTCAATATTAATTGTTTATATACTATTTATTTTTGGTACAATGTTTATATACTATTTATTTAATCATATTTTGCTAATAAGATATGTTTATGTTTCGTTAATAAGATATGTTTATTAAATATTGTTTTTGAAATATGTAAACCTATATAAGGTTACAACTCAAGTTTGTTAAGGCTTCATGAATTTACCTAGATTCTCAAGTTTAACAACCTTACTATACGTGATTCTTTTAAGCAACTCTCCTAAAAAATAAAAGTGCATTTGTAAGAACTTATTTGAGCTTATGATAATACCTTATAAAAATAATTTATAATTTATGAAAATAGTTTATGATTTTCATATAAGCTCATTTTAGCTTATTATAATAAACTTTTCTAAAAAAAGGGGGGCTTATTATAATAAGCTTGTCTGAAAAACTTATAAAAATAAGTTGTTTTTTGCTTATTTGAAAAAAACTTAATTGAATAAACATTTAATTAAGTTGTTTATCAACATATCATAAATCTTGTCCTTTTTAAATTTGTACTTAGCATCTTGAACAAGTCCCCCCCCCCATCTTTTGATAGTGGACCTTAGTTCCTTGAACAAGGCCCCCCCAAAAAAAAAAAAAAAAATCTTTTGATAGTGGACCTTAGTTCCTTGAAAGACCTTGTTAGCTAAGTAAATCTGCTTTATTTTCCTTAAGTTTCTTTAAGGATGAAATTGATGGCTTCTGTTAGAATATCTATGTTGAAATGGTAACACATTATGTTTATATAACATAATTAGTTAGGATCAATCAGGAGCAATTTTTATTAGATTGTATTATATGTTATTATAATTTATATATATTATATAATGAATTCTTGTGTGGTCAGTTGGAGACACACAATTCAACCTATTTCTTTTATTTTTCAAGCAAGTATCAAAGACTACCCCCAATGTTGAGCCACCCAAAATGTCTAAACATCATACACCAGATGTCTAGTCCTAAGCATGAGGGGTGTGTCTTAAGTGTTAAGTTCCACGTTGGTCGAGTATGTGAGTAAAGAATCATTTATAATGACTTAGGAAAACCCCCCAATGAGCTACCGTCTATAATGAAGTTAGACCCGATTATTCTAATATGATATTAGAGTATTAGAGCGAGTTTCGGCTTGTCTCTACAAAACCCTAATACATTGCACCTACTATCTACCAGCAAATCTTTAGGTTGTGCTTCAATTTCAGCATGCTTCTCCGTCGCCATGTTTCAATGTCAAATAATCCTTGATAACTCAATTTTTTGCATATTTAGTGAACCCATGCTTAGCCTATCTGGACTTCATTTGTGCTTTATTATTTGATCTTGGCCAATTTTGCATCAAATTTGGCATAATTGGGCTTATTATGGGCTTAATGTACATCCATAGCATAATGACCAATTTAATATTGCTTCTATATTTTGCCCTTATATTGTGTTATATATCTAAAAATTGTGAAATTTACCTTGTAGAAAAGAGGAAAAAGAGCTCTATAACTTTCATGAAAACTTCAAAAGTCGTTCTGAAGGTAAAAAGTCCATATGAAGTTGGCTGCTCAGACGATCAGACCAGAAGAGTCTCAAAGCGGATTTGGGCCTACATTTTCAGCCCAAATCAAGCAAATGAGCCAGACCATATGAAGTTTAGAGACTGAGAAGTCATTTTAGAATAAACGCGTTTTTAGCATTTTTAGATTTTTGTTTTTTATGGGTAATTATTTAAAGCAGAAGGCAAAAGACGATATACTGCATTCTTCCACGTTTTTATTCTCACTTGAGTTGACATCTAATCATATAAACTTTTGACATTAAAATTGATACACAACACAACAATAATAAATAGCACTTAAAAGAATTCATATTAGTCATAACTTAAAATGAGGATAAACACAAATGGGCAATCAATATAGCAATTAATAAGTTGTTAAGTTTTATCAAGTCGACACTAGGGGTGAGAATAGGCCAGACCGCTCGACAGGGGCCTACGGCCTGACCTGTTTAACAAAAATATCAGGTTTATGCTTTTTAAAAAGCCTTTTTAATTAAAATGGTCAGGTCCAGACCTATTGAAAAGCGTTTCTGATCTGTCAGACCGACCTGTTTATATATATATATATTGGCCAATTCTAAGTAGGCCAGATAGAGAACTTGACCTATTTAATGATCTATTAGCTTATTTAGAGATGAGGAGTGCTAGCAATACACTCTCTAACACATACTTTCCAATACACTCCCTTCTATTGGATGAAATTCATGTGGGTCTAATTAATTCATGTGGGTCCCACTTGAATTTTGTAGGACCCATATGAATTTCAACCAATAGGAGGGTGTGTGTTGGAAAGTGTGTGTTAGAGAGTGTGTTGTTAGCATTTCTCATTTAGAGATAGGCCAAATGGCCTATTTGAAGGCTTTAATACGAAACATGCTTTTAAAAAGACTAACAGGCCAGGTCAGGCTCAAATTAAAGCCTTTAACAGGTAACAGTCCGGGCTTATACTTTTAAATTTTTAAACAGGTCAGGCCTATTTAAGCAAAGTCTGGCCTGACCTGGTCTATTCCCACCCCTAATCAACACACAAGGAATGTTGAAGTTCCTATTGGGACAAGAAAAAATGATGGCAAACTATGGTTTAGGAAGGTGTAGTGTGAAGGAAGACGAAGGGAGAAGAAAAGAAAACTAGAATATAATATCCTAAATTATAGGTAAGGTTTCCAAAATTTCAAAACACTAAACTTTATTATACATAAAAAATATTAGGGAAAAAAAACACAAAAGAAGAACCTGATTTGAGTCATTTGATTATCGGGCTTGAAAATAACAAAATCGAAATCCGAGTCGATAGAGATTGAATGTACTTCAAATTTTTCTTGATTAGACCCAATAAGGTGAGGAGTCATAATGTGATCAAGATTGTTTGAGTGGGGAGTTAATGAGTGAAGTGATAAGAAGGTTGATGGTTTAAACTCAACCCACTAACAAAAATACTAATATTAACACATTAACATTTACCTATATAAAAAAAAGACCCAATAAACTGAACCAAACCTAATCAACTTAATTGTTTAGGTTCAGTTTTCCAAATTAATCTAATCAACCCGAACCAACCTTAGCCATATATGTCGTCGTTCGCATTTGATCAATATTGCTGTCTAATCAATGATGAGATGCAAGGTGCATCCATAAATTCTTGATGGCGCTGTCAAAGCTATGGGCATAGATAATGGCTGAAGTTTTTCTCCTTTTCCCATTGCGGGTTTCCATTTTCTCACTATATGCGGGCTTGTTTAAATTTGAAGCCGTCCAACGTTACTTCAAGTTTGAATTTGCAGTGTCCCGTAAGGCTCAACTAGTTAAAAAATATGAATGAATCATTGTAGATATTAACGGAATAGTATAAGTGGTTGGTCATGGTCATACTCTTTCGTGGTTTTTTTAACCTTTCATTTTAGGTCGTTAGATAGAAACAGTCCTAAGGTTACAACTTCCTTTTCAGAAAATAACAAATAATGATAAGATATAACCAAACAAAAAGAGTGGGGAGATATATTTGACCTTGGAAAGAACTAAGCATTGGATTGGTATATAAACTCGACCAATCGAACCATCATGGTCATTCAAGCAAGCAAAGGACAGAATCCAAGGAAAACTTTTCGTAGAGATTCATGAGCAGACCAGTCCAAGTCTTACAATATGAGGTGAGTGAGCTGAGCTGCTCTTCACGTATGATCATACTTGAGAGTTGCAACTTTGTCTAAAATGTCTAAAGCAATTTAGATTACTTGTACATTCTAAGCTTTATATTCGTTTTAATTGTCTCGTTTCTACATGTGAGACTCTTTAATTTTCCAACATTTTTTTAAGTGGACCAGTCCTAGTCTTACAATGTTTACAATGTGAGATGGTCTTTATGAGATGCTTGAGAGTTGCAACTTTTTAGGCATTTTGGATCTGTGCAACTTTAATTGTCTTAATTCTACTCAGCCGGAGATTCTTATTTCCCAACACTTTTTATCAAAAGCAAGAAAAGAAGGGAGAAAAAAAAAATATGAAGGCTGCCCCCAATATTAGAGTCTTTGTTTTGTTTCTAATTTTCTGTTCTTATTAATAATTGTAAAAATGTTATTTTATTTTCATTTTGTTTAAATTTATTATTTTCAAAGATTTCTAAAAGAAAGAGTGAAAACTACGTGCCCTTGCATTCTCAACCACTACACTACAAGCTAGGCCACTGCATTGTCCTAACTAAAAGCCATTTGGTGAGCCACTTTTTTCAATTCTTAATATTTAATCCTTGTGATGGCCCCATCAGGATAAATAAGTCACAACTAAATCTTCAGCCAAAAAGTTCTATAATGAATCGGTTCCCATTCTTCTTATTTTAAATCTCCATAATCTATACTTTAAGAGGGGTTGTTAGTTTTTCATTGTTGCAGAGTGCAAACAGATACTAAGTCAAAATTCAGAAGACTGCAAGACAAGCTTTATAGGATTTGAAAAAGCTCATGAATCATGATAGCACCACTTCATACGTGTGCCTCAATTTCAGGTTTGACAAAGTAAACAAGTCTCTTTCGGCCAAGCTGCACTGCATGTCCAATGATGACTCAAACCAAAACCAACTCTTCCTATGAAAGTACCAAATCATCCCTCAACTTCATGGATTGCTCAATTCTAGGATTAGGATCATGTAAGTAGACGACCCGGAAGGCCAACAAGAATTAACTGCCTCCACTCTTTTGAAACTGTCAGCAAACAAAACCAATAGGATAAGACAAAGAAGGACAAAACTTGCAGTTATCAATGAACAGAAAAAAGGGAACACCATATTTGTTTTCAGAAACCTTGTTTCCTCTACCTTCATGGCTTTGAATATGATGCTTCAATCATGGTTTCTTTTGAGCCTTGTTTTTGTTTTACACAGTTTTTTAATACCATCATGCCACTGCCAGACAAGTTCTCCTCAGAACATTGAAACTTTCTATCCAAATGAAACTTCATTCCCAAAACCAACACCACAACCACCACCACCAAGGTCACAACCATCACCACCAACACAAGAGCAGGCGCCACCAGGATCCGTGGCAGCGTCCGGAAGTACTTCATCGAAGGGTAAGATAGCAACCGCGGTGGCTGCAACTGCAGCAGGCACTATAGTTGTTTGTAGTATACTTTTCATTTTAGTTCAAAGGTGCTTAAGGGCAAGAAGGAGAAAGGAGATAAACAACAACACTGCTATTGCTGGAGATAACCGTATTGTGCCTCAGGGAAATGTGTTTGAGAGAATTGATGGAAATGTCACGGGGCTGATTGTCGATGAGGATGGTTTGGATGTGATTTATTGGAGAAAACTAGAAGGGAAAAACTCCAAAAAGTATCTTCATAAGGAGGTTTTGCATAGTCCTAGAAACATGGAAGAAAAAGAAGTTGGTCATGAAGGAAATCAAGTGAAAAAATCCAAGTCCATCCAAGAAATTCCTCTTCTTAGAGGGAAATCTTCAACTTCCCACATAAATATATTTCAAGAAGAGGATGAGCCATATAGAATTACAAGAAATCCCCCTAATGCTTCTGCTCCCACTCATCCAGCATCATTTGGGGCTGTTACCAATGATGGTAAGGAACCAGACTCTCCAATTCAACCATCTACTCCACCCCCTCCCCCTTCACCACCAACACCATCCTCCAATTCCTTATCAGAAATTCCAAAAATGAATATCCCTGCACCATCACCTCCCTCTCCCTCAATCCCAGAGAGAAAGAGTCCAGCAGCACCTCCTCCCCCTCCCCCAGCACCAGCTAGAAAGAGTCCAGCACCTCCTCCTCCTCCACCAAAGACAGGTAGTTCAAAACCGCCAGTTGCAGCCACCAGTAAGCAAAGAAACTCTTCAGGGAAAGGCATGCCAGAAAGCAATGATCAAGTGAAAATGAAGCCTTTGCATTGGGATAAGGTGAATACTAATGCTGATCACTCCATGGTGTGGGACAAAGTTGATGGTGGCTCTTTCAGGTAATCCTAATGTATTGAATTTTGTAAGAATTACTATTTTGATCTCTCCATTTTAGATTTTACTTATCACCCATGTTTTTGGATTCAATAATTCAGTGTTGATCAAGACCTCATGGAAGCTCTCTTTGGTTATGTCGCCACCAACCGAAGATCCCCGAAACGAAAGAATCACTCAACGAATCCACCTAGGGATGGCATAGCCTCATCAACAGAAATTTTCCTTCTTGACCCCAGAAAATCTCAGAACATTGCCATTGTTTTGAAATCACTTGCAGTCTCACAAGATGAAATTCTTGATGCACTCATTGATGGTAAAGGCCTTTATGCAGATATCATTGAAAAGCTTGCTAGAGTTTCCCCAACAGAAGAAGAGCAATCTCTTGTCCTTGAATACAAAGGAGACCCAGCAAGACTTGCTATAGCTGAATCTTTCCTGTATCGCATCCTTAAAGCTGTTCCTTCAGCATTTAAGCACGTGAATGCCATGCTATTCAGGTTGAACTATGATTCTGAGATTCTTGAAATCAAGGAATCTCTGCAGACCCTTGAACTGGGGTGTAAGGAGCTTAAAAGCCAGAGGCTTTTTGTGAAGCTTCTTGAAGCAGTGCTTAAGACAGGTAATCGTATGAATGCAGGAACTGCCAGAGGTAATGCTCATGCTTTCAACTTGACTTCTCTAAGGAAGCTTTCTGATGTCAAGAGCACCAATGGAGAAACCACATTACTTCACTTTGTAGTTGAAGGAGTAATCCGTTCCGAAGGAAAACATATTTTTCTTAACCGCAATCGCAGCCTGAGCCGTAGTAGCAGTAGGAGCAGCAACAGCATTGCAAACTCTGAGAACAATGCTGCTTCAAATGAACAGAAAGAAAGAGAATATAAAATGCTAGGATTACCAATTGTAGGAGGGATTAGTTCTGAGTTCTCCAACCTCAAGAAAGCAGCACTTATAGATTATGGCAGTTTAGTTGGTTCAATCTCAGCCCTCTCGACCCGGATAGTTGAAATTCAAGAACTCGTTTCGCAGTGTGGAAATGGTGAAGGAGGAAATTTTGTGAAAGAAATGGACCATTTTCTTCAAAGTGCTGAGGAAGAATTGAAATTGGTTAGAGATGAGCAAACAAGGGTAATGCAGCTAATCAAGAGAACAGCAGAATATTTTCAAGGGGGAGCTTCAAAAGACACTGCAGAACACAATCTTCAACTATTTGTCTTAGTCAATGATTTTCTTGGAATGGTTGATCAAGCCTGCATTGAGATTGCGCGAAACTTGCAGAAGAGGAAGATACAAAAGGCAAATTCTGGCTAATAATCAGCAGTGGCACCAGCACAAAGGAGTACTAAGGTTTTGAAACTACTACAACTAACAATATCACATCTGATAACTCTAGAAATGGCCTAAATGATTCAACTTATGCTATTGGACCATGCATATGAGGGGGCTTAAGTCCAGTAAATCTATGTTCTGAATGATTAGAGTTTTGGTATTTCATTCAAAGCCTCAATAGCAGGACACAGATCATGATGGCATCAGAATAGAGAGTTGGAAATGGCCTCCTACTCAAAGACTAGCGCTACTAACCATTGAAAATTCATAAATACTGTGAAAGCAGGCTATGATTATATAGTTCAGAAGCTGAAAACATCTTTATGATGTTACCATTTTTTCCCACTATTTAAACGTCTCAATGTATGAAGCACTATAGCTCTTCAGCAGTTTTAAGTCTCGTGTATACCATTATTGGATTCTTTTTGCATCAATCAAAACTTGTTTGACTTCGGGGTTTTCTGTTGTACACACTCTCTAATTTGTATTTTTCGATAAATGAAATTTTATTTTTTTTATAACTTTTCAGATAAGACGCCAAGGTAAACTGACTTGGTATAGCTCAGAGGTCACAAGGGAACAAGTCTAATGGGATGAATCATTATGACTTCATAAGCCACAGGAAATCATGTCATAAAACAATGTTTTTTTATCTTATTCGCCAAGAGAATGAATCAGATTTGCTACCAGTTCCCATCACATTTGACAATTAATATTCCTTAGCTGCAAAACTCAGATTGCGTGGAAGTTCAGATGTGTTAGGTTGCATTGTTGTGAAAATTGGAGAACGTTGGTTCTACAATGATGCCAAGCGCCTTTTACAAGAAATGTATGCATTTCATACATTACATACAATATAGTTAATTATTATTTTCTCATATATTGCTAGGAGGGGTGTAGGGAGGAAATTTATTATCAGTAATTGATAAATTGATGTTTTACTCCTCCACCCTACTCCTCATATCTGATAGTTCATAAGCTCCTATAGTCCTATTCCTACATTACATAATTGCTCCACTGTTACAGACTAAACTAATATATCACAGCACGATAACTCGCTCAGTCACGTATTTAACCTCCTTTTTCTCTTAAGTGGCTACCGTGGTTTCTCAATCTTAACTTCCCCCTGCATATGTAGACAAGACAAAATAACAGTTAATGTATCAGAAACTTTTCATAGAGGATGAATAGATGTAACAGCATATGGTCGGCTACAACTTCAATAATTATTTAGAAAATAATTCATATGTCAAGGCTTCCCTTCCTTTCTTATGCTGTTATTATTATTATTATTTTTTTCCGATATAGTGCTATAATGGTAGAGGGTGGGTATTAGTGTAACGGTAAAGTTGTTGCCTTCATGTCAGGTTCAAATCCTGGAAACAGACTCTCTGGTTGCGGGGGAAGGCTGTCGTTGTTATTGTAATGGTGCTTTTGGAGCTTTCTGATATTTTAACACAAGGGGGTTTAGATGAATAAGCATAAATATTATGGTTCAGAGCTCATGTAATGGAACATAATCAAATAAATCAATACAGCCTTAGATTGGAAAACAATATGGTGTCTGAATATTATCTAAGAAAACAAAACCAGAAGCTAACTTCAATGCCGAAAAGATTTTGCATTTGTATTCAATTTAGGAAACCTAAGCACATTATTTAGATGACTTGATGGACAATAGTAGAGGATAATGACTGACATTATATATCAGGAAACATTAATATTCTCTACAGGTGGTGTAATCCTTGAAATGATGGTTAGAAAATGGGATGTGGATTATATTAACTTGCATCATTATATCTAATGTGACCAACCAACTACAGAACCACTTTACTCATTTGGCAGAAAATAGGTGTACTTTCAACGGAAAATAATACAGCCAGGTGCCCAGGTCCCACTGATGCTCCCTAACTTGCCTACAATCACCAGTTTTGACTGACTTCGATTAAAAGTCAAGTTCAGGCATTAAGCACAAAGAAAATTTTGGCAGATAAAGGTCATTAGCAAATTACTATTCGTACAAGGAAAGATATGCTATAATTAATTAGTCTTCACCTTGCTTGTTGATGTGGCAATGATAAAATGTATAATGCATACCTTTTCTGGATGGCTTTTTGAAACTTTTTGACCACGGTAAAAAGCTGGCAGGGGTGTGGCTTTGAAATTATGTTTTAGCTTTTCCTCCTGTGTCAAGAAAAACAATGCTCAGACATGCCACATATGTATATAAGCGTCTTGTGTTATTCTAAGTTCTAACATCATGTTTTGAAAATCGAATTTGACATAATATACATTTATCTATATCTCTCACTTTCTTTTTAATTTTTATCTTCTTTGTATTAATACAAGCATACAAAAAAAGACATCAAAAAACAAAGGGACACCATATGGTGGCCCTATTTTGATGTTCAAGAAACATATTCATATTATATAGATATAGATGATAATAGCAATGGCAACTCATAACTTAAGATTATCCATTCTAATTAAGCATCATTTGGCTATCTTTAAACAAATATCACTTGCACTATAAATATATAGGAAAGAGTACCTTTGATTTCAATTGAATACGTGCTCTATCTACCTCTTTTGCATTAGATTTTTCCTCTATTTTTCTTGAAGACTGATAAATAAACAAAAGATGAAGGAGCATATTTGGGTCAGTACAAATAAACAGTAGTTTCAAAATGTAATGAGAACCCTTGACATCACTGATGTTGGATTGTACAAACATGCAACAAGAGTTGGTCCTTACCTCTTTCCCTTTCTCTTCTGCTCTAATATCACTTTTTAGACCCAAAGTAGTTCGGACAACATTTCCACTTTTATCCATACCGGCAACCTTAGTTAACCTGTTTTATAATAACTTCAAGAGGGTTAGCATACAGGAAGTTGACCTTCTTATACTTTCATCAAAACAAAGTTAATGGTAAAGGAAAAGGGCTGGTTGATAATTGAGTCTTTCTGAATCAGCATGGATGATAGCTTTCATGTTCCCCATAGACAGAAACTCATTCCCACCTTTCCCCACTTATATTTCTCCAACCATGTTTTAATTTATAACTTGTTCCATATTTCAATATCATAAAAAGGGGGAAAACCCCATATGCAATTAGATGCACAGTTAAAATGACGGGGTATGAGATGATAGCTGATACTATAGAATAACTGAAAAGCCTGAAGTTGGAAATTGAGAAAGACAATGATAAACAGAAGTACATTGATTCAATCAAATCTAACAGAAGCAGGATGTTCCCATTGAATACAAAACAAGGGTGTTTTTCTCAATACTTCATATGGCTAAATTCGGACCTCCCCCTTCCCTTTAACATCGAAAGCAAAGAAAAAGGATAAATTCCAATTGACATCACAAGAGATATTGCTGGGAAATTAAGTTTTAACTAAATTTATAATGAATAACCATGATTTATTTAAGTTATACAATCTGTATGATGAATAACTGCTCATACTTCCTCATTTATTCAACATTTATCTATGGTTTCCTTGATAGGAATTCTCCCAAGGAAAACCGCAAGCAAAACCTTGGTGTCATCAGATGGTATTCTTAAGCATACAACCATATTCACAATAATATGCATTATTAGTATGAATGAGATTACAAAAAGGTTACATAAAATACATGAAGGAAATGAAACTCATGCAAATAAAAAAGTACATCAATAGCGCAGATTCAAAAACTTACTGTCCATTTTCTTTTCGCAAAGCCATAGATGTTGAAACTCTTGGCTCTGTTCCCCTTGAAGGAACCTGCCCAAGAAATATATAGCAAATATTCTCAAATGAAGGTGACTTTTACAGGTAAATAGGACCATTTATGAACAACAAACAGTTATCCAAAATGTTTTTCCAAATACCTGTCTTTTTACCAAAGATTTGCCTTCAATAGAAGTTTGTGGCTGGTTGAAATTGTTCTGGAATGTCTTAAATGCCCGTTTAACTATGTCCTTATCCCCCATCTTCTCCATAATGAAAGATTTCCTCAATGTGGTATGAGGGGCAGGATCAGGTTTGCTTGGACTCAAGCTAAGGGACATTTGCAAAGATTTGTCAGGAACTTTCTTCTTGTCCCCGGTAGAAGGAACTTTCTTCCCAGATAAAGATGGAGTGTTTCCCCTTTTAGTTGAAGAGGTAAATGCCAATGTTTTGGTGGGAGTTGATGTAGGCCTTGAACTTGTAGGTGTGGAAATTTGGGATGCCTTAGATGTAGGTAGCACAATTTTCTTCTTTGTCTTTGCTGCATTGCTTTCCTTATTCACAGGGGTAACCTGTCCAAACTAGATGGTGAAAAATAAGAAACTCGGTAACCAAATAGCTAATTTTTTAAGTGATGTAGATTATTTTTTAACGAGTTTAATTTTCCAATAGTCACAAATTTGATGGATACATGAATTAAAGCATACCATACCTTCTTAGATACCTTTGGATGATCCAATTTGACATCTTTTGCTTCAATTTCTAAAGCCTTTCCATTCTCATTGTCCACATTGTGTGAAATTTCCTTCACATTTTCAGTTTCAATCTTAGGACTTTCTTCTTGCTCCATGCAGACAGCTTCTTCAGGTTTACCTATCTGGGAACTATGTGATCCGCTTTCAAGTTCTTTATTCTCTCCCTCAACTGATGAACTTTGATAATCTCTTGAAACTGTAACATCCGCCTCCAAATTATCCACATGGGTCCTAGCGATCTCGCCAATAGAATCGCTTTCTTGCTTAAGCCCTTCGATCGAACATTGAGCATTGGATATATCAAATTCTGCATCAGTCCCAAAAGTATTACTACCCAGATCTTCAGCATTTTGATACTGTGAACTGAAAGGATCTTTCTCTGCTTGCTTATCTTCAGCCAGCAATTCAGCTTTCCGGGCTGCAATGCTCTTGTAATGGGCTTCAAAGTAAGCTTTCTTCTGGGCAACTGATCCAGGTGTGGCACACTTCTCAACTTCTTCTAAGTACTTATTTGGTGAGAAAGCAGACCATTTCTCCCAAGACAAGGAATCATTCTCAAATCTACCAAACGAAATAGACACTTGCAAAGCAGGATTGGAAGCAGCCGTCTCTCCCATCTGCTTACAAAGGACACATCATAGACAAACAAAATAAAATAAAATAAAAATAAAAATAAAAACAAAATTTTAAAAATAAAAATTGTTTGCAGCAGCCAACAAAAGGACAACTCACAATAACACCAGAAGCGCAGGAATTTAACAAGCATAAATTGTGCAATCAACCAACCAGAATACCAGATAGATTCGAAAGGAACAATAGCAGTGAAAGGACAAATGAGTTTACCTTATCTACAAATCTTGGCGCATCTACAACAAATTAATACTCAGTTATAACACTATAACCCCCAAAACACACAGAATATAGCCTGCAAAAGAAGCAGTGAGGAAAAAAATCAATCTGGGGATCTCACTGAAAAGACCAGGAGTAATAGTTCTCACAATGGGACAAAAAGAAGAATAAAAATATTTGCAGCAAATGATAAGAGTAAAGGAATGGCAGGGAGGACATGTGCATGTGGTGTGAGAGAGAGCATCTCATTCTTCCCTTTATTTCAATTTCTACTTCACCTTTCTACTGTAATGACATCATTTGTCAGCTTCTTTGTACTTGTGGGAAATCCTCAATGATAAACTCAATCATCAAGACAAAGCAACAATGTTCCACAAAAGCAAGCAAAAGCATGAGTGAAGTGCAAAGTTCAATTCAGGGGTTCTAGATCCCCACCTGCATCATATTTCCAAAGATCATTATTTAACTTTTAACTACAATTAAGTACAACTGCTTTCTGGTGAGGGCCAGAGTTGAATTAAGAGAAGGAAAAACACAAAAAGAAACCACTTTTAGCGAAGAGTAAATTATTGTAATTATTGGGATAAATAAATGAGATTAGCTGGCACTAATTATGGAGCTTATACCAAACAAAGTGGGTATATCATATATGCACTCAATAAAATAAAGTGTTCACATATTACCAAAAAAATAATACTAACAAAGTGTTCACAACTAATGTTAACAATTTTCCTCATCATTAATCATACCTTTAGACTATAGCATATGTCTAACTAAAGGGTTCAGATCAGAGAGAGAGACCCAATAACCCATCCACGACGGTGGTGATGATGATCAGATCAAATCAACCATGACATGGAATTGAAGGCAAGGAAAGAAGGCCCACGTGACCAGTGGCAAGAGAGTGTAAAAGGTACATGTGACGGTTCTATACATCAATTATTTATGGGTGGGATAGGGTTGAAGCCCAATATTCAAACATGGACAAAATAGAAAAATTAACGACTAAGATATTAACTTACTATCATTTGTCTATTAAAAAAAAATTATTTATCAACCTCACTTGGGCCACATGTAGACCCCAACACAATTGGTTCATCAACTAAAGTGAAGAAAAGATGCATGGGGCTGACGTAAAATCACATAATAGGCCAAGTTTACTAACTAAACGGTGTCGTATTTCTCAAATAACAGTGTTTCATTGTGGAGTGCTGGTGCATAAATGGGCCCAAGCCCAACATGGTAATGAAGTTTCATACGTTAGGATTGACCCCCATTAAAAAATTAATGAGTCCATTTCAGTTGTACCGAACATAGATATTATCCATCTGGTGAGGCTCGCTTGATTAATGCATTTTTCTTAAGCCTTGCTTTGTCTCCCCAGCATCTTATGCTCTTGAAGCTACTCAATCAACTCCCCCCCACTTACACATGTCAAGTTTAATTAATTAATATTACCATCCACCACCCACCTTCTCCCCCTTGTATATATTGTTAGGTCAAATGGTATCCAAAATGAGAACCCATGTTGAGTCACTTCAACTATTGTTATTCTTCATCTTATTCTTTCTATTGGACCAACCCAAACCCACCCTGACCCACTTCAAGACTACTGCTTTCCTTATATACCAAAAAAGTGACCCATAGATGATGTGTGATAGGAACCCGAGCCCAAAACCAAATGACAAACTAGTGTCTCATCGAACTATGTAGGGGTGGGCATTGGTCGGGTATGGTCGGTTTCGGGTGACCCATTTCGGGTTTGATCGGTTTTGGACATCAGAATACGTAACCCATTCCCGTCCGATTGAAGCTTCGGTTTGAGCGGGTTCGGATTAGGCGGGTTGATGGGTTTGCGGGTCGGATTGCCTCGGTTGAGGATCAAACAAAAACAAATTACACAGAAGAAGAAGATAAACGCAGAAACAAAAAACATTAACACAAACTAGAAAGAAGAACACAAAATCAGAGCAAGAAAAGAATAGATCTGACCAAACTTTCAAATCAGAAATCGCAAACAACAACATAAACCCAGAAAGTTTCAAACTTTCAACAAAAAAAAAAGCATCAAAACTTTCAACACCAAGCAACTCTTCTTCTTTGTTGCATGCTTCCTCGTTCGCAGATCTAGAGCAAACCATACAGCAACAGGGATGACTGGCTTGGAAGAGCTTGATGCGTCTCGAGGCGGAGGATGAAGACGAAGAGATGGCAGAGCGGCTCAGTAGCGGATGTGGAATGGTGCGTCTCGGCGGAGTGGAAGATGCAGAGGCAGATCGACTCAGAGGGACATCAATCTGCTCATCTGGTCTTCGAAACCAACAACGATTTGCTCATAGAAACCATAAGCCAGCGTTCTGCTCGAACAAGAGATGGAGAGACAGAGAGTCAGAGATGGAGGCATGGAGCGGCGCAGTACGGGACTATAGGGAAGGGAAGAGACAGAGAGCTAGGTGGTGAGAAAGGAAGCAGAGGGGCGGTGGTGCGATGGCAGGCCAGGAGTCGTGGTGGTGAGAGAGGAATCAGAGGGATGGCGGCGGCGGTGCTATGTGTTTGCTTCGATTGGAATGAGATGAGAGATTGAGAAGTGAGACTGAGTCTGGAGAGTGGAGAACTTGAGAGGGAAGTGTTGAAACTTGAACCGTTGAAGGAATGAATGAGATTGAGAGAGGATGAGAGATTTTGAAAAATTATTATGAGAGATTTTGATAATTTATTATTAAAGATAAGGATAAGGATAGGATTAAATGAGGACCAATGAGATCCAAGGAAATTTATATGTAGCCAATCAGAATAAAGGAGAATCAGAATTAAAAATATATACATAATTATTTGAAATTAACATGGTCGGTCGGGTACGGGTACCCATGGGTTCAGTTTTTCCAACCCGCACCCGCCCGACCACACCCATTTGAAACCGAAACAGACCCGATGACCCGCGAACCCGTGACGACCCGCTCGTTCAGCAGCTGGGGTTGGCAGGTAAATCGGGTCCCGGTCGGGTCGGGCAAAGCTGCCCACCCCTAGAACTATGATAAATATATATGGAAGCCCTGTAAGAAAAGAAAGAAGAGGAGGGAAGCTGAGTTGGTAACTTAGTTATAGGATGAGAGAGAGGGTATGTGAGGTGAGAGTGGGAGGAATAGATGGTAGGTTGGTACTTGTAGCTGGGCAAGAGAATTCAAACTTTCTCTATGAGGAGCTTTGCTTTTGGGACCTCAGTGGAGATCCTCTCGTAATACTTTCCCTTGTCCATAAATAATACACTTTCTTTCATTTTCATATCTCTTATTATTATCACCGGTGAAAGGTGCCTTTTATTTGATGGGAATCACACTCACATACAGCATGGCATCCAGGGGCGGAGCCAGGAATTTCTTAAAAAGGGGTCAAGACTAAATATACATAACATAAATAATAATAAAAATAACTAATATATAGAAGCGAGTTAAATGAAACAAGTTTGATATATGATTAACAACTTAATATAACATAAATTGATCAAATAGAATTTTAGTTAACTTAAAGTACATACCTAAAATCTTCACTTCTTTAATTGTGCACGATGATGCTTCATGGAGTAAAAATCATCAATTATCATATATGTGGCAAAATCTTGAGCAATCTCCTTTTCAGTGTAAACAACCATATAATCAGTAATATATTTTGGAGCTTTGTTTTAATGATTTTCATAGTTGAAAAAGCTCGCTCAGTAGTTGTCGTTGACATAGGAAGTGTCAAAATAAGGTGAGTCAATCTATTAATCAAAGGATAAACATCTGATTTGCCGATCTCTACCAAATTTTGACATAAGTCAGCAATGGTAGACAAATTTTGAAACTTTGGATCTTTAAGCATGTCACACTCATATTGTTATAATTCATATGGCAATTGGATATTCTCTTGCTCTGAAAAATCTGAAGAATCAAATTTCTCAACAAGACTACAGATATTATCAACATTAAATGATTTGTAAGCATCTTTAGTATCTAAAGATGTACTCAGTATAAGAAGCTCTGTTGCTTTCTTACTGAATCTATTATTCAACTCTTTCAACTGATAATCTTTCATAGTAGTAAATATATCTATAAGGTAGTGATGCTCAACTGTGACAACATATTTGTTACGGCGAGAACGAACTATGTCAGAGAAAGAAACACTCATATCGGGAATTTGAATAGCTTGAGTATGACAAAAAGAACTAACTTTCTCAAAGAGAGCTTCCCAACCGCAATCTCGTAACTTCTGAATCAATGATTTTGTGTTAGATACCAAATACATGGCATTTAAAATATCTTGGGATTTTTGTTGCAAAGCTTGACAAAGCTTGTCTGTGATTCCCATTATTCCTTTCATCAAATGTAAAATGAAAACAAAATCAAATGACTTCAATAATTTCAGAGCATAAATAGCATCACCTCATTGAGAATATGAAGATGGTCTATTAATAGCTAAATCCTCAAGTACTAAAATAGTTGCACCAAACATACGTAAAAGGCTGCATGTTGATTTGAAATGAGAGCTCCATCTAGTGTCTCCAGGTCTTTGTAATGTGCCAATTTGATTGGCTCCCCTTCCTGTCTCAATCTCTTATTTTCAACTAAGTGAGCAATTTCAGTGGCATAAGCAGATTGAAACGCGTTTGCAAGAAGAACACACAGCATTGACAATATGAGTCAAGTCTAGGAAAAAAGCATGAACATCATATACTTCTTTAGCCGCGGCAACAAGAGCTAATTGTAACTTATGGGCAAAGTAATGTATATAATATGCATAAGGACATTCCTGAAGAATTGAAGCTTGTAAACCCTTCCACTCTCCACGCATATTACTAGCTCCATCATATCCTTGACCTCGGACATTTTGAATGTTGAGGTTATGATGAGATAATGTTGAACAAATCTCCTGTTTAAGAGTAGCCGAAGTAGTATCTCTTACATGCACTACATCCATAAAGCACTCCTTGACAAATCCATTCTTATCAACAAATCTAAGAACAATAGCCATTTGTTCTCTTTTAGATTCATCTCGAGCCTCATCAACAATCAAACAAAACTTTGCATCCCCAATCTCTTTACGGATTTCATTTTGTACATTTATAACAAAGACATGTAAAATCTCCTTTTGAATAGTAGGTGATGTGTATCTTGCATTCTGAAGGGCATTCTCTAAAACAACTTCATCAACTTCCTTATTATAAGAAGCCAAAAGTTTTATCATTTCCATAAAATTTCCTCGATTTTTAGACTCCAAACTTTCATCATGTCCTCGAAAAGCACAAGCTTGAAATGTTAACCATCTAACAACATCCACGGAGGCTTTAAGACACAGCCGATTATACAAGATTTGTTGTGAAGTTTGTTTAAACTTCACTTTGTCAATGTGACATGACTGGTTCTTCAAATCTTCATAGCATTTAACATCAACATTGTGAAGAGAATTAGGAGTTTTCCCACTTGAGATAAAAATGCATACTCTTTCCCATTATTCACTTTTTTTCAATTGCAAAATCCTGTTGATGTGAATGCACCTGATCATTTAGAAAATAAATAACACAGAAGACAAAAAGCGGCATCTACTTCTGGGGAATACTCTAACCAATGAAAACTTTAAAACCAATGAGCTTGAAATCGACGAGGATGATCTTCTTGACTGAAAAATGGGTACTCATCCATAATAAATTGATATGGTCCAAACTTCATATACGCCCTACGAATTTCATCTTGTTGATTGATAGGATAATCCCAAATTTGTGGACGCTTTCCGGGATCACGCACCAAAGTATCAATATTAATTTTTCCTTCTTCAATTCTTATAGCTTTAGGAGGTGGCTCGAGAACGTTTTCAGCATTGCTCTCTGAATTCAAAATTGGTAAACTATGTTGTATTTCATCATCTATTCTCTCTTTCCTCTTAAAAAATGAGTCAATGGTTTTGTTTTTAGGCATATATTTGACTCAATTAGTAAACCTAAAAAATAAAATTTGCAAGAAAAATTTTATATAAAAAATTTGAAGAATTAAAAATAGATTCATTAAAACAATAAGAAAAAAGAACCTTCAAAAAAAGGACAAAAACATGACAAAGAATAAACAATAAACAATTAAATAAATAAATAAATAAATAAAAACCTCACTCTCACTCATGGGCGGCATCTCAGGTTAGTGTCATAGGGTGTTCAAAAAATATTTTTGGTAGATTAATACCACTTATAATACTGCAGTTCTAAAAGCCATATTTGGGAATCATTGAATTGTCCATTATAATAAACTGCTGTAAGGTTCGAAAAAACTGACCTTGTAGTTCAATCCTACATTAACATTGTACAAAAGAGAACAAACATGTCCTTCACCAACTCTGCAAACAACTCATGTCTATAGTGAGATATGAAGGGTTGAAAAATGAAAAGTGAAATCAGATGCTGCCACGTGTAAATAAGAGTTATGAAAATGTTTGTGATATACAAAGAACGTACATCACCCACGCCTCTGGTTACGAATTTGATCGTACTAAAGAGCATTTTTCTATTCGAATTCAAATATGTAAAAAAGTTGAGCTCTACACCCAAAAAAAAATTTGTGCTAAATAAATTCTGCGCTTAATGACTTCCAATAATATTACGGCTGACTCAATTTATACTTCACACCATCCAAATTTTATAATAGACAATTTAAAACCATGTCCAGAAGGTTGAATAAAAGAGAACAAAAGAAAAAGGGCTGAAACAAATAATTAGGTATTCACTTTCTACGGCCACTGACAAATAAGGTACAAAAGCATAGAGCAAAACAGAATGTTAGTAATCAATGTGTTATGTTAGTGGAGAAAATTGAACCCAGAATCTCTTTATTACTTCAAATCCTATGCCCCTCCCCCAAACCAACTCATCCGCCTTATAACTCAAAAAAAAAAAAAAAAAAAAAAAAAACAGAAAATTAACATAATCCAAGTTACTAAAGGCATATGAATCAATAGTTCAATCTACAAACTCTACATGCATGGAAATTTTGAAAATTGACTGAAATAAACATGAATTCTTAATACCCCAAAAATGGTTTCAATTGAAACACAATGTGGTGAATAGCTAAACAAATAATGGCAAAAACATGCCACCATGGAAGATAGGCTCAAATCAACCCCATCAGCATACAAAATCAATGAAGTAATGCCATGGCTGTTAGCTCCTTAAAAAATTACATGGAAAAACGTAATAATTTCCGCATCATTGCCACTCAAGAATAAATTTCATATACAATTAGAGAAAGCTCAACTAATCGGCAGAGAGATGATCTTCTGCTGTAGAACCTTTTATTCTTCATTACTCTGATTGGTCTGGAATCACGGGAGGAAGAGATTCAAAGTGCGAAGTTGTCACTCATGGCAAAGTAACTCTAACTTCTTTCCTATCAGCACCACATGCCTGCAATTCGGAAGACCACCAATCATAAGATTTTATTAAAGCATACCATCTGCCAAGTAAAATTGATAATTATTTATTGCTTGAATGTAACTGCATCTGCATCTCTTTTACGTGTAATCTTAAGAACCAGATATCATGTCTTTCTTTTACTATGAGATTTGAACTGTCTAAAAAGTAAAAACTTAATTCAACCATCTAACTGCATCCATTCTTCTACAAATTAGACAGTCCATCCTTTATGATTGTAAATATCTAAAGCTATTTTTTTTTTCCTGATAAATATATCTAAAGCTATGTTTTCCTCAATTCTAAGCCGAAAGACCACCGAATGTCCCATATTAAGTTTGATTTGCTTATACTCTAATGTATGCAGCATCTATTACTTTTGTGGAGATACATGAAAGAATAAGGAGTACTGAGAAGGGATGAAATAATCACTACCTCAACCCCTAAACCTTTAACATATACGTTGGTAAATAGATCAGACGGTTCCGGCATTTGACTCTCCTGGAAATCCAAAATGAACACAAACAACTTTCAGATTTTAAACCATATATATACGACCACCACAGGAAAACAAATGTATGGGACACCCAAAAAAGTACTAGAAGAATAAAAAAACCAAGATATGCTTTTCACCTTGGCTTTGGCAATCGCTTCGTCAACTTCTTTCCTGACTTCCTTTTCAATATCCTAAAAGAAGAAAATGCATAATAAATGTAGCATTAAATTCCAATGTTTCATCAATATAATATTTATCAAAACACTTGTGTGATAGCTAGAAACTATCCAAAGAAATACTTCCTAGAATCCATTAGGGAAAATTGTGTGTGGAAATTAACGGAAGTTAGGAAGAAAATCATGAAATATCTATCATTTGTGATAGACAAAATATGCTATTTTCTTCCAACACATGAGCAAAAATAATTGTAGGCATAATAAACTACCATAACAAAAGTCTAGGAACCCACACCGATGAGGATTCCAATTCCATGACAACTATTTTAATATAGCCAAAATGTTATGAAACAAAACGCATGAATAATTTCATTAAAATAACAATCGAAATTATTTGATGTAATAACATTTATTCGTATTAAATCTAGATGCCCTACATCGTAATAAAGTAAATAGTTTCTATCCACGATCTTGAATAAAAAAACGTACCTATATCAAGATGAAAAGTAGGAGTTATACAAAACACACTCAAAATATTGCATTTCACAATTGAAAGTATGAAGCATCAAGCATGAGTTCAAACTTCATTCAAATACCTTTAGCTCCTGTTCAGTCGAAATCTCATGAGACACTAACAACTTCCTTACTCTCTCGACTGGATCACGCTCCTATAATCATATTAACCAAGAAAAAATGAGAATGAACTCCTCAATATTAATTAAATTAATAGGATGTATGATGCTGGTGAGAGTGATATACCTGCCTCACACCAGAAATCTCATCACGTGAGCGGTATGTGCTGCCAGGATCAGACATGGAGTGGCCATGGTACCTGTATGTGTCCATTTCAAGAATCTGGACAGAATAATCAAGATAGAGAAATCAAACAAACCTAACAGAGAATAAACTTTGATTAATTTAGTCAACAACAAAGACAACCAAGCTTTTCCCACTAGGTGGGTAAACTTATATTAATTTAGTCAAAACTAAAAAATTTCCAGCAAGTTATAAATTATGCTACTAGTATAATACACAAATCTGGAGGGTAAGCCTTGGCGGCTGGCTCAACAGTAAGGTTGTTGCCTTGTGACATGGAAGTCACGGGTTCAAATCCTAGAAACAGCCTATCCGCTGGCAGGGATAAGGCTGTGTACATCTACCCTCCTCAAACCCCACTAGGTAGGAGCCTCGTGCACTGGCCTGACATATTTTTTTTATATAATACAGAAATCTTTTTCCTCTAGGCAATTAAAGTAGCAGTACTATATGTTAAACAAAAATAAAAGGCCACTGCTATAAGACTTAGTCAATCAGGCATTACAAAGGAGGATAACATCTTTTTCTTTCTGCCAGACAGAACGACAAGCAATACATGCTCAAAACATAGCATAGTTCAAACTTCAAAGAATGCAAACTATCATCGATAAATCATATACTCAACTTATTCAATATATAAAGTAAATGCATAAAACTATGTTCAGTTAATTACCTTGGGAAATACTTTGTTGGAAATAACAAATTCCATTGAATCTTTTATTAGGAACTAACTCCCCTCTTATGAAATAGCTAGTCATTGTTGCATCGGAATTAACTCAATTATACGTGTAAATAGGTGCACATTTATTTTATATACATATGTTTTGTCCAAGAACAATAATACCGAGACGTTACTCGGCTTGTGGTGTATGAAGAAGATGCCTCTAGCCAAGGGCTATGCCAGAAACATATATAGACTGAGGGTGGCTGTTACATGGTATTAGTGAGCCATTATAGGTGATTAATTGATTATGGACGTCATTGATGAGGTCAGTTACAAGATCTAAGGTCGGTTACGGATTTCAATAGTCACAGCCTAATAGGAATTGATCGGCCTATTGGACATGCGGTCTAAGGGCGGTATCGGCTGAGATCCAACTTGGGCCATGCCATAATAGAAATCCCCCAAGCCTCAAGTCGAGTATAATGAAGAGGCTTAAAAGCTCTCTTGCATGTCCTATGCATAATAAGGATGGGCCTGAGTTAATTCTCGTCCCATGCCGTAACAATATATATATATATATATATATATATATATATATATATATATAACTCATTGGTGTATGTTTTACAAACCACACCTGTGACTCCCTGTGTAAGAGAATGTTCAACAAACCATGCCCTATAGGAGATTTGCATGGCAGTCTTTGTGTATGCAGTCAACATAATAGTAACAGGAGATGATGGTAAGGAAGGAGAAACATATTCCAAGTCAATGTTTAGCTAAAGAGTTTGAGAATAAAGCATTAAGGAGGTTGAAGTAGTTTCTGGGGGCTGGGGTTGCTCATTCTAGATAGGGCATTTTTATTTCTCAACAGAAGTATGTTACAGATCTTCTCAAAGAAATACACAAGTCAACATGCAAACCAGTAAGTACTCTTATGGATCCTAATATGAGACTTGGACAGGCAGAGGAAGATGTTGCGGTAGACAGGGAAATGTATCAATGTCTGGTGGGAAGACTTATTTATCTATTTTACACACGACCGAACATAGAGTATGCAGTAAGCATGATAAGTCAAATCATACATAATCTGAGGGAAGTTTATTTGCAAGAAGCACATTGAGTATTACAGTACCACAAGGGAACACCAATCGAAGACATTTCATTTAAGAGGAAAGGAGGTGTGGTACTTGAAGCATACATTGATGCTGATTATGCTGAGTCACTAATTGATAGAATATCAAACATTGAGTTTTGCACATTTCGTGGAGGAAATCTTGTGACTTGGAAGAGTAAAAAACAGAATGGGTAGATTCGCCCTTCGGAGGAGAGACACTCAACAGCAATATATGCAAACAGGAATTTAAATTCATTAAACAATACATCTTTGGAGATGTAGATTCGCCCTTCGGAGGAGAGACACTTGTAGCCCTTGCACTCACTCAACTGAAATTGTAACTTGTGAGCATTGTAAGGATACAAGCAGAGATAACAAGCACACCCGGAAACTTTGAGAAACCATTAATGGGATAGCTGTGAATGGGACAGCATCTTGCAGAGCTGAGGTGGGAAATCTATTGATGAGATAAATTGCACATATAATGGCATGATCCCAAAATTTCATGAGGAGAGATGCTTGGGAAAAGAGAGCCCTGTTTCAACAATTTGCCAATGTTTACGTTCCACTCCACTGTTTTGGTGGGGAGTGTATTAGAGTATATACTTAGCTTAGCTGTTGTACACACATAACTGAAATTGTACACACATAACTGAATGTGCTGAGTCAGCAACATTCAGTTATGGCAGCCTTGGCAGCCTTGGCAGTTACATTATGTTAGTTGTGGCAGTTACATTGTAAGGATATAAAAGCATTTCCTCTGTTCATCAATAACAAGATTCTGAAACAGAATCAGATTTCTCTCACACTCTCTTCTTCTCTCTTTCTCTCACTCTATGTTACAATCTATTATGGTATCTAGAGCTTTTTTCTGGGCCTGATCCTTCTTCGTCTCTTCCATGGCGGAATCCAATAATCCGTTTGGCTCTGTTTCTGGTGCTCCTGCGTCTTCTTCAGTGCCTGCATCCTTCAACCCTACAATTTCCATCAAGCTTGACGATCAGAACTACCTCCTCTGGAAACAGCAAATCGAGGAGGTGATTATCGCGCATAAGCTCCACCGATTCGTAGTGAATCCTTCGATTCCTCCTCAATTCACCACCGAAACGAATCGCGCGTTAGGGAACGAATCTGATGCCTATCAACTCTGGATAGTTCAAGATCAGATGCTCTTCACATGGCTTCTAGGCTCGCTATCACCTTCGATTCTCCGTAGGTTTATCGGATGCAAGCATTCGTGGCAGGTATGGGAGAAAATCCATAAACAGTTCCATGCACACCTCAGAACCAAGGTTCGTCAGTTTCGCTCCGAGTTGAAGAACACGAAGGCACGCGTTCAATTCCGGAGTATCTATTGCGAATTCGTGCCCTAATTGAGTCCTTGCAAGCGATTGGTGACTCGGTCACAGAACAGGATCACATCGACACCATTCTCGAGGGACTCCCTGAAGAATTCAATTCCCTAGTCATGATGATCTATTCACGAGCGGATTCTCCGTCAGTCGATGACATTGAGGCGCTCTTACTGATGCAAGACGCTCAGTTTGAAAAATTTCGTCAAGAACCGCCCTCGCCATCGGTGACCGCTAATGTTGCTCATGCACCGAATCTACATGAGTCAGCAAGCAACACTGCTCAGAACAATTTTCATGGAAATTACCAACACCAAAGTACCTTCCAGGGTTGTCACCGTGGCCGTGGAGGAATAGGCCGTAGCCGTGGAGGAAGAGGCCGTGGCCGTGGAGGACCAAAACCAACTTGTCAACTCTGTGACAAGTATGGCCATGATGCATACAATTGTTGGTACAGGTTTGACCATCAATTTGAACGACCTCCTCCTTCACTTCAAAGATCGTGCAAATCAGAATTCAGTGTATAGCCAACCGTCTCAGAGTCATGGCTCTGCCTCACACCAGTCTTATGCACCACCTCTATCTACTCAACATCAGCCTAGTGCTAATATGGTGATGCAACAACCAAAATTTGTGCCAAACACTCAAGAGCCCTTACAAAGGTCCTTTGACAGTCATGTCCGATTTCCTGACTCGGGAGCCTCACACCACATCACTGTTGATCCAAGCAACCTAAGTCACAGCAATCCCTTTGGTGGACAAGATCAAGTTCTAATGGGAAATGGTCAAGGTCTTCCCATAAACTCCATAGGTTCATCTAAATTCCCTTCTCCTTCCAATCCTCATGTAGTTTTCTCTCTGAAAAATCTATTACTTGTGCCAAACATCACCAAAAATCTTGTCTCTTTTTCTAGGTTTGCTAGATATAATAATGTATATTTTGAATTTCACCCATTCTCTTGCTATGTGAAATCACAGGGTTCTAGTCCATTCTTCTTGAAGGCTCTCTTGGTGTTGATGGTCTTTACAGCTTCCAAGACATCAACATTCTCAAAGAGCCTTCCTGTCTATGCCTTCAGCACACTATGTCTCCTTCAATCTCTAGTGAGCTTTCAGACAATACTTCTGCTGTAACTAGTACCTTTGCCACTTGGCACTATAGGTTAGGACATGCCAATAATAATACTGTAAAGGTTGTCCTACAACTGTGTAATATACCTTCATTGAATAAAGCATCAAATGAATTTTGCAATGCCTGCTGCCTAGCTAAATCTCATAGATTGCATGCCCCTCCTTCCCTCACTGTTCACTCTGTTGCCTTTGAATTAATTCACACAGACCTTTGGGGACCCGCTCCCCTTACCTCCTTTGGTGGATACACCTATTACATCACCTTTGTGGATACCCACACTAGGTTCACATGGATCTATTTCCTTAAGCAAAAATCTGATGCACTCACTGCCTTTAAACAGTTTTCTGCCTTAATATCAACTCAGTTCTCAGCTTCTATCAAAGCTGTACAATCTGATTGGGGTGGAGAATTTCGCCCTTTCACCAAGTATTTGGGAGAGTTAGGCATCGTTCATCGTCTAACTTGCCCTCACACATCCCATCAAAATGGGACTGTGGAGAGAAAGCATAGGCAAATTGTGGAGATGGGTCTTGCTATGCTATTCCCATTCCTTTCTTCCTCTCCAATTTTGGGATCACAGCTTTACACAGGCTGTGTATCTGATTAATAGGTTGCCCGCAGCAGCCCTAACCTCCCATTCTTCACCTTATCATGCCCTCTATGGCTCAATTCCTGACTTCTCAAACCTTAAAATTCTTGGTTGTGCCTGCTTTCCTTTCTTAAGACCTTACAACAAACACAAGTTCCAATTTAGGTCCTCTAAGTGCATCTATTTAGGTCTGTCCCCACAGCACAAAGGGCATAAATGTCTTGACTCCAATGGCCGAATATTCATTGCTAAAGATGTTTTGTTCAATGAAGCCAAATTCCCTTACACTCACCTATTCCCTTCTCAGTCCAATGCTTCTGCTTCACCTTCTTCCACTTACCCTGCATCCATTCCTACACCCACTTACCCTCCTCTTCATGTCACCCCTCTCAACCAACACCCACCACCTTCCTTACCATCTTCTCCCACTCAATCTGTTTTCGACTCACCCACAGATCCTCACCACACCCCTGCTACTTCTTCTCCAAGTCCAGTGTTGCAGTCATCTCCTAGTATTCCTCACTCTGTTCAATTACCTTCACCCTCTGATGATCACACTGCTTCCCTCAACCCTGCTCACTCTGTCCAGTCCTCTCCATCTTCATCTTCTTCTGCCCTGTTGCCCACATGCCGCCCTCTTCCCCAAGTTCCTCTCCCACTCACCTGCTAATACTCACCCTATGGCTACAAGGTCCAAAACTGGACATTTACCCCCAAATCAAGCTTAGTCATGTTGAACCTAGGATCACAAAGAAGCCCTCTCCAGTCCTCCTTGGCTAGCGACCATGAAGGATGAGCACAATGCTCTCCTCAAGAACAACACTTGGTCTTTAGTGCCTCTTCCACCAAAATGTAACAACAATTGGTTGCAAATGGGTCTTCCAAGTCAAAGAAAACCCGGATGGGACTCGTGAACAAGTTCAAGGCCGATTAGTGGCCAAGGGATTCCATCAAAGAACACGGGTTTGATTTTTATGAAACTTTCTCCCCAGTTGTTAAACCAGTAACAATCAGGATCATTCTGTCTTTGGCTATCACTCACAAATGGACCATTAAACAAGTTGATGTCAACAATGCGTTTTTGAATGGGGTTCTCCATGAAGAAGTATACATGGTTCAGCCCCCTGGCTTTGAACACACTGGTCGAAATCTGGTGTGCAAACTGCATAAAGCCCTGTATGGTCTCAAGCAGGCACCTCGGGCTTGGTATGAAAGCCATGCCTCTGCCCTCTTGCACTATGGCTTTGTCACTAGCAAGTGTGACCCTTCCCTCTTTATTTTCTCCAAGGATGGCATTTCCCTATATGTCTTGGTGTATGTAGATGATATCATCATTACTAGTTCCTCACCTTCTTTCATTACGATCGATCTGACAAGTTGAACCAACAGTTTGCTCTTAAGGAGCTTGGCAACCTAGACTACTTCCTTGGGGTTGAGGTGTCCCACCTCTCCAATGGTGCTCTGCTGCTCACTCAAAGCAAGTACATTCGGGACTTGCTATCCAAGGCACAAATGTCTGATGCAAAGGGAATCTCTTCCCCCATGGTTAGCAACAACAAGCTCACCAAACATGGCACAGACTCTATGGCAGATCCTCACCGTATGCATCAATTGTTGGAGCTCTCCAATATGCTACCCTTACTCGGCCAGACATTGCTTACAGTGTCAACAAGGTCTGTCAGTTCATGGCTAATCCTCTTGATACTCATTGGCAAGCTGTGAAACGCATTCTCCGATATCTCAAAGGCTCCATTCATTATGGTCTGTTACTTACCGCTTCTTCGCCCACGCCCTTTCTCTCTGGCGCCTATTGTGATGCTTGATCGGGCGATGACCGGATGACGAAGATCCACCTCGGATCATGTATTTTCTTTGGACCTAACCTGGTCTCTTGGTGCTCCAAGAAACAAGAAGCTTGGTAGCCCGCTCCAAAGACGAGCCGAGTATCGCAGCATGGCCAATACCACTGCAAAGACTCTTTGGATTCAATCCCTGCTCACTGAACTCAGAGTCCCCTTCACTGCTCCTAAGCTTTTGTGTGACAACCTCAGTGCAGTCAGTCTAGCTCATAACCTGATTCTCCATGCTAGAACAAAACACATGGAGCTGGACATTCATTTTGTCCGTGAGAAGGTCCTCTCAAAGTCATTATTAGTCATTCATGTTCCAAGCTCGGATCAGCTAGCAGACTGCCTGACCAAGCCACTCTCCTCCTCCAAATTTGCTGAGTTAAGAGCCAAGCTCAATGTGGTTTCATCTCAGCAACCACCTTGACCTTGAGGGGAGGATATTAGAGTATATACTTATCTTAGCTGTTGTACACACATAACTGAAATTGTACACACATAAATGAATGTGCTGAGTCAGCAACATTCAGTTATGGCAGCCTTGGCAGTTACATTATGTTAGTTGTGGCAGTTACATTGTAAGGATATAAAAGCATTTCCTCTGTTCATCAATAACAAGATTCTGAAACATAATCAGATTTCTCTCACACTCTCTTCTTCTCTCTTTCTCTCACTCTACGTTACAATCTATTAGAGTGTGAGGGCATACAACCATGTGTATGATGCCTAAGTAAGAAAGAAAACTGAAAGGGCGAAATTCAGCACCCAAATCAGTTTGCACAGCCTTGATAGGAGTATTAAATTGTACTTGAACCATTAGTTCAAACAGAGTTTGTGAGTCTGATTGGGCTTTCCCCAAGTAAAGTGTGTGCAAACCATAGCATAAATAATGCTTCTAGCTGTACTAGCATAAGGAACATGTGACATCTATTACTCCTCTTCAATAGATTGTGGTGAGATTGTAGATGATAGTTTGAAATAGGCTGCCAATTGAGTATTCACAGTTTTTGCCTTCTGCATTGCAAAAGACATAATGATGAAGCTACTTCCAATATCTAAGTTCAATCATAGCCCTAATAGACATTTTGGTAAAGGCAACATGAGAAATTTGAAGCCTGAAGAAAGTCCAAGCCAAGGTGGAGATTTGTTATTTGATGACTTGAAATGCAAAGCCATAGTTGGTTTTAGTTGTTTAACGTAAAGGCAAGGAGAAAATTTCTCTCCTTTTTAGTTTTTTGGTTGCCTGTCATTAGGAGGGTAGGAGAAAATAACTCTCCCACTGCTTGATGGATGGTCTACAAAGAAGATTCTAGCTTATAGATGCAGAGCTTAGGATATGGATTTGAGTAAAGTGTGACCATTTTTTGTATTCTCCATGACTCCGTCATATTTTATTCAATTTATAGTAGTTGTCTTTGCATGTGGAGGTACATTATAAGCTGAACCACATTGGTGCTTATAACAAACACTTGTCTACTCCAAGTGCATAGACGCCAATAATTAACAAAAACGCAATTTAAATCTTTAAGTATATCCCAAAAAGTAGGCAAAGATCAAAATCAATCTGCAAAAGCATATGCCAAGGATAAGGTGAAAAACAAGTCAGATGCCAGAAAAGAGTGAATAATTTACATTTTGCATAGGGGAAAGCCAAATTATTTTTCAAGGTGTCCCGATGGCCGAGATATACAGAGTATAGCATAATATCTGCAAAATACTAATATTCTATGGCACTTGTCGCAACCAAAAATTGCGGCAGGGACGGCGATAAAAAGATATTTTAAGAAAAGTGTAGAGTCGCCACCAATTTTATTTAATTTAGGAAAAATTGGAAAACCTTTAAAAAATGGTCTTTGAAACCAAATCGAGTTCGGGAGTCGGTTACGAGTAGGGAAGGTGTTAAGCACCCTATATCGCCCATCCTACGATGCTACCTTGAATTAATCGTGCAAAATTTAATTATTTATCTGTTTACCCCAAAAATATTTGCAAGGAAGGATTTGTTTATTTATTAATTTTTTTTTAAAAAAATATATATATTATTGATAAATCCTAAATGAGGTTGAACATGGCACGTAAGTCCATAGGGCAACCTCGAAACTAAGGGATTGAGCATGACACTTGTCATAGAGCAACCCAAAAACATTAAATAAATTATTGATTAATTATCCACATTAAATAGACTAAAGAACACAAAAATAATGGAAAAATTAATTTTGGCTTGACAAGATGCTTGATCCCGCTCCTACGTATTCCCTGCTTCGATGGGAAACTCAAAGCCACGTAGTTCTTGGAGAAAATATTTTTATTTGTTGGTTGATTTTAATTTTTATGAAAAATATTTATTTAAAAGGATTTTATTTTCTTATTTTTTTATTTCTAATTTTTTAAATTTAAAAATCTAAGCGAGATAGAGCATGGCATGATACGTCCACAGAGCTATCCCGCATCTAAGGAATTGAGTGTGAGACCTCTCACAAAGCAATCCCGAAATAATTATTTTCAAGTATCATTCTATTTATTTATTTTAACATAATCAAGTCATGAGAAGAGAAAATCAAATTCAAACTTTTTAACCTATTTCCTTTTTTGTTTATAGACTCACTTGACTTGGGCCAACAAAACCCCCCAACATCCTAAGGATTAACTTAACCAAATGAATAAAGCAAATAAAAAATAAAAATAAAGGAAAACAGATAAAATAACATGACTCGCTAATACCAATACAAAACATTAGTGAAAGAGTATGACAGAACAAGAGAAAAAGGAACGAAACCTCTCTCGTGCGCGTGAAGAAGCAAAGGATGGGGAAATTCCTAAGCTATTGCGAGAGAATAGAGGCGATCTTTGGGAAAATGGAGAAAACTTCTATGGGAGGAGGTTGTGTGGCTTCTCTGCGCGAGAGATAGATCGAATGTGAGGAGATGGTGGCTTGAAGGCGAGATGGAGACAGAAGCCAGGAGGGGTGAGAGAGACAGGGCCGGCAGCGGCGGCTCTGTCGCCGGAAGGAGGCTCTGTCTGGCGGTGGTGCAGTTCAGCAAGATGGAAAGAAAGGAGTGGAGTTTTGAGAGAGATGAGAGGAAGAAGTCTTGAGGGAGATGAGAGGAAGAAGGAGATGGATGAGAGGGATGAGGGAAAGAAGATGTGTCTGGCAGGAAAAAAAAAATGGAAGCCAAGAAAGAATAATAAAAAAAAATGGGGAAGAAGTGATTTTTCTGTAACCAGGAAGAAAGGGAAGAATTTTTTCCTCCTCTCTGGTTTTTCGCTCCCTCCTCAACAATATGCCCCTATTATGATTTTTATAATGCCAATCCCTCCAATCATGATCCTAAAATTCCGTCTAGATTTAAGGTTGCTATTCGATCCTGATCCTAAAAATATGCCCAGGTTAACATTCCTATCTCTAATTTGAAAATTAAATTCAAATTCAAAATAAAGCGGTTGCTGGGGAGGAGAATCAGATGGGTTTTTATTTTTCTTTTCAAATTTTTATTTTATTACTTTTATTTTTATTTTTATTTTTTTGAAAAATTTTTAGTGAATATTAAGAGACCCTGGTCAAAATGGGGTGTTCACAGCACTAAAACTAGTGTGATGACTAATAATTCCATGGCTAATTCCACCACTTCTAACAATATCTATAAAGTGTTTGCAAATAAATAATATTTATATTATTTTGGCCTAAAATTAATCAGATGACCTATGATCGATCCTCCTAATTTAAAGTGTTTTGTCAAGTGTTACTAGATGAACTATCAACCTATAACAAGGTTGCTAAATGCTATAGTTAATTTTAGAAAGAAATTCCAGTATAAATAATAGCAAGTAAATTTACTCACGATGGGTCCATTCTTCAAAGCGTGCTCCTTTGCAAATTTGCAAGCTTGTTTAACAGCAAGGGCATCCATGCCATCTACCTGTACAAAGTATAAATAAATATATTATATATATTTAAAAAAAATTACAAGTACATAGTATATTCAGTTAGCACATGTATATATGCAGAAAAAGAAACCATGCCCATAAATTATGTAATCAAACAAATATAATAAGGAACTTGTATGTCCAACCATAGTTCTAATGTTCTGCATACTTCGACATCAAAGCATAAAAATAGGAATACTGCCCAAAGGTGGAGGCAAAACGTGGAAATCAAGGAAGCATCAATACAAGAAGAAGAAAAACACTAAGCATACCCTGTACATCCCTCAAAACCTCATACTGTTGAAAGACGTCTGAGGAAGACACTGAGATCGAGATGATTATGATAATTTTAAAACATAACATAAAACAAGCAGGGCTTTAAATCTGACTGAGTTATTGAAATAAACAAAACAAAAACGGAATCAATTAATATAACTCTGCACCCACGGACATTTTAGTATACATGCTCAGAATTTAAACATCCAAGTTTTGCAAAAGCAAGCAATAAGCATACAATGCACTATCTTGTGATGGCATTTGCATGATACATCCAGTTAAAATTTGGCATAATCTTCATCATACTTAATCATCAGGTTTTGAAAAACACATTGCATGAATAGCATAGTTGTTAGAATCACAATCCAAATCAAACGAATTGATAAACTCAGTAAGCCTGCAATTTGTTTCACGGATGCTTTTGAATTGTGCATGTATCACATGAACTGGTACAGTGCCATATCACTGATACAATTTGCATGATTCCACAATTTTTATTATTTATTATTATTATTATTATTATTATTATTATTATTATTATTATTATTATTATTATTATTATTATTATTATTATTATTTTACTTTCTTTTCACCAGTATTCTCATTGGAGACTTTGGAAGGCTTATAGCTTAACAAAAAGTAAAAAGAACTGAACACTTGACTGGGCATTTATACAAACCCAATTTTCATACAGAGACAGTCACTTTGTTTTAGTTCTTCAGGTTTGTTTTTGTTCTTTTGGTGTACTGTGTTCATGTACTGTAAACAGCTCCTACGACCAAGAGAATCAAGTTAATTTAAGTTTTTATTAATGTGTTTCAGAATCATACAATGTGTTACAGTTCACAAATCACAATTTGACATTTGCGATGAATAGTGTAAACACTTTCAATACACAAAATAATTATAATTACAATGCCCAATAATTACTTGCTTTTCATTCAATCACAAGTTACAACCTAAGTTTTCTTGGTAATCAACTAGAGTCCAGTTAACACATCCATCCTTTCAACTAAGGTGTTAGACCACAAAGTCATGATCGAAGAGCAACTGCATACCTCAACCAACATCTCAATCATTTCAAAGATACCTATTAATCACTTGAAGTTGGCACAAGAAAACATGAAATTTTCATTCTTGGAGAAATCCAATGATAATATATAAAAATCACAACATTGTAGCAAAACTAACCAAGAGTACTTAATCTCACCTTCAGTCCAGGAACATAATCCCCACGCTTGTAATAAGCAGGACTCTTAGCAGCTCTCCACTCAGCAGTTCCCATCCCATCTGTAAATAATTCAAGAAATCCAATTAGAACATCTAACAAGTTCTTATCTAATTTGTGCCAGGAACCAGATTTGAACTGGTGACACGAGGATTTTCAGTCCTAGCTTATTTCATGTTTGAACACAACTTATAATCAAATCATAGGACATGTTTGCTTTGTTTTCATTTCCTGGTTTCATTAATAATAATCACAAAAATTTCATCTTATTTTCATTATGTTTCTTGTTTCAAAAGATTCGCACGGGAAAGAGTGAAAAGAACATTCTTCTGGTTTTTAGTGTTTCTCATACAAACATTTGTAAACAATGTGATATTATTGTAATTATTAATGGAACTAAAAACAAAGCAAGCAAATCCTAAATAATCCAATCCAAACATCGACTAACCAAATCAAACCAAACCAAGACATACACTCCAATTAACCAAAACTTCACACAACTCACAATGATTATTCTCGCAGACAAAAATGGCAGGGAGATCCCAAAGCGCTGCAATGTTAAGCGCCTCGAACAACTGCCCCTGATTGGCGGCACCATCACCATACAGAGAAAAAGTCACATTCTCATCCTTCGAATACTTCTGAGCAAAGGCCAAACCACAACCGAGCGGAACCTGAGCCCCAACGATGCCATGGCCGCCATAGAACCCAGCTTCCTTCCTGTAAAAATGCATAGAACCGCCCTTCCCTTTCGAGCACCCGCCGCGGCGGCCCATGAGCTCGGAGAACACCTCCAGTAGGGTTCCGCCGCGGCACAGGAAGGTACAGTGGTCGCGGTACGCCGTGATGATGGAGTCTTTCTTCGTAATCGCGGCTTCCATACCGATGGCGACGGCTTCCTGGCCGTCGTAGAGGTGGCAGAAGCCGCGGATGAGCTTGGCCTTGTAGAGGGAATCGGCGGCGATTTCCATCCTCCGCATTAGGGCCATGTTGCGGAAGAAGGACATGAGCTCGGAGGAGGTGGTGTCGACGGCGCGTGAGGGAGGGTCGCAGTTGTGGGCGGTGAAGGGGATGGAGGTCTCGACGGTGAGGGAGTCGGAGGATGAGGAGATCGAACGGTGGAGAGATGAGTTGCAGGATAAGAAGGATGACATTGGTTTCAGGAGATTGGATCCGGGAGATGAGGAAGCAGCTATGCGTGATAGAGCCATTTCGATCTCGGAGATTATTTTCTGTTGGAGTTTTGAAAAGAGGGGTTAGAAGAAGGAAATAAATAAATGAGATCGTAGAAAGGTGCAGAGAGGAAATAGGGGTGTTTGTGTTAGACGTTAGTTAGAGGAACTTGCAGGGTTAGGTGAAGGTTCAAACGAGTGAAGAGTCGCAGGTGGGACTGGGAGCGCAACAATGGGGAATTTCGTTCATGATTATTAAATAATAAAGTACTACGAGCTTTATCGGGGAATGTTATTTAATTTTTTTTTAAAAGTCACAAATTGAGTCCTCAAAAATTTTGACACTATTTTGTTTTTAGTTCCTAAAAAAAAAATTAACTATTTATTCTCTCAAATTTTCAATATGGGATATATTAATTCCTATATTTAGTTCTGACATTTCTTTATTTGTCTATATGTCTTATTAACCATCATAATTCATCCATTAGTGATCTCGAGTGGCTTACAACGATTTTCCTTTATAAAAAAAAAAACGAATAAAAAGTAAAAATATGTACAATTTTAAAATTCAAATACCCAAAAATTATACATTTTTTCACTTTTCATTATTTTTTAGACGAAAATCCATCATAGGCCACACATGACCACTAACAGGTCAAGTAGGACGGTTAATAAAACACGTATGCGAGTAAATGGATGTCAGAACTAAATCTAGAGACTAATGTGTCCCGCATTTGAAAATTTGAGGGACTAAATAGTTAGTTTTTTTTTTAAGAGACTAAAAGTGGGTCCTCAAATTTCCAGGGACCAATTTGGGGCTTCAATATTTTTTCTACTCTATCGTGATTAGGATATTTAACTCCTAATTGGATGCCCCAACCCCAGATATTCCTACAAGCTTAGATTCTTTAGACACATTATGACACTAACCAGTGACGGCAGAACATCAATTTTTTACACACGGGATTAGACTACTTTTCAAATGAGCGACTCCAGAAATCGAACCCGATATATTATTTAAATATTTATTTAATTCAATATCTGATTTGTACGCCATACATTTCTTTTAGTTTTATATTTAATAATGGGTTAAATATGTTTTGGTCCATGTAAAATGAGCGAATTTTAGTTTGGTCTCTATAATTTTTTCGTTTGATTTTGATCCCTGTAAAATCTGAATAACTACTTTTGGTCCCTACTGTCATGTGATATCTATTAAGTACATATGTGTCAGACAAAAGGTCATATGATCATCTAAAATGACATACAATAACCTTTGTGGTGTCATGTTAGCATATGATTCCCCTAAAAATTTTCTTTGATTTTAAAATGAATTATATGTATATTTCCTAAAATTGATGTTAAGGACTAAAAACGGTTATAACGCCCTTCGTTACATTAGTAGCCCAAATTAATTTTCTATAAAAATCTTTAAGATGTTTAAATTAAATAAGTGAGTCATAAAATTTTCACAATAAATTTAAGTCCGCAAGTATGTCGTATATTCAAAATAATTAAAAAAAAATAACAGTGCTAAATAAGCCATTATATCCTAATAAAATAAAGGCTCAAAAATATTAATTAGAAAAATCACATAACACTTTTACAATTGTTTTTTGCCTCAAAACACGTCTAATAAACCCATAAGAAATAAATAAAAAGAAATAAACTAAAATTAATATCTTCAAGACTCTCTCAAGACGCTGCATCATCTATCTCAACACCTGTAAACTCTGAAAGATAATACCACTAATGAGTTTTATAATCCCAGTAAGTAAACACAGTTCTAAAAGGTTTTCGAAAAGATGTCGCTTTCAGCCGACGCGATAGCCGGAAAAACAATCATGGTAATCCGTCATTTCCAAAATAATAGAACTCAAAATATTTTATATAAATCAAGATAGTCAATACAATCTCACGAAGTTCATGCACAAGTCATAACATCATCAATAGATATAAACCATCACTGAAGAATGCATAACATAAATAAAATCATACAAAGGGTACCTCTTGTGTCCATTAATCTCAATTTATCATCCAAGTCTCTTTTATTTAATTATCCATGTTTAGTCTATGAGCTCATGACAGATGCAATGGCGTCCCACTGCCTTCCCCTTCCCAGAATGAGGTATCTATAATGGGTCTTCCCTTTTCCAGAAGGAGGTATATGTCTTCCCTTCTAACGAGGCGGTATCTTTCTTCCCCTCTAATGAGGAGGTATCTGTCATCCCCTTCCCTGAAGGAGGTATCTGTCTTCCCCTCTAATGAGGAGGTATCTTTCTTCCCCTCTAATGAGGAGGTATCTGTCATCCCCTTCCCTGAATGAGGTATCTGTCATAGGCATTCCAAAACAACAGCAATACATAGCATCATGTAACATGTATTATTATTCATCAAGTTCATATCAAAACAACACTAAGGCATCACATTATCACAGAAAGCATATCAAACAATAATATCACTCAACATGTGAATATTCAATCTCCTACATATTTATCACCAATAAAACATCAATTTTATTTGAAGACAAAACCTCAAGTAATTACTCTTAATTTCTTAATTCAAACCCTTTAAAATATATACCAGAGTTTCCGAAAAAAGTGTTTACTTACTTCTCGTAGACCTAAAAAAAAACTCTAAAAATTATGTCACAAAAATCAGTACTTCACCGAAAAACTTTCTTTCTTTCTGCTCACGCTATTATCCCTTTAAAAGTGTAAAACTATGTGGTTCTAAGCTTTGCGGTTCAAATCGGTGTTTCTCTACCCCAGAAGGATTGATTAAGGCCCTGAGAAGTAGTGCGGCGCTTCTACTTAGAATTGTGCAGCGCAAAACATTGTCAGGTAGGTATTTATTATCAATTAGAATTGGTTCTAATTTTGATCCATGGACCTTTTTTGTTTAAAAAAATCTTTTATTACTTGCGGGACCCATTCTTTATTTTCTAAGAATTCCAAATGGAATTCTCACTAACAGCTACACGCCTACAACTCACGTGAGTTATATATTTCACAATTAGGTGGGGGTCTTGTCTTTTTATTTTTATTTACTTATTCAACATTTTTTTTCTATTTTGATATTCTTCTTGTAATTATTAAACAATTTCAATACACTATTATACTATCAAATTCTACACTAAAAATCATACTAGCTTAGTCTTTTTATTAAAAAAATTATATTAAAATTTTAGGATGTTACAACGGTGATATCAAATTTTAGAGGAATTAAAATAAAATAAAATTATAGGGATCAAAATCAAAATTTGCTCGTTTTATAAAGACTAAAATTAGTAATTTCATACTTTAGAGGGATGAAAATCAAAAAAAAAATTTACAAGGATCAAAACCAAATTTCACTCATTTTCTAGGGATTAAAAACACATTGAACCCTTTAATAATTAATATTTAACTAGCAAATATCTCATGTAACGGCCGGATTTTTCGGACTTTCTAATATCGAAAATTTATATAAAAACGTTTATATATTTATCTGAGACTTAGAAAATTCTTTTAATTTAATCGGAACCTTATTCATACTCTACTTGATTGTAGAAAGCTACGAATAAATTTTGGGTCGAAAATTCAGACGAAAACCTGTCTGCGATTTATTGACAGTAAGATTTTACTACTCAAATGACCTAATTTTGACTCGTGAACGAAACACTTAATATTTTTATGAAGTTTTCAACTTCTTTGGCTATTTTAATCTTTTTCACCTAAAAAGTGAAATAATAAATATTATCCGAACGTTTTACGAAATCGGGTAATTAATGGAGGTGAGAACAGGATTTGCAGGACCCGCTAACGGATAAATAGGATGTCAAATCATGATGAGTCACAAGAGGTAAGTCATGGGATGACTTCTCATTGTCATGATGAATTTTAGGAGGAAAAGACTAAAATACCCTTAATGTTGGTTTTATGCACAACTTTGCCATTGTACAAAATGGCCATTTTACCCTTGAATTTTTGTGTTTTGGACACAAATACCCCTCACGGCCCAAACCCACTTGAGAGGCTCTCCTCACTTCTATAAAAGCCTAACTCATCTTCTCCAAATGGCTGTTCTTCATTTTCTCCATTAAAACTCTAAGTTACCTAGGCTTGATTTGTGAAGGAAGTAGGAGATTTCTTGCCAATTTCTTGATTTCAAGAGGTAAACCATTCTCATCATCCTTATTTAACATCATGTTCTTCATTGAATTTTTCATTTTGAAGTCTTTATCAATATGATGCATTTTAGGGTTTCTAGATTCAAAAATTCATAGAAAATCATAGGAAAATCCATTTGACATGAAGCCAATTTCTATAATCATATTATTACCTCTATATTCTAGATCTAGAAGCTTGCATCAAACAAAATTTTCTAACCCTTAAAACCTAAAGAGGCCGAACCTATACTCTAGAAAACTAGGGTTTTGTTCCAATTTTTCCTAACTAGTTTGTCATGATTCAATCTTATTAGTTGAATAGGTATTGAATCTATATTGTATGAACCAAATGAAGGTCTCTAAACCATTTTATTGATCATGGCCGAAATTCATTTGATGAGAGATTGGAAGATTTAAATTCAATATTTGTTCAATAACCATTGATTTAGGGTTTTGAGTAATTAGGAGTGATTGATCCAAAAGTTTAGAATTTTTAGAGATTCCTAACCCTAAGGTCAGCCCTAGGCCGAAACCTACATGTAGTAATATAGGTTTGATTAAGTTGTTTGATTGTTGATTAGTTGTTGTGTTTAATGAAGGATAAAGTTAGATTACCGTTTACGCGCGTTACCGACACTGCGGGACTTGTCAGAAATTATTCACTGAAGAAACTGTGTTTTTGAGGTAAGGGGAGATTGCCTGAGAGATTTTTCCAGTGGCTATGTGCTATCTGTTTGTGGTCTGTATGTTTATTTGGGGTTGTTGGTTATGGTACTTTATCTGTGTTTATCTTCTGTTTTTAATTGATTATTTGTTGTTAATTAATTATCTGCAGTAATATATTATAGTATTGTGATGCGTGATCTGCCTGGGTTAATTATTATAATGATGTTGTTGGATGTTGTTTGAGAAGCCTGACAGTGGTCAGTGCTCAATTAATTAAACGAGGTAAAAGCTTTAAGAAGATATACGTAGAATATTCAATATTTAACTGAGAGATATGAGAATATATTTTGTCTAAATAATTATTTGATAAAAATAAGAATTTTTTGAAAATATTATATTTTAATGATTTATTAGTGTAAAAACAATTTATGAGTTACAACGAGGGCGTAACCGTGAAATTATTTTTGTACTGCTAATTTTTACATAAGAAATTCCGTAATATTATAAAAAGTTATTTTATGAAAATAATCTTCGAAAATAACTTAAGCATGATTTTATAAAATTATTTAAGTGGAAAATTTAAATTTTGACTTAAATGACTTTAAAAATGTTTAACGACGGCAATTTGGAAAATTATCGATGGCAAGTGTTTCTAAAATGGCAGTACGTGTTTTAAACCAAGTTTGAGCCTCGAGTGACTTTCTTTTTGGAACGTCAAAAATTAGAAAAGATTTTAGTATCTGATGCATTTGTAAAAGAATTTTCCATTTGAAATGTTTTTCGCCAATTGTGTAAACGGTGATGTTTCGCAAACGATGTACGTGATGATATTGAACTTAGTAACCGAGACGTCGGGGTACTAGTGTTCTTACGATGTCTTGGACTGTGTGTCCTGCCTATAGACTTCGTGTCCTAATTTCGGTGTAAATAACGAATATTATTTTTCTACTACCACAGATCTAAGCCTGATGCATCAGTCTAGGATTTTGTGACTAAGCACTCGAACTGCGTGTCCCGTGTTGTTAATAAAAGATTTTAAGACAGTGAAAACTATGTTGGTCGTAAGCTTTTGAGCTTTGGCAAAGGAAAGATTATACACGAAGAAAACGACGAGAATAAAATGTTTTACATGCATTCACTGGCAGACGTGCTCACGTTTTATGTATGATGCCTTAATGATAGGGTATTCATGTCACGTCCTATGTATGCCTTAATGATAGGGTATTCCATGCTACGAAGTCATGTATGGTGCCTTGGTGAATAAGGTATTCCATGCTACGAAGTTATGTACGGTGCCTTGGTAAATAAGGTATTCCGTGCTACGAAGTATGTATGGTGCTTTGATGAATAAAGTATTCCATGCCACAAAGTGCCTAATATACCTAGCTATCGAGCTTGATCAATTCATTTACACGGTGTTGGGGTCTCCGGAGATTATGTAAAAGTTAGACGACAATTATTGAAGTGTACATGCGTGATTTTCAATGATGATGATCGGGTATGAGACCCAGTGATGACTACTTGTTTATTTAAGAATTGATGTTGTATGGAAATATATATATGTTTATATGCTTTCCTTTGAGTCGCGCACGTGGTTATCGAGTTAAATCCATATATTGGCTTCTCACCCTTGCATTATTGTTTCGGGTTTGCCTTGTTGTGCTGTACATTGTGGAGTTAAGGGGAACCACACAAGGGATATGATTTCTACAAGAAGAAGAAGGCTATTGAGTTCAGAGTATGCTGATACTATTTACTACTTTCGTAGTGTCTGTTAGTTACGACCAGCTTAGGTTTTAATTATTGTATGTTTTGTTCCGAAGGACCTATACTTAAGGTTGGGTTGTATAAACCATTATGATGCGGTATAAAAGTGTGTTATATGTATATATCCATATTTGATGATGTTGACGTTGTGGTTGGGTTGGTCGAAAAAGAAAGGAAAAAGAAATAAAAAATTATCACCTTTTTGAGAGATGATAACAACTTAAGAAAATATTATTTTTTGAAAGCAACCAACGAATTAAAGTTTTATTTTCCGCGATGAGTTAATGGGTAACTATATGATGACCCAAGTTAGGGTGTCACATCTCACACAGGGTTTTTCTTAATTTTAGTATTTATTAATTAAATATTTTAATATTTATAAAAATTATAATTTAAAATGATATACATATGAAACATATTATAGTTTTCTTAAAATTAAATTTTTTTAAAAATATATGGAAAAATTAGTATATACCAAATTTATTATAGTTTTGGAATTTGATAGGCTTGTCAAAAAAAATTTTTGATTGATATACATCGAGGATGTAATTTTTTTTATTTATATTATTAACTAGTTAGAAACTGATATATAATTAAAAATATTTAATTCTTTTCTTAACTAGCTTAAAAGTTAATTATATAGCATGATTTTTATTGGTTTTCTTTTTTATAAAATTTTTATTGATTAATAGTGTAAAAACTTTACGCCGATCATTCGTATCAATTACAGAAATTAAATTCATTATTTTAATTTTTATACAATATATAATAGAATTCGGTCCTAATTAGGCGAATAGGAGATGTCCACCCGCTTGTTATCCGTATGAATGTATGATTGAACTCTTACTTGTTTCAGCTTTTGACCAATGAATGAACTAGTATATACGCATGGGTCGCGTTGGTCTCTAGGCATGTATTAAAACGATTTGTAAATATAATGATAAATTAGTATATACCAAATTTATTATATGATTTTTATTTTTTATATTTTATCCAGTCGAATGTAGATAAAGAGGTCGCCTAATTTTGTTTTAAGAAAAAACAAATAATGAATTTCACATGTGAAAACAGATGAAGCAGATATGTCCATAATCCATCAGAACACATACCATACCATAAAGGCATAAAGGTTTAAATATACATCACGTTGAATATACAAACGGACACACCAGGACATGCAACTTCACGAATATGTCTTCAAACTCACAGAAATTATATAATAAATGAGGGATTTCTAAAAGATCAACACTTTCACAATTGTTCCTCTCATAAAAACCGTTTGAATTTCTTGGAACTGTAATCAGCAATTCCAAACTTATATGGAGGAGAGGGTTTTCTAAAAGATCAGCACTTTGATATAGAAGGCAACATACATATATATTCATCACTTTGACCTATTATAATGAAAAGACATCAGTTGATATATTCCAACCATAAGAAAGATTTGGAGTTGTTAGAACTTGCATCTATTTGCACTGCGGTCACATCATAAACCAGTCATGCTATTAAGTAATCATAAGATATTAAGGGTGCGTTTGGGTAAACAACTTAATTAAGAGCTTATCACATAAGACCTTATCGCATGAGAGCTTATGCCATAAGCGCTTAAAGAAAGAAAAAGAAAGAAAGGGGCATGAGAGGATTCGAATAGTGAAAAACACTAGAGGGTGTTTAGTCCATAAGCTCTTATGATAATTCCATAAGCTTTCCCCCAAATGACTTATGAAAATAAGTCAAAAACTCCTTATGGGATGACATAAGTTATTTTTATAAGCTCTGCCAAACACACTACATAAGAGTTTATGTCATCAGATAAGTCAAAAGGAACTTAAATAAGCTCTTCCAAACGCCACCTAAGTCTTGCTGCTTCCAAAATTATTATCATGGGCTCTTAAAAAAATAACCAACGAACCTAGAACTATCATAAACACAGACAATTATTACATGTTTCTAAAGTTGATGCTTATTGTAATAAGTTTTGACCGGGTCTATTTTCTCCTCCATTTCTTTCCGAAGTTGTTCATTAGCAGCTTCCATTCTTGTGTAAAAATCAAATAGTAAGTGTCCGTTTGATTTAGATTTTGATAGAATTGATTTTGTTATAATCGATTTTGAAAAAATCAAGGTTAAAAAAATTGATTTGTGTTTGGTAACAATATTTTAAAAGTAGGTTAAAAAGAATTGGTTTTATTTGAATGATAAAGTAAAATAACTTTTAAGGTATAAATATGTAGAATTTTGTGGGTCCTACATCTAGAATCAATTATTATCAACGGAAAAGCTAAAGTTTTGCTTCAGAACTCAGTTTTGCCCACCAGGAATCAATTATTTTCGACGGGATTTTGTACCCAAACACCCCAGTTACTGTAGTAGGTGGGGTTTAGAGGGACTGAAACGGAGTTTCAGCTCTTTACCAAACAAGCACTCACTCTTCTCATCAAGTTACCTTTCAACACTAATTGAACTTGCATTTATATCTGTGATGAGTGTGATTTCACATCATATTTCATTGTCATTTTGCATGCATTTTCATGGTAAATTATGCATTTTAGTTTATTAAATTATTAATTTTTCTTTTGGAACGGGTAAGGTGGTGTTGTGGTGTGTTTGTGCAGAAATTTATGATAAAAATGCTTAAGTCAAGTTGGCATGGAGTTTACTTGAAGATGCTGCTTGAAAGACATGAAAAATATGCATGGCAGAAGCTGTCATTGCCTGGGCATGAAAGGCTTCATGGTAATGATTGCGCAGAACTGAAGAAAAAAAGAAAAGCATTGTCCAGAAGTGTTCACGGCCATGAACAACCATTCAACACATGATTTCTCCAACAAGAAGCGTTCATGGCCTGACCCTGAAAGGCTTCACAACCATGACGCGATGAATAACATAATTTTTATCTTCTTTTTATTTGATTTGTAATGGGCTTGGACCCACTCTTAACCTAACCTTTAAATACGATATTTAGGCTCGAAATTAAGGATCTTTTGGCTGCTACATTGGAGGTTTTGTGTAACACCCTCCTTGGGCATTACTTTATAAACACGTGCGGAAATAAAATTAAAATGATAATTTGCTGGTTGCTTTCGGAAAATAATTTATATAAGTACATAAGCGTCTGAAATTGGGTATAAAAAAATTGTCACGACTCAAAACCTAAACCTTGATCGATACACAGGCTTACTATCCTAGCCTGGCAAGCCTATTTAATTTAAAGATATACTTGAATAAAAGTTAGTAATTTTACGAAAATTTCGACAAAGTCACCTATGTAATTCGGACATCCCAGGTAAAAGAACACCTGCTAAAATAATTGCATTTTCATTCCAGAATTCTAGTTATACCAAATACAACCAGGCAGTAATATGCTAAAAAAAATAGTTACATCAATAAGCTATACATGACCAGAAGGAACAGCTTAGGTTTTCATTCAAAAGATATGCTCTCCGAGCCATAAACATTCCATTTTAAAATCGAGGCTCTCTGAGCCATACTCATACATACTATCAAAAATAATCTAAGTCTCAAACCCTAAGCTTGTCATTCTAAAAGTTATTCCTGAGGAAAACTCACGTGGTCTTTCCACGATCGAGTACTTCATCAAACAACCAGATCTAAGTCTCTGAGTGACTTAGGGAGACTCCTCTGCACCATCTGTACTAAAGTACCTGTGATACAATAGCGAACCGTAAGAAACCTGATATATCCGTAAGGGTGAGATACCGACAAAATGGATATATCACACAACAACCATATACACGATACATACATCACCTCAAAGACATTAACATTTAATTATTATACGTAGATAAAATGACAAGTGGTCATATCAGTGGGTCTCATGCCCGAATCAATCAGCTTTTATAAAGAGAATGCATGACACTTCAATCATCGGGCTCTAAACTTAATCTCATGAGATACCAACACCGTTTTATCATTAAGAAAGAAAGAGCTGATCAGGCTCATACGCCCCATTTGGCAAGTTGTCTCCGTCACCTCATGCACCCGGATCAACATCATCACGAATCCCTTATAACGACCATTCAGATGTATACCTCATCGAATACCACATCTTAAGCGGGTATTCAGATAACTCAAGCACGTCTGCTAAGGGGAAATGCATATGAATAAAAGACTTTTCGTTATCGAGACTTTTCTTTGTGTTCACTCTTTTCCATTGTCGAAGCCCAAAGCTATCGACTATTCACAATTTTCATTACTTGAAAATCAATAACACAGGACACGCAGTCCGAGTGCTCAATCACAACACCTTAGACCGATGCCGCAGTCCGAGGTTGTGGTCGTAGAAACAATTATAATTTTATCCATGTTTTATTTCAACATGATAAGGACTCCTAGCCCATAACAACGAAATTAGGACACACGGTCCTCAATTCCAAAATCAGGACTTCTAGCCTATAATATCACGATTGGGACCCTTGGTCCACAATTCTTGACACGGATCCCAGATCACGTGCATACAAATGAATACTAGAGGCGACGTCTTGCGAACTAGTATTCTCTTTCACATGTGCTTACTTTTCGCTCAGTGAAAATCAAAAACCAAAACAAAACATCGGTCACTTATCCAAGTAACCGGAACGTTTCTAAATCGTTTAGGAGAAAATCTTTTCCCTCACAAAGTCTTTTACAAAACATTTGGAAATTCGTTTGCTTTTGAAATCCTTGATGGAATAAAGTCAAATATTTTCAAAGGGTCTTTCCTTCATAGAACACACCATTCGAAAAGGTTTTCTCTCGTACCAAAACTTTTGATTATAAAAATGTAGTTTCCTTCAACTCAAAATCACTTCAACATTTTTTCTAAAAACCAAGATCTTATTCTTCTGAAGTAAGTACTTTAAACAAGGAACTTTTATAAGTGGACCCAAAACTTTCAAAGTTCTATTCAAGACTTATTAAGCCTTTTAATCCTTATAATCATTGGGCATAGACTCAAGTCCGACTTCACAAACTTCAATCAACAGTAATATATTCACAACAATAATAATATTACAGTTGATGACAATTCATCACATTTATATATATAATTCGTAACACTTTAAATCAAGTAACGTTCAACTTCAAGTAATAATCACAATAGTTCAAGTAAACAAGTCATTCAAGTATTTACTCAATATCACCATAATATTCACAACACTCAATTAAACACATACACACATGCACATGGTCATTGAATATCCCTAGGCAAACTCCCCTTACCTTTGAAGACAAGTAAAGGATCCTCGTCTTAATGCTCACGTTAGTTCCAAGAGTGCAAACTCTACTCCACCAAGTAAGCATAGCCGTGTTCAACATCACAGAGACACAAACCAAGCATGATAACAAACAAATAAATTCACCAATTCAATTTTCATTCTCAAAACATATAATCAAAAGAAACCATACATTTAATTCAGTAAATGGAATCAATTTCTCAATAATATCGATTTGGGTAAAAAGGATCCATAATTAAAATTAGGGAACATTTGATTTGGTTTGAGAGACATGAAATTGAACTTAGAAATCTCAAATTAAAGTTCCTAATTTGAATAAAACATATTCAATTTTATAGAAACACAATTGATTTCAATAAAATCAAATTGGGGTTTAGGGTTCCTAAACACAATTTGGGGAAAACTCATTTGATCAAAGAATAACAAAATTAGTTTAATAAAACACTAATTTATAGTCCCAATTGCATAAAAACATAGTTTAATTTCATATTACAACATGAAATCAAGGAGTTAGGGTTAGGGTTTCAAAATCATATTTGGGGATTTTCAATCTAGAAGAGATTAGAGGGTAAAACACTTACCCAAGATGAAGGAAGAAACAAGGTGGTGGCTGCGGCTTCTCCGGTGGCGATCTGAGTAGAGCAAGGAAGAGGGGAGGAGATGAATGGAGTTGGGGAGGAAGAGAGAGATGGTGTCAAGAGGAAGAAGAGAAAAAGAAAGAAGAAAAGAGAAAGAAGAAGAAAGAAGAAGAAAAAGAAAGAAAGAAAGCAGGGGGGTTTACGGTTCTGATGAGGGAAAGGAGAGGGAATTTTTGTTTTTTTGTATTAGTGGGTACAAAATGAGTGATAAATGTTAAGCCTAAAAATAAACATGTTTTTAGTTTTTGAATCTAAAAATAAATATTGATAAATATATGATTTTGAAATTCAAATTAGAGTAAAGATTAATAGTTGAACCGATCAACTAAGAAAATACTTCATTCAAAATTTAATCTCCGATTAATGTCAAACCAATTTATTTTTAAATCTAAAATTAAATAGAATGAAAATATGGAAATGCTTTTCTCTTAATCATATTATTTAAAACATTTTTCTGTACTGGTAATAATAGTGACAATAACATAAATTATTGTCTAGTAAGTGTGCATTCACTGAAATAAGTCAGTGCTAACGCACCCAATAAAATAAATTGGAAGAGGGTAATTCAATTACTCAAACTAAACCACATAACAAAATAAACACAAACATCCAAATAAAATAATTAATCATATGTGTAAAAACTAGGGTGTTACATTTTGGCTTGAGATTACGATTGCTCTTCTTCTCCATCTCTTATCCCTTTTTTTTTTTGGTTTTTCATGTTTTCCTTATTCAAGATTGTTGTGATTATGTCAATACTTGAGTAGTTCTTCTATTTCTAGGAATTGGGGATATGCCCAATACTTGTTTCATGTCATGAATCGGTAATTTCCCTTGGTTGATTTCAATTTACTTTTGATTTAATTCATATTGCATGAATTACCTGTGAATTTAGTGCGCACTTATTTGCATGTCATAGATATCTAGGATGAACCAAGAGATGAATGCAGGTATTGGATCTATAGGGATTAAAATTAGGACATAAATCACGAGAGTTAGAAGCGGTCCTTCGATGATTCATTGAATTGTCACAAATCTCAGTGGGCCCAATTCAAATACAATTATCATGAAAGTAGGAGTTGGTTTAATTGGGCACGGTTCTTGTATCTAGAGAGGAAACATTAACTATTTTTTGATAAATTCACCTTCAAAGTATTTTAGATAAATTAATATAGGGAAATTCAATTTAATGGTATGAACGGTCTTACGGGTTACCCAATTCCTGGAAATTCCTTTTAAATTTGAAAACACCCAATTTGATTTACTTTTCTATTTTATTCTTTATTTTGTTTAATTGCTACTTTAGTATTTGATTTGTTACTTGATACCAATTTCAAAACCCAATTCTTTTATTTGTTTAGTTTAATTGATTTAAATATTATTTGGTTTTCATAATCACGGTCCCTGTAGATTCAATCTTTTTATTACTCGACGTTGAAACCGTACACTTGTGGATTTACGCTATCAATCTGTTAATTGATAGTGTGATTTTACATCATGTTTTCTATACACTTTTACATGCATTTTCATATAGATTAGGCATTCTTTATTTGATTTTAGTTAGATTTTCCCTTGGAACGAGTGAAGCGGTTTTTGGTGTTGTTTTGCAGGAATTAATGTAAAAATGATCAAAATCAGCCATGATGGAGCCTGGATGAAATAGAGCTTGAAAAGTGAAGAATATGAGCCAAACAGAGCCCATCACGGCCTGGCCGTGATAACCATCACGGCCATGATCAAGCAGAGCAGAAGGCAAAAGTCGGAGTCACCACGGGAAATGCTTGCCCACGAGAGGCTACTCGCCTCGCGAGCCTGAAGACCAATCTGTGCCAGAAATGTCATCTTCTCTGCCTCGCCCCACGAAAGGCTACTCACCTCGCGAGACTGTGGACCAGAAGCCATCACGCCCAGTCCCTGATACTCATCACGGGCGTATTTGAGAAGAACCTTCTTGCCTCGCCTCGCGAGCCACTCTCACCTCGCGAGAGATCCAATCTCGAAACAACGAGATTTTTAACATTCGCCTCGCGAGCCAGGTCACGCCTCGAGCGCAGCAGAGTCCGATTGGTATAAATTGCTGTTTTAGGAAGCGTAATGAGGAGTTTTTAGAGTTTTTGGAGGGGGGCACTTGGAGGCACTTGGAGGCTGCGGCTAGACTAGGGTTCCAACCCTAAAAGGGAGCTGAGTTAGGGGGTTGCTGTGACGACGGTGGAAAGCTCCCATGGAGCCTCTTCTCTCCTCTTCTCCTATTTCTCTGGTTTGTCTTTCTCTGTAATTATGAGTAGCTAATCCTAGTTTGTTGGGATTAGATGTAACTAAACTAAACTTCATGTATTTATCTTGACTGATTAATCTGTGTTCATGCCTTCGTATTAGTGTTTAATTTTTGTACTTAATGCTTGTTGTGGCTAGCACCCCCATGACTCGATTTGTGTTTTGATATGCAATTGGGAAATTCGTATTAGAACCAGAATTGAATTTAATCACCTAGTAACCCTTGCGTCTAGGAATGGAGTTTGGTTTACTAGTAATCGCGTAATCCCTAATCCTAATGCGAGTTCATTAATCTAGGCCACCTAAGGAATTAGGGTCTATTAGTGGATTTAGGCTCTTGTCATCCGAGGAATCGGGGCTTGAGTAGTTTAGTGGATTGATTTTAATATCTGAAGCATGAATGAGAGGTATCTAGTCCTGGTATTGCATGAGGTAGAGGTTTGGTGAAGTCTAGTCCCAACATATCCTTTCTGCACTCCAAGTGTTTGTTAAAAGTTCCCAAAAAGACAAAAAAAGATTTTATTCCTTTGTTTTGTTTGTTTTGATTTCTCTTCATAGTCTAGATAGTTGCTAAGTTTGTGAGTTGGTAATTGACATCCAATCCCCGTGGATACGATAACCGGTCTCACCACGGTATTACTTGCACGACTGGGTATACTTGCCCAGATCCGTCAACAAGTTTTTGGCGCCGTTGCCGGGGATTGGTTTTGCCAATATCATTAGTAACAAAGGAGGCAACTAATTTAGACATTTTTATCTTTTATTTTTCTGTATATATTTGATCTTTTTGTTTTGAGTTTTGTTTGTGTCAGGTGGATGGAATTCATGAACAACTATCATTATCCATCTGATGAGGAAGCCTCAAGTCACACTTGGGAGGACAACTGGTGTTGGGAAGATTGCCCAGAATTGGCAATTTTTGATATCCCAGCACAAATTGATAGTGTGACGGGGAGGGTTGTATACAGATGCTCCAAGGAGGAATGGGAAACCCTCTGTTCGTATTTACCACCTCCACCACCATGCATGATTCCCATAGAGCCACATGAAGCGGAATTTGAGCAAAATACGGCTGTGGGGATGGATCAAATTGAAGATGAAGTGATGGTGGTAAGCAAATCACAAGAAGAGGAATTACCTTTCATGCACCCTTGGGGAGGAACAAGTGAGAAGACAGGGCATTTGGAAAGCACTCCCTCCACCATGCTTGCTGAATTTACTGCATTAAATAAATATGTTGGCTTGCATGCATGTGTGGACACTGGTAAGTTAGCCCCTTCCACTTGTCTGTCAAACTTCCTGGTGAAAATGACATTTGACCCGCTAGGAAGTGAGTGCATTATTGTAGTTAAAGAGGTCAATGGTGCTTTCACACAATGGCTAGGTGGAACCGTGGATAGAGTCATACTGCTGCTACAATCGCCACTCCACAAGCCATTTGATCCAGGTGGAGGATCCTAGAACGTCAAGCTAGTGACGTTAAAGAAGCGCTTATTGGGAGGCAACCCAACTTTTCTATTCCTTTTTCCTTTTGTTTTTTATTTTTAACTCTTGAATAATTTGAGAAGATCAAGAGTTTTCTTTTACTAATAAAATTGTTAAGTGATTTCAGGGAAAGAAGGAAGGAAGAGCAAGAAGGCAAGAAAAAGCAAAGTCGGCACCCATCACGGTCGTGACCCAATTCTCATGCGGTTCATTCTGACTAGGCATGTGAACCAGCACCCGCTACCGCCTCGGTAAGCCGTTCCATTTTTCTTTCCTCTCTCCGACTTGATTGTTTACATTGGGGACAATGTAAATTCTTAAGTTTGGGGTAGGGGTATTTTGCATTTGCATTGTTCATGTTGCATTCATATAGTCTTGTATGATAGCTTTGCATGATCACATGATTAGATTGCTCTTGCTTAGATAATGCATCCAATTGTAAGAACTAAGTGCCAAATAAATTGTGATGGTGAATTGTTGAACCCATTTTTTTTTTCTTTCTTGTGATAAGGCTACAAATGAAAATGTTTGAGATAATCTTGGATAGTTGATAATTAGCATATGGTTCAGTAGATTTGTGTTTCTCATTGATTTTTGAACTACTAATATGTGAGATTTTGAGCCAAAAAGGGGTACTCACTAAATTTTACCCCATTCTTTGTGTTAGAGTGTTATTCCTCTTGGATGTTATTCTCTAGAACTTTACTTAAAACCGTTTCAAAGCTTAAAAATTTTTGAAATCTTTTTTGAAAATGATTGAGGCACTAGGTATTTTTCCGGCCTTCTGAGCTTTGAACGACTAAATGCTACCCCTTACTTGCCCAATTTTGAGCCTGAAAGAATAAAATACTTTTCTTGGTACCCTGGAATAATTTGATGAATGATGCTTGATAGGATACCTTCTAAAGTATTACAAAAGGGCAAAAAGGTAGTTGAAAAAAGTTTGGGATGAAAGAATCAGAAAAATATTTCTCTTGAAGTAAAAATCTCCCCTTATCCAAGCAAAAGAAAAACAAATGAAAAAGAAAAAATAAATAGAGAAGGGGATGACAAAAAGAAAAATGAGAAATAAAATGAAAAGAAGAAAGAAAGGTGGCGAAAGTGAATTGAAACCCAAAAGGATAGTTTAGAAGGTGTCATGATTTGCAATGCTTGATGATTTTGTTTAACCCTTTTGAAATATCCTTTTCTTGATGTCCCCACCTAAAGTTGAATCCCATGGCCACGTTACAACCAAAGCAAAAGACCTCTTGATTAATAAAGTAGAGATTTGGTTGATAGTCAAGCCTATGGTAGAATTCTTTCCTTGAGGAAAATAGAGCGAATTGTCACATACCCCTAAACACTTGAGTGAGGTAGAAAGAGAGCCAAGCAAATGAACAAGCTTGGGGTGATCTTCATGTGAGAAAGAGTGCCCGAATCAGTGAGAATATGAGTCTAGGGAACCTAAGCGTCTAATTGGACTTGAACCGATTGTCTCTTGCTGAATTATTTGAAATGCCTATTGCTTGGATTATTTACTCGGGTTCTGGGTTCACTATCCATGCTTTGATTATATATCTCTTCTGGCCCTAGTGATTGCTTGAGGACAAGCAATTGAATAAGCTTGGGGTGATTTGATAGTGTGATTTTACATCATGTTTTCTGTACACTTTTACATGCATTTTCATATAGATTATGCATTCTTTATTTGATTTTAGTTAGATTTTCCCTTGGAACGGGTGAAGCGGTTTTTTGGTGTTGTTTTGCAGGAATTAATGTAAAAATGATCAGAATCAGCCATGATGGAGCCTGGATGAAACAGAGCTTGAAAAATGAAGAATATGAGCCAAACAAAGCCCATCACGGCCTGGCCGTGATGACCATCATGGCCATGATCAAGCAGAGCAGAAGGCAAAAGTCAGAAGCTGTCACGGGAAATGCTCGCCCCGCGAGAGGCTACTCGTCTCGCGAGCCTGAAGACCAGCTTGTGCCAGAAATGTCATCTTCTCTGCCTCGCCCCGCGAAAGGCTACTCGCCTCGCGAGACTGTGGACCGAGAGCCATCACGCCCGTGCCCCGATACTCATCACGGGCGTATTTGAGAAGAACCTTACTGTCTCACCTCGCGAGCCACTCTCGCCTCGCGAGAGATCCAATCTCTGAAACAGCAGATTTTTAACATTCGCCTCGCGAGCCAGGTCTCGCCTCGCGAGAGCGCGCAGAGTCTGATTGGTATAAATTGCTGTTTTAGGGCAGAATGAGGGAGTTTTTAGAGTTTTTGGAGGGGGCACTTGGAGGAACTTGGAGGCTGCGGCTGGACTAGGGTTCCAACCCTAAAAGGGAGCTGAGTTAGGGGGTTGCTGTGACGACGGTGGAAAGCTCCCATGGAGCCTCTTCTCTCCTCTTCTCCTATTTCTCTGGTTTGGCTTTCTCTGTAATTATGAGTAGCTAATCCCAGTTTGTTGGGATTAGATGTAACTAAACTAAACTTCATGTATTTATCTTGACTGATTAATTTGTGTTCATGCCTTCGTATTAGTGTTTAATTTCTGTACTTAATGCTTGTTGTGGCTAGCACCCCCATGACTCGATTTGTGTTTTGATATGCAATTGGGAAATTCGTATTAGAACCGGAATTGAATTTAATCACCTAGTAACCCTTGCATCTAGGAATGGAGTTTGGTTTACTAGTAATCGCGTAATCCCTAATCCTAATACGAATTCATTAATCTAGGCCACCTAAGGAGTTAGGGTCTATTAGTGGATTTAGGCTCTTGTCATCTGAGGAATCGGGGCTTGAGTAGTTTAGTTGATTGATTTTAATATCCGAAGCATGAATGAGATGTATCTAGTCCTGGTATTGCATGAGGTAGAGGTTTGGTGAAGTCTAGTCCCAACATATCATTTCTGCACTCCAAGTGTTTGTTAAAAGTCCCCAAAAAGACAAAAAAAGATTTTATTCCTTTGTTTTGTTTGTTTTGATTTCTCTTCATAGTCTAGATAGTTGCTAAGTTTGTGAATTGGTAATTGACATCCAATCCTCGTGGATACGATAACCGATCTCACCACCATATTACTTACACGACTGGGTATACTTGCCCAGATCCGTCAACATTAATCCAGTAAGAGGAGTGATTTGGTTGGTTGAAGAAAAATAAGAATCTCAAGGACATATTTGAAAAATTGAAAAAGGCAAACCAAAATATTCAAGTATACTCTTTATCTTTTAGTATAGATAGCAAGGTTGCCAAAATTGCCATAATAGAATTTTCGTCAAACATCTCTAGTAGAAAAAGAGACTCACCCACTACCTAATAATTGACAAAACTTTTATAGGAGAGCGTTGCAGTAATAATAATCCCTCTCCTTCTCCACCATAGAAATTAGCTATCCCTTTCATTCTCATTTATATACTTGAAAAATTGGAAGAAAACAACTTCTAAACCAAGAGAGATGAAGAGAGGTTGGTAGAGAGTGAAACCTTGTAAACACATAGAGCACCCTCACTACCGTCCAGATCTCCTATCAATGTCGTGCCTCCGCCATCTAGCTGCGAACTCGCTGGAGCACCACTGTCTAGAACCATGCACCCACGCATTTGTTGGAACACACATAGAGATGAAGAAAATACTTATCCAAAAATCAAAAGAGATGAAGAAATAAAGGAAATGGAACAAAGAAAAGGAGATGTGGTTAACAAAAGCAAGAGTTTTCTAGGAAGAAAGAAAAAAGAAGAGAGAAGAGGGAAGAGGGAAGAGATAAGAGAGAAGGAGAAAGAAGGTTTGAAAGAGGCTTCTCAAAAAAAGATGTGAAACGTGATCTAGATAGAATATAGAGAAGATAGATTGGAGTGAAAAATTTACCCTCATTTAAGGACATGTGTCCGAGTCTCAGCATAGGGTAATTTAGAGATTTTCCCGGGCCTTGAAATGTTTATATATAAAGTAGAAGTGTATTCTCATTTCTTTGGCGTCTTGTTGCCACCACTTCAAGTGGAAAAACAAAAATTCAAAACAATGTATGATGCTGATGCAATTCATTTACTTTTATCTAAATTATACTGCGTCTATTACAAGTAATGGTTTTAAATTTGGACTACTTGTTGAATTGGTTTTAAAAAAAAAAACAAATGCTAATGAGTGCTTTAAGAGTATCTCCAATAGCCAATATTTAAGTAATCCATTTTGTGTTGTTTATCTCCTTTGTGGGCTTCATTGTTTCATGTCATATTTAAGCAACTCATCATACCTTTATTCCAATATACCTATTTAAGCAACCTTTAAGCAACTCACATTTTTATACTTGTTTATTTTCACTTAATTTTGCTTTAATTTAAAATATTAATTCATAAGCAACATATCCTTGAAATTTGAGCAAAATTTATTTATTTTTATTCATAAGCAACTCATCTTTGTGATTCCTTATATAAGCAACTCGTCCTTATTTTAAATAACTCACATTGCCACATAGATCAATTTCAATGGGGAAAAAATTTAAATAATAGTTCCTTATTTGGCATATAGATTTAAGAACTCAATAAACAACCCCATTGGAGATTCTCTAAGGATATTGTTTAATAAATCTAAAAAAGTAAGTTTTTATGGAAAACGATGTAATCAACTCTCACCGGAAGATTTATACTTAGTTTTTCAATGAATAATTACATTGTTTGTACTCCTTAAACAATGTCCTTAGGACACTCGTTAACAAGACTAACAAAAATTTAATTTATGATTTGTTGATTTAATTATAGTTGAATTGGTAATAATTATATTTATATTGAATATCATATAATATGTTCAATAACAAATAGATTCAATTGGTATGCATTATTAGTGTAAAATTTCTTATATTGTCAAATATCATAAATTTTCATATAATTAAAAATGTTTGACTCTTATTGTTTTTCTTTTGTGCACCAAGGATATCATCCAACTAATAGTCAGAGACTAATTATCCCTTTTGAAGTGTAGTGATCAACAAAGTCTTTTCTATACACAGATAGGAGTCAAACCCCTGACATCATGCTTACGAAAACCAATTATCTATCAACAATGTCAAGCCTTGTTGGTTGTTTGATTCTTATTCTAATTACCTTAAAATTCATTCATATCATCATTTTTGATTTGTTGACATTATAAAAATATTTACACTAACAATACATACAAATTAAACTCATAATAAATTAATATACTAATATTTCATAATATGTTGTTTAATACTTTAAAATGACGTTATGTGATAAATGAAACATTTTGTCACGACCCAAATTTGGCATTCATGACCGGCCAGGGCTAAGGTCGTCTACCTAGCCCCGAAGCCTAGCATCAACCTTTACTTGGAAACTTCTTCCTTACTTACAATGTGACACTAGGTTCTAACTTAAATAACTTTTCAAAAACAAAGTTTCACAAGATCCATTATATACAACAGAGTTGTTCTTTTCCGATAAAGAGAAATTCTTTCATCAATACATACATCATGTAAACACTTAAATCCTAATTAGTCTATAAACTTATATGACAACATAGCCTTGAAATCCTCTACAGCAGTCATTGGGTATCCTTGAATTCTTTTTGTTAAGAAGGACATGTGGCTAAAAGGTTAAAACAAAAGGGTGAGTTTGAAACTCAGTGAGGGATACCCCTTCTGAAACAAGAATCAATAATCAATAAGTAAAACATCAATTAACAACGAATCAATAAACATAATATCTAGTTAAGAAACTTACATATCCTAAAGTCTAATAACTTGTACATTTAACAATGAGGGTTCCTCATCGGAATGCCTATGTTTCCCATCATAAGTCAATTATTTCCATTATCCTCATGTGGGTGAAACCCACATCATTTTTCTTTCCATAACCATGGCACCATGACACCATCATTCCACTTTCACGCTTTGGGAATACTTTATCCCTTCAATCATTCCCCCAAAAGTTCCATCATTTCAGAATGCAACCATTCTCAATAAGAAACATGTATCAACAATCACAGGCACAACAAAATCTTCACGTACTCCGAAATAGACATTTCAGCGATTAACAATTCAATTCATGATGATTGTATCATATTCTAACATCAGCATATATTTTTAGGATCAAACTCAATATAAAGTGCAGACCATAACTATCTCAATATCCAAGTGTCCTTGCAACCTCATAACCAATGTTAACCTTATTTATAACTCTCCCACAAAATAGCCAATTATCTCATTTCACAAAATTATGGGTACTCATCGTGTTCTATATAATTTGCAACCATTCACGTTCATGTTTAAAGCATAAACCAAGAATCCAAATAATGACACAAGTTAATTCGTATGTATATTGTTCATCTCTTGGCAATCATAAAATATCTCAAATGGTCTATCATCATCCTCTCTTTGTACAACAATGATATCCTAGAGATTTACAAATTTATAAGGTATATAAACTAAACGTTTCTCAATAATGATCATAAACGTCACAATTTATTTCTCTTTTATATTTTTCACAAGAAGTCACATTCTAACCAATAGGGTACTACCTCCCTTTTTTTTTTATCAAGCTCAAACACTTTTCCAAGGTATGATCAATTCAAGTTTTCACACAAAGAGAACTAAGTTCTAATTCATGAATCACTTAGCAAAAATGGTAACCTTAGTACTATACTAAAACAAGGGTAAACCATGATCTAACATGCCAAAAATAAATCAATTAATGAAACAAAATGCATAATCCCATTCACATAGATATGTTCATCTAGAAGACATGTTCCGCATGTGCACCAAGCATTACATACAAGGTTTTGTTAAACTATATCCTCGTGCTATTCAACTTGGAAAGCTAACGTCAACTCCTGCGTAACTTGAGATAAAAAGTTCCTATTGACATAAGGTATGTGTTATTGAAAAGATAAGTCATCAAGATACTATCAATTAAAATATCAAAAGATGCAGGTGACTGGAAAATGTCCAATTTTATTTGCAATCATGCATTGCTCCGCATAATTATTGCAGAATAGGAAGTTTCGGCAATACCATTACTCTCGCATCGCATAACTCTTCTCACAGATGTCCAAATCACACACCATTTTGTTCAATTGAAAGCTAAGACACACATTTAAATGCCACGAAAATAAATATTGGAACTTTTGGAATTGTCAGTCAATACATATTTGGTTTCAAAGTTGACCTTCGTGTTGCAGAATTCACTTCTGACAGCCTGACTTTCGAGTGGCATAACTTAGGCTACCGAAGCCCTTTTGACCTGATTCCAACGGGTAAATAAAGCTAAGACATATTATTTTAATTTGTAAAATTTTAGAATCTTTGGTCATCACATGAACTCCCAGAAACGCATTATGCAGAAGTGCTTTTCTGCTATGACAGATTCTGACCTGTCTAGCATCGAATTCGTATATCTCAGGATGTAGAGGCCCAACTGAATTGGTTGTAATGTCATTCGAAATCTAAAGCACAGTAGTATCTATGTACAAATTTTCAGAATTTTTCGTTGAGTAAATTATTACAGTTTATTTAAAGTTTGGTCAAGGTTTTGGACAAAAATACATGTCATCAAGAAGCATGTTAAATTATGGTTTGTGGCTTACCCCCAACACTTGGTCACTCAAACTCAAGTTTCTTAACTTGATTTATCTTCAAACAAGGTCACCAACCATATATTTTATATCAAACTTAATTTTGTATATTTCCATTGCGTATTTTAAGCTTAGATACTTTTACCCAATGAATTTTCGTTCAAAGGAATTAGGGTTCAAAACCCATTTCACGACACCTATGACCACTCATCCATATCCTTATAAAAACCACAATCTTAACATCTAAGTCAAAGGTTTATCATAACCAAAATACAACTTTAAATCATCAAGGGAAACTTGTAAAGTTTCAAACTTTTTCAACACCCATAATCAAGAAAACTCTAACTCTATCACTGGAGTTCTTTACCCCCAATTTCTAGGGTTTAACCCATCAATTATAACCTTGATATTCCTTTAAATTTCATGGATGTAAACATCAATAAACAAAATTAAACCAAAACAAACTAAATAGGACACTGAAATCCCTCACCTTTGGGTTTCTTATCAAACCATTGAGTTAACTCGGTTTTGGGGGTGAGGAGGTGTTTCCCCCCTAACTGGTCACGGCCTAGCCGTGATGCCCATCACGACTAGTGACTGTCACCGAGCCAGACCCCCACAAGTCAAAATCTGTCACGGCTTAGCCGTGATGAGCATCACGGCCGTGACAGACCAAAAATTGAAGAAGCGCCCAAGGCAGAATCCATTACGGCCTGGCCGTGATGGCCATCACGGTCGTGACGCGCATTACTTGGACCAGAAGCAACTGATTTGGATCTAACTTGAGTTAGATTGGGATTCAAACTTCCCAAATCTATAAATAAGGCATCTGGGCAGAGGCAAAAAAAGGACTTTGGGCTGCTACTCTTAGGCTATAATTTGGGATCTCTCTTCTTCTTCTCCTCTCTTCTCTTATTTTTATTTTCATGTTGTTGTTAACCAAGCTTGTCATCACCATGACAAGACTTGAGTAGTAGTTTAATTTCTAGGGATTGGGACTAGGCCCAAGGTTTGTTTATGGCAATAAATTGATGTTATATCTTTGTTAATTGCGATTTTGCTTTAGATCTGATTTCTAGTGTTTTAATTACTTGTAAATCTGGTGCGCACTTATTTGCATGTTGTAGACATTCTAAGGAGGAACCTAGCGGTGAACTTAGGTGTCAGATCTATAGAATCAGACTTAGGACTGAAATCACGAGAGTTAGAAGTCGTCCTTCGAGGATTAACGTATTGTCACGAAACGTAAAGGGTCCAATCTAAATTCGACTACCATGAGAGTAGGGGTTGGTTTAATTGGGCACGATTTTTGTAACCCGAGAGGGAGCTTAAACTATTTGAGGATAAATTCGCCTTCAAGGCATTTTCGATAATTAACAAAGTGTAATCAATTTAGTAACATAATCAATCTTGTAGGTAACCCAAATTCCTTGGAATCCATTTAGATATGAAAAACCATAAACTGATTTACTTTCTGTTTTACTTGATTATGATTTTGTGTTATCTCTTATTTTAAATATCAAAAACCATTTCAAATCCTATTTTTATAGTCCAGTTTTATCAATTTAATAATTAGTTGCGATTTGAGATCACGGTCTCTGTGGGATCAATATCTTTTTATTACTTGGCGACAATCCGGTACACTTGCCGGATCGCACGTGCACTCGCACGACATCACTTACCCATGAAGTGAAGATGATGGAGAGGGTGAGGAGCTTGCCCTAACTCTCCTTCCTTCTCTTCCTCGAGTCTTTATTGGAAGGTTTTGTTGAAACTCAAACAAAACAAAATGAAGAGTTTAGACAACAAGGTAGGGCAGTAAACGAGGCAATAAAAGAGCTAGCATCCAAGGTAGATAACTTAGCCATCCATAACAAGATGCTAGAAACTCAGATTGCCCAACAAGCCAGCACATACTCCAGACCTAAGGGTACGTTCCCGGGGCAACCCGAAGCTAATCCCAATGAGCATTGTAATGCCATATACTTGAGGGATGATAAGCTTGGGGTGGTTGACATGGATGTGGAATGTGAGGAGGACATGAGCGAGGATGTAAAGCAAGAACCAAAGTATGTCCCTCCACCACCGTATCAACCCCCAATACCTTTCCCACAAAGGTTGGACAAGAGAAAGCAAGCATAAATAGAAACTAAAAGCTTAATTGAGGAGCACAATGTCATGATAAAAACTAATATGCCTCCTAAGCTGAATGACCCGGGTAGTTTCTCTATCGCTTGCTCAATTGAAAAGGTATAAATAGACCAAGCCTTATGTGACTTAGGGGCTAGTGCGAGCTTGATGCCGCTCACTATCTTGGAAAGGTTGGGAACCAAAGAGTTGAGTCCATTCAAATTCTCCTTAAAATTTGTGGATGACTCAACTAGAACTCCTCTAGGCATACTAGAGAATGTTCCTGTAAAGGTAAGGTAACTTTTCATCCCTACTGATTTCTTGGTATTGGATATGAAAGGGAATTCTGAATTCCCCATCATTTTAGGAAGGCATTTCTTGGCCACCACTGGAGCAATAATAGACGTAAGGAATGACAAACTCTCTCTGAATGTAGAGGAAGGTAGGGTAGGTTTTAAATTGACTAACTCATATAACAACCCTCCTTTTGTGAGTCATATGTGCAAGATCGATATAACGTCTCCAGTGGTAAAGGAAGAGCTCAACATGGAAGCAACTCCGAAGATTTGCATGGAAAATGATGCACCCAGTAGTGATGAAGTTGGAGTTGCTGATCATGTGGTAACAAAACTTCCGCCGGGAGGGAGTAAGGCCATGAAGCTTAGAGTGAAAAGAGCGAAGAGGAAGCGCAATTGGCCATTTGAGCAGAATCGGCTCTTTGAAGGAGTCCCATGGAAGAGAAGTGTTCCTACACTTCTACGCCCAGCCGACCCCGGTAGACTGAAGGAAGTATGGTCAAGCTTAAAACCATAAATAAGCGCTTCTTGGGAGGCAACCCAAGCTTTCTTTCCCTTTTCCCTTTGTTTTTGAATTTAGCTCTTGAATAATTTTAGAAGATCAAGAGGAAAAAAATCATAAATTAATAGATTTTTCAAGTGTTTTCAGGTTAAAAAGTAAAGGAAGAGCAAAAAGGGCAGAGACTAATAAAGTCAGAAGTCATCACGCCTGTCACGGCCGTGATGAGCTAACCAGAGAAGTCAGAAAGCATCACGGCTAGGCTGTGATACAGGTCACGGCCGTGATAGGCCAACTCCTGAAGACAGAATTGATCACGGCCTGCCCGTGATAACCATCACGGCCGTGATACATTTTCCAACAAGTTTTTGACTGGCATGTGAGCCAACACCCGCTACCACCTCGGTGAGTTGTTCCATTTTTCTCCTCTCTCCGACTTGATTATTTTACATTGGGGACAGTGTAAGTTTTTAAGCTTGGGGTAGGGGTATTTATGCATTTTTGCATTTTTCATGTTGCACTTATATAGGCATAGTTTTGCATGATCACATGATAAGATTGCCCTTTGCTTAGAGTTTGCATCCAATTGTGAGAACTTGGTGCCAAATAAATTGAGATAGTGAATTTTTGAACCCAATTTTTTTATTCTTGTGATAAGGCTAAAAAATAAAAATGCTTGAGATGATCTTTTGATAGTTGATAATTAGCATGTGGTTCTCTAGATTTGTGTTTCTCACTGATTTTTGAACTACTAAATGTGAGATTTTGAGCCAAAAAGAGGTACTCACTAAATCTACCCCATTCTTTGTGATTGAGTGTTTTATTCCTCTTGGATTGTATTCTCTAGAACTTGACTTGAAACCATTTTGAAACATAGAAATTTTTGAAAACATTTTTGAAAATGATTGAGGCACTAGGTATTTTGTCAGCCTTCTGAGCATTGATTAATTAAATGCTACCCCTTAGTTTCCCAATTTTGAGCCTAAAAGAATAAAATACTTTTCTTGGTACCTTGAATTATTTTAATGAATGATGCTTGGTATGGCACCTTTTAAAGTATTGCAAAAAGGTAGTTTGAAAAAAAAATATAAAATTATGGGATAAGGAAGTAGAAAAATATTTCTCTTGAATTGAAAAATCTCTCATTCTCCAAATAAATCAAATAAAATAAATAAAAAAAATATGGAGAAGGGGACGACAAAAAGAAAGTGAGAAATAAAGTAAAAAGAAGGAAAGAAAGGTGGAAAAATGAATCAAAGCCCAAAAAGGTATTTTAGAAGGTGTCATGCTTTGAAATGTTGATATTCTATTTAGCCCTCTTGAAGTTTCCTTTTCTTGATTTCCCCACCTAACGATTAGTCCCATGGCCCCATTACGACCAAAGTAAAAGACCTCTTGATTCTTTTGTGTTTTCATTAATAAAGTGGAGATTTGGTTAATAGTCAAGCTTATGGTAGAATATATTCCTTGAGAAAATTGAGCGAATTGTCATATTCCCTTAAACACTTGAGTGAGGTGAGAAGAGTGCCCGAATCAGTGAGAATATGGATTTAGGAAACCTAAGCTTCTAATTGAACTTGAAATTTATTGTCTCTAGGTTTCTTATTTGAATAAGTCTGTTACTTGGATTAGCTACTCGGGTTCTTGGTTCACTATCCACGTTCTAATTATTTATATCTTCTGGCCTTGGTGATTGCTTGAGGACAAGCAAAATCTTAAGCTTGGGGTGATTTGATGAGTGTGAGTACACCTCATATTTGTTTATCATTTTGCATGCATTTTCATATAGTTTAGGCATATTTAATTTGATTTTTGGTTAATTTTACCTTGGAACGGGTAAGGCGGTTTTTGTGGTGTTGTTTTGCAGAAATTAAGGATTAAATGCTCGGGATCAACCATGATGGAGCTTGGATGAAGATGGGGCTTGAAAAGTGAAGAAAATGAGCCAAGCAGAGCCCTTCACGACTTAGCCGTGATGACCATCACGGCCATGATCGAGCAAAACTGAAAAGAAAGAAGGCAAAAGTCAGAACTGGTCACGGCCTAGTCATGATGCCCATCACGGTCGTGACTCGTCACCGAGCCGGACACCCCCACAGTCAGAATCTATCACGGCCTAGCCGTGATGAGCATCACGGCCGTGACAGACCAAAAATTGAAGAAGCTCCCAAGGCAGAATCCATCACGGCCGTGACGCGCATTACTTGGACCAGAAGCAACTGATTTGGATCTAATTTGAGTTAGATTGGGATTCAAACTTCCCAAATCTATAAATAAGGCATCTGGGCAGAGGCAAAAATAGGACTTTGGGCTGCTACTCTTAGGCTATAATTTGGGATCTCTCTTCTTCTTCTCCTCTCTTCTCTTATTTTTATTTTCATGTTGTTGTTAACCAAGCTTGTCATCACCATGACAAGGCTTGAGTAGTAGTTTAATTTCTAGGGATTGGGGCTAGGCCCAAGGTTTGTTATGGCAATAAATTGATGTTATATCTTTGTTAATTGCGATTTTGCTTTAGATCTGATTTCTAGTGTTTTAATTACTTGTAAATCTGGTGCGCACTTATTTGCATGTCGTAGACATTCTAAGGAGGAACCTAGCGGTGAACTTAGGTGTCGGATCTATAGAATCAGACTTAGGACTGAAATCACGAGAGTTAGAAGCCGTCCTTCGAGGATTAACGAATTGTCACGAAACGTAAAGGGTCCAATCTAAATTCGACTACCACGAGAGTAGGGGTTGGTTTAATTGGGCACGGTTTTTGTAACCCGAGAGGGAGCTTAAACTATTTGAGGATAAATTCGCCTTCAAGGCATTTTCGATAATTAACAAAGGGTAATCAATTTAGTAACATAAACAATCTTGTAGGTAACCCAAATTCCTAGGAATCCATTTAGATATGAAAAACCATAAACTGATTTACTTTCTGTTTTACTTGATTTTGATTTTGTGTTATCTCTTATTTCAAATATCAAAAACCATTTCAAATCCTATTTTTATAGTCCAGTTTTATCAATTTGATAATTAGTTGCGATTTGAGATCACGGTCTCTGTGGAATCGATATCTTTTTATTACTTGGCGACAATCCGATACACTTGCCGGATCGCACGTGCACTCGCACGACATCACTTACCCATGAAGTGAAGATGATGGAGAGGGTGAGGAGCTTGCCCTAACTCTCCTTCCTTCTCTTCCTCCCCTTCTTCTCTCCATTCCTCTTCTTTTCTTCCTTCTCAATGCCAAACCCGTATGCCCTCTTACCCCCCTCTATTTTGTTAAGTCTCTAAAATGTCTGATGTGCATTTCTCTAAGTTTTGATGAGAACTAAACATTGGTTAATGATTTAATTAACCTTCATATTGGTTGCTAACCTGTCTATCAAGTGTGCAGATTTAATAAGAGAATCTCACGTCCAACACAAGTGATTGAAACGCACGTCCAACACTATAGTGATTGAAGCGCACGTCCAAAACGCAAGAGATAGAAACTCGCGTCCACTAAAGTGATGAAAGCCAACATCCATTAAAGTATCAGAATGGCTCGTCCAATGACGTGGCAAATGGAGCTCCTCCATTAAGGTGTCAGAATGGTCCGTCCAATGACGTGGCAGATGGTGCTCGTCCATTAAGGTATCAGAATGGTCCGTTCAATGACGTGCCAGATGTAGCTCGTCCATTAAGGAATCAGAATGGTTCGTCCAATGACGTGGCATATGGAGCTCGTCCACTAAAGTGCAAGAGGCTTTCGTCTCGTCCACTAAAGTGCAAGAGGCTCTCATCTTCTAAAGTAACAGAGGCTCTCGTCCACTAAAGTAACAGAGGCTCTCGTCCACTAAAGTAACTGAGGTGCTCGTCCACTAAAGGTGACAAAAGCGCTCGTTCACACTAGTCTTTGGACATGCTGAGTCCTTAATATGGAGCTCGTCTACTAGCCCGAATAAAAACTCAAAAGGCTAGATAGACGTGGTTATTTTCAAGATGGAAGCACTTATCTTATAAACGCGAATTCTATAAGGATTATCAGAATCGTATTTCAAGAACCAGAAAGAGACTTGAAGCCTTCTCTCCTACTCAGTTTCATGATTATCAAGAAAAGTCAGAAGTTACTCTCTCAAGCAACCTTGGATAATCAGAGCCAAAGACCAGTTAAAGAATGCTTCCAACATGCTTTATTCCCTAGTACCTTTGGTCCTTACACGAAAAGGGAAGTGTGCTCATCAAAATACAAAAAGCTCTCTGCACAACTCTAATATGACTGTATCACGATGCATAAAGCCACGATCCTTCATGTTAGAGTACAACCAACGACTCTATTGCATTAATGACTGCCCAGAACGACTCTATTGCATTTAATGAAGTTCTGCTTGAAGCCAACATCTGAGGGAATGTCTCTAACGGATCCTAAATGCTTGAATATTATAAATACAGAAGTCATTGAAGATGAAGAAGTGTGAGAGTTGCTGGAGCTACTACTTCTGCTACACTTGATGAAAAATGAGAGGATCGCCATCTTCCATCTCAACAGAAATCATCCTCAATGTAAACATTCTATATTCACTCAAGTGAGTGTTATGAGAGATTTCTTTTATTAGTTCTGAAGTGCTTAAAAATATATCCACTCTTGTGAGTGTAGGAAGAACTCATCTCTGTACTTCATTGTAAAATCACTCCATGAGTGTTGTGAGATTTTCTCTATGTAACCTTCATCAAAATCCAGTGAGCCTGGAGAGACTGGGTGAAAATAATACTTGCAACAGCCTGGAGAGGTTGGTTAAGAACAATACTCAATGAGCCTAGAGAGGCTAGGTGTGCAAATAATACTTGCAACAGTTTGGAGAGGCTGGTTAAGAACAATACTCAATGAGCTTGGAGAGGGTAGGTGTGCAAAGACTACTCATTGTAATTATCTGATGTGATATTAGAGAAAAACTCAGCTACTGCTAGGGACTGGATGTAGCTCATCGTTTATATGAGTGAACCAGGATAAATCTTGTTGTTTATTTTCTCTCTACCCTTATCTCCTTATCTTTGTTGTTTTATGTATTTTCAACAAAGTTTTCTAACTGATTTTAAGCTTTATGTTCTAAGCTATTTTCAAATGTTTTTATCCGCTAGATGTTGTCTAACCGGTTAATGTTTAGTCTAAGATAAGTAGACAAGTGAAATGCTTTATCTTCCTTATTTCCAAACTGGTTAAAAATATGTTATTAGTTTTGTTAGATGGTTTTTAAATTATCTTCTTTTATCCATCTACACTCTTTTTATTTGAAAAACTCTGATTTATGCTTTGTTGTTCAGTAAAAATTTTTAAATTTATATTATCACCCAATTCACCCCCCCCCCCTCTTGTGTGATGGTTGCTTTGACCTAACATATTTAACCACTTTAAGATTTGCAAAAGGGTCCCTAAACACTACTTTTGGGCCCCTGAGGCCTTCCCCTAAGTGGGGAGGGTCATTTTTACAAAAATAGGCTCACAATGATAACTTGTTTTGTATATTTAGCTCATCCTTAAGTCTATCGTGTCATAATTTCACATGAACTGTTAGAATACCTAAATACGTGTTGCAATATCTAAATAAAAAAATTTCACACTTTCCATTTGCGTTTACAATTTCGTTCGCATTGTTTGATTTTTTTTTTATTATTATTTTCATGGTCATAAAAATCTCCCCCCCCCCCCCCCCCCCTAAAGAATTCGTCCTCGAATTTTGAAAGTTTAGGTATTTACTTGTCCCTCTACCATTTCTTTGATTTAAATCCCACTTCGTTCAGTCACCTGTGAATCCATAGTTCCTACCCGAGCCTTTATTGTTACTTCGAGTCTAGGTTAGGATGTCTTCCCCATCGTTATGCTCAGTTATTCTTTGGAGCTCATCATTTAACACAATATCATCTAGAACAAAAGGGTAAGGGTCTAGTCTTAATCAGATTTATCTTCAAAGGATTATTTACATGCACTCGGATCCAAATAATGTCACATCATATCTCATGTAACAACCGATATCATTGAACTTTGCTATTCATACTTCTTTCCAGCTAACTATATATATTTAATTATATCATTTCCCCATCCACAAATCTAACTCCAAACAAACCAAAGATGGTAATCGTATGCCCTATAGTATCTAAAGGAACAAATTAATTTGTTCCAAAATATTTAACTAAGAACTCATACAGTCAATCATTGAGTGCAAACATCATAAGACACAAGGTCAAATACTTTAATGCAACGTTTCAGATTGGTAATCATATATCGTCATTACCCGAAGTGATCACCACTTCTAAACTGTTTACGGAAATACATCTAACTTTAAAATACGTTGCAATTTCACAATGCATATAATGCACACGCCATCGTATACTTACTAGCAAGACACATATATTCATTATATAATCAACATCACCAAGTTTATAACATAGTGATGAATTGCTACATACTCATTAAATCATATAGATCATGTCACTTACATAACCTCATTAAGGATTTTCTTACCAAGATGCTTGAATCGTCTCAAATATACCAACATAACATGTCTCAACTGCACTATCAAAGTTACGTAGCGCCGTCCCCGATAGGCATGCATTATTCTCAAGATAAAATTCCATACGCTACTGGGCGTTACGTATCGTCGTCCCCAGTGCGGTATCACAATTACTGGGCGTCCCCGGTACATGACCATCACATCATAACCCAAGCTCTACTAGGCGTTATGTATCGCCGTCCCCAGTAGGCTATCCATATCACTATACAACTGGGCGTTACGTCTCACCGTCCCCAGTGCATTCTCATAGCAAATTCTCACGCAACTGGGGGTTACGTCACGCCGTCCCCAATGCGACTTTCAAGAGCAATTCAAGCATCAAGAAGGTTCCAATAGATACACAACCACAACATATATGAATTATATCATGCATTCTATAACATCACGTTATTATGTTTACAAGATATCCTCATTTATTAAGATATGTAACAACACTTGCCTCAATGAGTCAAGGCATCACCTTTCACATAACCATAGTGATCTCTTTAGAGGCAAAAATTAAACGTAGCCAACACATCATGCATGCCTCAAGCATCAAAACAATACCACGACGATATTTAATTGGTCCTTTCTCCTACTTTCCAACTCAAGACATCAAGCCAAATACGGCTATTAATACATATATACAATAATCTCTTAACAACACAATACACTTAGTATATCTTTATTCCAATAAAGATATTTAAAGACTTATATATTTCACTTAGCCACAAGGATGCCCTGTTGTCGATATTGCCATAGACAATCATAGGTAATCTATTTCAAGCCTTCTTTCTTTATTTTTTTTTTATTAAAAAAATGTCATATGAACTCAGGTATCTAATCCCTAAGCTCTGATACCAACTTTGTCACGATCCAAATTTGGCATTCATGACCGGTCAGGGCTAAGGTCGTCTACCTAGCCCCGAAGCCTAGCATCAACCTTTACTTGGAAACTTCTTCCTTACTTACAATGTGACACTAGGTTCTAACTTAAATAACTTTTCAAAAACAAAGTTTCACAAGATCCATTATATACAACAGAGTTGTTCTTTTCCGATAAAGAGAAATTCTTTCATCAATACATACATCATGTAAACACTTAAATCCTAATTAGTCTATAAATTTATATGACAACATAGCCTTGAAATCCTCTACAACAGTCATTGGGCATCCTTGAATTCTTTCTGTTAAGAAGGACCTGTCACTACTAGAAATTAATGATTTTCCTACGGATTTTTTTCGCAGGATTTTCTTGCGAATTTTGCTACAAATTTTTAAAAAATAAGGTTTTTCCCTCTAAATTTAAATTCGTAGGAAAATTTGTAGGAACTTTTGACATTTCCTACGAATTTTCCTATGAATTTAAATTTGCAAGAAATGTTTGGATGTTTACTACGGATTTTTTTACGAATCAAATTTGCACGAAAAATTTGCTAGAAATTTCGTAGTAAAACATGTTAGTTGAAATTTGTAGGAAATTTTGCAGATAATTTTGCTACGAATTTTTCTTCAAATTTATTTGTTGGGAAATTACCTACAAATTTTATTACAAATCCTTATACCATATGAACTTTCCTAGCAGAATTTAGTTAGCAAGAAAATATGTAGGAAATTTTGAATTTTCCTACAGATATTCCTAAAAATTCAAATATGCAGGGTGTGTTTGATTTCTAAAAAGTATCAGGACATCACATGACAGACAGTACAACACAGGACAAATCATTGAGTTATAAGACAATTCTTTGTCTTGTACATTGTTTGATGGATAATAGACAACACAAACAAAATAATATTAAATTTACCGGAATACCTTTTATAATATATATTATTTAATATATAAATATACAATATATAATTTTGTATAATTATGTAGAGAAAGAGATAAAGAGGAGAGGGGAAGAGAGAGCAAGGGGAGAGAGAGGGGAGAGAGAAGAGAGATGAGATATATAAGGATACTTTTGTCTTTTATTAGCTTGTCCATGGGACAATTTTTTGTCATTTGGTTTGGTGGGGGACAAAATTTTGGATTTTTGTTCTGTCCCTCACCCCTTTTTTGTCCTGTCCCATGACCACTTTTCAGATTAAATATGGGACAAAAATTTTTATGCTGTTCAGACCACTGAATTTTTGTAAATCAAACGCACCAGCAGGTTCAACTTACTGTGTGGAAATAAAAAACATTTTTTAATATATAACAAAAATTTAAAATAAAATGAAGCAACTGAAGAAAAAAAAAGAACGAAGTTACCGCACAAAAAAGAAGTCGCGTGCCCCTCTGAACAAAACGATTGTACCAGTTCTGCAATTTTCCATTCTGAGTCAGTGAGTTGCGCCTCTCTAAGGTTTTCTTCTTCTCCTTCTCTCTTTTCTTCTTCTCATTCTTGTTCTTCTCGTTTCTTCGAACAAATTTTGATTTAACTTCCTCTTCTATTTCGTTCCTTCCAAGTCGTAGCTTCAACGAAGATCAAATTTGCAAGCACCTCAACAAGGTTTGAACGGAAACCTAACATGTTTTTGAGTAATCAAAGTATACATTTGAGATTTTTGAGTTCAGATTCTTAAGTTGTGATTTTGATTTCTGAATTCGTTAAGCATATCACTGCGCCTTTCCTTTTGATTCCTTTTGCTTCACTAAATTTTCACTTTCTTAATTCAATTTTGTTGTATCCAAAGCCTTCACTACATTGTCTTGTATTTTATACCTGATTAACTACCAGATCATGTTCATCAACATAATTTTAGACTTGTTTTGTCTTCCGTTTCTTGTGAAATTAATTTTCTAAGTTCATATTCAAAATGTGTCTACTATGTCTTCAAAAAAGAATGCTTACAGCTTGTTTGATATAATGTATGAACCAAGGAATGCTTGTGCTGGTTCCTATTCCACTTGTTCTAGCTAATGATTGGTCTCTTCTAGGTGTCATTTTAATTTGTTAGGATCTATTTGCTTTTTTGGAGTTTATTCTGTTATCTTGGGTCTTCTTGGAAATGTGTGCAAGTAGTTTGGTCTTTAAAATTGTTTGTCTAATGAGGAAGTGATAAATCATTTGCTTGTGCTTTTCTGTGGATATATTGTAGCAATTTACTGAGTGTTTTGATTTTAAGAATTGTAGTGTAAAGTCTATGATTGGATTGTTGAAAATTGAAATGTCAATGCTGAGTTGTTTAAAATATTTCAGGCATGGATGTTTACTGAGCTTAGTAAAATACTATAGAATGATCCAATCATTTCTGCCGATATGCATTTAACTCTTCATGGAGGCCTTTAGTGACTGAGTTGGTCATTTTGTGAATGATTAAGCCTTATATTCCAAGAAGTTGGATCCTACTTTGTGTTTGTATGAATGATTCTGGTATGTTGTTTCAAAAGTGGAAATAATGTACCTACTATTTTAGATTTCCACATAGATACAAGCCCTAGTGGAGACGCTAATACACTAACTTCTAGACTTCTTATACATAGGACTTTTATAGTATTTCGAATTCTCGGTGTTGATTCTTCTCTCCTATTTTTAACTATGTGAGATTCATCATGAAAATTTTGTTTGCTTTGGATGGTGCTATTCTAATATTGCTTTGGATAATGATACTTGATATATAGATGTCAGATTCTAAGAGATCTATGCAGTCAACTAAAAAGTTGAAAAAGAAGAAATGTGCACAAAGTAATCCTGACCATTATTTTGACTAATTTATCTTAAAAATATAAAGAATCCTATCTTAAGTTAGCAGGTTTGCTGCTTAGTTCTTGGCAGGTATTAATTCTAAGTACTTGCCAAAGCTACTAGTTCAAACCAGGCTTTCTTGGTATCAGTTTGATGTCCCCTGCAATAAGAATTTGGTGGGTTTTGGCTGCCAACTACATATGGCTAAGGACTCTGTCTTCATTTGTTCTATGCATGGTACCTGCCTTCATCTGCCCCACATATGCCCAATACATATGGTTTATGTTTGTAGTGTGATTCGCTGGAAAGTGAAGGTGGCACTATGAGGCTTTCTTTTGTTTTGGCGATTCATTAGTTTAGAATTTAGACTACGATGCCATTCTCAAAGTAATTCTCTGCCTATTGTTTGAGCTGCGCATGACACCATTCTAATTTGGGATTTCCTATTGCTTGAATTCTTTTTACCGTGCATTAGATATTATTATATTTCTTGTACATTGCTTTTATTTTATCATTACACTTAATATGTTGATTTATCCAGCATCTAACTTCCTTCTTGCAAAGTTACGTTCAACTATATGCCACATATAGTTCCTCTGTATTATTTTTAAAATAATGCTAATTGCAATAGTAATCGATTATTGAAATAGATTCTTGCTTAGTGCACTAATTGAGTGTACACATACACAAATCTACCGAGATATGTCCAAGCAGGTTAAATTATTATTTTTTGTTGCTTACATCCAATTGCAGGTTAACTTAAGAGTTAAGACCATCAATTGATTCAGGTTGTATGTCAAATTTACGTTCAACTCTATGCTTCCTGAACACTTTGAAATCATGTTTATTTTCTTTTGCTAAACCAATTGTGCCATCAATTGATTCAGTTTGTATGGCTAAATTATGCAATATAAAGAAGGCTTAAGACCATTTTGTCTAATCTGCAGGCAAATAGCGAACAGAATACCAATGGTTGTCAAATGACTTTTTTAATGGTCACTCCCTTCCTCTAACCTTTTCTCAACTGGTAAAGCTCTGTTTCTACTGATGAATATTCTTTTCTTCCTCACAGTTCTTCATAACATGGGGTATGCTTTATTGTCTTCTGTTGCATGTATTTATTATTGTTCACTTGCCTCAAAATATTCCATATACATCCTTGAATTTGACCTTGTTTGAAATTTCACTGGAATCTTTCTTTATCTGAACTGTGGATATATTTTACATTTATCTGTCTTCCCTTCATCAGAGAGTGCTTGGAGTTGGTCTTCTAGTTGTAAGGAAGATTGAGAATGTGGCAACGGGACCCTTCATGCAGAGAGTGCTTGGAGTTAGTCTTTTAGTTGTAAGGAAGATTGAGAATGTGGCAACGGGACCCAATAACCGGCCAAAATTAGCTTGTGACATTGTTGAATGCTGTGAAATGTAAATTTTAATGTAACTTCTCTAATAAATAATAGTTCTACAATCAACAATTGATTGAATCCCCTGTAGCAACTGTCAATTACTGTCTAGATGTGGGCTTTTTATACAACAATCTTCTTTTGTAGCCCTTGAAACTAAATATTCTTGGTATGATATTTTTTTTTTGAGGCTGGTTAATTTTATCACATCAGACAGTTGATTAGAGCAACTAATTGATAATCATGCTTGAGGATAGTAGAATGATATTACTATTATAGAAGGCCGTGAAATAGTTGTTGTGATTTCATTCATAGTATGGATCTCTTTTATAGAGAGATTACAATAAAGGCAAAACAAATCAAATCAAATCTCTTCCTATAATTAAGGAAGAAAATAAAACAAAATAATAAAGATAAAATAAAGATAAAATCAAAGAGGATAAAATCAGGGATATTTTCCTGATTCTCCAACACCGCCCTCAGGTTGGTGCATAGATATCTATCATGTCCAACTTACTTATCAAGTGCTCAAAATTTGGTCTTGCTAGACTCTTGGTCAAAATATCTGCTGTTTGTTGGTTGGAAGTCACAAAAGGAAGACGGATAATGCTAGCATCTAATTTTTCTTTTATGAAGTGGCAATCAATCTCAATGTGTTTGGTTCTGTCATGTTGGACGGGATTGTGAGCTTTGCTTATTGCTGCTTTGTTGTCACAGTACAACTTCAATGGAAGATCAACCTTCATCTTGAGTGCCTCCAAGACTCTATAGATCCACAACCCTTCGCAAATTCCTTGGGCCATTACTCTAAATTCAGCCTCAGCACTACTTCTAGCAACCACACCTTGTTTCTTGCTTCTACAAGTTATTAGATTTCCCCACACATATGTACAATATCCTGAAGTTGATTTTCTGTCGGTGACTGAAGATTTCAACATTCATCTCATTGGTTTTTCTAAAGTACAATCCTTTCCCAGGATTGCTCTTCAAGTACCTCAAAATTCTGTAGATTGCCTTAAGATGTTTGTTGACGATCTCGGCAAGTGTACCGGATCGTAAATTGGTAAGAACCGGATATCGTCCACAGGATTAGTTACCAAGTATCAATTCACAAATTAAACAACTATTTAGACTAAATTGTGGTATGAAGAGAGCTCAAAATAAATAAAATAAAACAAAAGAGCAATAAAATATTTTTGGAATTTTTGTTGAGATAAAATAGAAATAAAAATGCTAGGGATTTGATTTCATCCAATTATGAATCCGGATTCCTCATAGACAAGGAATCCTATGAATTACCGACACTCTAATTATCTTAATCTTAATTGGCATGTTGAATGACAAATTCCCTTAATTAATTGAAGCCTAATTCCTTAGTGAATCAATTCTACCAATCCTCACTGATCACCCTAATTCCTTAGGTCTAATTAACAAGGCATGATGATGAAAGCTCTATGGAATTTGTGAAAGACCCATATTAATCAGTTATCTATTCCTAGATTAACCAAATTAACAGTGATGATTACAAGAGGTAAAGTCCAAAAATCACTATTCCTAGCATATTTGAACCCTCAAAGCACGAGAATGGTAGCTAAGCATTCAAATGTAAGGAATGACAGTAAACATCACATCAACAATTTCAATTATTCATAAAATAGTCAGAGAGTAAAATAAAACTTCATCATAAAAAGATTACATCAAAACCCTAACAAAAAGGAATTTAACTAGACATGTTAAACCTTAAAATAAAATAAAATAAAATAAAATAAAGAGAAAGAATAAAAAAAAAACTCCATGATAGTGATAACAAGAGAATACCATAACGCTGGATTCCTCCTTCACTACTGCTCTGCCCCTGTTCTCCCTATGCTGTGCGGCTCTCCTTTTATTTTTATTTTTTTTGGGCGCTGTGGCACACTTGCCAGCAGCTCTCACGCTGCCTTCTCTGTTCAGTGCGGCTCGTTGCTTATTTCTACTGTGCGGCTGGCCTTTTTTCCACTGTGCAGCCCTTTTTATTTTTTCGTCCAGCCCCTGCCTTTTCTTTTCATATTGCACTTTTATTACACATCCCTTCAGGCTTCTTCACGTAGGTTTATATTTATTTGCTCCAATAAGCCTCCAAGAAGGTGTCCAGCAAGTTACATGGAAGTCCAATTCAAAACCATGTGACATTTATTTGGGTTTTTTTTTATGGACTCCAAGTCATTTATTGTTTCCTACAAAACAAGCAAAAAAAAAAAAAAAAGAAACTATTAGAATAACTCTAAAAAAATATAAAATAAACTAAAAAGCGTAAAACATTATTAAGAACTCAAATAGATAAACTTAGGGACAAAACTCAATCAATTAGTACATTTAGGAGCAAAAATTCACTCAATAAACACATAAAAATCACATAATCCAGAAGATTATCAATGTTCTTCATACGGGGAGTGCATAAACTGGCTTACAACACTCACAGAAAAGGCAATATCAGGTCTGGTATGAGATAGGTAGATTAACTTGCCAACTAATCTCTGATATCTCCCAATATCAACAGGAACATCTCGTTTCTCCCAAAGTTTCACATTTGGGTCCATAAGGGTATCGACTGGTCTGCAAACCACTCATTTTAGTTTCCTTTAAAAGGTCTATAATGTACTTTCGTTGGGAAACCACAATTCCCTTTTTTGATTGAGCAACCTCCATGCCAAGAAAATATCTCAATGCTCCCAAATCCTTGACCTCAAATTCTGCTGCCAATTTTTTTCTTCAGCCTTTCCATCTCTATTACATCATTCCCAGTAAGAACAATGTCATCAACACAGACAATTAGTGCAGCAATCTTCCCATCAGAAGAAAATTTTGTGAATAGGGTGTGATCGGCTTGTCCTTGACCGTATCCCTGTTTCTTCATGGACTGGGCGAATCTTTCGAACCATGCTCTCGGGGACTGTTTGAGCCCATAGAGTGACTTCTTCAATTTACACACATTTGACCCATTTTTTTCTTCAAATCCAGGAGGCCCATCCATGTATACCTCTTCTTCTAGGTCACCATTGAGGAATGCATTCTTCATATCTAGTTGGTGCAAAGGCCAATCTAAGTTGGCAGCAAGGGATAAGAGAATCCTGACAGTGTTCAATTTTGCCACAGGAACAAAAGTTTCCGAGTAGTCTATGCCATAAGTCTGAGTGAATCCCTTGGCCACCAAGCGTGCCTTGTACCTTTCTATGGATCCATCTGAATTATACTTCACAGTGAAGACCCATTTGCAACCCATTGTGTTTTTCCCAGCTGGTAAGGTCATAACACTCCAAGTGTTGTTCTTCTCAAGAGCTCTCAACTCCTCAAGAACAGCTTCCTTCCACTTTGGAATTTTTAGAGCTTCTTGTACATTTTTTGGAACTTTTGTACTAGACAACTGTGTGGTAAATGCAGCAAAATAGGAAGACAAATTTGAATATGACATAAATTTAGACGAAGGATGCTTAGTACAAGATCTAATACCTTTTCTACGTGCTATGGGGATGTCTAACTCAATTGATTCATTGTGACAATTAGGTTCAGACGGGGACTTACCTGTATTAGGTTGACTGATTGGATTTTCCCTCGGTTCGGATTCATGACCGTGCTGGAGAGTTGATTCTTCATTCCTTTTCTTATGGGTTTTTGAAACAAAGAACTTTCCACACCTTCGGTCACCATCCTTGAACCTGTCAATTTATTCTTCACAAGAATCATCATGTTGTGGCATTTCGATTAGTTCTTCATTATTATCAATTTCCAAGGATTGTTTGTCAGAGTTTTGATTTAGAGATGTAGACCTAGATTCCACAGGAGTCTTACTCATGATGGGAGTAGGTCCAGATAACGATCTTGGTCATTTGCTATTGGTGCGATAGTATAAGTGTTAAAATTGTGTGAATTTTCGGATAAAGTAATGGTTTCAAAAGAATCTTCATGTGAATTCCCCACTGAAGATGAATGTCCTTAAAAAAGGTTTTTCAAAGAAAGTGGCATCCATTGTTACAAAAATTCTTTTTGATTTTGAATCAAAACACTTGTACCCCTTCTAGGTTAGAGAGTATCCAATAAAAACACATTTTATAGCACGTGGTGCTAGCTTCCCAAGATGCTTTTGTTCATGAACAAACAAAGTAGAACCAAATATCTTCAAAGGTAAATTGGGTGAAAGAGACGAGCCATAGGAAAACACTCTTTAAAAATATGAAGGGGAGTTTGAAATTGTAAAACTTTGACTGACATACGATTAATCAAATATCTTGCAGTTAAATCAGCTTCACCCCACAAGTATTTTGGAACTTTTTTTTTGAAGAGTAAGGCTCTAGCCACCTCTAGGAGATGTCTTCTTTCTCTCCGCAATCCCATTACATTGGGGTGTATTAGCACAAGAACTTTGATGCACGACCCCATTTTCAAGAAAGAAATTCCCGAAATCATATTAAAATATTCATTTCCATTATCACTTCAAAGACTTGAATATTTGTTTGAAATTGATTCTGCACCATTTTAAAGAAATTTCTTACAACTTGGCCAGCCTCGATTTTTCCTTTAACAAGTACACCCAACAAAATCTAGTGTGATCATCGATAAAAAGTAATGAACCGGTTTTTATTGGAGAGTGTACTTGTCTTATTAGGACCCCAAATATCACTTTGTGAATAATATAAAATGGTTTTGTTGGCTTATAAGATTGCATAGGAAAAAAAGAAACGATGGTGTTTTGTAAATTCGTAAGTTTCACAATGAAATAACGAAGAGTCTTTATTACAAAACAACTTTGGAAATAAATATTTTAGGTACCTAAAAATCGGGTGACCTAATCGTAAATGCCATAACATAATATCATTATTGTTATCGAAAATAAAACTAGATTCAAAGCGAGGAACCTATTAGTTGGGATTGCTTTGTTTTGATCCAAGTCCATCATCAAAGTAATAGAGTCCTCCATTCTCCTTAGCACTGTCAATCATCCTCCCCGAGTTCAAATCCTGAAACACACAATGAGAAGGAAAGAAATTAGTTTGACAGTTTTTATCCCGGCTAATTTACTGACCGATAAAAGACTACATGACAAATTTGGGACATGAAGGATATCTTGTAGAGTTATTGTTGGAGACAGGGACACTGGACCCTTTCCCTACAATGACGATAGAGTAATTTTCCGGTTACTGCACAAGGACTATATGAAGAAAAGAAACTAGACTCTCTGTCATATGATCGTGCTCTTTGAATCAACAATCCAAGTATGGTTGACACTAAGAAGGCGGTTTTAACAAAGTTACCTTTACGGGCTATGGAGGCGGGGAAGGAGTTTGAGACTCAAGAAGTTTGTACAATTGAAGAAGACTGCTTCTTTTGATCGGAGATACTAGCTTGAATGCTCGATTCTCACCACATGCGCCTACGCCGTTGCTACAGGCAGCCACCGCCATCGCTGATTTGCCTCTTGTCACGGTCTTTGCTTGTCTTTAATCGCTTCCATGAGTTTGGGCGTGCCGCCATGGAGGGGAGAAAAGAAATCTAACCTAAAGTCGCGATACCATATAGAAGGCGGTGGAATAATTGTTGTGATTTCATTTATAGTACGAGTCTCTTTTATAGAGAGATTACAATAAAGGTAAAACAAATCAAATCAAATCTCTTCCTATAATTAAGGAAGGAAATAAAACAAAATAAAATCAAAATAATAAAGATAAAATCAAAGAGGATAAAATCAGGGATATTTTCCTGATTCTCCAACAACTATGTTGCTTCCTTCTTTTCTCTGAAATCATTCACTAATGATAAAATTGTATATTTTTTTAAGCTTATATTAGATGTATAAATGGGTTGCAGGCAACAAGTCTCTTAAATAAAAATCAAATAATCTATAATTTTGATAGTATTTCATAAACTAAATAAAATACTAATATTTATATAATAATAACAAAATATTACTATTAAAAAGTTTTTAAATTTTATTTTACAAAATAATTTTAAAATAAAATTTCCTTGATTTTTCCTGCGGATTTTCCTAAGGAAAAGTTCACAAGAAATTTTCCTGCGAATTTTCTTGCAAAAATTTCCTATGGTTTTACTTGTGAATTTGTTGCTTCGAATTTACCTGCAAAAATTCATGCGAAATTACGTTTAGATTATTTTGCAGGAAAATTACTTGCGGATTTTTTCACAATAAAATCTGCAGAAAATTTCCTGCGAATTTTAAAATTCACACGAAAAAGTTACCCACGAAGATATTACCTATGGACAGAAATTCGTAGGAAAATTCGCAGGGAACATGTTTCCTGCAAATTTTTGAGCAAAATCCATAGGAAAATCCCCAAGTAATTACACTACAAGAAAAATTTGTTTTAGCGAGGGCCAAAGGCCGTCACAAATCGCATAAATCCGTAGCAAAACACGTGTTTCTGACGGATTTGCGACAGCCACAAATATGTTGCATATAGGGTCATCGCAAACCGTTTATGACGGATTTTTATAATTGGCCGTCCCAAATTTGCGATGGCTGGGCCGTCACAAATCAGCAGACATTAGCGACGGTGTGGCGTCGCAAATCACCGAGAAATTAGCGATGGCTTGGCGTCGCAAATCACCGAACATTAGCGGCGGCTAAGCCGTAAGTAAATTACAATACATATTTTAAAAAATAAATAATTTAATTAATTCATTTTTTATTAATTATTATTTAAAATATGAATTATTATCTTTTTAATTAATCATTTCTGCTCTTACTGCAAAAGTGTCACCAAACTCTTCATCTTCCATTGTGTTCATTGCCAACTTTTTCATCCTCTCTTCCAAGTCTGCCATCAAAGAACAAAGTTCACACTTTTATTATTAGTGTGCAAGAAAATGAACACACAGTAAGAGAACCACTCCTCTCACAAACCACATAATCAGACCAGTTTCAATTCTAACAACAACAAAAAACAAAACAACACAACCCAATTTACAACAAACACAACACAACATCAACTAAGATAATTTAAAGCACAAAAAAAAAACAACAAAGTGCAAGTTGGTTTTGAATAATTTAAATCAGAACAACACAACACAATTTACACAATAATGTTAATAACAAATCCGAGGAGAAAAAATCATCAAGAAGAAAGGAGGAGGAGAAATGAGGATGAAGGAGGAGAGGTTACTCACAGTGGCAGCCGGACACAGGCGATCGACAGTGAGGGGACGTGCAGTGGGGGCGACGGTGACCGACTGGTCATTGGTTGACGGAGGGGAGAGATGGAAGGTGGTGGCGGTAGGTCAGCGGTTCGCTCGGTGATAAAGAAGGAGGAACGAATGGAGCAAATGGGAGATGAAGAGCTGCTGAGTTGATATGTACGGCCTTTACCGACGGCTAGGCCGTCACAAAATCCCTGTTCTTATTAGTGACGGCCAAGGCCGTCACAAACGTTAAAACCTTGAAAACCGGTCCTTCATTTAGCGACGGTTGACCGTCGTAAAATCCCTGTTCTTATTAGGAACGACCAAGGCCGTCACAAACGTTAAAACCTTGGAAACCGGTCTTTCATTTAGCGACAGCCAGGCCGTCGCAAAATCCCTTTTCTTATTAGCGGCGGGCGAGGCCGTCAAAACATTAAAACCTTGGAAACCGGGTCCTTCATTTAGCGGCGGCCAGCCGTCGCAAAATCCCTTTTCTTATTAGCGGCGGCGAGGCCGTCACAAACGTTAAAACCTTGAAACCGATCCTTCATTTATCGATGGCCAGGCCGTCGCAAAAATCCCTTTTGTTATTAGCAACGGCCAGAGGCCGTCACAAACGTTAAAACCTTGGAAACCGGTCAAGCATTTAGCGACGGCCAGGCCGTCGTAAAATCTCTGTTCTTATTAGCGACGATCAAGGCCATCGTAAATCCACTAAATTTTGGCACCTAAATTTTGGTTGAAAACCGCGCGAGTGTTTCTGACGGATTTTTAAGCGGATTTACTAAAGGCCATCGCAGATATGGAAAAATTGTCTTGCCCGATTATCCGCGATTTAGCGGTCGCAAACTCCAAATTTACTGAAACGACCTTTGCGGCCATCGCTAAGAGGCCGTCGCAAATCCTTGAATTTCTTGTAATGTTAGAAGGTTTTTAGTAGTGTGTGGCTAAAAGGTTAAAACAAAGGGATGAGTTTGAAACTCATTGAGGGATACCCTTTCTGAAACAAGAATGAATAATCAATAAGTAAAACATCAATTAACAATGAATCAATAAACAAAATATCTAGTTAAGAAACTGATATGTCCTAAAGTCTAATAACTTGTACATTTAACAATGAGGGTTCCTCATCGGAATGCTTAGGTTTTCCATCATAAGTCAATTATTTCCATTATCCTCATGTGGGTGAAACCCACAACATTTTTCTTTCCATAACCATGCCACCATCATTCCATTTTCACGCTTTGGGAATACTTTATCCCTTCAATCATTCCCCCCAAAGTTCCACCATTTCACAATGCAACCATTCTCAATAAGAAACATGCATCAACAATCACAGGCACAACAAAGTCTTCACATATTTCGATATAGACATTTCAGCGATTAACAATTCAATTCATGATGATTGTATCATATTCTAACATCAGCATATATTTTTAGGATCAAACTCAATATAAAGTGCAGACCATAACTATCTCAATATACAAGTGTCCTTGCAACCTCATAACCAATGTTAACCTTATTTATAACTCTCCCACAAAACAGTCAATTATCTCATTTCACAAAATTATGGGTACTCCTCATGTTCTATATGATTTGCAACCATTCACGTTCGTGTTTAAAGCATAAACCAATAATCCAAATAATGACACAAGTTAAATCATATGTATATTATGTTAAATTTTAATGTGTGGATTAGCATTAATTGGTTATTAAATTATAATTAAATTATTAATATATCAGTTATAAAATTAATTCTTAATTACGTAACCAATTGGTGAAATTGTTGTTGGGTATTTACTAAAGAGTGACCCTATGATGGGATGGGTCATTCTGATGTTAACCCGTTGAGAGGTCCCTACTCTCTGCTGGTAGGTTATAAGAATAGCCTCCCCATTAGGCATTCTAACAGACAGAAACACAAAACCAAAACCAACCAGAAAGAGAGGAGTAACCCTCTCACCTTCTCCAAACTGTTCATCTCCTTCTCACCCTTTGATCTGCTGTAATGGATTCTGCGAATCTCCAAGGTATGAAATTCTTCTTTTTGCTTTGATTAACATGAATCACATGCTATAATTTGTATCTATATGGTATTTAGAATTATAGGTTTTCCTTCAATTGGTATCAAAGCCAAGGATAGATACATGTTATAGCTGTTCTGAAAATTATATGAACCCTAATTTATGTTTTTCAATCAAGATACAAAATTTGTTAGGGATTTTCATATCATGTTATATCAATATTGTAAAATTTTTTGCTTGCCCGGAATTTTTTTCCCTTCAGCAACTTTCGTTTTCATGCCTTGTTCTTCAAAATTCGAAACTATGATTCTGGCCAATGATTTCGAAAATCGTTTAAGGGATTTTCTTCTCACACGTTATTCGAGTAACATACTCGAAAATCGTTGGATTTCATCAAATAAAACGTGAGAAATCGATGGTTTTTCGTTTCCCTTTTGCGTGAAACCGGTTCAATCGCCCCGCGAGTTTTGCTCGCCTCGCGATTCTGGGCATCAGCAACAGTTGGAATTCCAGATTCGCCTCGCGAGATTATTCTCGCCTCGCGAACCTGAAAGCCAGAAGAACAGTGAAATTGTCATCCTCTCTGGGTCGCCCCGCGATTACGTTTCTCGCCTCGCGACCCGAAGGCTGACTTCTTCTCGGAAAATGAAAGGTCTACGGGTCGCCTCGCGAACATGCTCCTCGCCTCGCGACCCCGAAGGCTGACTGTTCTAGGAAAATGAAAGGTTTCTGGGTCGCCTCGCGAACACTTTACTCGCCTCGCGAGTACCCGCGAGAAGACCAAACGTTGCTGACTTTTCACAAGATTCGCCTCGCGAGATACCTCTCGCCTCGCGAATATTTTATATGGTTAAAACCGAAAAAATATATTGTATTTTTTAATACTGTACTCTAAGGTTTTGATCTAAAATTTTGTGATTGTTCTCTACTTTTTTGTGACACTTTGATATGTTATACTCTCCTTGATCATGTGTCATATAGATGGAATTAATTTTAGAGCCTTGTGTGAATTAAGTTGTGTGTTCTATGCTGCATTTGTTATACAATTTAATTATTCTAATGTATAATTGTAGCATTACTGTTGATATTTTGTATAGTTATGAACTCACCTATCGTGGGTATAATTATACAAAATTTGTGTTGTTATACAATTTAATTACTCTAATGTATAATTGTAGCATTACTGTTGATATTTTGTATAGTTATGAACTCACCTATCGTGGGTATAATTATACAAAATTTGTGTTGTTAAACAATTAATTATTCTAATGTATAATTGTAGCATGACTATTGATATTTTGTATAGTTATGAACTCACCTATCGTGGGTATAATTATACAAAATTTGTGTTGTTAAATAATTGATTATTCTAATGTGTTATATTTGTATTATATTAATAATAATTATACCCTATCGGTGTACTATTATTAATGTAATTCGTTATTATACATCGTACTATTGTCTTAAGCTTATGTCAATTATGGTTTCAAGTACCCTATCGGTATTAGAAATTTTGGTGATGTAAGTTTTGTACATTGTATTATTCTTCTTATTGTATTTCTTGTTTATTATGATTCGGGACCCTTAGGCGGAATTATAATGAATAAGAAATTTGTATTATGGGCAAGATCGGCTGAACATATATATGGAATCATATTACCCTTCAATTCTTAATGATTCCTTATTCTCTGTTTTATGTCAGCCTCCTTCCCAAATTCTGTCAAAACTCTAAATGGGACAAACTATGAGGACTGGAAAGAGACTCTAGATCTCTACTTAACCATTGCTGACTTGGATCTGGCCTTGAGGGAAGACAAGCCAGCTGCTCTCATAAATGAGTCTACTGCAGCACAGAGGATTGCTTATGAGAAATGGGAATACTCTAATAGAGTGTGCCTGAAAGTGATGAAGTATACTATGGAAAAAACCATCAGGCAGAGTATCTTAGAGACCGATAATGCTAAAGAATATCAGAAAGCTGTTGGGGAGAAATTTATGACTTTTGAGAAGGCTCTAACATGCTTTGAATCCAATGTCATTGATGTTCCTCCAAATACTTGGTGGTTAGATTCAGGTGCAACCATTCATGTTGTGAATTCCTTGCAGGGGTTCACAAGCCTAAGGAAACCAAGTGATGCTGAGTCTAAGATTATTATGGGAGATGGAGCTGGAGTTTACATTTATTGACATTGGAATTGTTTCTTTACTTTTGCCTTCGGACATAATTTGCTTTTAAGAGATCTTGTGTATGCACCTTCTATGAGAAGGAACTTGATTTACATTTCTGCTTTGGATAAATGTGGTTACACTTTTAAGTTTGGTAGTGGGAAATTGCTTGTTTATTCAGATTCTGTTACCGTTGGTTCAGGAGTTTTACGTGATGACCTTTATATGTTAGATCTACATGACATGTCTGTCACACCCTGCCATTGGAAACAAACGCAGTAGGATTAATGAACATTCTTCTATGTTATGGCATCGACGTTTGGGGCATATTTCTAGGCCCCGTATTGAGAGGCTAGTCAAGGAAGGTATTCTCCATGATCTAGACTTCTCCGATTTTGATACATGTGTTGATTGCATCAAGGGCAAATTTACTGCCAAGGTTAGGAATAAAGCTGCAAATAGGTGTGACGATGTGCTACAGTTGATTCACGCCGACCTGTGTGGACCTATTACACCCACTGCAATGGGTGGATATGGGTATTTCATTACCTTTATAGATGATTTCTCGAGATATGGATGGATAGACCTTCTTCAAGAAAAGTCTAGTTCCCTAGATGCTTTCAAATCCTTTAAAGATTTCTTTGTTGAGTTGAAAACAGGTAGGAAAATAAAATGCGTAAAGATCCGACAGAGGTGGAGAATTCTATGGTAGATATAATGAGACGGGTAGAAACCCAGGGACCTTTTGCCGATTTCTTGAGGAATGCGGTATTGAAGCTCAATACACTATGCCTGGTACTCTGAGCAAAATGGAGTTGCGAGAGGAGGTAACCGCACACTTATGGAGATGGTAAGATGTATGTTGAGCCATTCATCATTGCCAGACTTTCTTTGGGGAGATGCCTTAAAAACTACTGTCTATATTCTAAATCAAGTACCCAGCAAGTCTGTACCAAAAACTCCATATGAGCTCATGAGTGGAAAGAAGCCGAGTTTGAAACATTTTCATGTATGGGGTTGTAAGGCAGAAGTTAGACCTTATAATCCTCGGTCTAAGAAGCTTGATCTTAAGACTGTTAGTGGCTTCTTTATTGGCTATTGTGTGGGTTCCAGAGGTAGCGATTCTATTGTCCATCTCATTCTATGCGAGTCGTCGAATCGATCGAGCGGTTTTCTTTGAGGATGACTTGGATAGTGGGAGTGATATACCACGACCGAGTTACTCTTAAAGAAGATCGCACCATGGTTCCTATACCAGCTGTTCCTTTTCCTCTGAAGTTTTGATTCCTGCTAATGATGTTGATCGAGAATCTTCAACATGAAGATGGTGTGGCGGCACCACTTGTAGATGAACAGGGAACATGATCTTATTGTTGATGAAATTCCACCTGAGACGATCTCAAAGAGTGCGCGAGACCTTCCATACCGGATGATTATGTTGTATATCTTCAGGAACATGAGTTTGACCTCAATGATGATGATGATCCTATTACCTTTGAGGAGGCAATTTCTAGCTCTCATGCTTCGATTGGTGAATGCTATGCATGATGAGTTGTCTTCTATGTCTCATAATGGTGTTTGGAGTCGGAGGAATTACCAATTGGTTGTAAACCTGTTGGATGCAAATGGGTTTTCAAAACCAAACGTACTCTAGATGGTAAAGTTGAAAGGTACAAAGCCGGACTAGTAGCTAAAGGCTATAACCAAAGAGAAGGCATTGACTATAAGGAGACTTTCTCACCCGGTCTCTACGAAAGATTCATTTCGAGTTGTCATGGCTTTGGTAGCTCATTTTGATCTAGAACTTCACCAGATGGATGTGAAGACGGCATTTACGAATGGAGACCTTCATCAAGATGTTTACATGGTTCAGCTGAAGGTTTTGCTTGAAACAGGGAAAGAGCACTTGGTTTGCAAGCTGAATAAGTCTATTTATGGATGAAACAGGCCTCCCGGACAATGGTATTTGAAGTTTGATCAGGTTGTCACTTCTCTTGGCTTCAAAGAAAATGCCTCGGATCGGTGCGTTTACTTGAAGACTTGTGAGGGTGAATTCATCATTCTCGTTCTATATGTTGATGATATACTTCTTGCTAGCAGGTGTGTTAAAATCCTGTAGAGACAAAACTCATGTTGAGTAGCCACTTTGATATGAAAGACCTTGGTGATGCTTCGTTGTTTTAGGCATCCAGATTTATCGTGATAGGTCACGTGGTGTTCTTGGATTGTCTCAAAAAGGATATATTGAAAAGGTCCTCAAAAGGTTTAATATGCATTCTTGCTCCCCATGTCTTTGCACTGTTCAAAAGGGTGAAGAAAAATTTTCTAAATCTCAATGTCCTCAAAATGATGCGAGAAATAAATGAAATGAAAAAGGTCCCATATGCTTCCCATTGTTGGCGGTTTAATGTATGCTCAAGTTTGTACTCGTCCCCGACATTGCTTTTGCTTTGTAAATGCTTTAGGGAGATACTTGAGCAACCCAGGTTTGGGTCATTGGAAAGCCGTAAAAAGGTCATGAGATATTTGCGGGGAACCAAAGATTATATGTTGACCTATAAGAAGTCCGATCAACTTCAGGTCACTTTGGTTATTCCGATTACGATTTCGCGAGTTGCCCTGACGACCGGAAATTTATTCGGCTTTATCTTTATGATGGCGGGAGGAGCTATTTCTTGGAAAAGCGTCAAGCAGACGCTTACGACTACTTCTACCATGGAAGCAGAGTATGTTGCTTGCTATGAGGCTACTTGTCAAGCCATGTGGCTGAAAAATTTGATTTACGGCTTTCACATTGTTGAAAGCATATCTAGGCCCACTTGTGATATATTGTGACAATCTGCTGCTGTGAACTTCTCTCATAACAATAGAAGCTCTTCTCGCACTAAGCATTTTGATGTGAAATATTTGTTCGTTAGAGAGAAGATTCAGGAGTTTCAGACTCGTATTGAGCATATTGATACAGGAAACATGCTTGCTGATCCACTAACCAAAGGCTTAACTGTTGGAATATTCCGGAATCATGTAATTCATATGGGCTTAGTTAAGTCTTTTGATGTATTGGATTAGTGGGAGTCTGAAACCATTATTTGCCCATTATCGTTTTTTTTTATGAGATATGTAAATTGACGTCATTCTTGGATTCATATCTCTTATAGCATTTTAAGATGCTTGGACCATTTTTTGAATTGCATATTTCTCTTTATTAATTATATGCAATTTTATATTCATCAATCTTTATGTGAAATATGAGTCTTTAGCATGTATGATTTACTTCCCTATCGGATACTATTTCTGCATTGTTAAAGCTTGTGTTTCTTATACTGCTGGTTAACGTGTGCTTTGATCGTAACTGGTATTTCTCTTTAATAATTGATTAATGCTATCCAAGTGGGAGAATGTTAAATTTTAATGTGTGGATTAGCATTAATTGGTTATTAAATTATAATTAAATTATTAATATATCAGTTATAAAATTAATTCTTAATTACGTAACCAATTGGTGAAATTGTTGTTGGGTATTTACTAAAGAGTGACCCTATGATGGGATGGGTCATTCTGATGTTAACCCGTTGAGAGGTCCCTACTCTCTGCTGGTAGGTTATAAGAATAGCCTCCCCATTAGGCATTCTAACAGACAGAAACACAAAACCAAAACCAACCAGAAAGAGAGGAGTAACCCTCTCACCTTCTCCAAACTGTTCATCTCCTTCTCACCCTTTGATCTGCTGTAATGGATTCTGCGAATCTCCAAGGTATGAAATTCTTCTTTTTGCTTTGATTAACATGAATCACATGCTATAATTTGTATCTATATGGTATTTAGAATTATAGGTTTTCCTTCATATTATTCATCTCTTGGCAATCATAAAATATCTCAAATGGCCTATCATCATCCTCTCTTCGCACAACAATGATATACTAGAGATTTACAAATTTATAAGGTATCTAAACTAAACATTTTTCAATAATGATCATAAACAACACAATTTATTTCTCTTTTATATTTTTCACAAGAAGTCACATTCTAACCAATAGGGTACTACCTCCCTTTTTTTTTTTATCAAGCTCAAACACTTTTCCAAGATATGATCAATTCAAGTCTTCACACAAAGAGAACTAAGTTCTAATTCATGAATCACTTAGCAAAAATGGTAACCTTAGTACTATACTAAAACAAGGGTAAACCATGATCTAACACGCCAAAAATAACTTAATTAACGAAACAAAATGCACAATCCCATTCAAATGGATATGTTCATCTAGAAGACATGTTCAACATGTGCACCAAGCATTACATACAAGGTTTTGTTAAACGATACTCGTGCTATTCAACTTGGAAAGCTAACGTCAACTTGTGCATAACTTGAGATAAAAAGTTCCTATTGACATAAGGTATGTGTTATTGAAAAGATAAGTCATCAAGATACTATCATTTAAAAAATCAAAAGGTGTAGGTGACTGGAAAATGTCCAATTTTATTTGCAATCACGCATTGCTCCGCATAATTATTGCAGAATAGGAAGTTTCAGACAACTGTTACTCTCGACTGCATAAGTCTTCTCACAGATGTCCAAATCACACACCGTTTTGTTCAATTGAAAGTTAAGACACACATTTAAATGCCACGAAAATATTGGAACTTTTGGAATTGTGAATCAATACAGATTTGGTTTCAAAGTTGACATTTGTGCTGCAGAATTCACTTTTGACAGCCTGACTTCCGAGTGGCATAACTTTGGCTACCGAAGCCCTTTTGACCTGATTCAAACGGGTCAATAAAGCTAAGACATATTATTTTAAGTGATAAAATTTTTAGAATTTTTGGTCATCACATGAACTCCCATAAACGCATTATGCAGAAGCTCTTTTCTGCTATGACAGATTCTGACCTGTCTAACATCGAATTCGCATATCTCGAGATGTAGAGACCCAAATGAATTGGTTCTAGTGTCATTCGAGATCTAAAACATAGTAGTATCTATGTACAAATTTCCAGAATTTTTCGTTGAGTAAATTAATACAGTTTATCATTTAAAATTTGGTCAAGGTTTTGGACAAAAATACATGTCATCAAGAAACATGTTAAATTCTGGTTTGTGGCTTACCCCCAACACTTGGTTACTCAAACTAAAGTTTCTTAACTTGATTTATCTTCAAACAAGGTCACCAACCATATATTTTATATCAAACTTAATTTTGTATATTTCCATTGCATATTTTAAGCTTAGATACTTTTACCCAATGATTTTTGTTCAAAGGAATTAGGGTTCAAAACCCATTTCACAACACCTACGACCACTCATCCACATCCTTATAAAAACCACAATCTTAACATCTAAGTCAAGGGTTTATCATAACCAAAATACAACATTAAATCACCAAGGGAAACATGTAAAGTTTCAAACTTTTTCAACACCCATAACCAAGAAAACTCTAACTCTATCAATGGAGTTCTTCACCCCCAATTAAATCACCAAGGGAAACATGTAAAGTTTCAAACTTTTTCAACACCCATAACCAAGAAAACTCTAACTCTATCAATGGAGTTCTTCACCCCCCAATTTCTAGGGTTTAACCCATCAATTATAACCTTGATATTCCTTTAAATTTCATGGACACAAACATCAATAAACAAAATTAAAGCAAAACAAACTAAATAGGACACTAAAATCCCTCACCTTTGGGTTTCTTATCAAACCATTGAGTCAACTCGGTTTTGGGGGGTGAGGAGGTGTTTCCCCCCTAATTGGAGTTTCCAAGAGGTTGTTTGGTATTCCTTGAAGTTCATTTATTAATCCTAAATCATAAGAGAGTGAGTGTCCCACTCTTTTAGCTCAAATCCGACAAAAATGAAGCTTCAAAAATGGAGTTCCCACAATACACGAAAATGGAGGAAGATAAGGGTTTTTGGGAAGTGATGGTGGACAAGCTGAAGAAGATGATGTATTAGGAATGCTTACCCATGAAGTGAAGATGATGGAGAGGGTGAGGAGCTTGCCCCAACCCTCATTCCTTCTCTTCCTCCCCTTCTTCTCTCTATTCCTCTTCTTTTCTTCCTTCTCAATGCCAAACCCGTATGTCCCTTTACCCTCCTCTATTTAACCACTTTAAGATTTGCAAAAGGGTCCCTAAACACTATTTTTAGGCCCCTAAGGCCTTCCCCTAAGTGGGGAAGGGTCATTTTTGCCAAAATAGGCTTACAACGATCACTTGTTTTGTATATTTAGCTCACCCTTAAGTCTATCGTGTCATAATTTCACATGAACTATGTTAGAATACCTAAATACGTGTTGCAAGATCTAAAGAAAAAAAATTCACACTTTCCATTTGCGTTTACAATTTCGTTCGCACTGTTTGATTTTTATTATTATTATTTTTTTCATGGTCATCACACATTTAAGTATGCATTATATAAAAATTAAGAGACTAAACTTGTAACTCTCATATAAAATGGTGAGTATTGATTAGAACATGCAAGACTCGTTCTATGATGCACCACTTTATGTTTCGGGTATGATATACCTTGGTGAAATGTCCTTCAATTATCAATAAATCATAATTCATAGGTGACATTTAGGGTGGATATATAAGCAAATAAGTGGTTCATGAATGAACCACCATTTTGCACCCTTGGATATATGTATATAATATTGGACGTTGAAGATGAAACATATTATCGGTTATTGAATCTTGGACATGAATCGATTACCAGAAACCAATGTTTAGTCTAAGAATCAATTAATTAGATAATGAATTACCGGTGATTAATGTTAATTTCATGAATCGGTTCACCCATATAATCGATTCATAAATGCAATTTTAATCGGTTATCACATGTGATGTGTTCCACCGGAAACTTGGACATGAATCGATTACCAGAAACCAATGTTTATTCCATGAATCAGTTAACGAATTGATTACTAGTAATCAATTTTTATTCCATGAATCGATTAGCCCATATAATCGATTCATAAATGCAATTTTAATCAATTCATCCCAGAAACTTGTATATGACTCATTCGTGTGATAATATTCATGGGGAATCGTTCAAACTCTCGAACACATACATAGGCATACTTACATGAGACCGATATTAACCTCCTATACCCGGTAAAAATGGTGGTTCATGGATGGACCACTTAACCTCCTATTCCATTGTAGAGGCCACCTAATTTGTAAAAGAAGTCCACTTATCTAAGAGGTAAGGATGATAATTTGTACCCTACCCGCTGGGTACCTGCAAAAATTATCCATGATGGGTAAGGTAATTACCCGCACGATGGGTTAGGGTCCGAGGTACGAGTCATTACCTGCAAATTTGAATGGGTATGGGTACTACGTTACCCATCCAGCCCCGCACCCGCGCACATACACACACACATACATATATGTATGCATAATTATTTATTTATTTATATTACTAATATATATATATATATATATATATATATATATATATATATATAATTTTAACTATAATACAAATTTTAAAACCAAAATTATTTTAAAGATTCTTAACTTTCTAAACCTAACAACATCATTACTTCCTTTTGGATGTTTTTATCTAGTTAAATATTTTGATGGGAGTCATAAGGTGGTTAAGGTAGTTTGGGGTTGGGACAAAGGTGTTGGGAGGTGTAAGGTGCAAGGTTCAAATTTCATCCCCTACTAATATAACAAACTAACAACTAACACTTACCAATAAAAAAAATTAAATAATTTGATTTATAATATTTTATGAGTAGATTTAAAAGACCTTTAGATCGTTTTTTTAAATTGTTATAGCGTTTCTTTTGATATTTATTGCTTTTTCCTAGTCAAAGTACAGGTAACGGGTGCGGGAACGGGTACTTAGGTACCCGAAGAGTACGATTAAGGATATTAAAGTTGCTACCCACACAGGTACAAGTCCGGGTACAAGTAATTTTTTCAAACGCGGATATGGGGACATTCATTATAGTACCCTATCCAGAGAGTACCCATTACCATCCCTACTAAGAGGTGCATCTTAGACACCTATCTTAGACACCTCCAAACATCCAATCATAAAACTTATATAAGGATCATAGAGGGACAAACCTTCTTATGTATATTTTGGACTTTATATATGGACCATTATAACTTGGTTTTGGATCTATGTTGGACTTAATTTTTTTTTTAATAATGTTTAAGTTTTTGACAAAAAAAAGTAAATTTTTTTTAAAGAAAATAAATTTTTAGTCAAACTAGCCAGTTAGGTTTGATTTTTTTTACATTTGTGACAAGTTCCACATTGAATAAAATAAGGCTCACTAAGTTATGAAACTCTCTCACTTAATGAAAGTCTTTTAGATTGATTCTCATCGTGAACATAACTCATAATAATTGTGCTTTAAATGAGAGTTGACCGATGCTATGAAGGAGATTACTCTCAAATAAAAAATAATTATTATGGTTTAATATGGTGATGAGGTGAGCCTAACCTAAATGATTAGTCAATTGAGTAGGAGAGCTTCATGACTTAAATACCAAATTTAGCTCCACCTTTTACTCGTGTTGGACTCGTAACATGCCACACCGATGTCCATGATAGGCCACTTTGGCTGGCTACTTAAGGTAGCTTTCACTCTGACCCTACTGGTGCACGTAGCCATTTCCCAATCGAACACATTTCCAAGTTGCCCACTTTGGGTTGAGACACCTCTAGTTCCCTCATCAATATACTTTAGCTTATTAAAAAAAAAAGTTGCCCTCTTTGTGTAGTCCAGTTTTCAATGAAAGTACTAATTTTATTTCATGAATGAATTTCGCTACATGTAATGGAAATTTTATTTTTGTTATGAGTGTGTTGGAAAATGACAGCGATTATTGTTCCTTCATCGAGTTACTATGAATTAATGAGTTATATTGGTTGGCTTAGATTTAATGTTCATAACATTGTTTTTGTTGTATAGACATGTCATCAAGAGAATGTGACCCACCCTCACCTCCACCACCAAATGGTAGTTGGGGTAAGGGAAAGGGGAAGGTTGTTGACAATTCTTCGGGTTAACCTAGGAGAAGAGCATGTATCCTCACTTATGTGATTACAAATAGATACATGTCTCTGCCATCTATTACAATATTAATAATAACCTCCTTTTCTCCTAATCATGATCATGCCAAAAACTTAATCTTCGTGGAAGATGTTTGGGACCTAGATCTAATGGTGAAGGAGCAACCACGGTTTGCTTCGGTTGGAAGTTAGTTGGGACCCCCAAAGTTTCTTTTAGGGTTTGCATCTGGACTTGAGGCGGTGGCTTAGGTGGGGGACGCTCCACCAAGGCAAAAACTGGGGTGATTGTGGGTGAGATCTTTAGGGGGTAAAACGCTGGTTTGGGGGCAGTGAGGGAACGACTATGGTGGCGGTTTGAGTAAAACTCCAGTTAGGGAACTAACCACCCCTGGATGGCTGAGAAAGGATCGGTGAGAAGGTGAGGGTGGTGAGGAATCCGGCTCCTGGGTGGGTGGCTTGAGGTGGATATGGTGGATCTCAGGCGGGGTATATAAGCGCTCAGGTGATGGGGTTGGGCTTTGAACTCAATTGGCAGGGGGTCCTGATGGTTAATGGTGGAGGTACGAGGAAAGGAGGTAGCGAAAGAGAGGGGGACGAAAAAGGTGGGGCAGTGACTACCTTCTCATGTCGGAGGGGAGGGAGAAGGAAAAAAAATCTCTGGACAAACCCCAATCGATGGGGAAGAGGAACCTCCACCGAGGAAGGGGAAAGCCTCCAAACCGGTGGAGGGATGAACCCTAATAAGGCGCAGCGACCCATAGGGAGAAGCATAGAGAGAAGGTAGAGCCCCTTTCTCTCTCACAAGTCCTACTACCTACACTTTAGTGAACCCTAAAGTAGCATTTGTTATAAGTTTTATTTTAATATTCCTAGGAATGTGAGAGCACATGTGAATACAAGTTTCCCATGTTTGGTAAAGTTTTAAAAAACTATTCTCAGGCATAAAAGATGCCTATGAATAAAATTAGTGAACGAAAGTGAAAAACTCTATTCCCAAGTACGTGGAGATGGGAAAGAAACATTCCTGATAATAAAACATTACAAGAACCAAACGTCACCTAAGGGCTTCCAACCCAACTACTAAAACCTGACCTAAATGACACTAATAAGTCCCACATAGGTAGCTCACATGGTTGAGCTAAGGGACACAAGGAGCCTCCTCTTGGAGTGACATGTGTCGTTTTCAATCCCCCTCCCCATAATCTAACAACTAACGTTTGCCTATATATATATATAAAACACTAATAAGTATTAAATTTAACGAACCCACTTAGGGTAAAAGAGAGGAACTTGATAATTAGAGAAGAAAGGAACGTAAGCTCTTTTTTTGAAACAAGAAACATAAGCCCTATATACGTTTTATAAAAATGCAAAATTGTTCGGGTTGCAAAATAACATCTCTCGCTTGTCCATCATATTTAACATTCAGAAGCTTTAGTTTAGATTAGAGGAACTTCAAATCAAGTATATGGGCTAGATTGAAATGTCAGTGAATAAAATGATTCCAGATTATGGTTACGTGGATTGCTTCCTAGCAACGAGGCCATGATGTATAAGTAATTAAATATAAGCTTGTATTGAAAAAACGAAGCACCTTACATGCTATATACTACTTGAACGCAAGCATGTATTTCATGTAAACGCAGAAATCTTACATAATCTCAGGCATTCCTCAAAAGTTGCTCAGTTGGACATTTGTTTGTTGTAGACATACATATAAGCAGGCCAAAATCCACTATGTTCCAGTCTTTAATTTATTTATTTTTTTTCAGTTTCTTCCCCTAAGGTTTGCTACTGTTTAGTTTTAAGATAGGCACAAACCTATTCTGTAAACATCTTTCACAATTTAATAGAGCTGTAAGTCCTTGATCTAGCTAGAGGCTGCTCCTGAAGCACCAGGAAGAAAGTGAGTTAACTCTTGAAGAAGATCATCATGTCCCTGGAAAAGTGCAGCAACCTAGACAAGTCCAATATATGATTCAAATGAGTATTATCTAAATTATCACTAAGAAAGTGTCTAAGGAAATCTTATACCACAGGGAAGAAAACATATATAATGACCAATATTACAAATTTGCATGACTCTAACATAATATAACATACTCATAGACAGCACAAACCTCCAGGTAAGCCTCGTTGATAGACAATATTCCCTCTCCCAACATGTTCATTATGCCTAGAAAGGATTTGTAAACCTGAGAATTGCCTTGAAACCGAGCCTGCATGAATGAATAAATCCCAGTCAGACTCTAAGAGAGTGAAACTGTCTTTTCTGTGTTGATCTTGCACTAAAGCATGGGGGCTTTGACCCGGATGGAACATCAATTGTGGGTGTTGTCTAGAGTACACCACCCACCAAAGTATGTGTAGGTCCACTGGAGTTATCGCTTGGTGGTTGGGGTGGGGGAGCTAAGGAGTTGGGTAATAAGGAGATTGAGAGTTCAAACCCCACTCATTTACAAAATAAAAAAACATTAACATTAACATTTGCTTATAAAAAAAAATGTAGGCTCACACTTAAATCAGTCGGCATTTTTGTGTGTGTGTGCCCACCCGCATATGTGTTGAAAGACATATATACAGTTTTTTTTAAGCAAAGAATGATATGCAAAAACATCATTATAAATTAAGCAAGACATCTCAACTATGTTGCCATCTCAAGCTTTATCCATCATTTGCAGCATACCAAAAGTGTTGAAAGACATACATGAAATGCCTCTAATTCAAAAATGTTTTTACCTTAACCTTGTTCACAAAGTTTGTAGCATCTTCTTCATTTCCAATAACTATCGTCTTAGGAGGTTGTTCATCCTCCAATGGTGGTTGAATTTCATATTCCATGGGCAAGATTGTGTTCAATGGAAGTGGTTCATCCTCCAATGGAGGCTGGATTTCACATTCCTTTGGCAAGGTGATCAATGGAAGTTGTTCGTCCTCCAATGTGAGTTGGATTTGACAGTCCTTCGGCAAGAAGGTGTTCATTCCCAAAATTAGATCATTATGCCCTTTAAACATCTCCTTCACAATTGCTGCGACATCCTTATTATCAATTCTACAAATCAACAAAAAGGGACAAAATCAATTTCTGCTACAAAATAAATCAATATCCCCTCTCCCAATAAAATACAACGTTAGGGAAAAAAAATCTTGAAGTAGGGAGAGAATGTGGTACACTAGGTACAACTTGTTCAAACCTTTTTTCCTTGTACTCCTTCATCATACTCAAAAAGGTATCATACTTTTCCCTATTATCTTTAAATTTATTCTTTATTGTGTGGATATATGCTAAGGCATCCGCTGAAGTTAGATTTTTACCACCTTCAGTCGTCATTTGGGGTGTCCTGAAAGCTTCATTTTTACAAAATTTAATAAAATATTTAGATCATTAAAGAAATTGATAACAAAATATATCATGTGATATATCATGTGATTCAAACACAATTCAGGAGAACAAACATATGATCTTTTCTTACAATGATAAATAAAATGGATAAATTGTAGCTTTAAGGCTAGGCCTCAAAAATAGATGAGTAATATCAAATCACTAGACCTCCAATATTTAAAAAAGAAGAATAAAACTCGAAAAATATCACCAACAGGCAACATAAAAAATTGAAAAGCTCAATAACTTAGCTAAAGATGCAAGTCTTCCCTCAAGTAAACAAATTGAACTAGAAAGAAAAGCAAAACAAAACAAGAGAATGGTATAAATTGTATAACAATAAGTTGAAAACAACAAGAAATAATGAACTTACAAGACTTCCAACTCAAATTGCAAACAGGTCACCTGGGAAAGCCAAATCCTAACAAGAGAATCACAAGCAAAAAATTTGCATTAGATCAAGTAAAGCAAGGTAAGAAGAATTTGAAGCAGAAAATAGAGAGGATTTATTCAGATATAATTTACAAAGTGATTTGTGAAGTCCCCAAACTACAGTGTCCTCCACAACAAGCTTTTCAACAAAGCACAAGAAAGCGGATAGAGAAGGGAAAAAATGAAGCTATGTGGTTCTTCGAAAAATAGAGCATGTACAAAGAAAGGTGACAGTTCATGTGTAATAGGTTATAATAACCCTCGCTCAAATCTATGATAGATATATTTGTATGGGTAAATTAGTCAAATAATGAAAATAATTTACATGTAGGCTTGTTGCAAAATAGGTGTTGAATTAGGGAATTAGGGTGTGGCATTTTTTTGCTTTGATGAAACTAATGGGGATTTGACACAATAATTAAAGTTGTGCTGTGTAATCTAGATATCATAGCTAGGTTAGTATCGTGAAATCAATTTTTACGAATGAAAGATAAAATTTCCTACTATAAATTCATATAATTGATCCAATCCGTCTTTGAAATCTATGCAGCAGGTAACTTTAATATAGCACTATGCTGCCTGAATGTACACCATTGTCATCTAATCTTAATCCCGTCCACTTACATGAAACGGGATGACTTTAATAACGTCAAATTATCTAATTTCTATAAACAATATATCGTGTACTTAAAATAATTTTAATAGTGAATCAAAAAAAATAAAATAATAATAGTAACAACAAGTGAATGATTGAACAGTCAAAGTTTGCAATTAATACATTTATTAGTGTTCAACTCGTCCAGTCAAAAAAAAATCTACCCGTGCGTTACAGGAAAATATTTTTTATTCAATATTTTATTGAAAAATTAATTTCATAAAATATATTATATTAAAAATAAAATATAATATATTTTATGAAATCGGCTAGTTTACACATACAAATCACAAGAACCTTGATCTTCCATTCGATCCTTCCATCAACAATGTCACTAGCTAAGGTAATTGTTGATGTCATTCTACAAAGTCCGAAGTATTATGTTTAAGAGCAAATATCATTATTCAAAATCAATCCTCATATTTTAACTCATCAAAATCAAATAATCAACTAAAATACCAAAAGTTTAAAATCAAAAAGAGACAAAGCAATAAAGGAAAAAAAGAAAAGAAATCACACCTTCAGCTGTAGTACAGAACACTAAACACTAATGGTCTAATGGTGGACAATGCAGTGGATAAAAGACTAAAACACTTAAATAATGAGAATTAAAAATGGCAATAAAAATAAAAATAATATCATAATCATTGTAACATCCCTGGCTGCTCTATGGATTGAGGACTGACCCCACAGATCAACACTGGTCTTTTCAGCATGTTTTGTCCTCACTCATGCGCTTCCCGGGAAAACTTCCCAGGAGGTCACCCAACTTCCCAGGAGGTCACCCATCCCAGAATTGCTCCAAGTCAAACTCGCTTAACTGTGGAGTTCTTAAGTGATGGGCTACCGAAAAGAAGATGCATCTTGTTAGTATAGGTAGTACCAATCAATTCATATAAGCCTTCCTCAACTGTATAGTCCCATACCTACACAGTCTCAGGATCCCTCTCATTCGGGTGTGTAATCGGTTCATTCATGTGTCCCTCCGTCTAGAAGCCTGTCAGGAGCCGCTCCTTGTCCGTGCCTTCTTGCACCGGCGATCACTCCCCGCCCTCGTCAGAACCCGGGTGTTACAATCATAATCATAATCATAATAAGAATAATGATAATATCAATCAAGCATGATTTGATTTTGTGGATATTTTTGAAATTAAGATCAATTTAACCGTGGAGGAGAAATAAAAATAATTTTAGTTCAATGTTAAGCATTAAAGAAACAATAAAATCATTCATATAAAAGAGCAACATTATTTGAATACCAATCAGATTTTCGGATATCAATTTTTTTCCTCAAATCCGATAAAATTTAGTATAGTAGCTTTTTACAATAAAGGGTATGATAATAAATCAACATATGTTTATTTATAATTATTTCATATAAATAAATTAATTTGATTTCAAAATTGTTCTGATAAAAAAGAAAGCATTATGGATTTCAGATTGACAAAAGATAATAGAAGATTTAATTAATGATTTCAAACTCAAATATGAATCAATTTTAAGTAATTTACTCAATTCAAATTTTTGAAATAATTTTCTTTCTTGGAGAAATATTCAATGACACAATTTATTCAGTTTTATTCAGGATATAGAAAATTTTATGAAATTACCTATCCACCCTTATTTTTTGAGGGAAAAAAATTTGAATTGAATCAATTTTAATTAATTGACTCAATTCAAATTTTCGAAATAATTTCCTTCATTGGAGAAATATTCAATGACACAATTTATTTAGGATGGAGAAAATTTTATGAAATTACTACCTTACTTTTTTTTATATTAAGATTAAGATGAGTCATAGATTATATCCTTTCATTTTTTAAAAAGAGCAAGTTTATTAATTTTTAAACAATTAGAAAATAACTACTCTTAAATAGAAATAAGAAAAAAACAGAGAAAGAAATAAAACTAAATTAAGTCTTTCCTTTCACTTATTTTGTTTCTTTAGGGTGGAAAACTAAGGAATATAAATTATTATTAATATAAAAGGAAATTATTATTAATATAAAAGGAAAGTGAGATTGAATACGACTAAAAACAACAAACCAATAAGTTAGACAAGAAGATGATAAAAGGGTGGCCACTATGCAGCTCATGATGTTATAAATAATATTAAAAATTTAAAAGAAATTGAAAATTAGTCTAATGTAGTGAGCGAACTTCAATAAATTATTACAGAAAGATTATAAATAGGTATATATTGTATAGATTGCTAACCCCGTATGACCAAGAACCAAGTCACTTATACACCTATATATCAATTTTCTCTCATCGGTGAGAAGTTTCTCTCCTTTGTGAGAAGTCAGTATTAGCTTTCTGCTTCTAGGGTTTCTTCCTATCCCACGTCATTCCTACTGAGAAATCTTGTCAACTCTCAACTTGGATAACCTAACGTTACAGGATGATGAGGAGGATTTGGAGGTTCAAGAGGAGGGAGAACAGGTTTAGGGATTCAATCCTTATCGTGTCTGGTTGGCAGGTTCTTAAATAGATCAATCAGATTTCACATGACGAGAGAGAGAATGGCGGGAGTGTGGAAACCAGGGAGGGGGGTTTTGGTCAAAGAGTTGGAGGATTGCTTGTTTCTATATCAGTTTTTCCATCATGCTGATGTTCAGAGAATCCTGAAAGGAGGGCCATGGTCATTTGATGGACGCCTGCTCATATTCTTGGAGTTATGTAGGAGGGTGAACTACCGATTCAAATGCCTCTGTATACAATTCTATTTTGGGTTCAAGTACACAACGTCCTTGTTGGCTTTATGTCTGAAACAGTAGGGAAACTGCTGGCAAACTTCATAGGATAATTCCTGGAATACGATACAAGCAATGGCCAGAATCTATGGAGAAATTACATGCGTATTAGGGTCTTGATTGATGTCCGCAAAGCTTTGAAAAGATCTAAACGCATCAAAAACTTGGGGGTGAAGCAAAGGTAGTGCAGTATAAGTATGAAAGACTTGGAGCGTTCTGTTATCTGTGTGGGTTGTTAGGGCACGTGGAGGACTATTCTGAGCTGATTTTCTCATTACCGAACGACGACGGTCGCCGTGCATGGGGGTCGGAATTACGTCTGGAGCCGAGGAGGAACATGGGGGGAGGAGGTGCAGGGTGGTTGAGGGATGAAAATCAGGAGGATTGGGTGGCGCCAAATCAGGGCGGAGATCGGTTTTTCAAACCTGATATTAATGTTATTCTATAATGCAAAGTTAGTTAGCAGAATGCAAAGTTAGTTAGCAGAATGGAAAGTTAGTTAGCAGAGTTAGTTAGTAGTTGGAAAGCTGTTATGAGGTTAGTTACTATTTTGAGCAGTGTGGGACTTGAACTAGTGTATATAACCAGTGTGTATGTGCATCAAAGAGTAGTGCAATATTCAAAGAATTTTTCCACACTGACTTCCCTCTCTCTCTCTCTAAGTTCTATACTCAAGTGTGTGTGTGTGCCTTTCATTTTCTGTGTAAAGTTCCTCTCCATATCTCCAACAGATTTGGTATCTAGAGCTTCAAAAAATCAGGGACCTATGAAGAAAGATTGAGGCATCCTGTGAAGGAGGAAAGAGGCGATCATGGCTTCATCGAAAGGAGGAAATGGAAGCTTTCTTTCTAGCTTGCCAATTCTGGATGGCAAGAATTATGACCACTGGGTTGTAAGGATGGAAGCCATTCTTGGCTTTCAAGAAATCCTGGATATCGTGAAAGAAGGTGTCACAGAAAGGGACGATCTGACAACCAAGAAGAAAGACTACAAGGCTAAGTGCTTTCTTCATCAATGTGTTGATCTTGACAACTTTGAAAAGATCTCCAAAGCCAAAACAGCCAAGGAGGCCTGGGATGTTTTGCAGAAGGCTTATGGAGGTGCTGAGAAGACCAAGAAGATGAGATTGCGGTCCCTCAGAAGACAATACGAGTTGCTGTCCATGCTTGAACAAGAGTCAGTAGTTGAGTATTTCAATAGGCTACAACTGCTTGTAAACTCGATAAAAACATGTGGAGGCACAATCTCTGATCAGCAAATGGTTGAAAAGATCCTTACAACTCTTACCACTAGGTTTGATCATATAGTGGTTGCAATTGAGGAGTCTAAAGACTTGGAGGATATGAAGGTAGAGGAGCTGCTGAACTCACTAGAGGCACATGAGTAGAGATTGAATGAAAGATCCAAAGTAAAGGAACAAAATCATGCTCTGCAGGCCCAGATGTTCAAGAAAGGGAATGCGGATTATAGAAAAGGCAAGAAAGGAGGTAAGGTGAAGTCCAACAGAGATGGAGGTTGTGGTTCTGGCAACAACTCTTACAGCCAGGATCAAGCTTCATCAGCTGAACAAGGAGATCAGCACAGCAAAAGAAGAGGAGGAAGGTCAAGCAGAGGCAAAGGTGGAAAGAAGAAGTTTGATAGAAAGAAGGTTCAGTGCTTCAACTGTAACAAATGGGGGCACTATGCAAAAGAATGCAGAAACAGCAAGGTGGAGAGGTTAAGATCAGATGATGATGAGGCCTATGTTGCTGAAGATGATGGCTCGGATTCTGACCAAGTGTTGCTGATGGTGACAACCAACATAGAAGGAGAGAGCAATACATCTTGGTATCTTGACACAGGGTGTTCTAACCACATGACAGGCCAGAAAGATTGGCTGATTGATCTTGATTGTAGTATCAAGAACAAGGTTAGATTTGCAGATAACAGCACTATAGTAGCTGAGGGAATTGGCAAAGTCTTGATCAAAAGAAAAGATGGCAGACCTGCATATGTAACTAATGTTTTGTATGTTCCCTCAATGAAAAGCAACTTGTTGAGCCTTGGACAATTGCTAGCAAAGGGCTTCACAATGAAAATGATGCAGAAGCTCATTGAAGTCTTTGATGCAAAAGGAAGGTTGGTGATTAGAGCTCCACTGTCAAAGAATAGAACATTCAAGATTGATCTGAATGCTTCGGCAATTCAATGCCTCTCAACCACTGTAATTGAAGATGAAAACTGGCTGTGGCACTACAGGTTTGGACATCTCAATTTCAAGAGTCTAAACCAGTTGGGCAGCAAGCACATGGTGCAAGGAATTCCTCAAATCAAACAACCAGAAAAGGTGTGTGAAGGGTGCTTGATGAGCAAGCAACCAAGAACTGCATCCAAGAAGTCTGCACACCAGAAGAGACACTGATTCCTTGGGAGTTGTCCACTCAGATGTATGTGGCCCTATTGAGACACCAACTCTTGGTGGAAACAGGTACTTCGTAACCTTTGTATATGAGTTCACTAGAAAACTGTGGTTGTACTTGATTGAGGGAAAGCATGAAGTTTTTGATGCGTTCAGGAAATTTACTGCCTTAGTTGAAAGACAAAGTGGAAAATCTATCAAAATTCTTAGAACTGATGGTGGAGGAGAATACAGTTCCAAGGATTTTGAGCACTTCTGTGAAAAACAAGGCATTGTGCATGAGGTAACTGCCCCTTATACACCTCAACACAATGGCCTTGTTGAAAGGAGAAATAGAACCCTGATGAATATGGCAAGGTGCATGATGAAAGGAAAGGAGATGCCACAGTGTTATTGGGGTGAAGCCGTGTCTACTGCAGCCTATGTTCTTAATAGATGCCCCACTAAAAGAATGGAGAATGTGACTCCAGAGGAAGCTTGGACAGGAAGCAAGCCTAGAGTTGATCATCTAAGGATCTTTGGATCCTTATGCTTTAGACATGTTCCTGACCAAAGGAGGAGAAAGCTAGATGACAAGAGTGAAGCTATGGTTCTAGTAGGATACCATCCCACAGGAGCCTACAAACTGTACAATCCTTCTCCGAAAAAGGTTGTAATAAGCAGAGATGTGGTTATTGATGAGAAGGCAACCTGGAATTGGAAGGAACACAATACTGGGATGAAAGTCAGTATTCTACATTCACTTGATTCAGATCATTAAATGTCTGAGTTAAGTGAAGATTGTGCAGCAAATGAGCAGACTCAGAACAGCAGGCCACAAAGGAATAGAGCACCACCAGTGAGACTGACAGACTATGAGGTTTTCACTGATCAGGAATTCACAGCAGAAGGTGAATTAGTTTACCTAGCCTTCTTTGCAGATACAGAGCCAATGAACTGGGAACAAACTATCAATGAAGAGGTATGGCATAATGCAATGAAGGAAGAAATGAATGCAATAGAAAGGAACCATACATGGGAGCTTACTGAACTTCCACCTGATAAGAAACCAATTGCTGTCAAGTGGATCTTCAAGGTGAAACTGAAGCCAGATGGTTCGATAGCCAAGCACAAGGCCAAATTAGTGGCAAAGGGATTCCTGCAGAAAGCTGGAGTGGATTATACAGAAGTGTTTGCACCAGTGGCAAGGGCTGAGACAATAAGGCTTGTCATTGACATTGCAAGCTCAAAAGAGTGGCCAATGTTCCAAATGGATGTAAAATCTGCATTCCTCAATGGTCCACTAGAAGAGGAAGTCTATGTACTACAACCTCCTGGTTTTGAGGTAAGGGGAAAAGAAAGTAAGGTGTATAAGCTCCACAAGACCTTGTATGGCTTGAAACAAGCCCCTCGGGCTTGGAACAAGAGAATTGATGCATTTCTGTTGAAGCAAGATTCTCAAAGTGCTCTGTTGAGTTTGGTGTATATGTGAAAAACAGTGATGGTGCTGGCCCGATACTATTGTGTCTCTATGTAGATGATCTACTTGTAACAGGATGCGACTCAATTGAAATTGACAAGTTCAAAAGGAGTATGCACTTGGAGTTTGAAATGACAGACCTAGGAATCCTCACTTATTTCCTAGGAATGGAGATATAATACACAAGCAGTGGCATCATTCTACACCAGAGAAAGTACTCTCAAGAGATACTTAAGAGGTTTCAAATGGACTCTTGCAATGAGGCAGTGACTCCAATGGAAACCAATGTAAAACTGCAGAAGGGTGAAGCTGAGAAATGTGTTGACAGCACCCTCTACAAGCAGATTGTAGGTTCCCTCAGGTTCCTATGCAATAGCAGGCCAGATATCTGTTATGGTGTTGGCTTGATCAGCAGATTTATGAGTGATCCTAAAGCCTCACATATGGCTGCGGCTAAAAGACTATTGAGATATGTGAAAGGGACTATCAACTATGGAATTCTATTTCCTAAAGGAGCAGGGCAGTTTGAGGAAGGACTTGAGGCTTGGTCAGATTCAGATTGGTGTGGTGACAAGGTTGAAAGGAAGAGCACCTCAGGGTATCTGTTTAAATTCCAGAACAACCCAATTTCATGGAGTTCTCGAAAACAGAATGTGGTGACCCTTTCTTCTTGTGAAGCAGAGTACATAACTGCTTCTAATGAAGCTTGCCAGGATCTTTGGCTGGAATCCCTGCTGGATGAAATGAAGATCAGGTACAGGAAACCAATTCAACTCTTTGTTGACAATAAATCCTCCATAAGTCTAGCAAAGAATCCAGTGGCACACGGCAGAAGCAAGCACATTGAAACAAGGTTTCACTTTCTAAGAGACCAGGTGAACAAGGAAAGGATCAAGCTGACCTATTGCAGCACAGAACTGTAAATTGATGATGTTCTAACTAAGCCAGTTAAGACTGATCGGTTTAGAAGGCTAAGGGAAATGCTAGGTGTTGTTTCCTTAGATAATTTGCATTAAGGGGAAGTGTTATTCTATAATGCAAAGTTAGTTAGCAGAATGCAAAGTTAGTTAGCAGAATGGAAAGTTAGTTAGCAGAGTTAGTTAGTAGTTGGAAAGCTGTTATGAGGTTAGTTACTATTTTGAGCAGTGTGGGACTTGAACTAGTGTATATAACCAGTGTGTATGTGCATCAAAGAGTAGTGCAATATTCAAAGAATTTTTCCACACCGACTTCCCTCTCTCTCTCTAAGTTCTATACTCAAGTGTGTGTGTGCGCCTTTCATTTTCTGTGTAAAGTTCCTCTCCATATCTCCAACAATTAAAAGCCCAACAGATGTGATGACGAAAGATAAGAAAAAGGCAATGAATGAGATGATAAAAATAGGAATGAGTTGATGGCTGCTATCTTCAGAAATCCAGCTCTTTTATTTCCTAAAATACATGACCTAATCATGGATTCTGGGAATAATAGCCGGACTCAAATTTCAGACTTAAATATGGATGAGGTAGAGATCATGGCTGAGAAGATGATGCGCAGGAATGGCAAGGAAATAAATGATACTAATTTCATGCACTTGGAGATTATGGGAAGAGAGGGTTCAGGAGAAAATGATCAACTTTCCCAAAAGGACACTTTTTTACAGATAGGCCCTGACAAACAGGCCTGCCAGGTATTATGAGTCTTAACAGTTGGAACTGTCGGGGACTGGGCAACCCGAGAGCAGTTCCTACCCCTTGTGACCTCGTTTGGACGTACCAACCGGACGTAATTTTTCTCTGTGAAACTTTGGTGCACGCAAACAAGATTGAGGAGATTAGAGTGAGATTGGGTTATCATGGTTCTTTCGCAGCGGACAAAATAGGGAGAGGAGGATGTTTGGCTATATTATGGAGGCATCCTTTTGAGTGTAACCTACTGAACTATTCTCTAAACTTCATTAATATTGAGATGGTCCATCAAGGTAGGCCTCTGTGGAGATTTACAGGGTTTTATGGAAAACCAGATAGAAGCAGGAGGAGGGAATCGTGAGACATTATGAGAACACTTGCTATGGACAACTCTCTGCCGTGGTGTATAATGGGTGACTACAATGATCTCTTATCAAATGTTGACAAAAGAGGGGGAGCAGAGCATCCACCTTGGTTGATCCGAGGGTTTAGGGAGGTGGTTCTTGATTGTAATTTGAAGGACTTACCTATGAGTGGATACCAGTTCACATGGAGCAAGATGGGGACAATGCCTCAGTAGTGCGCAACAACGAGTTAAAGAAGAGTATACGGAGATTGTTAGCGCAGGAGGAGGCTTTCTGGAAGCAAAGGGCCAAAGTGTTTTGGCGTAGAGATGGTGACACAAACTCAAAATTTTTCCATGCAATGGCCAATGCTAGCAAAAACGAAACATGATCACAAAGCTTGAGAAGGATAATGGACTGTACGTAGAGGACCATGCAGATTTGTGTGAGGTGGCCAAGTCCTATTTTGAAGACTTGTTTAGACAAAATTAGGGGCAATATGGGCTGGTCCTGGACTAGTTGAGCCGCGAAATTCACAGGAGGATAATGGTAAGCTTCTTAAGCCCTTTAAAATGGAAGAATTCAAAAATGCTCTCTTCCAAATGTATTCGGATAAAGCTTCCGGTCCGGACGGTTTGAAACCGGCTTTCTACAAGCGGTTTTGGAATTTATGTAGCTTGTAAATTTTTAACGCAACTGTCTCATGGCTTGAAAAATTTGAACCTCCCCTCATTTAAATGATACAAATATTGTTCTTATTCCAAAAAAAAAGATATTCCATCCTCTATGAAAGATTTGCGGCCTATATCTCTTTGTAATGTGTTGTATAAAATTATTTCTAAGGTTCTTGCAAACAGGTTGAAACCTCTCTTGCCTAAGTGTATTTATCAAGAGCAATCTACTTTTGTGGATAATAGATCTATTCTTGATAATGTTCTAGTGGCCATTGAAATTATTCACCATATGAAATGTAAAACTAGAGGCAAAGTGGCGGAGGTGGCGCTCAAGATTGACATTAGTAAGCCTATGACAGAGTTGATTGGGGCTATTTGAAAGGTATTATGACAAAGAAGGGCTTCAATGATAAATGGATCAATTGGATGGCTATGTGTTTGAATTCGGTCCAGTACTCGGTTATGGTGAATGGTGATGGAGTGGGGCCTATAAGCCCAGGTAGGGGTTTGAGGCAAGGTGATCAGTTGTCGTCCTATCGTTCATTATGTGCGCAGAAGGTATCACTTCTCTTATCAAGAGAGCCGAGGCAATTGGTGATGTCCATGGAATTAAGGTGTGTAGAGGTGCTCCTATTCTTACTCACCTAATTCTTTTCGCGGATGATTGTCTCTTATTCTTCACGGCTGACGAGAGGGAGTTCTTAAAAATGAAGGAAATCCTATCAGTACGTGTATGAGAGAGCCTCCGGCCAAGCAATCAACATGCAGAAATCAAAATATTTTTTAGCAAAAATACCACGGATGATATGAGTTCTCTGGTTAAAAATAAACTGGAGGTTACAGAGTATATGGGTACTGGAAAATACTTGGGTTTAGCATCTATGATTGATGCGTATCTTTAAAATATAGGCAAGTGTACCCAGTCGTACAAGTAATAAATCGGTGAGACCGAATATCGTCCCCAGGGATTGGTTGTCAATTACCATTTCACAAATTATACAACTATCTAGACTATCGAGTTTGGATGGAAGGGAGCTCAATACTAAGTACCGAGCCCAGCAAAAGTAAACAAAACAAAACAGACAAGAATAAAATGTTTTTGGTCTTTTGGGATTTTTAACAAACGCTTGGAATGCAGAAAGAAATGGATAGAATTGTCAGGGTTAGACTACACTAATCCTCCCTTAATTGCAATGAAATGGTTTCTAACACAAGTCCTAATTCAATAATGACAATCAAGCCTTTTCTAAAATACTCAAGCCGTAATGTCTTAGGTGGAATGAGCCTAAAATCCCAAATTAAACCCTAATGTCTTAGGTGGAGTAACATGAGATTTTGCATTAAGTCAAGACTTATAGGATTGCAAGCAGTCAACACCTATGTCTAGATTCTTGAACTACTTGGCATATGATTCATGAGCATGCCTTAACATCAATCTGTCAATTGTCTATCAAAGCAACATATCATTCCTATGGGTAGCTAAGCCAAGGAAAGCATTAAGCACAGAATCACATACTCATAAAGAAATAGAAACTTGTATTAAACCAAATCAATAAACAACCAAGTTCAGAAAAGCTATCATCTAACCCCAACAAAAAGAGATTTAGCTAGACATAAAAAACCCTAAAATAAAATAAAATAAAATAAAGAGAGTAGAGAAAACTTCATAAAAATGAAGATGATCCCATTGTCCAAGCATGGCAGCTTCATATTTTCTCATTTCCTCGCTGCTGCCGCTGCTCGCTGTGCACCCCACCTTCTGCGTCACTTTTCCTCCTCGCTACTGTGCGGCTAGCCCCCCTTTTTTTGTTTGGGTAGCCTCTGTTTATTTTTACGCTATTCTCGCTGCTGCTAGTGGGCTATGCGTTTCTCTTTTTTTTTTTCAAGACCCAATTGGCCTGCAGGAGTTCACGTCTAACTCCCGCCCCCCCAATTGCCATGCCATTCACGTTTTGTTTTCTTCTCAGCAAGATCCTCATGTGGGCTTCATTTACTCTCCAATTCCAATCCAATTCACACTCTTTCTTTTTTTCATGCTTGCTTTGACATAGGCTTTTGCTACCTGGTTCTCTCAAATACCAATCCATCATATTGGTTTCCAATTGCCCAGTAACAGCACGTGGGTTTTTTTTCTTTCAATCCCAACTTTATTATATCCTACAAACACAAACAAATAAAAAACACAATTAGATCAACTCTAAAATCATAAAATTTAACTAAAATATATAAAACACTCTTTAAAACTCAATTAACTAAACTTAGGGACAAAACTCAACCAATTTGCATAATTAGGAGTAAAAAATCCATCAAATAAACATACACAAATCATATAATCTAGCGGATTATCACACCCCCAGACCTAAGACTTTGCTTGTCCCCAAGCAAAAGTAACTCAAACTAGCACTCAAAACACAAAGGACAACAGACCAAACACCGACATGATTCAGGAAAATTGAATGAGAGCACAATTAAACAAAATCACCAAAAGGCAAAATTGCAACAAGACAAATTCCTAAAACAGAAGCATCAACTAGTAGCAAGCTCAATTCCAAAAATGTCAGGAAGCAAAAAGCATAACAACTTTGCAATCTCCATATTCTTAGAAATTAAAAATCATGGCAATTTGGCAATGGAAGAAAAAATAGAATTTTAGTCCTTACAGGATACACACTCATCAAATAATCACTCAAGTATATGGTGGTGAAATGTTTCCCTCAAAGCACACATTAGAGTCATGGAATCATAGATTTGCTTTTAATCTAACTCCAAAAAAAAATCACAAACCACAAGCATGCACAAATCAAAGGGACTTTATTTTGGGTTGTAACTTGGCTAAAGTGGAAAACAAATGAGGTGAGAAACAAATAGAAAAATGTCCAAGAGAATAGGAGAGCGATTACAACAACTCAAATGTTTCAATGTAAATCACAAATTCCCAATTGCTATAATTGATTTTTTTTTTCTTCCATTTCTCCTTTCTCTTCTTTGAAGCTTCTTTCAACTTTATTCCTCAACCTTATTCACATAAATCTGTTTTTTTTTTCAAACTTCTTTTTCTTTTTCTTTTTTTTAATATTTTTTTTTGTTTCAACTTCCATTTTTTCAAATTTTTTTCTTGTGGGTATAAATTTTTTCTCCACTTTTTCATGTCTTTTTTTTTCCACCTTGTTTTTTTTTTCAAAGCTTCTCACATTATTTCATTACTCTCTCCCCCAAACCAAAGTCTTTGCTTGTCCACAAGCAATTCGCTAATGCTCTCCTATCCTCAAGTTGGAATAAACATGATAATCATCATTCAAGAAGCAAGGGTGAGAACAAAAAGTAACAATAAGCTCAAAGGGGTTAGCAAGGGAATTTTTCATGCAAGGTTGGCTTTTTGGCTCAAGTGGCTTATGAAAAATGGCCCAAATCATTTTTATGCAAAACATGCAATTCATGAATCTTAGATAAAAGAATCAAGCAAATCTCAGCACATCAACTCAATGGTGCACACTCAAAGAATTAATAATCAAGCCCAATATCTCACTAAGGTTATAACTAAGATTCCAAAATTTCGTTCCATACCTTATTGCCATGAATTTAATAAAAATGAAACAAAAATATGCAAAGAGGTTATGAAAATTGCTATGAACAAATTTGAAAAAATGAAGACTATACTACAAGAAGAACTTCCAAAGAAAGGAAAATAGCCAGACAAAATGCACAAAATAATGAGAATGCTAAAAATGACAACTCAAAACAGCATCCTAAATATTTAAGTGCTTGGCATGTTTTTATTCTAACACAAACTAACTAAAACATGTGAAACACACCACTAACAACAAGAAAATAAAATAAAATTAAAGTGAAGGGTTAAGAAAAACTCATCGAGAAGCTTCCACCCGGATCCCATTGCTTGTAGCATAAGGACCAAGAGATGCTCAAAGTTGAAAGGCTTCCTCCCGGATCCCAAAGCTTGTGAAGCGGCACTTGCAGAAGCAATATGATTATACTCTCGATTCCTCCTGGGTCAAACTGCAAGTGATAAGCTCCTCTTTCAACCTCTTCAGACATAAGTGTTCCATAAAGCACATGAGGTTTTACTTCTTGAGCCAATTTTGTGGTATCCACACATGCATCCAAACCAATATATTTATCCAATGCAAAAATTCCTGGTTTCTCAGCAAGCATGGTGAAAGGTAGTTCCTCTTTGCTCTCCATTCCATGTTCTTTTTCTTGTGACTCATCTCCCAGCATCCTCACCACATGTGATTCTTGTACCAACTGTTTACAAATTTCCTCAACTTGCATTTTGAAATCCTGCTTCACAGCTTCGATACTATCACAGTTGGTTCTTATTTTGGCCTCAGAGATGGACAGCTCTTGTGAATATTGTTGCAGAGCAGATTTCAGAGGATTTGGCTCATTCCTTTTCCATTCCTTCTCATGCTTCATGATTACACTATAAGCTTGTGCATGAGGGCATTGATATCCCCAAAGCCTATAGTCTCCCATGACCACATTAGGCCCAAAAGAATATTTTGTAACTCCATCCAAGGCTGGAAAATAATAAGTCTCCATGTGTTGCAATCCACCTTGCACAAACACAACTCAAAAGAAAAAAAAATCAAATATATATAAAAAATATATATAAACAAAAATGTCTAAAGTAGTTGTCTACTTTGTTACTAATGATATTGGCAAAACCAATCCCCGGCAACGGCGCCAAAAACTTGATGCGTATCTTTAAAATATAGGCAAGTGTACCCAGTCGTACAAGTAATAAATCGGTGAGACCGAATATCGTCCACAAGGATTGGTTGTCAATTACCACTTCACAAATTATACAACTATCTAGACTATCGAGTTTGGATGGAAGGGAGCTCAATACTAAGTACCGAGCCCAGCAAAAGTAAACAAAACAAAACAGACAAGAATAAAATGTTTTTGGTCTTTTGGGATTTTTAACAAACACTTGGAATGCAGAAACAAATGGATAGAATTGTCAGGGTTAGACTACACTAATCCTCCCTTAATTGCAATGAAATGGTTTCTAACACAAGTCCTAATTCAATAATGACAATCAAGCCTTTTCTAAAATACTCAAGCCCTAATGTCTTAGGTGCAATGAGCCTAAAATCCCAAATTAAACCCTAATGTCTTAGGTGGAGTAACATGAGATTTTGCATTAAGTCAAGACTTATAGGATTGCAAGCAGCCAACACCTATGTCTAGATTCTTGAACTACTTGGCATATGATTCATGAGCATGCCTTAACATCAATCTGTCAATTGTCTATCAAAGCAACATATCATTCCTATGGGTAGCTAAGCCAAGGAAAGCATTAAGCACAGAATCACATACTCATAAAGAAATAGAAACTTGTATTAAACCAAATCAATAAACAACCAAGTTCAGAAAAGCTATCATCTAACCCCAACAAAAAGAGATTTAGCTAGACATACTAAACCCTAAAATAAAATAAAATAAAATAAAGAGAGTAGAGAAAACTTCATAAAAATGAAGATGATCCCAGTGTCCAAGCATGGCAGCTTCATATTTTCTCCTTTCCTCTTTGCCGCGTTTTCATTGCACCCCACCTTCTGCGTCACTTTTCCTCCTCGCTACTGTGCGGCTAGCCCCCCTTTTTCTGTTTGCGTAGCCTCTCTTTATTTTTACGCTACTCTCGCTGCTGCTAGTGGGCTATGCGTTTCTCTTTTTTTTTTTTCAAGACCCAATTGGCCTGCAGGAGTTCACGTCTAACTCCCGCCCCCCCAATTGCCATGCCACTTCACGTTTTGTTTTCTTCTCAGCAAGATCCTCATGCGGGCTTCATTTACTCTCCAATTCCAATCCAATTCACACTCTTTCTTTTTTTTTCATGCTTGCTTTGACATGGGATTTTGCTACCTGGTTCTCTCAAAAATACCAATCCATCATATTGGTTTCCAATTGCCCAGTAACAGCACGTGGGTTTTTTTCTTTCAATCCCAACTTTATTATATCCTACAAACACAAACAAATAAAAAACACAATTAGATCAACTCTAAAATCATAAAATTTAACTAAAATATATAAAACACTCTTTAAAACTCAATTAACTAAACTTAGGGACAAAACTCAACCAATTTGCATAATTAGGAGTAAAAATCCATCAAATAAACATACACAAATCATATAATCTAGTGGATTATCAATGATAGGCAGGAATAATAAAGCTTTGTTTGGCTACTTGAAGGATAGAAACTGGAAGGAGATTCAAAACTGGACTGGTAAGCACTTATCTAAAGCTGGTAGAGAAGTTCTAGTGAAGTCTCTGACCCAAGTTATTCCCCCTTATTGTATGAGCACTTTTATGATTCCAGTTTCTCTTGGGGAGGAAATGCAGAGGACGATTAATTCGTTTTGGTGGGGATCTAATAGAAATGCAGGAAAAGGAATAAATTGGCTCAGTTGGGACCGCTTAACAGTGAGGAAGGAACATTGTGGAATGGGTTTTCGTCATTTCTATGGGTTCAATTTGGCTGTGCTAGGGAAGCAAGGTTGGCGATTGACAACTAATCAAGATGCTATTGTGTCTCGCGTTTTCAAAGCTAGATATTTTCCTAAAGAGGATTTTGTGGGGGCTCGATTGGGCCATAACCCGAGTTATATATGTTTGGCGTAGCATCTACACTTCCCAGGTTATTGTCAAATTGGGCTTGAGATGGCAAATTGGAAATGGTTCTAGTGTGAATGTCTGGAAGGATCCCTGGCTCCGTAATGTGGAAAGTCCTTACGTCACTAGTCATCACAGTGTGGAGGTAGAAAATCTAAAAGTTTTGGACTTGATGGAACCAGCGACTGGTACTTGGAAAAATGATCTCTTGGAGAAGCTTTTTAACACCCAAGACCGTGAGGCCATTATGAGCATTCCACTGCTGTTTGTGAATGACGAGGATAAGAAAACTTGGAACTTTAGCAAAGATGGTAACTACTCGTGCAAATCTGCTTATTATTTTATCATGGAAAGACTTATTGATAACTCACATCTTAAGATTCCAGGTGAGTGGTCCAGCATTTGGAGACTAAGGGTTCCACACAAAGTCAAGCTGATGGTGTGGAGAGCAACAAGGGGATGCCTGCCTACTAGAGAAAGGTTGCAAACCAAAGGTGTGCAGTGCTCTTCTTGATGTCCTTTCTATGAGACTAATATTGAAAATGATTGGCATGCATTTTTTGGTTGCAGTCAGGTAGTAAAATACTGGGAGGAGCGAGGCAGGGTTGTGGTCTGCTATAAGGCCGAAAGTTGAGTGGGAGAGAGTGAGGTTTAAGAACCCAGTTGTGGCTAGAGCTGCGCACCCCTCTTTTAGTATTATCAGGTGGGAGAAACTGAGCCCTAGGGAATACAAGTGTAATGTGGACACTGCCATTTTCAGGGATCAAGGAAAGTATGGCTTGGGTATGTGTATCAGAGATGCAAGTGGCGGTTTCATAAAAGCTCAGACTGCATGGTTCAGTGAAGCTCCTTTACCTGAAGAAGCCGAGGCTATGGGTTTGCTTCAAGCAATAAACTGGACTGCTAGTATGGGTTTTCACAATGTAAATCTTGAGCTGGACTGTAAAGCTGTGGTGGAAGGCATTAACGGTCAAAAGATCTATCACATTGAGTGTGGAAGTATCCTCTCTAGATGCAAAGAGAGATTATCTTTTGTTCAAAACTGTAGGGTCAGTTTCATCGAGAGACAAGCAAATTACGTGGTTCATACTCTAACTAGGACGTCTTATTTATATGCTAGTTATTATTATGTCTTTGATTATATTCTAACCTGTATTTTTTACAACATTATAAATGAAATGAAATAATTTGGTTCTTGTCAAAAAAAAAAAAAAAAAAAGTTACTTCAAGGGCAAGAGTTTAAGTCTTACATCCATCTTTGGTCATTGATGTAAAAAAAAATCTAATGGTTTAAAAATATCATTATTAATAAACAGAGATACTATAAAAACTTGATTTAAATGAAAAGGGAAAAATTAAGTGGCATTAAATGAAAATAAACGATTTTTTGCCTTAAGCACAATTTAATTAATTTACGTTAAATTTAATGGAAAGAAAAATGTCTCATTAAATTTAATAATTTAGGTCATTAAAATAATCAAAAAAAAAAGAAAAAAGGAAATCAAGAAAGACATGTTAAGTCATAAACTCGTCATGCGTCTGACTCACTTCTATGACTCTTGTGTGTTTTGATGAACCCAAACATTATGTAATCGATTTTACATTGAACCATTTGAATATTGCTAATCATCTACTTGATGAGTTATGTAGCCGCCAAAGCATTCTATCTCAGCAGATCAAGTCAACAAATTATTATGAAAAGAAACAAAAGGTTGTATACAAGCGTCTGACTCAAAGTTGACGAAGTGCAATGTGTCTAAATTCTGACTCACACTGAAGCTTATATCAACATCTCTCAGACTCTCATCAAAATATGATGAAGAGCAGCTAGCAGCAGTACCAAAGCAAAGCAGTCAATGACTGTCATCTTCACTGAAAGCTAAAAGAAAAGGACTTATCCATTCAATAAGTAAACAAAAGAAAAGAAAGTATCAAGCAAATACTCTTATAAGAAGATTGTTCGTTCTTACAAGACTGTCTGTTCTTATTGAAGACCAAGAAGCCTGAAGTAGTTATCAAGTCAAACTAATGATCAAAGTATTCAAAGAATACAAACATTATCTTCTGAAGGAAGTTGAAAGAAGAAGGATCAAGATTACAGATCAGAACAAGACTAAGAAGTCTCACTTCAAAGAAGCGTCTATCTCTCTCAGTATGCGTCTAAGCTTCTGACAAAGTCAGAATCACTCTTCTGATAGATTAAATTGTTTGATTCAAAGATATTCAAACATCCACAAGCTTAGAAGATGTGAAATGCTAAGTCCCCTTTGATATTATTGAAGCACGCGCTAAGGAGAAAAGCTCTCTATGAAGGAATCACTTAATCTCCGATTCAAGAGTAAGAGTAATTTGAAATATAGTTAATTAAACTTGAAAGAAGTTTATTAATATATTTATCATCTTCAATCGAAATCAGAAAAAAGAGAAAAGACAAAATGGCAAGGCTACAGAAAAGCATTCCTTAAGTAAGAAAGAGAAAAACTACTTTATCTGAGCTTTTCTAAGTGTTACACAAATAAGGAAAGAACGCTGCCCAAAGCCAGAAAAGCATATCTGCTATACTATGCTATCATCAAGGAATCTCCAACGTTCTTCAAAGCATTTATTATCAAGTCAGAACGGCTATTCCTGAAGAACAAAGCTGAAGACTTTCAAATGCATCTCAACGGATCTATGTGATCAAGTATAAATAGAAGAAGTCGAAGACTTAACAAATGAGTGAAAAAGAGTAACACAGTAATAAGCAACCAGAGAAAGCCCTATTTACTCATCAGTGAAAAAACTATATTACTTAAGAACAACATTCATCTTATCAATTCTATAGCCGAAAGCCTTGATCACTCATATCTTCTTCACACGCTGAAAATCATTTGAAGAAGAACTCATCTGCAACTCACCAAGTTCCAAGTTCATATTCACTCTCTATAGTGTTAAAAGATTGGTTGAGTTGTTTTGTATATTTGAAGCCGTGCTTCAAAACTCTCTCAAAACTCTCTGAGCCTGAAGAGGCTTGTTTCAAGAATACTTGTTGAGCTTAAAGAGGCTAGGTGTACAAACAATACTCATGGTTGAGCCTGGAGAGGCTAGGTGTGCAAATAATATTCATCTGTAACCTTGATCAGTTATAGTGTTAAAGCTTAGCGAAACCAAGGACTAGATGTAGCCCAAAGTTTGTGGGTGAACCAGGATAAATCTTTGAGTATACTCTTTTCCTACCCCCTTAGTTACTGTTCAGTTTGTTTAACTGTTTTAAGTAACTAACTCGGGTGTGTTAAATAGTTGTTGATCAGCTTGTTGAGAAAGGCATCTGTCTTTAACCATCTCACATTTACTGATTCTTTTTTGTGCTTCTTAAACTCTGATTTTCGAAAATACTATTCAACCCCCATTCTAGTGTTGTTTTGTGTCATTTCAGTTGGTATCAGAGCTCAGCCTCTGGGTTGAGCACCTCACAGTGTAGAGGAAAATATTCTAAAGAATGGCAAGTGAACAGCCTCTGTTGGAACCAAAGTGGTTTTGAATTTAATAATCTCTAAGTTTTGATGCTAACAAAAGGATTAAATTTGCTTGGCAAAGTGTTAGTTGAGATCTAACATGTGCTTTCAGTTATGCAGGAATATTTACATATAAGTAAAAGAAACATGGGATAAGTTCTCATTGAAAAATACGCGTCCACCCTTGTAGACGGGCTGCTCAAATACTTTGGTAAAGTTACTTAATTATTTAATTAAGTAGACTTTTTTCTTAAGTAGACGAGGCTCTAAGTGTTTGCTAGATGAATACCAAAATAACTTGTTAGATACAGCAAGTCCAAAGACTTGATAATAAGCGCCTGCATCTTGCCACGTAAGTCGACGGAAGCAATTAGCAAAAGTAAATGAACTGAAAAATAAAGTAATCTAGTAGACGAGCTCTAATCTGCCACGTCACCAGACGGAGATCTTTGAGAAATAGCAAGTCCAAAGACTTAATAGACAAGAGGATATGCCACATCATCAGACGAGCAAAATAAAATGTTGAACAGACTTAGTCTCTCATATAACTAAGTAGACAGAGTCTTTTAGACGAGCTCCATCTTAGAATGAATTAAATGCAATCCGAATCTCTTGAATTTATTTCAAATGATTGATATTTATTTCAATAGAATATTTGTTCTTCACTATTGTCCTATCTGCTTTAATATTTTACCTTGTTGTAAAAGAAACATAGTACCATCAAGAAATGCAAAAAGCAGAATCGTACAATAAGATACTGCAAAACGATCTGTACGATGACAACTTTATGGCTGTAAAAGCTGGATTGTTCACAAAGGAGGAACAAAAAGTTCTCAAACTGCAATACTCAGAGCAGTAAGTGATGAGTGTGATTTCACCTCATTTTCCATGTACATTTCTGCATGCATTTGCATATAGTTAGGCCATTTTAGTGTTTATTTTGTTTAGTTTTTCCTTTGGAACGGATAAGGTGGTATTGTATGTTGTTTTACAGATATTCATGATTAAATGCCCAAGAATTAGCAAGTATGAAGCTTGGATGACTTAGAGCTTTAAAAGATAAGAAATTGAGCCAAGCAGAGAGTATCACGGCCTAGCCGTGATGGCCCTCACGGCCGTGAGGGAGCAAGATGGCTGAAGAAAGAATTGAGCCAAAAGTCGAAAGCTGTCACGGCCTGGCGTGATGGCTATCACGGCCGTGACGTGTCAGCTGTGCAAGATCTCCAAAAGTCAGAAACGATCACGGCCTAGCCGTGATGGCTATCACGGCCGTGATGAATCAGTTGGAAAAGTCAGAAACGATCACGGCCTAGCCGTGATGGCTCTCACGACCGTGACCTGTTAGTTGGAAAAGTCAGAAACGATCACGGCCTAGCCGTGATGGCTATCACGGCCGTGATGAATCAGTAAATGAAGAGGCGCCCAAGTCAGAAACCATCACGTCCTGGCCGTGATGGCTGTCACGGCCGTGACGGACCGCGAGTTATAAAAGGGTCTCTCAGCAGAACAGAAAAGAGGGGAGAGAAAAACCTAAAAACAGATCCTCTGCTGCTGTGGCTGCTGTGCAACATTCTATGGAGCTCTCTCCTTTGTTCATCTCTGTAACTCTTTCTTTTGTTTTATCTTCAATTATGTGTAGCTAAATTCCCCCTTGTTGGGGTTAGATGATTGCTCTTCTGAACTTGATTGTAAAATGACTTGATTGTAATGCAGTTTCCTTGTTCTTTATGAGTGTTTGATTCCATGCTTAATGCTTTCTTAGGCTTGATCACCCTAGGAATGATTAGTTGCTTTAATAGATAACTGGAAGGTTGGTGTTAGAGCTTGCTCATGAATCAAATGCCAAGTAGTTCATGAGCCTAGACATAGGTCTTGAGGTGCTTGCAATCTTATAAGTCTTGACTTAATGCAAAATCTCGGGTTAATCCACCTAAGGAATTAGGGTTTAATTTGGGGTTTTAGGCTCAATGCACCTAAGGCATTAGGCTTGAGTATTTCAGAAAAGACTTGATTGTCATAATTGAATTAGGAACTGTGTTACTTGTCATTTCATAACAATCAAGGGAGGATTAGCTTAGTCTAACCCTAACAATTCTATCTAATTGTTATTCACATTTCTGTCTGCATTCTAACTGTTTGATAAAATTCCAAAAAGAACAAAAACATTTTATTCTTGTTTGCTTGTTAGATGTTAGAGCTACCTTCACTCCAAAATTTGATCGCCTAGATAGTAGTCTAATTTGCGAAGTGGTAATTGTCCACGATCCCTGAGAACGATATCCGGTCTTACCGTTTTATTACTTGCAACGAACCGGTACACTTGCCGAGTCCGTGTCAGTAAGCCTCCTATTTCATGCTACCTCGATAACCAAGAGTACTATTCAGCATTGCCACAATCAAGCTATCAGTCACAAAGGATATTATGCATTAAATGCTATCTCTAAACGGGATTATTCAAAGTAACCATTGAAGAAATACAAGTGAAGAAGAAGGTCACTATAAATAGAAGACCTGAGATACTGAAGATGACAACTCTTGATTGCACATTCTTGCGAGCTCAACTTTTGTAAAACTACAATCACTCATACTCATATTTCTTTAGAGAGCAAGAGTCATTATTTCTTAGTCTGAATATTGTGAAAATATTCATCTGATCTTAACTGTCATATCCTCACACATAGTGAGTTAAGAAGATCAAACATTAAATATCTTTGTTATAGTTAGAGCCTGAAGAGTCTTGGTAAGAAAGAAATACTTGTAGCCTGGAGATGTGTTGAATACTTGGTTGTAATCTATTCGGGAAATTGTGGAGAAAATCGTTCAAGTAGAAAGGACTGGACGTAGCTCTTGGTTGGATCAGAGTAAACCGGGATAAAAACATCTTGTGTGATTCTTCTATCTCCTAACTCTTACTGCATTATTTGTTTCTTACTAACTGAGGGGTTTTGATAATGCTTTTTTTAAAGTCTTTTAAAAAGGTTTTTTTTTCTTTGTGATTCTTTCTGTTTCCAATCTTTTTGTGTGCAAAAATTGTTTTAAAGGTTGTTTTCGAAAATTATTAACAAACACAATTCAATCCCCCTTCTTGTGTTTGCCTGTGTCAACTTCAGTTGGTATCATAGCTCAGCCTCGAAAGGGTTGAACATCTAACAAGTGTTGAGGGAGTACGATCCAACAACCATGGATGCTGAAGGACAAGCTATCAACAGACCTCCTCTCTTTGATGGAACAGATTATGACTAATGGAAGAAGAGAATGATGGCCTTCTTGGATGCACAGAATGTAGATATTTGGGAGTTGATTGAAGCTGGCCACACTGAACCAAGAGACGAAGCTAGAGCTGCTGTTCCTAGAGCCTAATGGATTCAAGAGCAGAAAAAACAACATCAGCTAAATTTGAAGGCTAGGCACTATCCCATGTGTGCTATAAACAGATATGAACATGACATAGTTCACAGCTGCAATATTGCGAAAGAAATCTAGGATACTCTTGCCCTAGCTTATGAGGGTTCCTCACAAGTTAAGGAATCAAAGATCAACATGCTGGTTCATCAGTATGAGCTGTTCAAGATGGGTGGACATGAAACAATAGACCAAATGTTTGGAAGATTCCAAACCTCACTAACAGTCTCAGATCTCTTGGAAAAGTTTATGAAAATAGAGATCATGTCGAAAAATCCTGAGAAGTCTATCCATGCAATGGAGACCCAAAGTAACTGCTATTCAGGAAGCCAAAAACCTAAATACGCTCTCTCTGGAAGAGCTTCTTGGATCTCTCAAGGTTCATGAACTTGAACTTAATGAAGAAGAAAATTCCAGAAAAGGAAAATCTATTGCCCTAAAGGAAAAGAAAGCAAGTTCATCAAAAGTTCTCAAAGCTGCTGAGTCATCAGATGAGTCTGAATCTTCTGATAATGATGAAGGATCAGATGAGGATGAATTGTCCTTTTTCTCCAGGAAGATTCAACATATGTGGAGAAAGAAAGGTGGTTTCAGAAGGAAGCAACTCAACAAAAAGTTTTCCAAGGAGAAGTCAGACTCCAAGGGAAAAGGTCCACCCTTGTGCTTTGAATGCAAGAAACCCGGTCATTTCAAAGATGACTGCCCTGAGCTAAAGGATAAAAAGAAATTATTCAAAAAGAATAAAGGCTTAATGGCTACATGGGAAGATCTTGATCTGTCTTCATCAGATGAAGAAAATGAAGCTGAGGAAGTGGTAAATATCTATCTTATGGCAGACACTGCATCAGAAAGAAAATTCACTTATGCTGAGGTAATGGACTCTGACCCGTCCACTCTTCAAACGACATACTAAAATCAGTGAATGTCAGTCTAGCTGACAAGATGGTGTGTGAACCTGATGTTTCTTGTGAAGTTGCAAAACTGAAACAATATGTAACATATCTAACTGATTCTCTGTCAAAGCTTGTAGGTGGCTCAGATAAGCTTAATCTCATTTTAAGGTACTCTAGGTCACCTTATGATAAATCTGGTCTTGGTTATGACAAAGAGAAGCAAGACACATCTCACAAAAAGTCAAAACCACTTAAACAACATAGAGCTTCAAAAGTTCCAAATAAATATACCAAAGCTAAGTCTAGCTCGTCCAACACCTTTTGCAAAGTGTGTGGAAAAAGTGGGCATATTACATCTAGATGCATACATAATAAACACGCTAAGCATACTTATCCAGTGTCAACTAATAGGAAAGGACCCAAGTTAGTTTGGGTACCTTAAGATAAGATAATACCTGTTGCAGATCTGCTTAACAACAGGAAGAAAACAGATATCTTGGTACTTGGACAGTGGCTGCTCACGACACATGACGAGAGAAAGGTCTATGTTCCAAAACCTTAACCAAAGATGGTGTCTGGGTCACATTTGGAGGAAATCAGAAAGGGAAAATAATTTGTATAGGTAAAATTGGTAAACATCATTTTCCTTCCATTGATAATGTTCTTTTAGTAAATGGCTTGAAGCACAATCTACTGAGCATAAGTCAATTATGTGATAGTGGATATGCAGTTGCGTTTGATAAGAACATGTGTACTGTTAAGAAAGATGATGGATCACTTTTATTCAATGCAAAAAAAGGCAAAACAATCTCTAAAAGATTGACTTGGAGGATCTCTCAAATCAAAGTATCTCATGTCTAGTGTCCATTGAAGATGAGCGATGGATTTGCCACAAAAGGCTAGGTCATGCAAGCTTGAAATTAATTTCAAAGCTAAACAAGCATAACCTCGTGAGAGGACTACCAAACCTTAAGTTCAAGTCTGATGCTCTCTGTGATGCATGTCAAAAGGGAAAACAAGTCAAAGGTTCTTTTGAATCTAAGAATGTTGTTAGTACCAATAGACCACTAGAGCTGCTACATCTTGATCTTTTTGGTCCAACAAGGTCTGCCTCTGTCAGTGGTATATGGTCTTGTCATAGTAGACGATTACACTAGATGGACATGGGTTGTGTTCCTAACTCACAAGGATGAGTCTTTTAGGGTCTTTTTTGTATTTTGCAAACGTGTACAGAATGAAAAGACATGTGTATCACTTCAATCAACACTACTAGAAATCCATCTTTTTCGGACAGAATTTCAGACGGATTTCGGACGAAAATTGGACAAATTTCGGACGGATTTCGGAAGGATAATTCATTTCGGACGGATTTCGGACGAAATGGCACCCGTCTGAAAAAGCCTCGTGGGAAATTATAAAATCCGTCCCAAATTCTGTCCGAAAATATTTACAGACGGATTGCGGACGGAATATGGACAACGTGGAAATCCGGATTTTGGTTATTGTTCGGACGGATTTTGGACAAATTTATTTTTGTTTTCCAACGGATTTGGGATGAATGTTGTGATTTTGTTGGTTATTGTTCGGATGGATTTCGGACAGATTTATTTTTGTTTTCCAACGGATTTGGGACAGATTTCCCACGGAAGAATGAAAAGTCAGAATCTGTCACGGCCAGGCCGTGATGTCCATCACGGCCGTGACATGTCAACTGAGCCAGACCCCTTCTAGGTAGAATCTGTCACGGCCAGGCCGTGATACCCATCACGGCCGTGACAGACCATTTAGTGAAGCAACGTTCAAGGCAGAAACTGTCACGACCAGGCCGTGATGCCCATCACGGCGTGATGCGCATTCTATGGATTATTTTTGAAAAGCCCTATGTCCAAAGGGGATAAGAATCATCAAATATCAAACATTTTTGAAAAACATACTACTATTATGCTTTAGCATCAAACATCAACTTAGCCTTAGAACAAGCTACAGACAATGGACGGCTAACAAGTACAAACAATAGGATATAAATCCCATTTAAGTATTGCCCAATGCGGACCTATATATAAAAGAGGATCAGGAACAACATCTCAAAAAATGTATTTAAACACTTAATGGAAGTCAAAAATTGGGGTTTAGAAACACAATTGATCAAAGAAGGATGAAATCTCAAAAATTGTATTTAAACATCTATATGGTCCTTTAACTTTTCAGGTGCAAACAGGAACCACAATAAGTCTCATTGTGCTCAAGCCTGCCTCCATGTCTTTGCAAGGTCTTTTCAATCTGCGCAAATGAACATTCAACAGAAATCAGATATCAAGAACTAAAAGCTAAAAGCAAAATAAAGAACTAAAAGCTAGATGCCAAAAACTAAAAGCAAAATAAAGTGAAACAGCAAAGCCTAAAAATAAGGAGGTTGCAACCAGCCAAATGTAACACCCCCCTTGGGCATTACTTTGTAAACATGTGTGAAAATAAAATTAAAAGGATAATTTGCTGGTTGCTTTTGGAAAATAATTTATATAAATACATAAGCGTCTGAAATTAGGTATAAAAATTTTGGCACGACTCCAATTTTAAGCCTTGATCGGCAGACCGACTTACAATCCTAGCCTGGCAAGCCTATTTAATTTAGAGATATATTGAATAAAACTAGTATTTTTACAAAAATTCGACAGAGTCTCCTCTGTAATTCGGACATCCCAGGTAAAAGAACACCTGCTAAGATAATTTCATTTTCATTCCAGAATTCCAATTACACCAAATACAACTAGGCAGTAATATACAAAATAATAATAATAGTTATATCAATAAGTTGTACAAGACCAAAAAGAACAGCTTAGATTTTCATTCAAAAGATATGCTCTCCGAGCTATAAACATTCCATAACAGTCATATAACAACTTAATTTAACACCACACATCACAACAGATAAACTCAAATACAACGCACAAATAGCATGCAGTTACCGAAAATCCCTCAGGCAGTCTCCCCTTACCTTTGAAGACAAGTAAAGGATCCTCGTCTTAATGCTCACGTTAGCTCCAAGAGTGTAACTATCTACTCCATCAAGCAAGCATAGCCGTGTCAAACATCTAAGAGAAGGAATCCAATAACGCGCAACAACCAGAAATCAAGAAATCAATTACACATGATCAAACCCACATTCTAATTTGATCTAAACACTTAATCTTATTACCAAACAAGGTTATTTTCAAAGAAAATCATGTTTGAAGCTTACGCTTCACAATACCCTTTAAGGAAACTTTGTTTTGAATAAAGGATCATGAAAGAGAACTTGGGAATCATCAATTTAGAGTCCTAATTGCACTAAATCATAATTAATTTCACAAAAACATAACCAAATTCAAATAAAATCAAATTGGGGTTTAGGGATCCTAAATATAATTTGGGGAAAACTCATTTTAACTAAAGAATAATGAAATTGGTTTAGGGAAACACTAATCCACAGTCCCTATTTCATAAAGCAAGGTTTAATCTTAAGATTAAAATCTGAAATCAGAGGGTTAGGGTTAGGGTTTCAAAATCAATTTGGGGGTTTTGAATCTGAGACACAATAGAGGGTTTTGACTCACCCAAGGAAGAAGAAGAAGTTGTGGTGGCTGTTGAGACCTCCGGCGTGGCGGTGGACGGCAGCGACACGACAGCCAGTGACGGTTCGAGGTGGTTCTCTACATCAACCATGGTAAAAAGAGATGAAAGGAATCATAGGTGAAGGAGAAATGAAGATCTAATACTCTAGGGTGGTGAAACCACCATGAATGGTGCTTACCATGGTGAGACGACGGCGGTCCGACGCAGTACAACGGCGGCTCGGCTTCACTGCTCCAGCGACGCGTGCAGGGACGGAGACGTGACCATCTCCTCCTCGTGCGACGGTCGAGCGGCCGGCTGGGCTGGGCTGGGCGGAGCAACGTTGAAGGAAAGGAAGGTGGAGGACTTGAGTTGGAGGGAGGAAGAAGAAGAATAAGGCATCGGGAAAAGAAAGAAAGAAAATAGTGAAAAAGGGGGAGTTCGACGTTAATAAGAGAGGGAGGAGAGAGAAAATCTATTTTTTTTTGTATTAGTGGGTATAAAATAAGTGATAAATATTAAGCCTAAAGTAAACATTTTTAATTTTTGGAATCTAAAATAAATATTGATAAATATATGATTTTGAAATTCAAATTAGAGTAAAGATTAATAGTTGAACTGATCAACTAAGAAAATACTCGGTCCAAAATTAATCTCCGATTAATGTCAAACCAAAATATTTTTAACTCTAAAATTAAATAGAATAAATATATGAAAATGCTTTTCTCTTAATCATATTATTTAAAATATTTTTCTGTACTGGTATAATAGTGACAATAACGTAAATTATTGTCTAGTAAGTGTACATTCACTGAAATAAATCAGTGCTAACGCACCCAATAAAATAATTTGAAGAGAGTAATTTAATTACTCAACTAGACCACATAACAAAATAAACTTAAACATTCAAATAAAATAATTAATCATATGTGTAAAAACTAGGGTGTTACAATACTATCCCTCTTAAAAAATTTTGTCCACGAAATTTGGTAGCTCAAAACTAAACAGGATTGTATACTCACACCTTGACCTTAAAATCTTACCTTGTATTCTCGTCGCTTCATTCCTTTCACCTATAACTCTATAACAGGATCGATTCTTATGTCATTCTATTTATCCTTTAACTACATCTGAACCTGAGTTATACATGATAAACTTTACGCCAAGAACCTAAGAAATTCAATCTTCTTATTGAAATTGAATCTTACCACATCCAACATAGTCCGTTCTCTTCTTAATTCCTCTCGAATCTTTTGCCTACTTCGAATTCACATCCTTCATTTGCCTCCCATTTCAATTTGGCTATCAAGCCCCGTTAGTATCCCTAGGTTAAGAAATTTCCCGTGCACATCTACCCTATTGTCCAAGGAAAATACACAACTCCTAACAATTCCTCCATCTAAAGACAGAGCTCTATCACTTATGCAAGGAAGTAATTGTATCATATATGCTCCTATCTTATATACTCGCAGCCGAGAAAAGAGATTATAAAACAGAGTTTCTCTAAGGCCAGTACTCCTAGGAGTTGCACCAAAACAAAGCCAAGAAATCCGGGTGGACACTCCCCAATGGCAAATCTTGGATTTAAAATGTCCAGTTTCCACTATGGATTATCAACCACATATTTACCAGAATAAGACCTCAAAGATTATAAACATTTCACCATATCTTATCACACTCGAAAGACACAATCAAAACTTAATCGCCTCTTGCCTCAAAATTTGTCTGCTAGCAAAACTTCTTCAACACCTTATCCTCACGACGAACATCAAGTTCAACACTAACTTTACCCCATCATACATCAACTTTCAATTTAAAGTATACAATTGTTGTCTTAATTTCCTTTGAACATATTCCACCACTCCAAATTATATCATAGTCATTCATTTCAATCTTAAAGAATACGATTACATTCCTCCATGCAACTACAACCAAAAGGAATCACTTCAGTTTGAATTATCCAAAATCATAATTCTTAAACTTTTCTAACAAATTTCGGATGGATTTCGGACGAATAATTCATTTGAATTTATTAAGATCAAATAAATCTTGTTTAATCTTGTTTAATCTTGTTTAATTCACTTCATAAATCTTGTTTACTTTTAAATTTATTAAGATCAAATATTTTAATCATATTTATAAGATAAATTATTTAATCTTTTTTCAAGGAAAATATAAAAAATAACAAATTCCGTGTGAAATCCGTCCGAAATTTTCGGACGGATTTCAGACGGATGTAAGAAATATAAACAAAACAACACAATCCGTGTGAAATCCGTTCAAAATTTTCGGACGGATGTAAAAAATATAAAAAATAACACAATCCGTGTGAAATCCGTCCGAAATTTTCAGACGGATTTCAGACTGATGTAAGATAAATCAAGGAAAATATAAAAAATAACACAATCCGTGTGAAATCCGTCCGAAATTTTCGGACGGATTTCAGACGGATCAAGGAAAATATAAAAAATAACACAATCCGTCTGAAATCTGTCCGAAATTTTGGACGGATTTCAGACGGATCAAGGAAAATATAAAAAATAACACAATCCGTCTGAAATCCATCCGAAATTTTCGGAAAATTTCAGACGGAAACATTTCCGTCCGAAAATTCCGTCCGAAAATTCAAGTTTTCTAGTAGTGGAAGTGACCATGGGGGAGAGTTTGAAAATGAGCTATTTCATAAGTTCTGCGAAGAAAGTGGTATCCTTCACAACTTTTCAATACCTAGAACACCACAGCAAAACGGGTGGTAGAGAGACAGAACAGATCTCTTCAAGAGATGGCTAGAATTATGCTCAATGACAACTCTGTCCCTCGACACTTCTGGACTGAAACTGTTAATACTGTCTGCTACATTCAGAACAAAATATACATTAGACCTATCCTGAATAAGACTCCTTATAAATTGTGGAAATGACGAAAATCCAACATATCTTATTTTCACCCTTTTGGTTGTAAATGCTATATACTGAATACTAAAGATCAACTAGGTAAGTTTGAGATAGTGGAATACTATTAGGATATTCTGAAATATCGAAAGGCTTTAGAGTCTATAATTCTAGGACTCTGATAGCAGAGGAAAGTATTCATGTCAAGTTTGATAACAAACAGCTTGATAAGAAATTATCAAAGCTAGATGAAGCTTTTGAAGATCTTGATCTAAGCATTCCAGGAGACTCACCTGAAATAAAAGTTGATGATCAAGAAGATGACCCCACTCAACAACCAGAAGCTTCCACTTCTCAACATGGTACAGTTCAAAAATCTTGGTACTTCAAGAATTATCATCCACAAGATCAGATCATTGGAAACTGATAAGCCTCTGGCTTATATAGTTTTATGACTAGATGAACTGGGGTTTATGTGTCAATTTATTCGAGTTCACTCTCGTTTTCGCCCAAATTCGCCTTGTTTCGTTCCAAAGTTAGTCTTTGACTCGTTTGGTGTATTTTGTGTAGTTTTAGGTTATTTTGGATAGAATTACGCTTGTGGTTGCTTTTGTTGTTTCAGGTTAAATAAATGAAGCTCTGAGAATCAAGGAAGTCAAGAAGCAATGGGAAAAAGCACTTTTAGAGGTCTCGCCCCGCGAACAGGATTCTCGCCTCGCGAATAATGAAGACTTGGAAGTCAGAGACCATCACGGCCTAGCCGTGATGTGTATCACGGCCGTGACCAAAAACCCACAGAAGTCAGAGACCATCATGGCCTAGCCGTGATTCACATCACGGGCCGTGAAGAAGAAGGCTCGCGTCGCGAGACATCCTTCGCGTCGCGAGGGTTTAAATTCCGTGTGCGCCCGGAAAGGCCGTCACGGCCTGGCCGTGATGACCATCACGGCCGTGACGCGTGGCCTCCTTATAAATAAGGCACTGCAGAATAGAACAGGAAGACTTTTGGCATCGGAACTGATTGTAGATCTTTTAGAATCCTTATTCTGGAGCTGCGTCTCCCCTTCTCTTCTCTTAATTCTTATTCTTAGGATGATTTCCGATTGTACGTGCGTCGTTGTTACGGACATGAGGAACTAATCCCCTTGTCTAAGGGATCGATGAAGCCACCCATGGCGGCATAATGCTCATGTGATTGTATATCTCCTTCTCCTTTAATTCAATTATTGTTTTCCAATTCTGCTTTCATTGTGTTGATCATATGTTTTGCGTGATTCACTAGTTAAACGTGTTTGAGGCCGAGAGGCGATTCGCGTTTTAGAACTTGAATTGGGATCATCGGTCGAGTATTGCACGAGAGTGAATAAGAGATCGATGCAACTCTTAGGGAACAAGAATTAATAGAATTCGAGATTAGGGTTAAGAGACCTAGTAAGTAATTAACTCAAATCATCGAATATGTCCTATTGAGCACGACAGTGAATATAGGAGAATTTAGGGGTCCCGTTGACATTAAAATTGAACCTAGGGAGGAGATCATTATCACTTGGGTACTTTGCATGATTGGGTAGGTGGATTCGAAACCTTAGATGCTTTTAATTCCAGATTTCATCACCATATCTTATTTGATTTGATTTGATTTGTTAATTTGAATTGTGATCCTAGTTTCTCTCCAACCACTTTCTCTACTTAACCAACTTATCGGATTTCTCGCGAAATTAGTCGAATTGGTAGCCCAATCCTTGTGTTCGACCTCGGTAGACTCTTACCGTGTTTTATTACTTGCGACGACCCGGTACACTTGCCGGCGTCCCAACAAGTTTTTGGCGCCGTTGCCGGGGATTGGCACGACCAATTTTCCTAATTTTTAGGAAATTCGACTGTTTGGTTAAGCTGACTTTTAGTTTTATTTTCTTTTTTTTAATTGCCATTATTTTTCTCTGCTTCTTTGATTCCACTTGGCCTTTGCCTGTTTTTGTATGCGAGGTACCCTTCTACAAGAGAACTTGCTATTTGATTCCGAGATCACCAGGACCGAGAGGCAATTAAGGAAAGAAGCCAGGGAACGGAAAAGAATTGAAGGAATTAAAATAGAGGGTATGGCTGAAGAAAACCCTCCTCCTCCTCCTCCTCGTTACAAGCCTCTCTTCGAGTACGATCTACCAAGCTTGGGAGATTGTGACTCTTCTATTGTGAGGGGCAACCTGAATACAGACTCCTTCAGAGTGGAAGCATGTGTCACATTCCAGATCCGCGAGAATCAGTTTGATGGGAGTGGCAAACAGGACCCTCATAGACACATCACTCGCTTCCTTGAAGCTTGTGACTTGCAGAAGACCAGGGGAGTCTCTCAGGATGAGTTTCGCTTGCGGCTTTTCCCTCTTTCTCTTAGGGATGTCGCTAGCGATTGGGTTGACAGATTTGGATAGGAACAAAGATCGAACTTGGGAGCGGATGGCACGAAGTTCCTAACCAAATATTTTCCTCCTCAGAAGGTGGCACAAGCAAGAATAGCCGTCACATCATTCAGGCAGACGGAGGATGAAACTTACAATGAAGCGTGGGAGAGGTACAATGGGTTATTGAGAAGATGTCCCTCAGCATTCTTTGACCCGGTTTCCAAAGTTCAGCATTTCTTTAATGGGTTGAGGGGACGCTATCAGATGAACTGTGATGCCGCAGCTGGCGGTTCTTTCTCTTATTTATCAGCGGAGGATGGATGGACATTGTTAGAGAAGATGTCATATAATGATTACAACCGTGGTAGGGAGACCTCAAGTGGAATCAGTTCTGGGACAATTGAAGCCATTTTAGAGCAAAACAGACTTTTGAAGATGCAGAATGAGGCTTTGTCTGGGAACAAGAGGGTTAATGCGATACACGAGGGAATGCCTTCTGGTTGTGCAAATTGTAATGGAGATCATGACACTCAGATTTGCCCGCTAAATTTCTCTCAGGAACATGTGGACTCATGCCACAACTTCTATGACACTATGCCCCAGAACAACTATCAGAGGAACAATCAGAATCAGAATAGGGGCTACATGAGGAGAGATCATCCGGGATTTGCTTGGAGTGATGTTAATGGTGGTCTAGCCGGTCAACAACATCCTCAACAGAATTGGCAACAACCTCAACAGGGTCTTATACAGAACTTTGGAATTCAGCATCGCAATACTCAGCAGGCTCTTCCGGGGCCTAATCAGTTGCAAATATCAGATGGTGGAAGACAACCGTGGGAGCTGGCCTTTGAGGAGATGACCGCGACAGTTGAGAAGTTGTCAACCTTTACAGGCACAGCTTTAGAGAAAGTGAATGCGTCAGTTGACAAGTTGGCAACTCATACAGGGTCGGCAATTCACAATCTAGAGACGCAGGTTGCTCAGCTCGCAAGGCAACTTAATGAGCGTCTCCCAGGCACTCTCCCAGGTGACACCGAGAACAACCCGAAGAACCAATGCAATGCCATCACAACTAGAAGCGGAAGGGTGTTGGAACCTAGCAGGGGTACCGCTAGTTCTCAGGATGATAAGGGCCCGGAACAACTACCCGTTGAGGAAGAGCAACCAGATAAAGAAGGGTTGGCAAGTGACAAGGCACCGGAGCAAGGGGGAAGGCTGAAACTTGTGGATGAAGAGTTCCGAAGGAAGAAGTGGGTTGAACCCCAAGACCTCCCGCCCTACATGAAGGTTCCGTATCCTGAAAGATTGAAGAAGCCTCAACAGGATAAGCAGTTCAACAGATTCCTTGATGTCTTCCGCAAGCTTCAGATTAACATTCCATTTGCGGAAGCCTTGGAACAGATGCCATCATATGCCCGGTTTATGAAGGAGCTTCTCACCAAGAAGCGGAGGATAGTGGATGAAGAAACGGTTGCTTTGACCGAGGAGTGTAGTGCCATTCTTCAGAGAAAACTACCTCCAAAGTTGAAGGATCCCGGTTCTTTTTCGATACCATGCACCATTGGGGGGATGACTGTAGGGAAGGCATTGTGTGATCTAGGGGCAAGCATCAACTTGATGCCCCTCTCTATGATGAAGAGGTTGGGGATCAAAGAATTCAAGGATACACGGATGTCGCTCCAACTAGCCGATCGCTCTATAAAATATCCTTATGGGGTGGTCGAAGACTTGTTAGTAAAAGTGGACAAGCTCATATTTCCGGCGGACTTTGTATTGCTTGATATGGATGAAGACGCCGAGGTTCCTCTCATATTGGGTAGGCCCTTCTTGGCCACTGGGGGTGCCTTGATAGATGTGCGGCAAGGGAAACTCACTCTAAGGGTGCAAGATGATGAGGTAGTCTTCAATCTCTTTGAAGCAATGAAGCACCCTGCAGAGAGGTCGGAAGTGTATCGAGTGGATACAGTGGATCCAACTGTAAAGGCAACTAGAGAGGCCCATGGTTCTTCACTTGCTCAAGTGTTGATAAAATCCCATGATGATAGAAAGGAAAAAGACCCTGTGGGTGATGAGGTCTACCTCGAGTGGTTGAAAGATATGGAAGCCTTACCGAGTTCCCCAAGGGATGAATGTGCAAAGGAAGAGCTCATCAACAAAGGCATGAAAAAGAATGGTAAGGCACCAGAATTGAAGGGTGGCACAACCGTGGTGGTCAGTACAGACAATGAGTTGATCTCAAAAAGCACCACCACGGAGTGGAGAGTTCGTGCTGATTATAGAAGGGTCCGGAACTTAAATGAGCTGTCCGGGAACCGCATACGAGCATATAAAAGGGCACAAACCTACAAAGAACGGGCCAAGGAATGGCATGGCAAGCAGGATCCTCCTCCGGATTAACCCTTAGGGGCGACTTGAGTCAGGCTCGGGACGTTAAACAAGCGCTACTTGGGAGGCAACCCAAGCTAGGTACCCTCTCCTTTCCTCACTCTTGTTTTTGTTTTTGTTTTTGTGTTTGTTTTGTTTTTGTTTGTCACTCTTGAATAATTTGAGAAGATCAAGAGTTGTTGTATGAATGTTGTGTCGGCAAGCTTGTTGGATTTTAATTGAATTGAGCATAGATTGATCGCATGAATTATATTGACCATTGATGATTTCCCCCTAGGTTCTAATAACAGAAAAGTTGATCCCCACTTAAAAATTGAAAATTGAACTGTGAGATTTATTGTGATTGCTTGATTTATGATGAGTTTGGGGTGAGGGGGTGCACACACTAGGAATTGTATCTCGGTCAAACAAGTTGCAAAATGTCCAGGTGAGGATTTGAGCCTCCAACTCTATTTTCGATTGTGTGAAATCACTTTTAAGTTGCACTTTCCTGAATTTGCTTGAATCTCTTTATGGTTTGCATGACTATGTGTTTGCATCAAATGATTTAGGCAATTTTCTTTGAATTAACTTCTTGGCCTAAAATGAACCATCCCTCATGCATGTTCCCTAGTTAGCCACATTGAGCCTAATTAGCCTATTGTTTCCTTATGACCCTAAATCACAAGCCAAAATCTGAAAAACCATGTTAACCCAATCTTAGGATTAGGAGAGCATGGAAGCGTAGCAAGAGAATGGTTGTGAGGAACTAAGTTTGGGGTGGCTACGAGGGATATGTCATATTGGGATGAGAAAAAGAAAATAAAGGTTGACCCAAGGCAAAAAGCAAAGAAAAGAAAAGAAGAAAACAAAAAAATTTGGCAAAAGAAAAGGGGCAAAACAAAAAGATTAGCAAGGAAAAGGATGTGGTCACCCGAGCCCAAATGAAAAATGGAAAAAGGAATTTGAGTGGAAAAAGTGTCAAAATGCTCATGCTCTCTTAGTTCCTAGGGACTTAAGCCTAAATATCCTTCATTATCCTACCCTTAGCCAGTCCCCATTACAACCTTTAAAAGACCTTCTGATGTTGCATGCATGTTTTCGTGGGAACTATGTTTGAGATGAAAATAAAATTCATGGGAAGTGCTCTTAGAATGTGAAAGTGAGTGAAAAGTTGATAGCCTAGACAAACTTGAGCGAATGAGTGAAATACTAAATGCCCTTGTGAGGAAGGCAATTGTTTGAAATAGGTGATCTTCCTTTGTGTGTATCTTTGAGCCTCAACTTAGAGTAATGATGGAATGAATGATAAATTCTCAATTGTTTAAAGTAGATGAATGTGGGGATTACATTGATGTAAAAGGGGGGGAATCATTGAAGAAAAACTGTTTTGTTAAGATTGCATGAAATTTGTGCGAAATCGATTAGATCCTTTAGGCTTGCCAAGTCTTGAGTCGTTTTTGAGTTTTAGCTTGCTTGGGGACAAGCAAGGTTTAAGTTTGGGGTGTTTGATAAGCCTCTGGCTTATCTAGTTTTATGACTAGATGAACTGGGGTTTATGTGTCAATTTATTCGAGTTCACTCTCGTTTTCGCCCAAATTCGCCTTGTTTCGTTCCAAAGTTAGTCTTTGACTCGTTTGGTGTATTTTGTGTAGTTTTTAGGTTATTTTGGATAGAATTACGCTTGTGGTTGCTTTTGTTGTTTCAGGTTAAATAAATGAAGCTCTGAGAATAAAGGAAGTCAAGAAGCAATGGGAAAAATCACTTTTAGAGGTCTCGCCCCGCGAACAGGATTCTCGCCTCGCGAATAATGAAGACTTGGAAGTCAGAGACCATCACGGCCTAGCCGTGATGTGTATCACGGCCGTGACCAAAAACCCACAGAAGTCAGAGACCATCATGGCCTAGCCGTGATTCACATCACGGGCCGTGAAGAAGAAGGCTCGCGTCGCGAGACATCCTTCGCGTCGCGAGGGTTTAAATTCCAGAAGTGCGCCAGAAACAGAAGCCGTCACGGCCTGGCCGTGATGACCATCACGGCCGTGACGCGTGGCCTCCTTATAAATAAGGCACTGCAGAATAGAACAGGAAGACTTTTGGCATCGGAACTGATTGTAGATCTTTTAGAATCCTTATTCTGGAGCTGCGTCTCCCCTTCTCTTCTCTTAATTCTTATTCTTAGGATGATTTCCGATTGTACGTGCGTCGTTGTTACGGACATGAGGAACTAATCCCCTTGTCTAAGGGATCGATGAAGCCACCCATGGCGGCATAATGCTCATGTGATTGTATATCTCCTTCTCCTTTAATTCAATTATTGTTTTCCAATTCTGCTTTCATTGTGTTGATCATATGTTTTGCGTGATTCACTAGTTAAACGTGTTTGAGGCCGAGAGGCGATTCGCGTTTTAGAACTTGAATTGGGATCATCGGTCGAGTATTGCACGAGAGTGAATAAGAGATCGATGCAACTCTTAGGGAACAAGAATTAATAGAATTCGAGATTAGGGTTAAGAGACCTAGTAAGTAATTAACTCAAATCATCGAATATGTCCTATTGAGCACGACAGTGAATATAGGAGAATTTAGGGGTCCCGTTGACATTAAAATTGAACCTAGGGAGGAGATCATTATCACTTGGGTACTTTGCATGATTGGGTAGGTGGATTCGAAACCTTAGATGCTTTTAATTCCAGATTTCATCACCATATCTTATTTGATTTGATTTGATTTGTTAATTTGAATTGTGATCCTAGTTTCTCTCCAACCACTTTCTCTACTTAACCAACTTATCGGATTTCTCGCGAAATTAGTCGAATTGGTAGCCCAATCCTTGTGTTCGACCTCGGTAGACTCTTACCGTGTTTTATTACTTGCGACGACCCGGTACACTTGCCGGCGTCCCAACAGAAACCCCAATGACAAGCTAAGAACCAGATCAACCTTTAGAGAACAAGACGATTCTGCTCTAATCTCTGAGTTGGAACCAAAGACAGTAGACGAGGCTATGCTAGATGATGGTTGGATTCTAGCCAAGCAAGAAGAACTCAATCATGTTGAAAGAAGTGATGTTTGGACTCTGGTTCCCCTGCCTGAAGACAAATCAATGATTGGAATAAAGTGGGTTTACAGAAACAAACTTGATGAAAATGGTAAGGTAATAAGAAACAAAGCAAGACTTGTTGCTCAAGGTTTCTCTTAAGATGAAGGTATATATTATATTGAAACTTTTGCACCTGTTGCTAGATTAGAAGCATCAGAATTCTACTCTCATTTGTTGCACATCATAGTATTATGCTTTTTCAGATGGATGTTAAAAGTGCTTTTCTAAATGGCTTTATTAAGGAAGAAGTCTATGTTATGCAACCTTCGGGTTTTGAGTGTGAAACCCATCCTGAACATGTATATAAGCTTTAGAAATCTTTGTACGGTCTTAAACAAGCTCTTAGAGATTGGTATGACAGAGTAAGTTCTTTTCTTATGGAAAATGGATTCAATAGAGGAAAGGTTGACACAACCTTATTTAGAAAATCTATTAAGTTTAATTTCATAGTTGTACAAATATATGTTGATGATATTATTTTTGGTGGTACTAATGACTCTCTATGTAAAGAATTCTCCAAGTTAATGCAAAAAGAGTTTGAAATGAGCATGATGGGAGAACTCAAATGCTTCCTTGGACTTCAAGTAAAACAAACCATGGACGAGGTGCTCATTCACCAAATCAAGTATACAAAAGAGCTTATGAAGAAGTTTAAGATGGATGATTGTAAACCAATGAATACTCCTATACACCCCACTTCCATACTGAACAAAGATGATAAAGAGAAAAAGGTAGACCAAAAGGTATACAAAGGTATGATAGGATATCTCTTATATCTTACTGCGTCTAGGCCTGATATTATGTTCAGTGTATGTTTATGTGCTCGATTTCAATCTGATCCTAGAGAATCTCACTTATCAGCAATTAAGAGAATTTTTAGATATTTAAAAGGTACTACTAATCTTGGTTTGTGCTTTATGAAAAACGAAGATTACAAACTAGTTGGTTTCTGTGATGCTGACTATGCTGGAGATAGAATTGAAAGAAAAAGCACTAGTGGAGGATGTCACTTCATTGGAGCTAATCTTCTCTCGTGGTCAACCAAAAGACAAAGTACCATTGCCTTATCAACTGCTGAAGCTGAGTATATATCAGTTGCAAGTTACTGCTCATAACTTCTCTGGATCAAACATCAATTGGAGGACTACAATGTATTTGTAAGTAGTATTCCACTTATGTGTGATAATACTGCTGCAATAAATCTATCTAAAAATCCAATTTTGCATTCTAGAGCTAAGCATATAGAGATTAAACATCATTTTATTAGGGATTATGTGCAAAAAGGTGTATTTGATATACAATTTGTTGATACTGACCATCAATGGGCAGATATCATTGAGGTAAATTCTAAATTTGAGGATTTACAAGAATTGAGGATTTACACTGACTTAGATTATGAGGTAAATTCTAAATTTGAGGATTTACAAGATGCCTATCATGAACTTCTCAGTGAATCCAACTGTATTCTTGATAAGTTCAAATAACTTAAGAAAAATTATGTTAAGCTCACTAAGGAGCATGAACAGAAAAATCTTGAAATTAATGAACTAGTCAAAGAAAACAGAAAGCTTAAAGTAGAAATTCTACGAGGTGAGATCATTACTGAAACACTACAATCTGAAGAAGTTTTGAAACTTCAACAGAAAGTGGAAGAGCTCAATATTGATCTTGCTAGATTTGTCAATGGCAAGAATAACCTGATGAAACTTCTCGGAAGTCAAAGGTCTAGGTTGGATAAAACTGATATTGGATACATTGAAGAGAATCCTGATAAAGTATCTAATAAACTCTCAGATAAACTGAAAGTTACTAATAAATCTTCTTCTGAAATATCATGTACATTTTATGGTAAATCTTGATATATCACGTCCAAGTGCTTTCACAAGAGGAAAGCCAAGTCTTCATAGACTAAAACAACTAATGGGAAAGGACCCAAAAAGGTATGGGTACCAAAACACCTTATAATTCCTCTTGCAGATTTGTTGAGTAGAACAAAGAAGACTTTTATGATAGAAGTTGGAAAATGGACTCTCATTACTCACAATCACAAAAGAGTATATATTCCAAAGCCTCCAATTTAAGCAAGAACATCTCAGAGAGAAAGAGAAAAAAAAAAAATGGTGATTTATTGAGACAAATCACTTTCAAGTAAGTATTTAAAAGCTTATCTTAAGAATTTTATGTGTGAATATTTGTTTGATGTGTCCGTTTGTTTAAAACCCGACTGATATGTGTTGTGACTCCGGCAAGTGTACCGGGTCGTCGCAAGTAATAAAAACACGGTAAGACATTACCGAGGTCGAACACAAGGATTGGGCTACCAATTCGACTAAGTTGTCCAGAAATCCAATACGTTGGTTAAGCAATAGAAGGTGGTTGAGAGAAAGAGATTGAGATTGCAATTCAAGAATCAAATCAAATAACGCTACGGTGATTAAAATCAGAAATTAAATGCATCCAAGGTCTCAAATCCACCTACCCAATCATGTTAAGTACCCAAGTGATGATGTATTCCTCCCTAAGTTCAATTACAATGTCAACCGGGACCCCTAAACTCTCCTAAATCCACTCTCGTGCTCATTAGGACGTATTCGACGATTGGATTAATTACTTGTTCGGTCTCATAACCCTAATCTCGAATTCTATTAAACCTTGTTCCCTATATGGTTGCACTAATCAAATAAATCCACGGTTGTGCTCATTATTCGATTAATGATTCCAATTCAAGTTCTAAAACGCGACTCGCCGTTTGGCCTCAAACACGTTAACTAGTTAATCACGCAACACATATGATCAACACAATCAATTCAGAATTGGAAAACATTTGCGATCCCGATTCAAGTTCTAAAACGCGAATCGCCGTTAGGCCTCAAACACGTTTAACTGATTAATCACGCAAAACATATGATCAAACATTCAAATCAGAATCGGAAATCATCAATTAAAAAGTGGGGAGAAACACATACATCATATGAACACTACACCGCCATGGGTGGTTTCATCGATCCCTCGGACGAGGGGATTAGTTCCTCATGCCTGTGACGACGCACAAACAATCGGCGATAATCTCCATAATAATAATTAAAAGAAAAAAAAGAAAAGAGAAGGGAGACGCAGCTCCAGAAACAAGGATTCGCACTACAGTTCTGATCTGTGGCTAACAACTTGATACCAAATCCTGATCTGAGACAGCCTTTAAATAAGGATTCTGTTTCTCGCCAGCTCGCGGGGCGAGCTTACTCTCGCGACGCGAAATTAAGCATTGGCGCGCTTCAAATTTTGTATTTTCGCGAGGCGAGCTTGTATTCGCGGGGCGAGTCTTCAAACCCTAATCTGTCACAGCCGTGATATCCATCACGGCTAAGCCGTGATTGTCTCCGTCTTCCATGGTCTTCAGGGACTCGCGAGGCGAGACACCTTTCGCGGGGCGAGTCTTCAATTCTGGGCTGTGACCTTCATCACGGCTAGGCCGTGATGGTCTCTGACTTCCAAGTCTTCATGCTCTCGCGGGGCGAGTCTTCAAACCTCAATTTGTCACAGCCGTGACCTTAATCACGACTATGCCGTGATAGTCTCTATCTTGCTGGTCTTCAGACTCTCTCGAGGCGAGAGTACACTCGCGGGGCGAGTGTCTCAGAATTTCAATTTCCACTATTTCTTTGCTTTCCTTGACTCCTGGAGCTTCACTTTATTGACCTGAAAACAAAAAAAAAACAACCAAAAGCATAATTCTATCCAAAATAAGCTAAAAACTACACAAAAGACGCAAAACGAGTCAAAGTCCAACTTAGGGACAAAACAAGGCAAATTTGGGCGAAAACGAGAGTGAACTCGAATAAATAGCACATAAACCCTAGTTCATCTAGTCATAAAACTAGATAAGCCAGAGGCTTATCAAAACACCCCAAACTTAAACCTTGCTTGTCCCCAAGCAAGCTTAAAACTCAAAAACGACTCAAGACTTGGCAAGCCTAATGGAACCAATCGATTTCGCACAAATTTAATGCAACTTTACAAAACAGTTTTTCTCCAATGATCTCCCCCTACATCAATGTAATTCCCACATTCATTTACTTTAAACCATTGAGAACTTCATCATTCATGCAATCATTAGTCTAAGTTGAGGATCAGGGTCACACACAAAAGGAAGATCACCAATTTCAAACAATTGCCTTCCTCACAAGGGTATGTAAAATTTCACTCATTCGCTCAAATTCGTCTAGGCTTTCAACTTTTTCACTCAATTTCACTTATCAAGAGCACTTCCCATGAATTTGATTTTCATCTCAAAAATGGTCCCCACGTAAACATGTATGCAACATCAGAAGGTCTTTTAACGGTTGTAATGAGGCCTGGCTCAAGGTACGATATTCAAAGGATAGAGGCTAAGTCCCTAGGATCAATGAGAACATGAAACTAATATAACTCAACAATAACACCAATTGAATTCACTCTCATACTATTCTCTTCCTTGCACTTGGTGGCTACACACCTCTTCCTTTTTATATTTATTTCTCTTTGCCCTTTTTGGCACATTTTCAATGCTTTTCATCACCATTTTTTTTTTCAAGCCTTAGGCCCTTACTTCCGTTTTTCTTTTTCTCAACTATGATTCATGAACTTGTAGCCACCCCAAACTTAGTTCCATAACAACACTCACAAAGCTAAAATTCCATACTCTCCTAAATCCTAGGATAGGGGAAAATCATGGTTTTTCTGAGTTAATGGCTTGTAATGTAAGGTCATCAAGAACAATAGGCTTCAAGGCTCAATGTGGCTAACTAGGGATCATTCATCAAGGTTGGTTCAATTTATGGCCAAGTAGTTAATTCAAAGAAAATTGCCTAAATCATTTGATGCAACATATAAACATGCAAACCATATAGAGATTCAAGCAAATTCGGGAAAGTGCAACTTACAGTGATTCACACATTCAAAAACAGAGTTGGAGGCTCAAATCCTCACCTGGACATTTTGCAAACTGTTTGACCGAGATACGATTCCTAGTGTGTGCACCCCCTCACCCCAAACTTATCATAAATCAAGCAATCATAATAAATCTCAATGTTCAATTTTCAATTTTTAAGTGGGGATCAACTTTTCTACTTTCAGAACCTAGGGGGAAATCATCAATGATCAAAATAATTCAAGCAACCTGTGCTCAATTTAATTAGAAACCAACAAGCTTGCCGACACGACATTCGTACAACAACTCTTGATCTTCTCAAATTATTCAAGAGTGACAAACAAAAACAAAACGAAAATCAAAAACAAAAACAAAAACAAACAAGAGTGAGGAGAGGAGAGACTACTCCCTTATCAAATTTCCATGGTTGCCTCCTCATCAATATTGGTCTCACGGCCTCCCTTCGGTTGCATAGCATCCTGGAAGAACTCCTGCAATTTAAGACCTTAAGTGCAGATTCGCGAGGCGAGAGATAACTCGCGAGGCGAATCTGGAAAATTGTTATTCACACTTTCCAGAATAGCGAGGCGAGTAGCATCTCGCGAGGCGAATCTGGAATTCCCACAGATGCTGATGCCCAGAATCGCGAGGCGAAAGTAGACCTCGCGACGCGAGACAGAAAAGTAAGCAATCCCAAAGATTCAGGGCTTCTGTCTCGCGAGGCCAATGTGGATTCGCGTGGCGAATCAAGCTCTTTTTTTTTTTAATATATATGAAAATGACAGAAACTAAAACCAAAGGATACCTAGCTTGGGTTGCCTCCCAAGTAGCGCTTGTTTAACGTCCCGAGCCTGACTCAAGTCACCCCCTAAGGGTTAACCCGGACGTAGATCTTGCTTGCCGTTCCATGCCTCAGTCTGTATTCTGTAGGCTCTTGCCCTTTCATAAGCTCTCATACTGTTCCCGGACAGCTCATTTAAGTCCAGCATCCTTCTATAATCAGTACGAACTCTCCACTCCGTGATGGTCCTTTTTGGGATCAACTCGTTGTTTGCATTGACCACCACGGTTGCGCCACCTTTCAACCTTGGTGCTTTACCCTTCTTTTTCTTGCCCTTGCTGCTGAGCTCTTCCTTCGCACATTCTTCCCTTGGGAGACTCGGTATGGGTTCCATGTCTCGTAGCCACTCAAGATAGACTTCATCCCCCGAAGGGCCTTTCTCCTCACTGTCTTCCTCATGAGATTCTACCGACATCTTTTATGCAAGTGAAGGATGATGGTCTTCTCGAGTTGCCTTTACCTTTTCAGTTGGGTCCACCACATCCACTCGATACACAGCTGACTTCTCTTCCTGGTGCTTAATCGCTTCAAAGACATTGAAGACCACCTCATCATCATGCACCCTTAAAGTGAGTTTCCCCTGCCGCACATCTATCAAGGCACCCCCGGTGGCCAAGAAGGGCCTACCCAATATGAGAGGGATCTCAGCATCTTCATCCATATCGAGCATCACAAAGTCCACTGGGAATATGAACTTGTCAACTTTCACGAGCAAGTCTTCGACTACTCCATAGGGATATTTGATAGAACGATCGGCCAGTTGGAGTGACATTCGCGTATCCTTTACTTCTTTGATCCCTAGCCTCTTCATCATCGAGAGGGGCATCAAGTTGATGCTTGCCCCTAGATCACATAATGCCTTTCCGAAGGTCATTCCCCCAATGGTGCATGGTATCGAAAAAGACCCGGGATCCTTCAACTTTGGAGGTAGTTTTCTCTGAAGAATGGCACTACACTCCTCGGTCAAAGCAACCGTTTCCTCATCCACTATCCTCCGCTTCTTGGTGAGAAGCTCCTTCATAAACCGGGCATATGATGGCATCTGTTCCAAGGCTTCCGCAAATGGAATGTTAATCTGAAGTTTTCGGAAGACATCAAGGAACTTATTGAATTGCTTATCCTATTGAGGCTTCTTCAATCTTTCAGGATACGGTACCTTCATGTAAGGTGGGAGGTCTTGGGGTTCAACCCACTTCTTCTTTTGGAACTCCTCATCCACAAGTTTCAGCCTTCCCCCTTGCTCCGGTGCCTTGTCACTTGCCAACCCTTCTTTCTCTGGTTGCTCTTCCTCAACGGGTAGTTGTTCCGGGGCCTTGTCATCCTGAGAACTAGTTGCACCCCTGTTAGGTTCCAACACCCTTCCGCTTCTAGTAGATATGACGTTGCATTGTCCCTTGGGGTTGTTCTCGGTATTACCTGGGAAAGTGCATGGGAGACGCTCATTAAGTTGCTTTGCGAGTTGGGCCATCTGTGTCTCTAAATTGTGAATTGCCGCCCCTGTATGCGTTGTTAACTTGTCAACTTTCGTATTCATTGTGTCTGTGTTGATTATCATCTTTTCCATTGCTGCACTCATCTTCTCAATAGCCAGCTCCCACGGTTGTCTTCCACCATCTGTTATTTGCAACTGACTAGGCCCCCGGAAGAGCCTGCTGGGTATTGCAATCGTTGAATTCCAATGTTCGGCCTTATACCCTGCTGAGGTTGTTGCCAATTCTGCTGAGGAGGTTGTTGACCGGTTAGACCACCATTAACATTACTCCAAGCGAAACCCGGATGGTCTCTCCTCATGTACCCCCTATTTTGATTCTGATTGTAGTCATTTTGTCCGTTCCTCGATAGTTATTAAGGGGCACAAAGTGTCATAAAAGTTGTGGCATGAGTCCACATGTTCCTGAGGGAAGTTGAATGGACAGTTTCGAGTGTCATGATCTCCATTACAATTACCACAACCTGGAGGCATTCCCTCGTGTATCACATTAGCCTTCTTGTTCTCTGACAAAGCCGCCACTTGCATCTTCAACAATCTGTTTTGCTCAAGAATGGCCTCCATTGCCCCGAACTGATTCCATTTGAGGTTTCCCTTCCACGGTTGTAATCATTATATGACATTTTCTCTAACAATGCCCATCCATCCTCAGCTGATAAATATGAGAAAGAACCGCCAGCTGCGGCATCACAGTTCATCTGATAGCGTCCCCTCAACCCATTAAAGAAGTGCTGAACTTTTGAGACGGGGTCAAAGAACGCTGAAGGGCATCTTCTCAATAAGCCATTGTACCTCTCCCAAGCTTCATTATATGTTTCATCCTCTGTCTGCCTGAAAGATGTAACGGCTATTCTTGCTTGTGCTTTGCTTTAGAGGAGGAAAATATTTGGTTAGGAACTTCGTGCCATTTGCTCCCAAGTTCGATGTCTTGTTCCTATCCAAAGCTATCAACCCAATCGCGAGCGACATCCCTAAGAGAGAGAGGGAAAGCCGCAAGCGAAACTCATCCTGAGAGACTCCCCTGGTCTTCTGCAAGTCACAAGCTTCCAGGAAGCGAGTGATATGTCTATGCGGGTCCTGTTTGCCACTCCCATCAAACTGATTCTCCCGGATCTGGAATGTGACACATACTTCAACTCGAAGGAGTCTCGTGTTCAGGTTGCCCCTCCTCACAATAAAAGAGTCACAATCACCCAAGCTGGGTAGATCGTACTCGAAGAGAGGCTTGTAACGAGGAGGAGGAGGAGGAGGATTTTCTTCAGCCATGTCCTCTATTTTAATTGCTTCCAACCTCTTCCTTTCTCTGGCCTTTTTTCTTAATTGCCTCTTGGTCCTGGTGATCTCTGAATCGAATAGCAAGTCCTCTTGTGAAAGGGTACCTCGCATACAAAAACACGGCAAGACCAAGTGGAATCAAAGAAGTAGAGAGAAATAATAACGAAATAACAGAAAAATAAAAATAAAAACCGCTTAACCAAATAATCAAATTTCCTAAAAATTAGGAAAATTGGTGTGCCAATCCCCGGCAACGGCGCCAAAAACTTGTTGTGACTCCGGCAAGTGTACTGGGTCGTCGCAAGTAATAAAAACACGGTAAGATATTACCGAGGTCGAACACAAGGATTGGGCTACCAATTCGACTAAGTTGTCCAGAAATCCGATACGTTGGTTAAGCAATAGAAGGTGGTTGAGAGAAAGAGATTGAGATTGCAATTCAAGAATCAAATCAAATAACGCTACGGTGATTAAAATCAGAAATTAAATGCATCCAAGGTCTCAAATCCACCTACCCAATCATGTTAAGTACCCAAGTGATGATGTATTCCTCCCTAAGTTCAATTACAATGTCAACCGGGACCCCTAAACTCTCCTAAATCCACTCTCGTGCTCATTAGGACGTATTCGACGATTGGATTAATTACTTGTTCGGTCTCATAACCCTAATCTCGAATTCTATTAAACCTTGTTCCCTATATGGTTGCACTAATCAAATAAATCCACGGTCGTGCTCATTATTCGATTAATGATTCCAATTCAAGTTCTAAAACGCGACTCGCCGTTTGGCCTCAAACACGTTAACTAGTTAATCACGCAACACATATGATCAACACAATCAATTCAGAATTGGAAAACATTTGCGATCCCGATTCAAGTTCTAAAATGCGAATCGCCGTTAGGCCTCAAACACGTTTAACTGATTAATCACACAAAACATATGATCAAACATTCAAATCAGAATCGGAAATCATCAATTAAAAAGTGGGGAGAAACACATACATCATATGAACACTACACCGCCATGGGTGGTTTCATCGATCCCTCGGACGAGGGGATTAGTTCCTCATGCCTGTGACGACGCACAAACAATCGGCGATAATCTCCATAATAATAATTAAAAGAAAAAAAAGAAAAGAGAAGGGAGACGCAGCTCCAGAAACAAGGATTCGCACTACAGTTCTGATCTGTGGCTAACAACTTGATACCAAATCCTGATCTGAGACAGCCTTTAAATAAGGATTCTGTTTCTCGCCAGCTCGCGGGGCGAGCTTACTCTCGCGACGCGAAATTAAGCATTGGCGCGCTTCAAATTTTGTATTTTCGCGAGGCGAGCTTGTATTCGCGGGGCAAGTCTTCAAACCCTAATCTGTCACAGCCGTGATATCCATCACGGCTAAGCCGTGATTGTCTCTGTCTTCCATGGTCTTCAGGGACTCGCGAGGCGAGACACCTTTCGCGGGGCGAGTCTTCACCTGGGTCGTGACCTTCATCACGGCTAGGCCGTGATGGTCTCGACTTCCAAGTCTTCATGCTCTCGGCGAGCCGTCTGTCTCTCGTGGGGCGAGTCTTCAAACCTCAATTTGTCACAGCCGTGACCTTAATCACGACTATGCCGTGATAGTCTCTGTCTTGCTGGTCTTCAGACTCTCGCGAGGCGAGAGTACACTCGCGGGGCGAGTGTCTCAGAATTTCAATTTCCACTATTTCTTTGCTTTCCTTGACTCCTGGAGCTTCACTTTATTGACCTGAAAACAAAAAAAAAACAACCAAAAGCATAATTCTATCCAAAATAAGCTAAAAACTACACAAAAGACGCAAAACGAGTCAAAGTCCAACTTAGGGACAAAACAAGGCAAATTTGGGCGAAAACGAGAGTGAACTCGAATAAATAGCACATAAACCCTAGTTCATCTAGTCATAAAACTAGATAAGCCAGAGGCTTATCAATATGACATGGACCCTCTTAAAGACTAAGAAAGACATAATTAACTTCAAATTCTCAAATGATTAAGTGGGAAGTTAACAAGAAAACGCTTCACTTCCTTCGGCTAGTTTCTCTTTCTGCATGTCAGCGTCATAAGTGCTAAGTGCTTTTCGTAAACCTCTCCCTCATCTACAACCTTTCACATTCAGATCCCTATCTCTCTAAAAGTCCTCACCTTTTCACTTTCAAAACCTAATCTCTCTTCGTCTTCCTACCCAAATGGCTTCCAGAAAGACTACAAAGCCTTCAGTTGCACCTAATATGGAAGAATCCGAAGCAAGGAAGATAGCCATCGAGCACATAGTTGAGTTTCAAGAGATAAAAGATACCGGTTTGGATGTTTTCCCCTAACTAGAGTATGCAGGATGAATGAACTTCTTTTCAATCAGAGAAAATGTCTACCCTCATGTCGTCAGAGAATTTTGGAAGAACTCCGCTTCATCAAGGCATGCACACTTGTTCAACGTTGTTGGAAATGTGAACGCGGTAAGGCACCGGTTCGACATCTTTGACATTGTTAAAGTAACTGGTTGTTCTAGAGAAGGAATTGGTTAATCAGATGATTGGGAATAACAGGAAAACAAGGAAGATGTTAACGTTTCTCTGTTTGGTGATCGGCTAATAGATAGCAAGTTTGTTCGCTATCTGACACCCAAAGAAAAGTTTCCACATTTATTTATAACCAGGTGTGTCACTCCAAGAAAAGGTTATGTGAACATTATCTCTAGGATAGATAAGTTTGCTTTATTTTATCTTCTACAGTTCAAGAAAATTGATATAAATGACCTAATCTTTAACCATATGCTTAAGATAGTCAGTGGAAACATGACATGCTATCCATATGCTATGTTGTTAACTTGGTTGGTCAGAAACAAAGGAACCGTCTTGAATTCTAAAGTCTTGAACCAAATCCATGTTGTGTCTATAGCAACTCTTAGGGAGTTAGGAATGAAAACTGAAGCAGGAAATGATTTAATTACTAACCCTAGGAACTCTGTGAACCCTATTGGTGAAACTGATGATGAAAGAATCCCTGAGGATTATGATGACAACAAGCCCATTGCTTGTATTCTGAAAAGAAAAAGTAAGGAAGTGTCTGTGGTGGAAAGCAAGAAAAAGAAAAGATTGAGGAAATCGAAAACTGAAGAAACCCCAGTTCTTTTGAACAAATCTAGTACTGAGTTAGTTGCTGGTTTGTCTGAATGTTTTAATAAAAAGAAAAAAGTTACAAGAAAGAGGAAAGGAAGAAAGAATGATCAAGAGGAAGGTAGATTAAGCAAAGGTATAAGGATCAATGAACCAAGGCAGGATGAAGAAACGGTTCAGAGAAGGCAGGCCAAAGAACAAGAAGAAGAACAAGAAACTCATTTAGTTGAAGAAGAAGCTGAGGAAGAAAGAAAAAGAAAGATGAAAGAGTTTGAAGAAAACTGGAACAAATACAAGTTTGGTTGGTGTGCCAAGTACAGGCTTGACCAAGACATCTCACCCCATCCTATTAAGACTATTGAAGGAATCCTCTTAGAAGCTCTGCAAGCTCTTGAAACTTTGAAGAAACCAGTAAAGGTAAGGAAATTCATTGCAAATGATACTCATATATCTATCCCAAGATTTCATTTGGAGGATGATCAGAGGAAAGATCTCAAGAGAAAGATTGATGAGAACATATGCATTCCAAGAGATGTAGCTGTGTATCTTGAGGATGAGAAGGGTCAATGGGATTCTAAATCATCAATCTCTGAATGGAAGACTCCAACTCAGAATGAAAGGATTGGATTCGTTTCCCTGCAACATTTTGGGTATGTTGGACCTTCACAACCCTTACCTCTGTACCCCTTTTTCAAAAGTTATCTTTTCACGGTTGTGTCTGGAACAAGAGTGTATCTGTTCAGAAACACTTTTCTCATCATCTTTGCTGGTCCAAGAGAATTCATTACATGACTGGAAGATTCCATTCTCTATGATGATGAAAAAAAACCTCTTCCCCCTTGTAGGATAACTGGAAGTCTGTTTTACACCATAATCACCCACTCTCTAGTTACTAGATTGAGTCTTTGGTGTAGAACTCCTTTTTATGAAGACACTGTCCCTGGAAACCTCCCTTCATTGCATCGAGCCTTTTGGGCATTGAAGTTCTTGAATTTTGATGCCACTCTGGCGGGTGAGAAAAGAGTGAATCAACTGCATGAGTTAGAGGAAATGCGCCGTAATGCATATGAGAATGCAGCCATTTACAAGCAACGAGTCAAGACCTACCATGACAAGAAGATCGTGATGAAAACATTTCAGCCGGGACAACAAGTTCTATTATTCAATTCCCGGCTGAGATTGTTTTCGGGCAAGTTGAAGTCTAAGTGGTCGGGACCGTCCATTGTTAAGGAAGTCTCACCTCATGGAGCTGTTGAAGTGGAGGATCCTACTTCAAAAAGGACCTTCAAAGTCAACAGCCAAAGGCTCAAGGCCTACTTGGGTGGTGACATCGAGAGATTGGTCTCAGCTGTGCGCCTTCATGATCCTTGAGATCACCTACCCATCAAGCTAGTGACGTTAAAGAAGCGCTTATTGGGAGGCAACCCAACTCTCTTTCCCTTTGTCCTTTCGTTTTTGATTTTTAACTCTTGAATAATTTGAGAAGATCAAGAGGAAAAATATCATAGATTAATAGGTTTGTTAAGTGTTTTCAGGGTAAGAAGGAAGGAGATGCAAAAAGGGAAAGGACAAGCAAAGTCAGCAGCCATCACGCCCAGGCCGTGACACTGGTCACGATCGTGATGAGCCAGAATTGGAGATCAGAAAGGATCACGGCCCAGTCGTGATCCCCATCACGGGTGTGATGGGAGGACCCTGAAGATCAGAGAGCATCACGGCCTAGCCGTGATGGAGGTCACGGCCGTGACAGGCTACCCCTATGAACTAGAACGCATCACGGCCTGCCCGTGATAAGCATCACGTCTGTGACCAAATTTTCATGCAATTCCTTCTGACTAAGCATGTGAGCCAGCACCTGCTACCACCGCGATAAGTCGTTCCAATTTTTCTTTCCTCTCTCCAACTTGATTGTTTACATTGGGGACAATGTAAGTCTTTAAGCTTGGGGTACGGGTATTTTTGCATACTTGTGCATTTTACATGTTGCATTCATATAGGCATAGCTTTGCATGATCACATGATTCAATTACCCCCTTGTTTAGATGTTGCATCCGATTGTGAGAACTAAGTGCCAAATAACTTGAGATAGTGAATTCTTGAACCCAATTCTGTTTATTCTTGTGGTAAGGCTACAAATGGAAAATGCTTGAGATGTTCTGTGATAGTTGATAATTAGCATGTGGTTTCGTAGATTTGTGTTTCTCATTGATTCTTGAACTACTGAAATGTGAGATTTTGAGCCAAAAAGGGGTACTCACTAAATCTACCCCATTCTTTGTGATAGAGTGTTATTCCTCTTGGTTTGTATTTCTCTAGAACTTGACTTGAAACCGTTTTGAAGCTTAAGGATTTTTGAAAACATTTTTGAAAATGATTGAGGCACTAGGTATTTTTCCGGCCTTCTGAGCTTTGATTGACTAAATGCTACCCCTTAGTTGCCCAATTTTGAGCCTGAAAGAATAAAATACTTTTCTTGGTACCTTGAAATACTTTGATGAATGATGATTGATAGGTGACCTTCTAAAGTATTACAAAAAAGGGTAAAAAGGTAGTTGAAAAAGTATGGGATGAGAAAATCAGAAAAATGTTTCTCTTGAGCTGAAAAATCCCCCCTTCTCCAAATAAAATAAAAATGAAAGAAAAAGAAATATAAATAGAGAAGGGGATGACAAAAAGAAAAGTGAAAAATAAAAGAAAAAGAAAGAAAGAAAGGTGGAAAAATAAATCAAAACCCAAAAAGAGATATTTTAGAAGGTGTCATGATTTGCAATGCTTGATTTTGTGTTTAGCCTTTTGAAATGTCCTTTTCTTGATTTCCCCACCTAATGATAAATCCCATGGCCCCATTACAACCAAAGCAAAAGACCTCATGATTCTTAATTGTTTTCATTAATAAAGTAGAGATTTGGTTGATAGTCAAGCCTATGGTTGAATTCATTCCTTGAGGAAAATGGAGCGAATTGTCATATATCCTTGAACACTTGAGTGAGGCGAGAAAGAGAGCCAAGCAAATGAACGAGCTTGGGGTGAGTTTCGGGTGAGAAAGAGTGCCCAAATCAGTGAGAATATGAGTCTAAGAAACCTGAGCCTCTAATTGGACTTGAAACTGGTTGTCTCTAGCTGAATTATTTGAAATGCCTGTTACTTGGATTATTTACTCGGGTTCTTGGTTCACTATCCATGTTCTGATTATCTATATCTTCTGGCCTTAGTGATTGCTTGAGGACAAGCAAATGAATAAGCTTGGGGTGATTTGATAGTGTGATTTCACATAATAATTCATGTACATTTTTGCATGCATTTTTCATATAGTTTAGGCATATTTTATTTGATTTTATTAGTTTTTACCTTGGATCGGGTGAGGCGGTTTCTTGATGATGTTTTGCAGGAATCTAAGGAAAATTGATCAAGATTAGCCATGATGGAGCTTGGATGAAGACAGAGCTTGAAAAGTGAAGAAAATGACCCAAGCAGAACCCATCATGGCCTAGCCGTGATGACTATCACGGCCGTGATCGAGCAATAATTGAGAAGAAAGAAGCCAAAAGTCAGAAGCTATCACGGCCTAGCCGTGATGCCCATCACGGCCGTGACATGTTAATTGAATCAGAACCCTCCTAGGCAGAATCTGTCACGGCCTAGCCGTGATGCCCATCACGACCATGACAGACCAATTGGTGGAGACAGAAGAGATCACGGCCTAGCCGTGACGAGTGTCATGGACGTGAAAAACATATTTTGAAAGCGCGCTCAAGGCAGAAAGTGTCACGGCCTGGCCGTGATGGCCATCACGGTCGTGACGCGAATCCTGATTTATAAAAAGGGCACGGGAAGAACAGAAGGAACGAGTTTTTGAAACCCTTAAACACTCTCTTTGAACCAGGTGCAGCAGCACAAGGATTCCATGGAGTCTCTTCTCCTTTTCATCTCTATTTCTGTGGTTTTGGCTATGATCATGAGTAGCTAAACCCCCATTGTTGGGGTTAGGTGTTGCTATTTCTGAATTATCCATGTATTTGACTTGATCTTGTAATACAGTTTTTGCTTCCTTATGAGTGATTGATTTCTATGCCTAATGCTTGTTGTGGCTAGCACCCCCATGACTTGATTATTGTTTTGGTATGCAATTGGAAAATTCGTATTAGAACGAGAACTGAAATCAACCACCTAGTAAACCTTGTATCTAGGAATGGATTTAGGTTTATTAGCAATCGTGTAATCCCTAATCATCATGCAAATTCATTAATCTAGGCCACCTAAGGAATTAGGGTCTATTAGTGGATTTATGCTCTTGTCATCTGAGGGATCAGGGCTTGAGTAATTTAGTGGATTGATTGTCATAATTGAAGTAGAAATTGTTTTTTAGTCATTTCATTGCATGGGGATGAAGTTTAGTGAACCTAATCCCAACATCGTTCATAGATTTGAAGAATTCTTTTAACTACCTTCCAAGTGTTCGACAGAAATTCTCAAAGAACTTTTCTTTTTACTTTGTTTATTTTAGGTTTTGAATCTGATTTGGCTTGTTATTTAGTATTGAGCCCCCTTCAATCCAAATATCCGCTTAGATAGTAATTGATTCGGTACGTGCTAGTACTTGTCACAGTCCTCGTGGGAACGATAAAACGGTCTCACCACCATATTACTTGTACGACTAGGTATACTTCCCTAGAGCCGTCAACAAGTTTTTGGCGCCGTTGCCGGGGACTGTGTTTCAATATTAGCATATCCATTTCGGTTACTAATTTAAGCAAAAAAAATTTCTGTTATAATCTGTTTGCTGTCACATTTTTCTGTTTTGTTTTGCCGTCATTTTTTTCTGGTTTGTTTGCTGTTTCTGTCTGCTGACATTTACTGCTAACACTCTTGGTTGCTAGACTGTTTTTGCATGCGAGGTACTACCCCGACTGACCAACTCCTCTACGATCCTAAAATAGAAAGAACAGCTAGGGAGAATCGGAGGCAAGCAAGAGAGCAGAGACTGTTAGAACAACAAGAAGAAGAACAAGAGACTTCCACCTCTCAAGTTCATCAGGAAAAACTCAGGATGGCAGGCAATGGTGAAGGTGCTCCACCACGGAGGACACTTGGTGACTATGCCAATACAAATGTCAATCGGCATGTCACTAGCATAGTGAGGCCTCCAGTGAACTGCGCAAATTTTGAAATCAAGCCAACTTTCATTAGTATGGTTTCACAAAATCAATTTGCCGGGTTAGAGAAAGAAGATCCTAATAGTCATGTCTCCAGCTTCCTGGAGTTGTGTGATACGGTGAAGATAAATGGTGCTTCCGATGATGCAATTCGCCTAAGGTTATTCCCTTTCTCTCTTAGAGATAGAGCCAAGTCTTGGCTCCAATCTCACCCAAGGGGGAGCATCACTACATGGGATGACTTAGAGGCAAAATTTCTGGCAGGATTCTTCCCCGCCTCAATATTTGTGAAGCAAGGGGTGATATCATAAGCTTTGCTCAACAAGGTGAGACTCTTCATGACACATGGGACAGGTTCAAAGGCTTACTCCAAATATGTCCAAATCATGGGTTTGATGTTCTTACTCAAATGCAAACATTTTGCAATGGATTGAGGCCGTCAACCAGGTATATGTTGGATGCCTCAATTGGAGGTTCCATGAACACAAAGACAGCGGAGGAAGCACTGATTTTGATAGAGGCTATGGCATCTAATGACTATTTGATGCATCATGATCGGGGTCCCACATCAAGAAGGGGAGTGTTGGAGTTAGATTCACAAACTGCACTTTTGGCTTAGAATAAGATTATGACACAACAACTTGAGTCCATCACCAAGCAACTAGCTCAACTCCCACAACAACTCCAAACTGTTCAAGGGACAACTATGCCACCTCAACAGGTAATGAGATGTGATTTCTGTGGAGGAGATCATGATAATGGAAGATGTGAGGCACCACCTAGTTCCCATGAGGAAGCCAATTATATGGGGAACTATGGGCGTCAAGGCAACAACCAATACCATAACAACTACAACCAAGGGTGGAGGAATCAAGCAAATTTTGGTTGGAAACAAGATGCCGGACAAGCAAGCAAGCCTCTTCCTACACAACCACCTCAAGACCGGACTTCTATCTTGGAGAACACTCTCAATCAGTTCATGCAAATGTCCATATCAAACCAGAAAAACACCGATGCTTCTATAAAGAACTTGGAGGTTCAAGTTGGATAGATTGCCAAGCAACTAGCGGAGCAATCACTAGTGGAAATAATGTAATATACGTGAACGTTTTACGTCAGTTGACCATATGTTTGACGTTAAAAATGAGGCGGTGACATTTTTGTAAATATTAAATCACTATTTGCGTCAGTTGTGTAAAGAACTGATGTTAAAAGTGATTTTAACACTTTTAACGTCAGTTGTTTATACGACAGACGTTAAATGTGTGATTTTTACGGCAATTAAATAAATAACTGACGTAAATAATTATGAAACTCATTTCTTTCGTTGTCATCTCCATGTTGTCACTCTTAACGCAGATCACTCCATATAGTGCAGTTTATTTCTAAACCTTTTTTTTAAACAAGTTTATTTTTAATTTTAATTAATTAGCTTGAATTAGTAAACAAATTCTTGTGCAAATTAAAATAAATAAACACTTAACATAAAACAAGTTATATATGTATAATCAAATCGTATCTCATTGAAACGATTCATAAGTTACAATTACATGATTAAAAGATAAAAAATTTCCGCAACATAGCACTAAAATATAAAAAGTTTCGCTTCAACATCATTTTCTTCTCGATCCTGTCCTCGATCGTAAACTCCAATGGATGCATCTCCTCCCTTACTTGAATTCCTTGATACTCCATCTGAATCCACTGTCACTTTGGAGCCAAAGCAGAGTGAAGGGATGGGATGAAATAAGGTGAGGGAATCACATTACGTGATTCTCCCAACCTTACCATCCATGTTACGTGATTTACTCAACCTCATAAGTTTTTTGACCATTAAGACAAAGACCTTTAAGTCTAGGTATAGGAAGAAATAACAAAAGTCTCAGAGCCATTTTGTGAAGGAATAGAAAACACACGAAATATAGAGGAAAAGAAGAGGTCAGACATGATCGATACAGAAGAATGATACTTTATATAGAGAAGAGAGACTAGCTGATTTTCTAGAAAACTGATCTATAAACTTAATGCTCATTAAGAGGATTATAGGTTACAATGTGCATGGGTAAGTAGCACAGCAGTCATGGGTAAGTAGCAAAGTAGTCAAAGGAATGAATGTTTTTGCAGAAACTTATACACCTTTAACGTCAGTTGTTTAATACAACTGACGTTAAAAGTGTTTTTAAAATAAAAAATATTAATTTTTAACGTCAGTTTTTTATACAACTGACGTTAAAAGTGTGATTTTTACTTCAGTTAAATAAATAGCTGACGTAAATAATCCTATATCCCTATCTGAAATGCCTTGTTGTCACTCTTAACACAGGTCACTCCATATATATAGTGCAGTTTATTTCTAAACTTTTTTTTAAACAAGTTTATTTTTTATCTTAATTAATTAGCTTGAATTAGTAAACAAATTCTTGTGCAAATTAAAATAAATAAACACTTAACATAAAACAAGTTATATATGTATAATCAAATCGTATCTCATTGAAGCGATTCATAAGTTACAATTACATGATTAAAAGATAAAAAATTTCTTCAACATAGCCCTAAAATATAAAAAAGTTTCTGCTTCAACATCATTTTCTTCTCAGTCCTGTCCTCGGAAATTCCAATGGATGCAAAGTTTCAGCTTCAGCATCATTTTCTTCTCAGTCCTGTCCTCAGAAACTCCCATGGATGGATCGATGCATCTCCTCCCTCACTTGAATTCCATGATGCATCGTGAACCCACAGTCACTAGCAATGAAAGCAAAGTGAAAGGGATCTTTGAATCACCTCCTTCACTGGAATTCCTTGATGCATCGTCTTGAATCCACAGTCACTTGGGGCCAAAGCAGAGTGAAAGGGATGGCTGGGATGAAATAAAGTGAGTAAATCACATTACGTGATTTACACAATCTTACCATCCATGTTACGTGATTTACTCAACCTCAGAAGTTTTTTGACCATTAGGACAGAGACTTTAAGTCTAGGTATAGGAAGAAATAACAAAAGTCTCAATGCCATTTTGTGAAGAATACAAAACGCACGAAATATAGAGGAAAAGAAGAAGCTGTATTACAGACTGATACAGAAGAATGATACTTTATATAGAGAAGAGAGACTAGCTGATTTTCTTGAAAGCTGATCTATAAACATAATGCTCATGGGTAAGTAGCACAGTAGTTAAAGGAATTAATGTTTTTGCAGAAACTTATATACTTTTAACGTCAGTTGTCTTCATCAACTGACGTTAAAAGTGTTTTTAAATAAAAAATATTTATTTTTAACGTCAGTTGTTTAATATAACTGACGCAAAATGTTGTTTTATTTTTGATTTTTTATTGTAACGTAAACAATGACTTTTAACGTCAGTTTCTTAAGACAACTGACGTTAAATAGATTACCTTTAACGTCAGTTGCTACAAACAACTGACGTAAAATGTTGTTTTATTTTGGGTTTTTGATTATAACGTTTACACCCGCGCGCCTTCTGTACTTCGCTTTGTACGTCTCCGTTCTTCTCTTACACGCTCACTCTCACTCTCAACTCTCACTCTGACTCTCAACTCTGACTCTGACTCTCACTCTCACTCTCACTCTCACTCTGCCCTAATCGCGAGCTCATCTCCACCGCAACCACGGCGAGGGCTTCTTCCCCACCACCGTGAGGTACACTCTTAACCCTAACTATGTCTTTCCCGCTCATTCTTTGCAATAACTTGACATCTCTCTTTCCCCTTCCCGCACACTAACTCTCCTTGTCCTTATGCTCTCAGTAACCACATCGAACGTTTGCCACCACGCGAGCACCTATTTCTGGTGAGTCTTTAAGGCACATTTTTTTATGTTTGGTTTTGAGTGTATGTTGAAACTATAGTCTCTGTAGTTGAAACTTGAAACTGTGAGTTTGAGTTGTTTGGAATGTCTCTATTTCTGGTCGTGGGTTTTGTGTTTTATCTTGTTTTTCTTCTGCTATCATGACCTATTTCAAAATGGGAAGAAATTTAGAGTTGCTTGTAGCATGTGACATCAACAATATATTGCTCATTGGAATTCTGTTTTGTTAATTTATCTTCATTTGCTTATTTCTTTTGTCTTAAGAAACCTGAAGATGGTGTAAATTTGAAATAATTTTTAAACGCCTTGGATATATGTTTTGTATATCTAGAGAACCTATCTAGTTATGGATCATAGTTGGATGGTTTGTAAGCGCACTAGTGCTGAGTATTTGAAGGGGGTGGGAGAATTTATAGAATTTGCTCAAAGGAATGTTCCTAATAGTAATGGAATGTTCTGTTGTCCTTGTGTCAAGTGTTTGAATACGAGGAAATGTACGGTGAAGGATATACGTACTCATTTGATTTGTGAAGGGATTTGCTTGAGTTATACAAGATGGATATGGCATGGTGATGTGTTGTTGAGAAGTACGGCAAGTGTCTCCCAAAGTGAGGACATTGACGTAGATATGGAGGATGATCGAGTAGAGGACATGATCCGTGATATTGGACAAGAATCTTTTCATCGAGTTCATGTGTATGATAGGTTGTACGGTGATGCGGATAAGTCTTTATATCCAGGGTGTACTACTCATACACGGTTGTCGGCGGTGCTAAAATTGGTTTGTGTGAAGGCGAGAAATGGTTGGACCGATAAAAGCTTCACGGAATTGCTTGAAGTGTTGAAATACTTGCTTCCGGAGGACAACACATTGCTTGACCGTAACTATGAGGCGAAGAAGGTATTGTGTCCGATGGGTATGGAGTATAAGAAGATACATGCATGCCCCAATGATTGCATATTGTACACCGGTGTTCATGAAGACAATCACGATTGCCCCAAATGTGGGTTATCACGATACAAAGTGAAGGGTGGTGATGATGATGATGATCTTGAAGATATGAGAAAAAAGGGTCCTCCTGCGAAGGTGTTGTGGTATCTTCCAAGAATTCCAAGGCTCAAGCGATTGTTTGCCAATGCGAAAGATGCAAAGAATCTTAGATGGCATAATGATGAGAGGAAACATGATGGAAAGGTTCGTCATCCTGCTGATTCTATGCAATGGAAGAATATTGATACTATGTTTCTGGATTTCGCCGATGAGCCAAGAAACCTAAGGCTTGGACTTGCTATGGATGGAATGAATCCTTATGGTAACATGAGTAGTATTCATAGTTCATGGCCTGTTCTGTTGATAATTTACAACCTGCCCCCTTGGTTGTGCATGAAGCACAGATACATGATGTTGTCTATGATGATTTCGGGCCCAAAGCAACCGGGAAATGACTTAGATGTTTATCTAAGTCTCTTGATTAAAGACTTGAAAACGCTGTGGGTGGAAGGTGTTGATGTAGTTGACGGGTATTCTCATGAGACTTTAAAGCTTCGTGCCATGTTATTTTGCACCATCAACGACTTTCCAGCATACGGTAACTTGTCCGGGTACAGTGTCAAGGGGCATAAAGCATGCCCTATATGTGAAGTAGGCACATGCTACACTCAGTTGCATCATGGAAAGAAGACGGTTTACCTTGGGCATAGGAGATTTCTTAGACGTGATCACCCATATCGTGAGATGAAAAAAGCTTTTAATGGATGCCAAGAAACAGAAGAAGCTCCGGCGGCCTTAATTGGAGAGCAGGTTTATTAGAGGATAAAGGGCATCGATGTTATATTCGGCAAGTCTAAAAAGAAAGGTAAAGCTGCTGAGAAAAACATATGGAAGAAGAGGTCAATATTCTTTGATCTTCCATACTGGCGCAAGCTTGATGTCAGACACTGCATTGATGTGATGCATGTGGAGAAAAATGTGTGTGATAGTGTGATCGGGACGCTTCTCAACATTCAGGGCAAGACAAAGGATGGTGTCAATGCTCGTCTCGACCTCATTGCTATGGGTATACAAGAGCAGTTAGCTCCAGTTGTTGAGGATGGTAAGCAGACTTATTTGCCGCCAGCATGACATACTTTGTCAAAAAAAGAGAGACAAAGTTTCTGCGGGTGTCTTCAGGGCATCAAAGTTCCACATGGTTACTCTTCAAATATGAAGAGGGTTATCTCTAGTGATCTTAAATTAGTTGGCTTAAAGTCTCATGATTGTCACATCTTGATGCAACAACTTCTGCCCATTGCTATTTGTGGTATTGCTCCAAAAAATGTGAGACATGCCACTACTCGGTTGTGCTCATTCTTCAATTCTATATGTAGCAAAGTCGTTGACCCCCGTATGTTGGATGACTTGGAAGTTGAGGCTGCTACAATCTTGTGCCAATTGGAGATGTATATTCCTCCTTCCTTTTTCGACATAATGGTTCACTTAATTGTTGATTTGGTGAGGGAGATTAGATTATGTGGGCTGGTTTTTCTGAGATGGATGTACCCAATTGAGCACAACATGAACATCTTGAAAGGGTATGTGAAGAATCCTCATCGTCCGGAAGCATCTATTGTTCAAAGGTATGTTGCAGAAGAAGCTACTGAGTTTTGTTCGGACTACCTTCATAACACGGATCCTATAGGGGTTCCTAAGCCTCGGCATGATGAGATCAGATGTCAAGGTAAGGGTACACATGGCTTAAGAATTAATAGCAAGGGTCAGGAGGAAGTGCTTCAAGCACATTTGTATGTATTGAACAACATCAATTGTGTTCAGCCTTCCTTATTTGAACATAAAAGAAAAGTCAATCAAGAAAACCCTCGAATGAGCGAAAGGTGGTTGTTGAACAAGCATAACAAGACTTTCTTACCATGGTTCAAGGAAGAAATGCTGAAGGATGGTAGTACTGCTTCTGATGACGTAAGATGGCTAGCACGTGGGCCTAGCTTCAACGTCATATGTTGGAGCGGATACAACATAAATAATTTTTCCTTTTATACAAAGGAACAAGATAACAAGAGTACCATGCAAAATAGTGGGGTTATGATCGTGGCCGAAGCAATGCACTTCTCTAGTGCAAAGGACACAAAACCCCTTAAAGCACCGATACCATACTTTAGATATATTGAAGATATTTGGGTGCTCGATTACACTAAGCTTACGGTGCTGATTTTTAAATGTAAGTGGGTTGATAGTAACGGTGGTGTACAAACCGACGAATTGGGGTTCACATTGGTAGACCTCAACAAGTTAGGTCATATAAATGAGCCTTTCATAATGGCTTCCCAAGCAAAACAAGTGTACAGTGCAATAAGTACTATTTACGTCAGTTAAAATTGATTTTTTACATCCGAATACTGACTGACGTAAATACAGCTGACGTTAATAGTTAATATTTTAACGTCAGTTGAGAACTGACGTTAAATATAAAACTATTAACGTCAGTTCTTTAACACAACTGACGTTAATTTTGTAAAAATTAACGTCAGTTGTTTAAGATAATGGACGTTAATTTTGTTAAAACTAACGTCAGTTGTTATAAAGAACTGACGTTAAAGGTTTTAATTTTAACGTCAGTTGTTTATTACAACTAACGTTAATAGTGTACTGTATATTTTATAAAATACTATTAACGTCAGTTGTTTGATACAACTGACGTTAATATATATTTTTTTTAAATTCAGTTTTAAAATATCACTCCCCTCAGCTATCCCTGCACTCAGTAAATATCCCAGTAACACAGAATATCACACACATTACAGAATTGCAAAGGAAAATTGAAACAATGGGGGGACTTAAAACCAAAACCCATGTATAGGAAAAACATAACTATCTACAAGTATATCTATATATATATATATATATATATATATATATATATATATATATATATATATATAAATCTTAGTCTCCAATGTCTAAAAACAAAACTACCAATCTAAGGATATATATATATATATATACAAGTTATTAATTAGTTTCTAAAGTATAAAAAAAACTATTCATCTAAGTAGTGCGGAGGTATCTTGTCAATTCCATTTTCAGCCGCATACTTGAAGAAGAATTCAGCGAAGCGCATCCTCAAGTCTCTTAACTCATCTTCTTTAATAGGCGATTGGTCGTTAAATGCCTACACACATTCAAATAATAACAATAACATCAATGCAAGTCATCTTCAAAACTATAGTATATAATTTAACAAGTTGTTTAAATATTACCTTATTCCATCCATCCGTAATAGATGCGAAGACTATGTTCATCATATGAAGCATCACATAATAGCCGCACGACCTCCCGTCAATTTGAAATCGAGACTACCAACAAAATTAATTTCAACGCCAGTTGAATATACATATAAATTAGTAATTATAATATTAATTATTTGATAAATAAACTACCAAACCTTGAGGATGTTCCATACAGGATTTGCTTTAGCCTTAGAAGTCCTACTTCTCCCGTTGGCGCAACTTATGCTACTCGCCTTCAGCGTGCTATCATAAACAAATAATCATGTCGATCAATTAACAAATTCATATATCATGTGTGTAATAAACTAAAAACAACTGATATTAAAACTTAAATTAAATTTAATATTAGTTACTTACTTATTTACAGCTTCCAACACCACCTGTGGCGGCTGTTGGTGGAGAGAGCAAAAGAATATGACAGTATGCCTAGATGGGTGAAGTACGAACAACTGCCAATGGTTTTTCATACAGTAGGGAGCCATATATAATTCTTTCTGATTGTCTCCCAACAAGTTCCCTAAGTATTTACTCAATGCATCACCAGCAAAGAAATCAGGCAGAAGGATTGACGGATCTAAGAAGCCGTAAACTGATGCAACGCCCTTATCAAGCTGAAGACGATGGAGATACCTAAGATATGAAAAGGTGTGGATGTTAATTACATAATATATATATTGAAATTAAAATAAATTATTAAATGGAAAAATATCAAAAATAAATAAGTTATAAAATTAAAATTAACTTACGTGCACCAGAGACTCAAAACTGTGCTGGCCATCCAGAAGTTATTTCTGCAGGCGTTCCCGAGATCGCCACCACAGAAGGAAAATATCCTCCGTTGATCTAGGTGTGCCACCCATCCATCGTGCTCCAATGGACATTCAAAAATCTCAAACGCATAATCCTCACCAAGTGAGAACAAACGAGTGATAGGTGACAGCGACACCGACGTCGACTTGGCCTTCAGTTTAGGAAAAATAAAATAGATAAGTTTGTTGATAATTAAAAAAAACACAAGTAATTATTTGACTAATTTGGACATTAATAATGAATACAGACCTTTGTTAACATTTCGAGCTCACGTCGTTTGGAGTCCAACTCAAGCTCACGCCTTTTCATTTCCAACTCATGTTCATGGCGTTGGACTTCGAACTCCCGCTCCCTAGCTGCCAACTCATCGTCCTCCACATGTGCCCTACTATAACTCTCTTTTGTGCTCACATGTGAAGGACTGGCATGCCCTGCGGTTTCCTGGGATGTACCGACGGAGGAAAGCTCTCTGGCAAGCTCCTGCTTGAATTCTGGGTTGGATATTAAGGTTTGCATCAGATGTGTTGTAATAGCTGGGTTGGACATGAGGTGCTGAGTAATGTCAGCCAAAATTGATGCTTCATCGACCACCTACTTTCGTGAAGCAGACTTGCCATAATATTCTTTGATGGTCACGTTCCCAGGAAGACCGAGAACCCGACCAGGATGGTCTTTCTTGCCTAGAGCACTCATCAAGACGTCCCGCCGTCCAGAAGGGACGAATGAGCCCTGGGAGGATTGTGCTTTAAGATCCATCTACAATGAAAAAAATGAAAAAACGTGCAAGTGAAAAGTGTTGCAAATATCTATACAAATATCAATTGAAATCAAGTTAATTATTTACTTACAATCTTATCTGCCACTTCGCGAGTGGCATCAACTTTAAAAGATCCCGTCTTTGTCATGCGGTCGGCTAACCAGACATCCTCGCGGTCGATGTCCGACGGAGGACTTAATGGTGTGCCCTCAGGGACCTCTCCTCTTTCAATCCTAGCAGAGTGCTCTTCCTGCTTCGCCCTCAGCCAATCCGCCATCATCTGCTCGATCCAAGTCTGGTACCCACCCTGAGACATGGTGTGGCGGTGGACGTTCTTCGCCTGATTCTGCCGACCCTTATTTGCCTTAGCCTATTCAAACAAAAACACATAATTAAATATAGTTAAATGATCTATAAGAAGCATACAAAATTAACTTAATCAACCAACCTGAAATTCTCCATCCTGTCGACTCCTGGCATACATATCCCAAGTATCCTGATCAATCCAGGGATAATCCGAGAACATTTTATCAAGCCGCTTCTTCCTAGATACATAGTACCTGGTAAGATCATGCTTGAACCCATTCCAATGCTTTGATGCCATTTTCATACATTTATGACAATGATCCTCATCATTTGGCACAGTCCAAGATACCTACACATTAAATACATAACAACTGGATGGATTATAACTCGGATAATTATCCAATAATGTAAATCAAACGAATGTAAAGGTAAAATACCGCGATAGCCTCCCAAATCTGATCCTTAACATTCCGTGGAACGTCATTCTAGAGGTTGTAGTTGATTCTTACGTGCTGCTTCGCTTGTAGAAACACCCACTTATTCAATTCTTTAGCACGGGGTCCCTGGGCTTTTAGATTAGCATCGAAGGACACCTCAAGCTTCTGTCCGCTTTGCCTGTCCTTCTCTAGTTTCTTCAACGAGGTGGCTCCTCTACCCCGTTTCCTATGAGCCTGTGATGTCTGTATGGACAAAAAAATGATAAAATAGAGGGATATAACATTATAAACTTACATTAAAAAGAAGGACTAAAGATAGTATATAACATGTAAACTTACACTAGAATCAGGCGCAGGCGTGATCGGGTCTTGCTTAGCCCCCACAGTGTCCTCCCGTGCATGTGGGCTATCCGACTGATCCATATGTATGCCTATTCAGAAACAATATATATGTATTAACATAGGTTATAACTCAAAATAAATACAGAAGTACAAATAAATATAACTAGATAGGTCCTGTATATATACAAAACATATATCCAATACAAGGACAATACGGGAGATTGAAAACTATAGTTTTTGAAGATTGCCAAGCACTGGTCACGGCCTGGCAGTGATGTCCATCACGGCCGTAACGTGCCAACTGAATCAGACATTCACAGGCAGAACTGATCACGACCTAGCCTTGATGAGCATCACGGCCGTGACAGGTCAACCAGTAGAGCAACATGCACTAAAAACCAAAAATAGAGACATTCCAAACAACTCCAACTCACGGTTTCAAGTTTAACCTACCGAGACTACAGTTTCAACATACACTCAAAACCAAAAATAGAGACATTCCAAACAACTCAAACTCACAGTTTCAAGTTTCAACTACTGAGACTACTGTTTCAACATACACTAAAAACCAAAAATAAAAAAATGTGCCCTAAAGACTCACCAGAAATAGGTGTCGCGTGGTGGTGGGGAGGGGAGCTCGAGTGGTGGCCAACGTTCGATGTGGTTACTGAGAGCAGAGGGACAAGGAGAGTTAGTGTGCGGGAAGGGGAAAGAGAGATGTCAAGTTATTGCAAAGAATGAGCGGGAAAGACAGAGTTAGGGGTTAAGAGTGTACCTCACGGTGGTGGCGAAGAAGCCCTCGCGGTGGTTACGGTGGAGATGAGCTCGCGATTAGGGCAGAGTGAGAGTGAGAGTGAGGGTTGAGAGTGAGGGTTGAGCGTGATGAACCATATTCTCTTAATGAGCATTAAGTTTTTAGATCAGTTTTCAAGAAATTCAGGTAATCTCTCTTCTCTATATAAAGAACCACATTCTTCTGTATCAGTCGATATGTATTACACCCCCCTCTTTTCCTCTATATTTCGTGATTTTTCCTTCACAATGTGCCTCTATCATATTTGAGGTGTTGTTATTTCTTCCTATTCCTAGACTTAAAGGTCTCTGTCTTAATGGTAAAAAAACTTGAGGTTGAGTAAATCACATAACATGGATGGAAAGGTTGGGTGAATCACATAATGTGATTCCCTCACTTTATTTCATCCCCGCCATCCCTTTCACTTTGCTTTGGAAGCAAGTGACTGTGGATTCAAGACGATGCATCAAGGAATTCCAGTGAAGGAGAAGATGCAAAGATCCATTTCAATGTGGATTCACTTTTGCATCATGGAATTCAAGTGAGGGAGGAGATGCATCCATTGGAGTTTCTGAGGACAGGACTGAGAAGAAAATGATGTTGAAGCAAAACTTTTTTATATTTTAGGGCTATGTTGCAATTTTTTTTTTATCTTTTAATCATTTAATTGTAACTTATGAATCGCTTCAATGAGATACGATTTGATTATACATATAACTTGTTTTTATGTTAAGTGTTTATTTATTTTAATTTACACAAGAATTTGTTTACTAATTCAAGCTAATTAATGAAGATTAAAAATAAACTTGTTTAAAAAAAAGTTTAGAAATAAACTGCACTATATATATGGAGTGACCTGTGTTAAGAGTGACAACAGGGCATTTCAGATAGGGATATAGGATTATTTACGTCAGCTATTTATTTACTGAAGTAAAAATCACACTTTTAACGTCAGTTGTATAAAAAACTGACGTTAAAAATTAATATTTTTTATTTTAAAAACACTTTTAACGTCAGTTGTATTAAACAACTGACGTTAAAGGTATATAAGTTTATGCAAAAACATTCATTCCTTTGACTACTGTGCTACTTACCCATTAACCTTGGAACCTAATCCTCTTAATGACCAACTTAATTTTTTAGCAACTTACCACACCTAGTAACTTCATCCTCTGCTCCAATAAATAGCTTCCTTCCTTCCTTTTATTTTTCTGCTTCACAATATGGCTCTGCCATGGAGATTAACTTCATCACTCTTTCTTCCTATTCCTAGACTCAAAGATCTTTGTCTTAATGGTCAAACAACTTCTGAGGTTGTGTAAATCACATAACATGGGTGATAAGGTTCTGTAAATCACATAATGTGAGTTGCTCACCTTATCATCCTTCCGGAGAATCGTCTGCTACAGTTCCAAAACCTCAGCTTATGAATGACCACATTATCAGCATGTACCTTGATTCCAACACGAGTAACACTATCACTGCTAGACATGGTCACATTCGGAGTATAGTTTTCCCTTTGGCATATTTCATAAAACTCTTTGATGGGATGTAGCTTTAATGTTTCGGGTGTGATAAGGGGTTCCAAAAGTGGCCTTATGCTTTGCCACACAACCTCCTCATTGAATTCTGGAAAACTCAGTCGCTCGACTCTCCTCTCTTGCTCACCCGTGAAGGGAACGTAGCCTCAACAAATGTTTAGGATTTTAAACCCTTTCAATGTAACTTTTTATAGTATTTTAAACCCTTTCAATCTTCTGTATCAGTCTGTATTACACTTCATGAATGAGATCCGGTTTGGGTTATTGATTCAACTTATACTTCGCAAATATATTTTAGTTTTCAAAACAGAAACACAAAACATCAAAGCAATTGTGAAACTGAAACTTTGAGGAAGGCAATGCGGAAGGGTACGTATACTAGATAAAAAAATTATTAAAATAACCTTTAACGTCTGTTGATGTAAGGACTGACGTTAAAAGTGAAGAGACTCACTTTTAACGTCAGTTCAATAAATAACTGACGTTAAAAGGTTCACTGTTAACGTCAGTTGTTTATTGAACTGAAGTTAAAATTGAGTCACTTAACTTTTAACGTCAGTCCTTACAACAACTGGCGTTAAAATTGAATTAATGAAGTCTGATATTTACAAAACTTCCACCGTCTCCTTTTTAACGTCTAGCTTTTGGTTAACTGACGTAAACCTTTCCCGTCTAATCTATATTTTCCACTAGTGATGTTCTACATCACTGATCCTTCTAACAAAAGGTTGTCCGTGGTTCTCCAAGGAAAAAGCATGTATAATGGTAGTGATGAAAATCAAGATTCAAACCTTGATATTCTTGGGACTCCTTCTTTTTCAACAAACATGCCTACTATAATTGCGGAGACACAGGTGGACGATGTACATGCCACTCGCGATGATCATCATGAAGGGATATTGATATAGGTTGTTTAAACTTAATATACATTTATTTTTATTTATACTTCTGTATTTATTTTCAGTTATAACCTATGTTAATAAAAATATATTGTTTCTGAACAGGCATACATATGGATCAGTCGGATAGCCCACATGCACGGGAGGACACTGTGGGGCCTACGCAGAACCCGATCGCGCCTACGCCTGATTCTAGTGTAAGTTTACATGTTATATACTATCTTTAGTCCTTATTTTTAATGTAAGTTTATAATGTTAAAACCCTTTATTTTATCTTTTTTTTTTGTCCATACAGACATCACAGGCTCATAGGAAATGGGGTAGAGGAGCCACGACGTTGAAGAAACTAGAGAAGGACAGGCAAAGCGGACAGAAGCTCGAGGTGTCCTTCGATGCTAATCTAAATGCCCAGGGACCCCGTGCTAAAGAATTTAATAAGTGGGTGTTTCTACAAGCGAAGCAGCACGTAAGCATCAACTACAACCACTGGAATGACGTTCCACAGAACGTTAAGGATCAGATTTGAGAGGCTATCACGGTATTTTACCTTTACATTCATTTGATTTACATTATTAGATAATTATCCGAGTTATAATCCATCCAGTTATGTATTTAATGTGTAGGTAGCTTGGACTGTGCCAAATGACGAGGATCATCATCATAAATGTATGAAAATGGCATCAAAGCGTTGGAATGGGTTCAAGCATGATCTTACCAGGTACTATGTATCTGGGAAGAAGCGGCTTGATAAAATGTTCTCGGATTATCCCTGGATTGATCAGGATACATGGGATATGTTTGTTAGGAGTCGACAGGATGGAGAATTTCAAGTTAGTTGATTAAGTTAATTTTGTGTGCTTCTTATAGATCATTTAACTGTATTTAATTATGTGTTTTTGTTTGAATAGGCTAAGGCAGATAAGGGTCGGCAGAATCAGGCGAAGAACGTCCACCGCCACACCATGTCTCAGGGTGGGTACCAGACTCAGATCAAGGAGATGATGGCGGACAGGCTGAGGGTGAAGCAGGAAGAGCACTCTGCTAGGGTTGAAAGAGGAGAGGTGCCTGAGGGCACACCATCAAGTCCTCCGTCGGACATCGACCGTGAGGATGTCTGGTTAGCCGGCCGCATGACAAAGACGGGATCTTTTAAAGTTGATGCCACTCGCGAAGTGGCAGATAAGATTGTAAGTAAATAATTAACTTGATTTCAATTGATATTTGTATAGATATTTTTAAAACTTTTCACTTGCACATTTTTTCATTTTTTCATTGTACGTGGATCTTAAAGCACAATCCTCCCAGGGCTCATTCGTCCCTTCTGGACGGCGGGACGTCTTGATGACTGCTCTAGGCAAGAAAGACCATCCTGGTCGGGTTATCGGCGTTCCTGGGAACGTGACCATCAAAGAATATTATGGCAAGTCTTCTTCACGAAAGCGGGTGGTCGATGAAGCATCAATTTTGGATGACATTACTCAGGACCTCATGTCCAACCCTGCTATTACAACACATCTGATGCAAAGCTTAATATCCAACCCAGAATTCAAGCAGGCGCTTGCCAGAGAGCTTTCTTCCGTCGGTTCATCCCAGGACACCGCAGGGCATGCCAACCCTTCACATGTGAGCACAAAAGAGAGTTATGGTAGGGCACATGTGGAGGACGGTCAGTTGGCAGCTAGGGAGCTGGAGTTGGAAGTCCAACGCCATGAGCTTGAGTTGGAAATGAAAAGGCGTGAGCTGGAGTTGGACTTTAAACGACGTGAGATCGAAATGTTAACAAAGGTACGTATTCATTATTAATGTCCAAATTAGTCAAATAATTACTTGTGTTTTTTTTAATTATCAACAACTTATCTATTTTATTTTTCCTAAATTGAAGGCCAAGTCGACGTCGGTGTCGCTATCACCTGTCACTCGTTTGTTCTCACTTGGTGAGGATTATGCGTTTGAGATTTTTGAATGTCCATTGGAGCACGATGGATGGGTGGCTCGCCCAAATCAACAGAGGATATTTTCCTTCTGTGGTGAAGATCTCGGGCACGCCTGCAGAAATAACGTTTGGATGGCCAGTACGATTTTGAGTCTCTGGTGCACGTAAGTTAATTTTAATTTTCTAACTTATTTATTTTTGGTATTTTTCCATTTAATAATTTATTTTAATTTCAATATATATATTATGTAATTAACATCCACACCTTTTCATATCTTAGGTATCTCCATCGTCTTCAGCTTGATAAGGGCGTTGCACCAGTTTACGACTTCTTAGATCCGTCAATCCTTGTGCCCGAATTCTTCGCTGGCGATGCATTTAGTAAATACATAGGGAACTTGATGAGAGACAATTATTGGAAAGAATTTTATCTGGCTCCCTACTGTATGAAAAACCATTGGCAGTTGTTCGTAGTTCACCCGTCTAGGCATACTGTCATATTCTTATGCTCTCTCCACCAAAAGCCGCCACAGGAGGTGGTGCAAGCTGTAAATAGGTAAGTAACTAATCTTAAATTTAATTTAAGTTTTAATATCAGTTATTTTTAGTTTATTGCACACATGATATATGAATTTGTTAATTGACATGATTATTTGTTTATGATAGCGCGCTGAAGGCGAGTAGCATAAGTTGAGCCAATGGGAGAAGTAGGACTTCTAAGGCTAAAGCAAATCCCGAATGGACCTTCCTTAAGGTTTGGTAGTTTATTTATCAAATAATTAATATTATAATTACTAATTGATATGTATATTCAACTTACATTGAAATTAATTTTGTTTGTAGTCTCGATTTCAACCTGACGGGTGGTCGTGCGGCTATTATGTGATGCTTCATATGCTGAACATAGTCTCCATATCTATTATGGATGGATGGAATAAGGTAATATTTAAACAACTTGTTAAATTATATATTATAGTTTTGAAATGACTTGCGTTAATGTTATTGTTATTATTTGAACGTGTGTAGGCATTTAACGACGAATCGCCTCTTCAAGAAGATGACTTCAGAGACTTGAGGATGCGCTTAGCTGAATTCTTCTTCAAGTATGCGGCTGAAAAAGAATTGACAAGATACCTCCGCAATACTTAGATGAATAGTTTTTTTGTTAGACTTTAGAAACTAATTAATAACATGTATATATATATCCTTAGATTGGTAGTTTTGTTTTTAGACATTAGAGACTAAAATTTATATATATATACTTGTAGATAGTTATGTTTTTCCTATACATGGGTTTTAGTTTTAAGTCCCCCCATTGTTCCTTTGTATATTTCTTTTCTTTTTGTTAATATTGAAATTTAAGGGTAGTGTTTGCAATTCTGTAATGTGTGTGATATTCTGTGTTACTGGGATATTTACTGAATGCAGGGATAGCTTAGGGGAGTGATATTTTAAAACTGAATTAAAAAAAAATCTATTAACGTCAGTTGTATCAAAAAACTGACGTTAATAGTATTTTATAAAATATACAGTACACTATTAACGTCAGTTGTATTAGGAAACTGACGTTAAAAATAAAACCTTTAATGTCAGTTCTTTAACACAACTGACGTTAGTTTGAACAATATTAACGTCAGTTGTGTTAAAGAACTGACGTTAATAGTTTTATATTTAACGTCAGTTGTATTTACGTCAGACAATATTCTGACGTATAAAATAAATTTTAACTGACGTAAAAAGCACTTATTGCACTAGTGAATCTAGCGGCAGTTTTTCAGGTAATAATCAAACTAATCCTAAAGAACATTGTAAGGCTATTGTTTTGAGGAGTGGTAAAAGTCTTGAGGAAGAGAGTGGTGAGCCTTTGGTGAAAAATCAGAGAGCTGATGAAAAAACAGAATCGAGTGCTGGGAAAAAAGAGGAAAAAGACAAAGAGGTTGTAGTAGAGGAGGAAGAAAAAGACAGTGAAAAAGACAAGAGGGAGAAGCTAGTGGAAGAGAATTCAATTTTGAGGAGGACTAAAAGTCAGATTTTGAAAGATGGAGACAAGCCTCAAGAGATCCCCTCTTATGTGAAGTTGTCGTATCCTCATTTGAGCAAGAAAAAGTAGAAGGAAGAACAGTTTGCCAAGTTTCTTGACATCTTCAAGAGGTTACAGATTAACATACCCTTTGCTGAAGCACTAGAGCAGATGCCCACTTATGCAAAGTTCAAGAAGGAGTTGCTCACGAAGAAAAAAAAGTTCAAAGAAGGTGAGACTGTTGCCTTGACAGAAGAGTGTAGTGCGATACTTCAAAGGAAGCTACCTCCAAAGCTTAAAGATCCTGGTAGTTTTACAATCCCTTGCACTATTGGGAGTGTTGCTATTGGGAAGGCCTTGTGTGACTTGGGAGCGAGTATCAATTTGATGCCGCTTTCAATTTTGAACAAGCTTGGAGATGGTGAGGTGAAGCCAACAAGGATGGCATTGCAACTAGCAGACAGATCAATCAAGCGTCCTTATGGTATTCTGGAAGATGTTTTGGTTAAAGTGGACAAGTTTATCTTCCCAGCAGATTTTGTGATATTGGACATGGAGGAGGATGCGGAAGTTCCACTTATATTGGGGAGACCTTTTCTAGCAACTGGTCATGCTTTGATAGATGTACAAAAGGGCCAACTTCGACTCAGAGTGCAAGACGAAGAGGTTACTTTCAATGTATTTGAAGCTATGCATCACCCGAGTGATGAAGAGAATTGTTTCTGCATGGACCTCGTGGAAGTAGTGGCTAAAGAAGCCTTTGCACATCAGCTCCACTCCTCTACTCTTGAGAAGGTAATTGTGAATTCTATTGAAAATCTTGATGAGGAAGAGGAGAAGGAAATAGAAGACTGTTTGTGTGATCTGGAAGCTCAACCCAAGAAACTTGCTGTGAACACTAAGAAAGAAGAGCTCAAGAAGGATGAAGTCCAAGAGAAGCTCGAGTTGGAGCTCAAGCCTCTACCTCCCTCTTTTTTTAATCAAGTTCAAACACTTTTCCAAGATATGATCAATTCAAGTCTTCAAACAAAAAGAATTAAGTTCTAATTCATGAATCACTTAGAAAAAATGGTAACCTTAGTACTATACTAAAACAAGGGTAAACCATGATCTAACACGCCAAAAATAACTCAATTAACGAAACAAAATGCACAATCCCATTCACATGGATATGTTCATCTAGAAGACATGTTCAGCATGTGCACCAAGCATTACATACAAGGTTTTGTTAAACTATATCCTCGTGCTATTCAACTTGGAAAGCTAACGTCAACTTGTGCGTAACTTGAGATAAAAAGTTCCTATTGACATAAGGTATGTGTTATTGAAAAGATAAGTCATCAAGATACTATCATTTAAAATATCAAAAGGTGTAGGTGACTGGAAAATGTCCAATTTTATTTGCAATCACGCCTTGCTCCGCATAATTATTGTAGAATAGGAAGTTTCAGACAGTTGTTACTCTCAACTGCTTAACTCTTCTCACAGATGTCCAAATCACACACCGTTTTGTTCAATTGAAATCTAACACTAGTGCAATAAGTGCTTTTTACGTCAGCTAAAATTGATTTTTTACGTCAGAATACTGACTGACGTAAATACAGCTGACGTTAATAGTTAATATTTTAATGTCAGTTGAGAACTGACGTTAAATATAAAACTAATAACGTCAGTTCTTTAACACAACTGACGTTAATTTTGTAAAAATTAACGTCAGTTGTTTAAACAATTGACGTTAAACATAAAACTATTAACGTCAGTTCTTTAAGAAAACGGACATAATTTTGTTAAAACTAACGTCAGTTGTTATAAAGAACAGACGTTAAAGGTTTTAATTTTAACGTCAGTTGTAATAAACAACTGCCGTTAATAGTGTACTGTATATTTTATAAAATACTATTAACGTCAATTGTTTGATACAACTGACGTTAATATATATATATTTTTTAAATTCAGTTTTAAAATATCACTCCCCTCAGCTATCCCTGCATTCAGTAAATATCCCAGTAACACAATATCACACACATTACAGAATTGCAAAGGAAAAATGGAACAATGGGGGGTACTTAAAACCAAAACCCATGTATATATATAAATAAATTTTAGTCTCCAATGTCTAAAAACAAAACTACCAATATAAGGATATATATATATATATACATGTTATTAATTAGTTTCTAAAGTCTAACAAAAAAACTATTCATCTAAGTAGTGCGGAGGTATCTTGTCAATTCCTTTTTCAGCCGCATACTTGAAGAAGAATTCAGCGAAGCGCATCCTCAAGTCTCTTAACTCATCTTCTTGAATAGGCGATTGGTCGTTAAATGCCTACACACGTTCAAATAATAACAATAACATCAATGCAAGTCATCTTCAAAACTATAATATATAATTTAACAAGTTGTTTAAATATTACCTTATTCCATCCATCCGTAATAGATGTGGAGACTATGTTCAGCATATGAAGCATCACATAATAGCCACACGACCACCCGTCATTTTGAAATCGAGACTACCAACAAAATTAATTTCAATGTCAGTTGAATATACATATAAGTTAGTAATTATAATATTAATTATTTGATAAATAAACTACCAAACCTTGAGGATGTTCCATACAGGATTTGCTTTAGCCTTAGAAGTCCTATTTCTCCCGTTGGTGCAACTTATGCTACTCGCCTTCAGCGCGCTATCATAAACAAATAATCATGTCGATCAATTAACAAATTCATATATCATGTGTGTAATAAACTAAAAACAACTGATATTAAAACTTAAATTAAATTTAAGATTAGTTACTTACTTATTTACAGCTTCCAACACCACCCGTGGCGGCTGTTGGTGGAGAGAACAATAGAATATGACAGTATGCCTAGACGGGTGAAGTACGAACAACTGCCAATGGCTTTTCATACAGTAGGGAGCCAGATATAATTCTTTCTGATTGTCTCCCAACAAGTTCCCTAAGTATTTACTCAATGCATCGCCAGCAAAGAAATCGGGCAGAAGGATTGACGGATCTAAGAAGCCGTAAACTGATGCAACACCCTTATCAAGCTGAAGACGATGGAGATACCTAAGATATGAAAAGGTGTGGATGTTAATTACATAATATATATATATTGAAATTAAAATAAATTATTAAATGGAAAAATACCAAAAATAAATAAGTTATAAAATGAAAATTAACTTACGTGCACCAGAGACTCAAAACTGTGTTGGCCATCCAGACGTTATTTCTGCAGGCGTTCCCGAGATCGTCACCACAGAAGGTAAATATCCTCCGTTGATCTGGGCGGGCCACCCATCTATCGTGCTCCAATGGACATTCAAAAATCTCATACGCATAATCCTCACCAAGTGAGAACAAACGAGTGATAGGTGACAGCGACACCGACGTCGACTTGGCCTTCAGTTTAGGAAAAATAAAATAGATAAGTTGTTGATAATTAAAAAAAACACAAGTAATTATTTGACTAATTTGGACATTAATAATGAATACATACCTTTGTTAACATTTCGAGCTCACGTCGTTTGAAGTCCAACTCAAGCTCACGCCTTTTCATTTCCAACTCATGCTCATGGCGTTGGACTTCGAACTCCCGCTCCCTAGCTGCCAACTCATCGTCCTCCACATGTGCCCTACTATAACTCTCTTTTGTGCTCACATGTGAAGGACTGGCATGCCCTGCGGTTTCCTGGGATGTACCGACGGAGGAAAGCTCTCTGGCAAGCGCCTGCTTGAATTCTGGGTTGGATATTAAGGTTTGCATCAGATGTGTTGTAATAGCTGGGTTGGACATGAGGTGCTGAGTAATGTCAGCCAAAATTGATGCTTCATCGACCATATGCTTTCGTGAAGCAGACTTGCCATAATATTCTTTGATGGTCACGTTCCCAGGAACACCGAGAACCCGACCAGGATGGTCTTTCTTGCCTAGAGCAGTCATCAAGACGTCCCGCCGTCCAGAAGGGACGAATGAGCCCTGGGAGGATTGTGCTTTAAGATCCATCTACAATGAAAAAAATGAAAAAACGTGCAAGTGAAAAGTGTTGCAAATATCTATACAAATATCAATTGAAATCAAGTTAATTATTTACTTACAATCTTATCTGCCACTTCGCGAGTGGCATCAACTTTAAAAGATCCCGTCTTTGTCATGCGACCGGCTAACCAGACATCCTCGCGGTCGATGTCCGACGGAGGACTTAATGGTGTGCCCTCAGGCACCTCTCCTCTTTCAATCCTAGCAGAGTGCTCTTCCTGCTTCGCCTCGCCACCTCTCCGCCATCATCTGCTCGATCCGAGTCTGGTACCCACCCTGAGACATGGTGTGGCGGTGGACGTTCTTCGCCTGATTCTGCCGACCCTTATTTGCCTTAGCCTATTCAAACAAAAACACATAATTAAATACAGTTAAATGATCTATAAGAAGCATACAAAATTAACTTAATCAACCAACCTGAAATTTTCCATCCTGTCGACTCCTGGCAAACATATCCCAAGTATCCTGATCAATCCTGGGATAATCCGAGAACATTTTATCAAGATGCTTCTTCCCAGATACATAGTACCTGGTAAGATCATGCTTGAACCCATTCCAACGTTTTGATGCCATTTTCATACATTTATGACGATGATCCTCGTCATTTGGCACAGTCCAAGCTACCTACACATTAAATATATAACAACTGGATGGATTATAACTCGGATAATTATCTAATAATGTAAATCAAACGAATGTAAAGGTAAAATACCGCGATAGCCTCCCAAATCTGATCCATAAGTTCTGTGGAATGTCATTCCAGTGGTTGTAGTTAATGCTTACGTGTTGCTTCGCTTGTAGAAACACCCACTTATTAAATTATTTAGCACGGGGTCCCTGGGCATTTAGATTAGCATCGAAGGACACCTCAAGCTTCTGTCCGCTTTGCCTGTCCTTCTCTAGTTTCTTCAACGAGGTGGCTCCTCTACCCCGTTTCCTATGAGCCTGTGATGTCTGTATGGACAAAAAAAATGATAAAATAGCGGGTTGTAACATTATAAACTTACATTAAAAATAAGGACTAAAGATAGTATATAACATGTAAACTTACACTACAATCAGGCGTAGGCGTGATCGGGTCCTGCGTAGCCCCCACAGTGTCCTCCCGTGCATGTGGGCTATCCGACTGATCCATATGTATGCCTGTTCAGAAACAATATATATTTATTAACATAGGTTATAACTCAAAATAAATACAGAAGTATAAATAAAAATAACTAGATAGGTCCTGTAGATATACAAAACATATATCCAATATAAGGACAATACGGGAGATTGAAAACTATAGTTTTTGAAGATTTCCAAGCACTGGTCAGGGCCTGGTAGTGATGTCCATCACGGCCGTAACGTGCCAACTGAACCAGATCCTCACAGGCAGAACTGATCACGGCCTAGCCTTGATGAGCATCACGGCCATGACAGGTCAACCAGCAGAGCAACATGCACTCAAAACCAAAAATAGAGACATTCCAAACAACTCAAACTCACGGTTTCAAGTTTCAACTACTGAGACTATAGTTTCAACATACACTCAAAACCAAAAATAGAGACATTCCAAACAACTCAAACTCACAGTTTCAAGTTTCAACTACTGAGACTACAGTTTCAACATACACTCAAAACCAAAAATAAAAAATGTGCCCTAGAGACTCACCAGAAATAGGTGCTCGCGTGGTGGTGGGGAGGGGAGCTCGAGTGGTGGCCAACGTTCGATGTGGTTACTGAGAGCAGAGGGACAAGGAGAGTTAGTGTGCGGGAAGGGGAAAGAGAGATGTCAAGTTATTACAAAGAATGAGCGGGAAAGACAGAGTTAGGGTTAAGAGTGTACCTCACGGTGGTGGGGAAGAAGCCCTCGCGGTGGTTGCGGTGGAGATGAGCTCGCGATTAGGGCAGAGTGAGAGTTGAGAGTGAGAGTGAGCGTGAAAGAGAAGAACAAAGACGTACAGAGAGAAGTATAGAAGGCACGCGGGTGTAAACGTTATAATCAAATAAATAAATAAAACAACATTTTACGTCAGTTGTTTGTAACAACTGACGTTAAATGTCATTTATTTAACGTCAGTTGTATTAAACAACTGACGTTAAAAGTATAATCAAAAATCAAAAATAAAACAACATTTTACGTCAGTTGTTTGTAGCAACTGACGTTAAAAGTGTATAAGTTTCTGTAAAAACATTAATTCCTTTGACTATTGTGCTACTTACCCATATTGAGCATTATGTTTATAGATCGGTTTTCAAGAAAATCAGCTAGTCTCTCTCTTCTCTATATAAAGTATCATTCTTCTGTATCAGTCTGTAATACAGCCTCTTCTTTTCGTCTATATTTCGTGCGTTTTCTATTCCTTCACAAAATGGCTCTGAGACTTTTGTTATTTCTTCCTATACCTAGACTTAAAGGTCTCAGTCCTAATGGTAAAAAAACTTGAGGTTGAGTAAATCACGTAACATGGATGGTAAGGTTGTGTCAATCACGTAATGTGATTTACTCACTTTATTTCATCCCAGCCATCCCTTTCACTCTGCTTTGGCCCCAAGTGACTGTGGATTCAAGACGATGCATCAAGGAATTCCAGTGAAGGAGGTGATTCAAAGATCCCTTTCACTTTGCTTTCGCTGCTAGTGACTGTGGGTTCACGATGCATCATGGAATTCAAGTGAGGGAGGAGATGCATCGATCCATCCATGGGAGTTTCTGAGGACAGGACTGAGAAGAAAATGATGCTGAAGCTGAAACTTTGCATCCATTGGAATTTCCGAGGACAGGACTGAGAAGAAAATGATGTTGAAGCAGAAACTTTTTTATATTTTAGGGCTATGTTGCAGAAATTTTTTATCTTTTAATCATGTAATTGTAACTTATGAATCGCTTCAATGAGATACGATTTGATTATACATATATAACTTGTTTTATGTTAAGTGTTTATTTATTTTAATTTGCACAAGAATTTGTTTACTAATTCAAGCTAATTAATTAAGATAAAAAATAAACTTGTTTAAAAAAAAAGTTTAGAAATAAACTGTACTATATATATGGAGTGACCTGTGTTAAGAGTGACAACAGGGCATTTCAGATAGGGATATAGGATTATTTATGTCAGCTATTTATTTAACTGAAGTAAAAATCACACTTTTAACGTCAGTTGTATAAAAAACTGACGTTAAAAATTAATATTTTTTATTTTAAAAACACTTTTAACGTCAGTTGTATTAAACAACTGACGTTAAAGGTATATAAGTTTCTGCAAAAACATTCATTCCTTTGACTACTGTGCTACTTACCCATTCACCTTGGAACCTAATCCTCTTAATGATCAACTTAATTTTTTAGCAACTTACCACGCCTAGTAACTTCATCCTCTGCTCCAATAAATAGCTTCCTTCCTTCCTTTTATTTTTCTGCTTCACAATATGGCTCTGCCATGGAGATTAACTTCATCACTCTTTCTTCCTATTCCTAGACTCAAAGATCTTTGTCTTAATGGTCAAACAACTTCTGAGGTTGTGTAAATCACATAACATGGGTGATAAGGTTCTGTAAATCACATAATGTGAGTTGCTCACCTTATCATCCATCCGGAGAATCGGCTGCTACAGTTCCAAAACCTCAGCTTATGAATGACCACATTATCAGCATGTACCTCGATTCCAACATGAGTAACACCATTACTGCTAGACATGGTCACATTCAGAGTATAGTTTTCCCTTTGGCATATTTCATAAAACTCTTTGATGGGATGTAGCTTTAATGTTTCGGGTGTGATAAGGGGTTCCAAAAGTGGCCTTATGCTTTGCCACACAACCTCCTCATTGAATTCTGGAAAACTCAGTCACTCGACTCTCCTCTCTTGCTCACCCGTGAAGGGAACGAAGCCTCAACAAATGTTTAGGATTTTAAACTCTTTCAATGTAACTTTTTATAGGATTTTAAATTTTTGAATGTATCTTGTAATTGTATTATTGATACACTTCATGAATGAGATCCGGTTTGGGTAATTGATTCAACTTATACTTCGCACATATATTTTAGTTTTCAAAACAGAAACACAAAACATACAAGCAAGTGAAACTGAAACTTTGAGGAAGGCAATGCGGAAAGGTACGTTTACTAGGTAAAAAAAATTATTAAAATAACCTTTAACGTCTGTTGATGTAAGGACTGACGTTAAAAGTGAAGTGACTCACTTTTAACGTCAGTTCAATAAAGAACTGACGTTAAAATGTTCACTGTTAACGTCATTTGTTTATTGAACTGACGTTAAAAATGAGTCACTTAACTTTTAACGTCAGTCCTTACAACAACTGGTGTTAAAATTGAATTAATGAAGTCTGATATTTACAAAACTGCCACCGCCCCCTTTTTAACATCTAGCTTTTGGTTAACTGACGTAAACCTTTACCGTCTAATGTATATTTTCCACTAGTGTAAGACACACCTTTAAATTCCACGAAAATATTGGAATTTTTGGAATTGTGAATCAATACAGATTTGGTTTCAAAGTTAACATCTGTACTGCAGAATTCACTTTTGACAGCCTGACTTCTGAGTGGTATAACTTTGGCTACCGAAGCCCTTTTGACATGATTCCAATGGGTAAATAAAGCTAAGACATATTATTTTAAGTGGTAAAATTTTTAGAATTTTTGGTCATCACATGAGAGACCAGAAACGAATTATGCAGAAGCGCTTTTCTGCTATGACAGATTCTGACCTGTCTAACATCGAATTCGTATATCTCGAGATGTAGAGGCCCAAATGAATTGGTTGTAGTGTCATTCGAGAGATAAAACATAGTAGTATCTATGTACAAATTTCCAGAATATTTCGTTGAGTAAATTAATACAGTTTATCATTTAAAATTTGGTCAAGGTTTTGGACAAAAATACACGTCATCAAGAAACATGTTAAATTCTGGTTTGTGGCTTACCCCCAACACTTGGTCACTCAAACTAAAGTTCTTAACTTGATTTATCTTCAAACAAGGTCACCAACCATATATTTTATATCAAACTTAATTTTGTATATTTCCATTGCATATTTTAAGCTTAGATACTTTTACCCAATGATTTTTGTTCAAAGGAATTAGGGTTCAAAACCCATTTCACAACACCTATGACCACTCATCCATATCCTTATAAAAACCACAATATTAACATCAAAGTCAAGGGTTTAGCATAACCAAAATATAACATTAAATCACCAAGGGAAACAATTAAAATTTCAAACTTTTTCAACACCCATAACCAAGAAAACTCTAACTCTATCAATGGAGTTCTTCACCCCCAATTTCTAGAGTTTAACCCATCAATTATAACCTTGATATTCCTTTAAATTTCATGGACACAAATATCAATGAACAAAATTAAACTAAAACAAACTAAATAGGACACTAAAATCCCTCACCTTTGGGTTTCTTATCAAACCATTGAGTCAACTCGGTTTTAAGGGGTGAGGAGGTGTTTCCCCCCTAATTAGAGTTTCCAAGAGGTTGTTTGGTATTCCTTCAAGTTCATTTATAAACCCAAAATCATAAGAGAGTGAGTTTCCCACTCTATTAGCTCAAATCCGACAAAAATGAAGATTCAAAAATGGAGTTCCCACAATACACAAAAATGGAGGAAGATAAGGGTTTTGGGAAGTGATGGTGGACAAGATGAAGAAGATGATGGATTAGGAATGCTTACCCATGAAGTGAAGATGATGGAGAGGGTGAGGAGCTTGCCCCAACTCTCATTCCTTCTCTTCCTCCCTTTCTTCTCTCTATTCCTCTTTTTTTCTTCCTTCTCAATGCCAAACCCGTATGTCCCTTTACCCTCCTCTATTTAACCACTTTAAGATTTGTAAAAGGGTCCCTAAACACTATTTTTAGGCCCCTAAGGCCTTCCCCCAAGTGGGGAGGGTCATTTTTGCAAAAATAGGCTTACAACCATCACTTGTTTTGTATATTTAGCTCACCCTAAAGTCTATCGTGTCATAATTTCACATGAACTATGTTAGAATACCTAAATACGCGTTGCAAGATCTAAAGAAAAAAATTTCACACTTTCCATTTGCGTTTACAATTTAGTTCGCACTGTTTGATTTTTATTATTATTATTTTTTTCATGGTCATCACACATTTAAGTAGGCATTATATAAAAATTAAGAGACTAAACTTATAACTCTCATATAAAATGGTGAGTATTGATTAGAACATTCAAGACTCATTCTATGATCCACCACTTTATGTTTCGTGTATGATATACCTTGGTGAAATGATCTTCATTTTTGCAAAAATAGGCTTACAACCATCACTTGTTTTGTATATTTAGCTCACCCTTAAGTCTATCGTGTCATAATTTCACATGAACTATGTTAGAATACCTAAATACGCGTTGCAAGATCTAAAGAAAAAAATTTCACACTTTCCATTTGCGTTTACAATTTAGTTCGCACTGTTTGATTTTTATTATTATTATTTTTTTCATGGTCATCACACATTTAAGTAGGCATTATATAAAAATTAAGAGACTAAACTTATAACTCTCATATAAAATGGTGAGTATTGATTAGAACATTCAAGACTCATTCTATGATCCACCACTTTATGTTTCGTGTATGATATACCTTGGTGAAATGATCTTCAATTATCAATAAATCATAATTCATAGGTGACATCTAGGGTGGATAAGCAAATAAGTTGTTCATGAATGAACCACCATTTTGCACCCTTGGATATATGTATATAATATTAGACGTTGAAGATGAAACATATTACCGGTTATTGAATCTTGGACATGAATCGATTACCAGAAACCAATGTTTAGTCTAAGAGTCAATTAGATAATCAATTACCGGTGATTAATGTTAATTCCATGCATGAATCGATTAGCCCATATAATCGATTCATAAATGCAATTTTAATCGGTTATCACATATGATGTGTTCCACCGGAAACTTGGACATGAATCAATTACCAGAAACCAATGTTTATTCCATGAATCAATTAACAAATTGATTACTAGTAATCAATTTTTATTCCATGAATCGATTAGCCCATATAATCGATTCATAAATGAAATTTTAATCAATTCATCCCAGAAACTTGGATATGACTCATGCGTGTGGTAATATTCATGGGGAATCGTTCAAACTCTCGAACACATATATAGGCACACTTAAATGAGACCGATATTAACCTCCTATACCTGGTAAAAAATGGTGGTTCATGGATGGACCACTTAACCTCCTATTCCATTGTAGAAGCCACCTAATTTGTAAAAGAAGTCCACTTATCTAAGTGGTAAGGATGACAATTTATACCCTACCCATTGGGTACCCGCAAAAAATTTCCATGATGGGTAAGGTAATTACCCACATGATGGGTTAGGGTCCGGGGTACGTGTAATTACCTGCAAATTTGAATGGGTATGGGTACTATGTTACCCATCCCGCCCCGCACCCGCGCACATACACACATATATGTATACATAATTAATTATTTATTTATATTACTAATATATATATATATATATATATATATATATATATATATATATATATATTATTTTAACTATAATACAAATTTTAAAACCAAACTTATTCTAAATATTCTTAACTTTCTAAACCTAACAACATCTATACTTCCTTTTGGATGTTTTTATCTAGTTAAATATTTTGATAGGAGTCATAAGGTGGTTAAGGTAGTTTGGGGTTGGGACAAAGGTGTTGGGAGGTGTAAGGTGCAAGGTTCAAATTTCATCCTCTACTAATATAACAAACTAACAACTAACACTTACCAATAAAAAAATTAAATAATTTGATTTAATTATAATATTTTATGAGTAGATTTAAAAGACCTTTAGATCGTTTTTTTTTTAAATTGTTATAGCGTTTCTTTTGATATTTATTGCTTTTTCCTAGTTAAAGTGTGGGTAACAGGTGCTTAGGTACCCAAAGGGTACTAAAGTTGCTACCCACGCAGATACGAGTCCGAGTAAAAGTAATTTTTTCAAACGCGGATATGGGACAATTATTATAGTACCCTACCTAAAGAGTACCCATTACCATCCCTACTAAGAGGTGCATCTTAGACACCTATCTTAGACACCTCCAAACAGCCAATCATAAAACTTATATAAGGATCATAGAGGAACAAACCTTCTTATGTATATTTTGGATTTATATATGGACCATTATAACTTGGTTTTGGATCTATGTTGGACTTAAATTTTTTTTAATAATGTTAAAGTTTTTGACAAAAAAATAAATAAATATTTTTTTAAAGAAAAAAAATTTTCAGTCAAACTAGCCAGTTAGGCTTTATTTTTTTAACATTTGTCATAAGTTCCACATTGAATAAAATAAGGCTCACTAAGTTATGAAACTCTCTCACTTAATGGAAGTCTTTTAGATTGACTCTCATCATGAACATAACTCATAATAATTGGTTCTTTAAATGAGAGTTGACCGATGCTATGAAGGAGATTACTCTCAAATAAAAAATAATTATTATGGTTAATTTAATATGGTGATGAGGTGGGCCTAACCTAAATGATTAGTCAATTGAGTAGGAGAGCTTCATGATTTAAATACCAAATTTAGCCCCACCTTTTACTCGTGTTGGACTCGTAACATGCCACACCGATGTCCATGATAGGCCCCTTTGGCTGGCTACTTAAGGTAGCTTTCACTCCGACCCTACTGGTGCACGTAGCCATTTCCCCATCGAACACATTTCCAAGTTTCCCTCTTTGGGTTGAGACACCCTTAGTGCCTTCATCAATATACTTTAGCTTATTAAAAAAAAAAGTTGCCCTCTTTGTGTAGGCCAGTTTTCAATGAAAGTACTAATTTTATTTCATGAATGAATTTCACTACATGTAATGGAAATTTTATTTTTGTTATGAGTGTGTTGGAAACTGACAGCGATTATTGTTCCTTCATCGAGTTACTATGAATTAATGAGTTATATTGGTTGGCTTAGATTTAATGTTCATAACATTGTTTTTGTTGTATAGACATGTCATCAAGAGAATGTGACCCGCCCTCACCTCCACCACCAAATGGTAGTTGGGGTAAGGGAAAGGGGAAGGTTGTTGACAATTCTTCGGGTTAACTTAGGAGAAGAGCATGTATCCTCACTTATGTGATTACAAATAGATACATATGTCTCTGCCATCTATTACAATATTAATAATAACCTCCTTTCATCCTAATCATGATCATGCCAAAAACTTAATCTTCGTGGAAGATGTTTGGGACCTAGATCTGATGGTGAAGGAGCAACCGTGGTTTGCTTCGGTTGGAAGTTAGTTGGGACCCCCAAAGTTTCTTTTAAGGTTTGCATCTGGACTTGAGGCGGTGGCTTAGGTGGGGGACGTTCATCCGAGGCAAAAACTGGGGTGATTGTGGGTGAGATCTTTAGGGGGTAAAACGCTGGTTTGCGGGCAGTGAGGGAACGACTATGGTGGCGGTTTGAGTAAAACTCCAGTTAGGGAACTAACCACCCCTGGATGACTGAGAAAGGATCGGTGAGAAGGTGAGGGTGGTGAGGAATCCGGCTTCTGGGTGGGTGGCTTGAGGTGGATATGATGGATCTCAGGCGGGGTATATACTCGCTCAGGTGATGGGGTTGGGCTTTGAACTCAGTTGGCGGGGGGTCCTGGTGGTTAATGGTGGAGGTACGAGGAAAGTAGGTAGCAAAAGAGAGGGGGACGAAAAAGGTGGGGCAGTGACTACCTTCTCAGGTCGGAGGCGAGGGAGAAGGAAAAAAATCTCTGGACAAACCCCAGTCGATGGGGAAGAGGAACCTCCACCGAGGAAGTGGAAAGCCTCCAAACTGGTGGAGGGATATGAACCCTAATAAGGCATAGCGACCCATAGGGAGAAGCATAGAGAGAAGGCAGAGCCCCTTTCTCTCTCACAAGTCCTACTACCTACACTTTAGTGAACCCTAAAGTAGCATTTGTTATAAGTTTTATTTTAATATTCCTAGGAATGTGAGAGTACATGTGAATACAAGTTTCCCATGTTTGGTAAAGTTTTAAAAAACTATTCTCAGGCATAAAAGATGACTATGAATAAAATTAGTGAACGAAAGTGAAAAACTCTATTCACAAGTACGTGGAGATGGGAAAGAAACATTCCTGAGAACGTAGTTTTCCTGATAATAAAACATTACAAGAATCAAACGTCACCTAAGGGCTTCCAACCCAACTACTAAAACCTGACCTAAATGACACTAATAAGTCCCACATAGGTAGCTCACATGGTTGAGCTAAGGGACATAAGGAGCCTCCCCTTGGAGTGACAGGTGTCGAGTTCGAATCCCCCTCCCTCATAATCTAACAACTAACGTTTGCCTATATATATAAAAAAACACTAATAAGTATAAAATTTAACGGACCCACTTAGGGTAAAAGAGAGGAACTTGATAATTAGAGAAGAAAGAAACGTAAGCTCTTTTTTTGAAACAAGAAACATAAGCCCTATATACGTTTTATAAAAATGCAAAATTGTTCGGGTTGCAAAATAACATCTCTAGCTTGTCCATCATATATAACATTCAGAAGCTTTAGTTTAGATTAGAGGAACTTCAAATCAAGTATATGGGCTAGATTGAAATGTCAGTGAATAAAATGATTCCAGATTATGGTTACGTGGATTGCTTCCTAGCAACGAGGCCATGATGTATAAGTAATTAAATATAAGCTTGTATTGAAAAAACGAAGCACCTTACATGCTATATACTACTTGAACGCAAGCATGTATTTTATGTAAACGCAGAAATCTTACATAATCTCAGGCATTCCTCAAAAGTTGCTCAGTTGGACATTTGTTTGTTGTAGACATACATATAAGCAGGCCAAAATCCACTATGTTCCAGTCTTTAATTTATTTATTTTTTGTCAGTTTCTTCCCCTAAGGTTTGCTACTGTTTAGTTTTAAGATAGGCACAAACCTATTCTGTAAACATCTTTCACAATTTAATAGAGCTGTAAGTCCTTGATCTAGCTAGAGGCTGCTCCTGAAGCACCAGGAAGAAAGTGAGTTAACTCTTGAAGAAGATCATCATGTCCCTGGAAAAGTGCAGCAACCTAGACAAGTCCAATATATGATTAAAATGAGTATTATCTAAATTATCACTAAGAAAGTGTCTAAGGAAATCTTATACCACAGGGAAGAAAACATATATAATGACCAATATTACAAATTTGCATGACTCTAACATAATATAGCATATTCATAGACACCACAAACCTCCAGGTAAGCCTGGTTGATAGACAATATTCCGTCTCCCAACATGTTCATTATGCCTAGAAAGGACTTGTAAACCTGAGAATTGCCTTGAAACCGAGCCTGCATGAATGAATAAATCCCAGTCAGACTCTAAGAGAGTGAAACTGTCTTTTCTGTGTTGATCTTGCACTAAAGCATGGGGGCTTTGACCCGGATGGAACATCAATTGTGGGCGTTGTCTAGAGTACACCACCCACCAAAGTATGTGTAGGTCCACACTGGAGTTATCGCTTGGTGGTTGGGGTGGGGGAGCTAAGGAGTTGGGTAATAAGGAGATTGAGAGTTCAAACCCCACTCACTTACAAAATAAAAAAATATCAACATTAACATTTGCCTATAAAAAAAAATGTAGGCTCACACTTAAATCAGTCGGCATTTTTGTGTGTGTGCGCCCACCCGCATATGTGTTGAAAGACATATATACAGTTTTTTTTAAGCAAAGAATGATATGCAAAAACATCATTATAAATTAAGCAAGACATCTCAACTATATTGGCATCTCAGGCTTTATCCATCATTTGCAGCATACAAAAGTGTTGGAAGACATACATGAAATGCCTCTAATTCAAAAATGTTTTTACCTTAACCTTGTTCACAAAGTTTGTAGCATCTTCTTCATTTCCAATAACTATCGTCTTAGGAGGTTGTTCATCCTCCAATGGTGGTTGAATTTCATATTCCATGGGCAAGATTGTGTTCAATGGAAGTGGTTCATCCTCCAATGGAGGCTGGATTTCACATTCCTTTGGCAAGGTGATCAATGGAAGTTGTTCGTCCTCCAATGGGAGTTGGATTTGACAGTCCTTCGGCAAGAAGGTGTTCATTCCCAAAATTAGATCATTATGCCCTTTAAACATCTCCTTCACAATTGCTGCGACATCCTTATTATCAATTCTACAAATCAACAAAAAGGGACAAAATCAATTTCTGCTACAAAATAAATCAATATCCCCTCTCCCAATAAAATACAACGTTAGGGAAAAAAATCTTGGAGTAGGGAGAGAATGTGGTACAGTAGGTACAACTTGTTCAAACCTTTTTTCCTTGTACTCCTTCATCATACTCAAAAAGGTATCATACTTTTCCCTATTATCTTTAAATTTATTCTTTATTGTGTGGATATATGCTAAGGCATCCGCTGAAGTTAGATTTTTACCACCTTCACTCGTCATTTTGGGTGTCCTGAAAGCTTCATTTTCACAAAATTTAATAAAATATTTAGATCATTGAAGAAATTGATAACAAAATATATCATGTGATATATCATGTGATTCAAACACAATTCAGGAGAACAAACATATGATCTTTTCTTACAATGATAAATAAAATGGATAAATTGTAGCTTTAAGGCTAGGCCTCAAAAATAGATGAGTAATATCAAATCACTAGACCTCCAATATTTAAAAAAGAAGAATAAAACTCGAAAAATATCACCAACAGGCAACATAAAAAATTGAAAAGCTCAATAACTTAGCTAAAGATGCAAGTCTTCCCTCAAGTAAAAAAATTGAACTAGAAAGAAAAGCAAAACAAAACAAGAGAATGGTATAAATTGTATAACAATAAGTTGAAAACAACAAGAAATAATGAACTTACAAGACTTCCAACTCAAATTGCAAACAGGTCACCAGGGAAAGCCAAATCCTAACAAGAGAATCACAAGCAAAAAATTTGCATTAGATCAAGTAAAGCAAGGTCAGAAGAATTTGAAGCAGAAAATAGAGAGGATTTATTCAGATATAATTTACAAAGTGATTTGTGAAGTCCCCAAACTACAGTGTCCTCCACAACAAGCTTTTCAACAAAGCACAAGAAAGCGGATAGAGAAGGGAAAAAATGAAGCTATGTGGTTCTTCGAAAAATAGAGGATGTACAAAGAAAGGTGACAGTTCATGTGTAATAGGTTATAATAACCCTCGCTCAAATCTATGATAGATATATATGTATGGGTAAATTAGTCAAATAATGAAAATAATTTACATGTAGGCTTGTTGCAAAATAGGTGTTGAATTAGGGAATTAGGGTGTGGCATTTTTTTGCTTTGATGAAACTAATGAGGATTTGACACAATAATTAAAGTTGTGCTGTGTAATCTAGATATCATAGCTAGGTTAGTATCGTGAAATCAATTTTTACGAATGAAAGATAAAATTTCCTACTATAAATTCATATAATTGATCCAATCCGTCTTTGAAATCTATGCAGCAGGTAACTTTAATATAGCACTATGCTGCCTGAATGTACACCATTGTCATCTAATCTTAATCCCGTCCACTTACATGAAACGGGATGACTTTAATAACGTCAAATTATCTAATTTGTATAAACAATATATCGTGTACTTAAAATAATTTTAATAGTGAATCAAAAAAAATAAAATAATAATAGTAACAACAAGTGAATGATTGAACAGTCAAAGTTTGCAATTAATACATTTATTAGTGTTCAACTCGTCCAGTCAAAAAAAATCTACCCGTGCGTTACAGGAAAATATTTTTTATTCAATATTTTATTGAAAAATTAATTTCATAAAATATATTATATTAAAAATAAAATAAAATGTATTTTATGAAATCGGCTAGTTTACACATACAAATCACACGAACCTTGATCTTCTATTCGATCCTTCCAGCAACAATGTCACTAGCTAAGGTAATTGTTAATGTCATTCTACAAAGTCCGAAGTATTATGTTTAAGAGCAAACATCATTATTCAAAATCAATCCTCATATTTTAACTCATCAAAATCAAATAATCAACTAAAATACCAAAAGTTTAAAATAAAAAAGAGACAAAGTAATAAAGGAAAAAAAGAAAAGAAATCACACCTTCAGCTGTAGTACAGAACACTAAACACCAATGGTCTAATGGTGGACAGTGCAGTGCATAAGAGACTAAAACACTTAAATAATGAGAATTAAAAATGGCAATAAAAATAAAAATAATATCAAAATCATTGTAACATCCCTGGCTGCTCTATGGATTGAGGACTGACCCCACAGACCAACACGAGTCCTTTCAGCATGCTTTGTCCTCACTCATGCGCTTCCCGGGAAAACTTCCCAGGAGGTCACCCATCCCAAAATTGCTTCAAGTCAAGCTCGCTTAACTGTGGAGTTCTTAAGTGATGGGCTACCGAAAAGAAGATGCATCTTGTTAGTATATGTAATACCAATCAATTCATATAAGTCTTCCTCAACTGTATAGTCTTATACCTACACAGTCTCAGGATCCCTCTCATTCGGGTGTGTAATCGGTTCATTCATGTGTCCCTCCGTCTAGAAGCCTGTCAGGAGCCGCTCCTTGTCCGTGCCTTCTTGCACCGGCAATCACTCCCCGCCCTCGTCAGCACCCGGGTGTTACAATCATAAGCATAATCATAATCATAATCATAATAAGAATAATGATAATATCAATCAAGCATGATTTGATTTTGTGGATATTTTTGAAATTAAGATCAATTTAACCGTGGAGGAGAAATAAAAATAATATTAGTTCAATGTTAAGCATTAAAGCCAATAAATGGTTCACAATAAAAATATACAAAACAATAAAATCATTCATATAAAAGAGCAACATTATTTGAATACCAATAAGATCTTCGGATATCATTTTTTTTCCTCAAATCCGATAAATTTCAGTATAGTAGCTTTTTACAATAAAGGGTATGATAATAAATCAACATATGTTTATTTATAATTATTTCATATAAATAAATTAATTTGATTTCAAAATTGTTCTGATAAAAAAGAAAGCATTATGGATTTCAGATTGACAAAAGATAATAAAAGATTTAATTAATGATTTCAAATTCAAATATGAATCAATTTTAAGTAATTGACTCAATTCAAATTTTTGAAATAATTTTCTTTCTTGGAGAAATATTCAATGACACAATTTATTCAGTTTTATTCAGGATATAGAAAATTTTATGAAATTACCTATCCACCCTTATTCTTGGAGGGAAAAAATTTGAATTGAATCAATTTTAATTAATTGACTCAATTCAAATTTTCGAAATAATTTCCTTCCTTGGAGAAATATTCAATAACACAATTTATTCAGGGTGGAGAAAATTTTATGAAATTACTACCTTACTTTTTTATATATTAAGATTAAGATGAGTCATATATTATATCCTTTCATTTTTTAAAAAGAGCAAGTTTATTAATTTTTAAACAATTAGAAAATAACTACTCTTAAATAGAAATAAGAAAAAAACAGAGAAAGAAATAAAACTAAATTAAGTCTTTCCTTTCACTTATTTTGTTTCTTTAGGGTGGAAAACTAAGGAATATAAATTATTATTAATATAAAAGGAAATTATTATTAATATAAAAGGAAAGTGAGATTGAATACGACTAAAAACAACAAACCAATAAGTTAGACAAGAAGATGATAAAAGGGTGGCCACTATGCAGCTCATGATGTTATAAATAATATTAAAAATTTAAAAGAAATTGAAAATTAGTCTAATGTAGTGAGCGAACTTCAATAAATTATTACAGAAAGATTATAAATAGATATATATTGTATAGATTGCTAACCCCATATGACCAAGAACCAAGTCACTTGTACACCTATATATCAATTTTCTCTCCTCGGTGAGAAGTTTCTCTCCTTTGTGAGAAGTCAGTATTAGCTTTCTGCTTCTAGGGTTTCTTCCTATCCCACGTCATTCCTACTGAGAAATCATGTCAACTATCAACTTGGAAAACCTAACGTTACAGGATGATGAGGAGGATTTGGAGGTTCAGGAGGAGGGCGAACAGGTTTAGGGATTCAATCCTTACCGTGTCTGGTTAGCAGGTTCTTAACAAATAGATCAATCAGATTTCACATGACGAGAGAGAGAATGGCGGGAGTGTGGAAACCAGGGAGGGGGGGTTTTGGTCAAAGAGTTGGAGGATTGCTTGTTTCTATATCAGTTTTTCCATCATGCTGATGTTCAGAGAATCCTGAAAGGAGGGCCATGATCATTTGATGGACGCCTGCTCATATTCTTGGAGTTATGTAGGAGGGTGAACTACCGAATCAAATGCCTCTGTATACAGTTCCATTTTGGGTTCAAGTACACAACGTCCTTGTTGACTTTATGTCTGAAACAGTAGGGAAACTGCTGGCAAACTTCATAGGAGAATTCCTGGAATACGATACAAGCAATGGCCAGAATCTATGGAGAAATTACATGTGTATTAGGGTCTTGATTGATGACCACAAAGCTTTGAAAAGATCTAAACGCATCAAAAACTTGGGGGTGAAGCAAAGGTAGTGCATTATAAGTATGAAAGACTTGGAGCGTTCTGTTATCTGTGTGGGTTGTTAGGGCACGTGGAGGACTATTCTGAGCTGATTTTCTCCCTACCGAACGACGACGGTCGCCATGCATGGGGGCCGGAATTACGTCTGGAGCCAAGGAGGAACACGGGGGGAGGAGGTGCAGGGTGGTTGAGGGATGAAAATCAGGAGGATTGGGTGGCACCAAATTAGGGCGGAGATCGGTTTTTCAAACCTGATATTAATGTTATTCTATAATTCAAAGTTCGTTAGCATAATGCAAAGTTAGTTAGCAGAATGGAAAGTTAGTTAGCAGAGTTAGTTAGTAGTTGGAAAGCTGTTATGAGGTTAGTTACTATTTTGAGCAGTGTGGGACTTGAACTAGTGTATATAACCAGTGTGTATGTGCATCAAAGAGTAGTGCAATATTCAAAGAATTTTTCCACACTGACTTCCCCCTCTCTCTCTCTAAGTTCTATACTCAAGTGTGTGTGTGTGCCTTTCATTTTCTGTGGAAAGTTCCTCTCCATATCTCCAACAGATTTGGTATCTAGAGCTTCAAAAAATCGGGGACTTGTGAAGAAAGATTGAGGTATCCTGTGAAGGAGGAAAGAGGCGATCATGGCTTCATCGAATGGAGGAAATGGAAGCTTTCTTTCTAGCTTGCCAATTCTGGATGGCAAGAATTATGACCACTGGGTTGTAAGGATGGAAGCCATTCTTGGCTTTCAAGAAATCCTGGATATCGTGAAAGAAGGTGTCACAGAAAGGGACGATGCAGCAACCAAGAAGAAAGACTACAAGGCTAAGTGCTTTCTTCATCAATGTGTTGATCTTGTCAACTTTGAAAAGATCTCCAAAGCCTAAACATCCAAGGAGGCCTGGGATGTTTTGCAGAAGGCTTATGGAGGTGCTGATAAGACCAAGAAGATGAGACTGCGGTCCCTCAGAAGACAATACGAGCTGCTATCCATGCTTGAACAAGAGTCAGTAACTGAGTATTTCAATAGGCTACAACTGCTTGTAAACTCGATAAAAACATGTGGAGGCACAATCTCTGATCAGTAAATGGTTGAAAAGATCCTTACAACTCTTACCACTGGGTTTGATCATATAGTGGTTGCAATTGAGGAGTCTAAAGACTTGGAGGATATGAAGGTAGAGGAGCTGCTGAACTCACTAGAGGCACATGAGCAGAGATTGAATGAAAGATCCAAAGTAAAGGAACCAGATCATGCTCTGCAGGCCCAGATGTTCAAGAAAGGGAATGCGGATTACAGAAAAGGCAAGAAAGGAGGTAAGGTGAAGTCCAACAGAGATGGAGGTTGTGGTTCTAGCAACAACTCTTACAACCAGGATCAAGCTTCATCAGCTGAGCAAGGAGATCAGCACAGCAATAGAAGAGGAGGAAGGTCAAGCAGAGGCAAAGGTGGAAAGAAGAAGTTTGATAGAAAGAAGGTTTCGTGCTTCAACTGTAACAAATGGGGGCACTATGCAAAAGAATGCAGAAACAGCAAGGTGGAGAGGTTAAGATCAGATGATGATGAGGCCTATGTTGCTCAAGATGATGGCTCGGATTCTGACCAAGTGTTGCTGATGGTGACAACCAACATAGAAGGAGAGAGCAATACATATTGGTATCTTGACACAGGGTGTTCTAACCACATGACAGGCCAGAAAGATTGGCTGATTGATCTTGATTGTAGTATCAAGAACAAGGTCAGATTTGCAGATAACAGCACTATAGTAGCTGAGGGAATTGGCAAAGTCTTGATCAAAAGAAGAGATGGCAGACCTGCATATGTAACTAATGTTTTGTATGTTCCCTCAATGAAAAGCAACTTGTTGAGCCTTGGACAATTGCTAACAAAAGGCTTTACAATGAAAATGATGCAGAAGCTCATTGAAGTCTTTGATGCAAAAGGAAGGTTGGTGATTAGAGCTCCACTGTCAAAGAATAGAACATTCAAGATTGATCTGAATGCTTCGGTAATTCAATGCCTCTCAACCACTGTAATTGAAGATGAAAACTGGCTGTGGCACTACAGGTTTGGACATCTCAATTTCAAGAGTCTAAACCAGTTGGGCAGCAAGAAGCACATGGTGCAAGGAATTCCTCAAATCAAACAACCCGAAAAGGTGTGTGAAGGGTGCTTGATGAGCAAGCAACCAAGAACTGCATTCAAGAAGTCTGCACCAGCAAGAGCCACTGATGCCTTGGGAGTTGTCCACTCAGATGTATGTGGCCCTATTGAGACACCAACTCTTGGTGGAAACAGGTACTTCGTAACCTTTGTATATGAGTTCACTAGAAAACTGTGGTTGTACTTGATTGAGGGAAAGCATGAAGTTTTTGATGTGTTCAAGAAGTTTACTGCCTTAGTTGAAAGATAAATTGGAAAAGCTATCAAAATTCTTAGAACTGATGGTGGAGGAGAATACAGTTCCAAGGATTTTGAGCACTTCTGTGAAAAACAAGGCATTGTGCATGAGGTAACTGCCCCTTATACACCTCAACACAATGGCCTTGTTGAAAGGAGAAATAGAACCCTGATGAATATGGCAAGGTGCATGATGAAAGGAAAGGAGATGCCACAGTGTTATTGGGGTGAAGCCGTGTCTACTGCAGCCTATGTTCTTAATAGATGCCCCACTAAAAGAATGGAGAATGTGACTCCAGAGGAAGCTTGGACAGGAAGCAAGCCTAGAGTTGATCATCTAAGGATCTTTGGATCCTTATGCTTTAGACATGTTCCTGACCAAAGGAGGAGAAAGCTAGATGACAAGAGTGAAGCTATGGTTCTAGTAGGATACCATCCCACATGATCCTACAAACTGTACAATCCTTCTTCGAAAAAGGTTGTAATCAGCAGAGATGTGGTTATTGATGAGAAGGCAACCTGGAATTGGAAGGAACACAATACTGGGATGAAAGTCAGTATTCTACATTCACTTGATTCAGATCATCAAATGTCTGAGTTAAGTGAAGATTGTGCAGCAAATGAGCAGACTCAGAACTGCAAGTCACAAAGGAATAGAGCACCACCAGTGAGACTGACAGACTATGAGGTTTTCACTGATCTGGAAATCACAGCAGAAGGTGAATTAGTTCACCTAGCCTTCTTTGCAGATACAGAACCAATGAACTGGGAACAAACTATCAATGAAGAGGTATGACAGAATGCAATGAAGGAAGAAATGAATGCAATAGAAAGGAACCATACATGGGAGCTTACTGAACTTCCACCTGACAAGAAACCAATTGCTGTCAAGTGGATCTTCAAGGTGAAACTGAAGCCAGATGGTTCGATAGCCAAGAACAAGGCCAGATTAGTGGCAAAGGGATTCCTGCAGAAAGCTGGAGTGGATTATACAGAAGTGTTTGCACCAGTGGCAAGGGCTGAGACAATAAGGCTTGTCATTGCCATTGCAAGCTCAAAAGAGTGGCCAATGTTCCAAATGGATGTAAAATCTGCATTCCTCAATGGTCCACTAGAAGAGGAAGTCTTTGTACTACAACCTCCTGGTTTTGAGGTAAGGGGAAAAGAAAGTAAGGTGTATAAGCTCCACAAGGCCTTGTATGGCTTGAAACAAGCCCCTCGAGCTTGGAACAAGAGAATTGATTCATTTCTGTTGAAGCAAGATTCTCAAAGTGCTCTGTGGAGTTTGGTGTATATGTGAAAAACAGTGATGGTGCTGGCCCGATACTATTGTATCTCTATGTAGATGATCTACTTGTAACAGGAAGTGACTCAATTGAAATTGACAAGTTCAAAAGGAGTATGCACTTGGAGTTTGAAATGACAGACCTAGGAATCCTCACTTATTTCCTAGGAATGGAGATAGAATACACAAGCAGTGGCATCATTCTACACCAGAGAAAGTACTCTCAAGAGATACTTAAGAGGTTTCAAATGGACTCTTGCAATGAGGCAGTGACTCCAATGGAAACCAATGTAAAACTGCAGAAGGGTGAAGCTGAGAAATGTGTTGACAGCACCCTCTACAAGCAGATTGTAGGTTCCCTCAGGTTCCTATGCAATAGCAGGCCAGATATCTATTATGATGTTGGCTTGATCAGCAGATTTATGAGTGATCCTAGAGCCTCACATATGGCTGCGGCTAAAAGACTATTGAGATATGTGAAAGGGACTATCAACTATGGAATTCTATTTCCTAAAGGAGCAGGGCAGTTTGAGGAAGGACTTGAGGCTTGGTCAGATTCAGATTGGTGTGGTGACAAGGTTGAAAGGAAGAGCACCTCAGGGTATCTGTTTAAATTCCAGAACAGCCCAATTTCATGGAGTTCTCGAAAACAGAATGTGGTGGCCCTTTCTTCTTGTGAAGCAGAGTACATAGCTGCTTCTAATGCAACTTGCCAGGCTCTTTGACTGGAATCCCTGCTGGATGAAATGAAGATCAGGTACAGGAAACCAGTTCAACTCTTTGTTGACAATAAATCCTCCATAAGTCTAGCAAAGAATCCAGTGGCACACGGCAGAAGCAAGCACATTGAAACAAGGTTTCACTTTCTAAGAGACTAGGTGAACAAGGAAAGGATCAAGCTGACCTATTGCAGTACAGAACTGCAAATTGTTGATGTTCTAACTAAGCCAGTTAAGACTGATCGGTTTAGAAGGCTAAGGGAAATGCTAGGTGTTGTTTCCTTAGATAATTTGCATTAAGGGGAAGTGTTATTCTATAATGCAAAGTTAGTTAGCAAAATACAAAGTTAGTTAGCAGAATGGAAAGTTAGTTAGCAGAGTTAGTTAGTAGTTGGAAAGCTGTTATGAGGTTAGTTACTATTTTGAGCAGTGTGGGACTTGAACTAGTGTATATAACCAGTGTGTATGTGCATCAAAGAGTAGTGCAATATTCAAAGAATTTTTCCACACTGAATTCCCTCTCTCTCTAAGTTCTATACTCAAGTGTGTGTGTGCGCCTTTCATTTTCTGTGTAAAGTTCCTCTCCATATCTCCAACAATTAAAAGCCCAGCAGATATGATGACGAAAGATAAGGAAAAGGCAATGAATGAGATGATAAAAATAGGAATGAATTGATGGCTGCTATCTTCAGAAATCCAGCTCTTTTAATATTTCCTAAAATACATGACCTAATCACGGATTCTGGGAATAATAGCCGGACTCAAAGTTCAGACTTAAATATGGATGAGGCAAAGATCATGGCTGAGAAGATGATGCGCAGGAATGGCAAGGAAATAAATGATACTAATTTCATGCACTTGGAGATTATGGGAAGAGAGGGTTCAGGAGAAAATGACCAAATTTCCCAAAAGGACACTTTTTTACAGATAGGCCCTGGCAAACAAGCCTGTCAGGGATTATGAGTCTTAACAGTTGGAACTGTCGGGGCCTGGGTAACCTGAGAGCAGTTCCTACCCCTTGTGACCTCGTTCGGACGTACCAACCGTACGTAATTTTTCTCTGTGAAACTTTGGTGCACGCAAACAAGATTGAGGAGATTAGACTGAGATTGGGTTATCATGGTTCTTTCGCAGCGGACAAAATAGGGAGAGAAGGATGTTTGGCTATATTATGGAGGCATCCTTGAGTGTAACCTACTGAACTATTCTCTAAACTTCATTAATATGGAGATGGTCCAGCAAGGTAGGCCTCTGTGGAGATTTACAGGGTTTTATGGAAAACCAGATAGAAGCAGGAGGAGGGAATCATGAGACATTCTGAGAACACTTGCTATGGACAACTCTCTGCCGTGGTGTATAATGGGTGACTACAATGATCTCTTATCAAATGTTGACAAAAGAGGTGGAGCAGAGCATCCACCTTGGTTGATCCGAGGGTTTAGGGAGGTGGTTCTTGATTGTAATTTGAAGGACTTACCTATGAGTGGATACCAGTTCACATGGAGCAAGATGGGGACAATGCCTCAGTAGTGCGCAACAACGAGTTAAAGAAGAGTATGGGGAGATTGTTAGCGCAGGAGGAGGCTTTCTGGAAGCAAAGGGACAAAGTGTTTTGGCTTAGAGATGGTGACACAAACTCAAAATTTTTCCATGAAATGGCCAATGCTAGCAAAAACGAAACATGATCACAAAGCTTGAGAAGGATAATGGACTGTACGTAGAGGACCATGCAGATTTGTGTGAGGTGGCCAAGTCCTATTTTGAAGACTTGTTTAGACAAAATCAGGGGCAATATGGGCTGGTCCTGGACTAGTTGAGCCGCGGATTTCACAGGAGGATAATGGTAAGATTCTTAAGCCCTTTAAAATGGAAGAATTCAAAAATGCTCTCTTCCAAATGTATTCGGATAAAGCTTCCGGTCCGGACGGTTTGAAACCGGCTTTCTACAAGCGGTTTTGGAATTTATGTAGCTTGTAAATTTTTCACTCAACTGTCTCATGGCTTGAAAAATTTGAACCTCCCCTCATTTAAATGATACAAATATTGTTCTTATTCCAAAAAAAAAGATATTCCCTCCTCTATGAAAGATTTGCGGCCTATATCTCTTTGTAATGTGTTGTATAAAATTATTTCTAAGGTTATTGCAAACAGGTTGAAACCTCTCTTGCCTAAGTGTATTTATCAAGAGCAATCTACTTTTGTGGATAATAGATCTATTCTTGATAATGTTCTAGTGACCATTGAAATTATTCACCTTATGAAATGTAAAACTAGAGGCAAAGTGGCGGAGGTGGCGCTCAAGATTGACATTAGTAAGCCTATGACAGAGTTGATTGGGGCTATCTGAAAGGTATTATGACAAAGATGGGCTTCAATGATAAATGGATCAATTGGATGACTATGTGTTGAATTCGGTCCAGTATTCGGTTATGGTGAATGGTGATGGAGTGGGGCCTATAAGCCCAGGTAGGGGTTTGAGGCAAGGTGATCAGTTGTCGTCCTATCGTTTATTATGTGCGCAGAAGGTATCACTTCTCTTATCAAGAGAGCCGAGGCAATTGGTGATGTCCATGGAATTAAGGTGTGTAGAGGTGCTCCTATTCTTACTCACCTAATTCTTTTCGCGGATGATTGTCTCTTATTCTTCAGGGCTGACGAGAGGGAGTTCTTAAAAATGAAGGAAATCCTATCAGTGTATGAGAGAGCCTTCGGCCAAGCAATCAACATGCAGAAATCAAAATATTTTTTAGCAAAAATACCACGGGTGATATGCATTCTCTGGTTAAAAATAAACTGGAGGTTACAGAGTGTATGGGTACTGGAAAATACTTGGGTTTAGTATCTATGAAAAGCAGGAATAATAAAGCTTTGTTTGGCTACTTGAAGGATAGAAACTGGAAGGACATTCAAAACTGGAATGGTAAGCACTTATCTAAAGCTGGTAGTGAAGTTCTAGTGAAGTCTGTGACCCAAGTTATTCCCATTTATTGTATGAGCACTTTTATGATTCCGGTTTCTCTTGGGGAGGAAATGCAGAGGATGATTAATTCGTTTTGGTGGGGATCTAATAGAAATGCAGGAAAAGGAATAAATTGGCTTAGTTGGGACCGCTTAACAGTGAGTAAGGAACATTGTGGAATGGGTTTTCGTCATTTCTATGGGTTCAATTTGGCAGTGCTAGGGAAGCTAGGTTGGCGATTGACAACTAATCAAGATGCTATTGTGTCTTGCGTCTTCAAAACTAGATATTTTCCTAAAAAGGATTTTGTGGGGGCTCGATTGGGCCATAACCTGAGTTATATATGTTTGACATAGCATCTACACTTCCTTGGTTATTGTCAAATCGGGCTTGAGATGGCAAATTGGAAATGGTTCTAGTGTGAATGTCTGGAAGGATCCCTGGCTCCGTAATGTGGAAAGTCCTTACGTCACTAGTCATCACAGTGTGGAGGTAGAAAATCTAAAAGTTTTGGACTTGATGGAACCAACGACTAGTACTTGGAAAAATGATCTCTTGGAGAAGCTTTTTAACACCCAAGACCGTGAGGCCATTATGAGCATTCCACTGCTGTTTGTGAATGATGAGGACAATAAAACTTGGAACTTTAGCAAAGATGGTAACTACTCGTGCAAATCTGCTTATTATTTTATCATGGAAAGACTTATTGATAGTGCACATCTTAAGATTCCAGGTGAGTGGTCCAGCATTTGGAGACTAAGGGTTCCACACAAAGTCAAGCTGATGGTGTGGAGAGCAACAAGGGTTAAGAGTAAGAGTAATTTGAAATATAGTTAATTAAACTTGAAAGAAGTTTATTAATATATTTATTATCTTCAATCGAAATCAGAAAAAAGAGAAAAGACAAAATGGCAAGGCTACAGAAAAGCATTCCTTAATTAAGAAAGAAAAACTACTTTATCTGAGCTTTTATAAGTGTTGTACAAATAAGGAAAGAACGCTGCCCAAAGCTAGAAAAGCATATATGCTATACTCTGCTATCATCAACGAATCTCCAACATTCTTCAAAGCATTTATTATCAAGTCAGAATGGCTATTCCTAAAGAACAAAGCTGAAGACTTCCAAATGCATCTCAACGGATCTATGTGATCAAGTATAAATAGAAGAAGTCGAAGACTTAACAAATGAATGAAAAAGAGTAACATAATAATAAGCAACCAGAGAAAGTCAATATTTACTCATCAGTGAAAAAACTATATTACTTAAGAACAACATTCATCTTATAAATTCTATAGCCGAAAGCCTTGATCACTCACATATCTTCTTCACACCCTGAAAATCATTTGAAGAAGAACTCATCTGTAACTCACCAAGTTCCAAGTTCATATACACTCTCTGTAGTGTTAAAAGATTGGTTGAATTGTTTTGTATATTTGAAGCCTTGCTTCAAAACTCTCTAAGCCTGAAGAGTCTTGTTTCAAGAATACTTGTTGAGCCTGAAGAGGCTAGGTGTGCAAACAATACTTGTGGTTGAGCCTGGAGAGGCCAGGTGTGCAAATAATACTCGTCTGTAACCTTGATCAGTTATAGTGTTAAAGCTTCGTGAAACCAAGGACTAGATGTAGCCCAAAGTTTGTGGGTGAATCAGGATAAATCTGAGTATACTCTTTTCCTACCCCTTACTTTACTATTCAGTTTGTTTACTCTCTAACATATTTCCCATGGCCATAGCCTTGGGAAACGACGCCTCAACATATTTCCCACGGCCACAGCCCTGGGAAACGGCGCCTCAGGCCTCGTTATTTTCTTGCGGCCCAAACCGTGTGAAATGGAAATCTTTTCCCAGGGTCTAACCCGTGGGAAACAGCTAAATCAGATACCCGCGGCCCAATCCGTGGGAAAACAAGCGGGAGTAGTTGGCGCCTCTGTTACCCAAGGCCCAACCCGTGGGAACCATAGCGAGAACTTTCCCAAGGTTTTAACCGTGGGAAACGTCAAAATTTCCTAGGGATTTTTTACCCTGGTGCCTTGGGAAATAGATTAAATTCTTGTAGTGGCCAAAGCATTCTATCTCAGCAGATCAAGTCAACAAAATATTATGAAAAGAAACAAAAGGTTGTATACAAGCGTCTGACTCAAAGCTGACGAAGTGCAATGTGTCTAAAGTCTGACTCACACTGAAGCTTATATCAACATCTCTCAGACTCTCATCAAAATATGAAGAAGAGCAGCTAGCAGCAGTACCAAAGCAAAGCAGTCAATGACTTGTCATCTTCACTGAAAGCTAAAAGAAAAGGATTTATCCATTCAATAAGCAAACAAAAGAAAAGAAAGTATCAAGCAAATACTCTTATAAGAAGATTGTTCGTTCTTACAAGACTGTCTGTTCTTATTGAAGACCAAGAAGCCTGAAGTAGTTATCAAGTCAAACTAATGATCAAAGTATTCAAAGAATACAAACATTATCTTCTGAAGGAAGTTGAAAGAAGAAGGATCAAGATTACAGATCAGAACAAGACTAAGAAGTCTCACTTCAAAGAAGCGTCTATCTCTCTCAGTATGCGTCTAAGCTTCTGACAAAGTCAGAATCACTCTTCTGATAGATTAAATTGTTTGATTCAAAAGATATTCAAACATCCACAAGCTTAGAAGATGTGAAACGCTAAGTCTCCTTCGGTATTATTGAAGCACGTACTAAGGAGAAAAGCTCTATATGAAGGAATCACTTAATCTCCGATTCAAGAGTAAGAGTAATTTGAAATATAGTTAATTAAACTTGAAAGAAGTTTATTAATATATTTTTCATCTTCAATCGAAATCAGAAAAAAGAGAAAAGACAAAATGGCAAGGCTACAGAAAAGCATTCCTTAAGTAAGAAAGAGAAAAACTACTTTATCTGAGCTTTTATAAGTGTTGTACAAATAAGGAAAGAACGCTGCCCAAAGCTAGAAAAGCATATATGCTATACTCTGCTATCATCAACGAATCTCCAACATTCTTCAAAGCATTTATTATCAAGTCAGAACGGCTATTCCTAAAGAACAAAGCTGAAGACTTCCAAATGGATCTCAACGGATCTATGTGATAAAGTATAAATAGAAGAAGTCGAAGACTTAAAAAATGAATGAAAAAGAGTAACATAATAATAAGCAACCAGAGAAAGTCAATATTTACTCATCAGTGAAAAAACTATATTACTTAAGAACAACATTCATCTTATAAATTCTATAGCTGAAAGCCTTGATCACTCACATATTTTCTTCACACCCTGAAAATCATTTGAAGAAGAACTCATCTGTAACTCACCAAGTTCCAAGTTCATATACACTCTCTGTAGTGTTAAAAGATTGGTTGAATTGTTTTGTATATTTGAAGCCATGCTTCAAAACTCTCTCAAAACTCTCTGAGCCTGAAGAGTCTTTTTTCAAGAATACTTGTTGAGCCTGAAGAGGCTAGGTGTGAAAACAATACTTGTGGTTGAGCCTGGAGAGGCCAGGTGTGCAAATAATACTCGTCTGTAACCTTGATCAGTTATAGTGTTAAAGCTTCGTGAAACCAAGGACTAGATGTAGCCCAAAGTTTGTGGGTGAATCAGGATAAATCTGAGTATACTCTTTTCCTACCCCTTACTTTACTATTCAGTTTGTTTACTCTCTAACATATTTCCCATGGCCATAGCCCTGGGAAACGACGCCTCAACATATTTCCCACGGCCACAGCCCTGGGAAACGGCGCCTCAGGCCTCGTTATTTTCTTGCGGCCCAAACCGTGTGAAATGGAAATCTTTTCCCAGGGTCTAACCCGTGGGAAACAGCTAAATCAGATACCCGCGGCCCAATCCGTGGGAAAACAAGCGGGAGTAGTTGGCGCCTCTGTTACCCAAGGCCCAACCCGTGGGAACCATAGCGAGAACTTTCCCAAGGTTTTAACCGTGGGAAACGTCAAAATTTCCTAGGGATTTTTTACCCTGGTGCCTTGGGAAATAGATTATATTCTTGTAGTGGCCAAAGCATTCTATCTCAGCAGATCAAGTCAACAAAATATTATGAAAAGAAACAAAAGGTTGTATACAAGCGTCTGACTCAAAGCTGACGAAGTGCAATGTGTCTAAAGTCTGACTCACACTGAAGCTTATATCAACATCTCTCAGACTCTCATCAAAATATGAAGAAGAGCAGCTAGCAGCAGTACCAAAGCAAAGCAGTCAATGACTGTCATCTTCACTGAAAGCTAAAAGAAAAGGATTTATCCATTCAATAAGCAAACAAAAGAAAAGAAAGTATCAAGCAAATACTCTTATAAGAAGATTGTTCGTTCTTACAAGACTGTCTGTTCTTATTGAAGACCAAGAAGCCTGAAGTAGTTATCAAGTCAAACTAATGATCAAAGTATTCAAAGAATACAAACATTATCTTCTGAAGGAAGTTGAAAGAAGAAGGATCAAGATTACAGATCAGAACAAGACTAAGAAGTCTCACTTCAAAGAAGCGTCTATCTCTCTCAGTATGCATCTAAGCTTCTGACAAAGTCAGAATCACTCTTCTGATAGATTAAATTGTTTGATTCAAAAGATATTCAAACATCCACAAGCTTAGAAGATGTGAAACGCTAAGTCTCCTTCGGTATTATTGAAGCACGTACTAAGGAGAAAAGCTCTCTATGAAGGAATCACTTAATCTCCGATTCAAGAGTAAGAGTAATTTGAAATATAGTTAATTAAACTTGAAAGAAGTTTATTAATATATTTTTCATCTTCAATCGAAATCAGAAAAAAGAGAAAAGACAAAATGGCAAGGCTACAGAAAAGCATTCCTTAAGTAAGAAAGAGAAAAACTACTTTATCTGAGCTTTTATAAGTGTTGTACAAATAAGGAAAGAACGCTGCCCAAAGCTAGAAAAGCATATATGCTATACTCTGCTATCATCAACGAATCTCCAACATTCTTCAAAGCATTTATTATCAAGTCAGAACGGCTATTCCTAAAGAACAAAGCTGAAGACTTCCAAATGCATCTCAACGGATCTATGTGATAAAGTATAAATAGAAGAAGTAGAAGACTTAAAAAATGAATGAAAAAGAGTAACATAATAATAAGCAACCAGAGAAAGTCAATATTTACTCATCAGTGAAAAAACTATATTACTTAAGAACAACATTCGTCTTATAAATTCTATAGCTGAAAGCCTTGATCACTCACATATTTTCTTCACACCCTGAAAATCATTTGAAGAAGAACTCATCTGTAACTCACCAAGTTCCAAGTTCATATACACTCTCTGTAGTGTTAAAAGATTGGTTGAATTGTTTTGTATATTTGAAGCCTTGCTTCAAAACTCTCTCAAAACTCTCTGAGCCTGAAGAGTCTTTTTTCAAGAATACTTGTTGAGCCTGAAGAGGCTAGGTGTGCAAACAATACCTGTGGTTGAGCCTGGAGAGGCTAGGTGTGCAAATAATACTCGTCTGTAACCTTGATCGGTTATAGTGTTAAAGCTTCGTGAAACCAAGGACTAGATGTAGCCCAAAGTTTGTGGGTGAACCAGGATAAATCTGAGTATACTCTTTTCCTACCCCTTACTTTACTATTCAGTTTGTTTACTCTCTAACATATTTCCCATGACCATAGCCCTGGGAAACGGCGCCTCAACATATTTCCCACGGCCACAGCCCTGGGAAACGACGCCTCAGGCCTCGTTATTTTCTTGCGGCCCAAACCGTGTGAAATGGAAATCTTTTCCCAGGGTCTAACCCGTGGGAAACAGCTAAATCAGATACCCGCGGCCCAATCCGTGGGAAAACAAGCGGGAGTAGTTGGCGCCTCTGTTACCCAAGGCCCAACCCGTGGGAACCATAGCGATAACTTTCCCAAGGTTTTAACCGTGGGAAACGTCAAAATTTCCTAGGGATTTTTTTACCCTGGTGCCTTGGGAAATAGATTAAATTCTTGTAGTGGCCAAAGCATTCTATCTCAGCAGATCATGTCAACAAAATATTATGAAAAGAAACAAAAGGTTGTATACAAGCGTCTGACTCAAAGCTGACGAAGTGCAATGTGTCTAAAGTCTGACTCACACTGAAGCTTATATCAACATCTCTCAGACTCTCATCAAAATATGAAGAAGAGCAGCTAGCAGCAGTACCAAAGCAAAGCAGTCAATGACTGTCATCTTCACTGAAAGCTAAAAGAAAAGGACTTATCCATTCAATAAGCAAACAAAAGAAAAGAAAGTATCAAGCAAATACTCTTATAAGAAGATTGTTCGTTCTTACAACACTGTCTGTTCTTATTGAAGACCAAGAAGCCTGAAGTAGTTATCAAGTCAAACTAATGATCAAAGTATTCAAAGAATACAAACATTATCTTCTGAAGGAAGTTGAAAGAAGAAGGATCAAGATTACAGATCAGAACAAGACTAAGAAGTCTCACTTCAAAGAAGCGTCTATCTCTCTCAGTATGCGTCTAAGCTTCTGACAAAGTCACAATCACTCTTCTGATAGATTAAATTGTTTGATTCAAAAGATATTCAAACATCCACAAGCTTAGAAGATGTGAAACGCTAAGTCTCCTTCGGTATTATTGAAGCACGTACTAAGGAGAAAAGCTCTCTATGAAGGAATCACTTAATCTCCGATTCAAGAGTAAGAGTAATTTGAAATATAGTTAATTAAACTTGAAAGAAGTTTATTAATATATTTATCATCTTCAATAGAAATCAGAAAAAAGAGAAAAGACAAAATGGCAAGGCTACAGAAAAGCATTCCTTAAGTAAGAAAGAGAAAAACTACTTTATATGAGCTTTTCTAAGTGTTGTACAAATACGGAAAGAACGCTGCCCAAAGCTAGAAAAGCATATATGCTATACTCTGCTATCATCAAGGAATCTCCAACATTCTTCAAAGCATTTATTATCAAGTCAGAACGGCTGTTCCTGAAGAACAAAGCTGAAGACTTCCAAATGCATCTCAACGGATCTATGTGATCAAGTATAAATAGAAGAAGTCGAAGACTTAACAAATGAGTGAAAAAGAGTAACATAATAATAAGCAACCAAAGAAAGCCAATATTACTCATCAGTGAAAAAACTATATTACTTAAGAACAACATTCATCTTATAAATTCTATAGCCGAAAGCCTTGATCACTCACATTTACTTATTCTTTTTTGTGCTTCTTAAACTCTGATTTTCGAAAACACTATTCAACCCCCCTTCTAGTGTTGTTTTGTGTCATTTCAGTTGGTATCAGAGCTCAGCCTCTGGGTTGAGGCCCTCACAGTGTAGAGGAAAATATTCTAAAGAATGGCAAGTGAAGCAACCTCTGTTGGAACCAAAGTAGTTTTGGATTTAATAATCTCTAAGTTTTGATGCTAACAAAAGGATTAAATTTACTTGGCAAAGTGTTAGTTGAGATCTAACATTTACTTTCAGTTATGCAGGAATGTTTACATATAAGTAAAGAAACATGGGATAAGTTCTCATTGAAAAATACGCGTCCACCCTTGTAGTCGGGCTGCTCAAATACTTTGGTAAAGTTACTTAGTTATTTAATTAATTAGACTGGTTTTCTATGTGGAAAAGGCTCTAAGTGTTTGCTAGATGAATACCAAAATAACTTGTTAGATACAGCAAGTCCAAAGACTTGATAATAAGCGCGTCCATCTTGCCACGTAAGCAGACAGAAGTAATTAGCAGAAGTAAATGAACTGAAAAAGAAAGTAATCTAGTAGACGAGCTCTAAACTGCCATGTCACCAGACGGAGATCTTTGAGAAATAGCAAGTCCAAAGACTCAATAGACAAGAGGATATGCCACGTCATCAGACGAGCAAAATAAAATGTTGAATAGACTTAGTCTCTCATATAACTAAGTAGACGGAGTCTTTTAGACGAGCTCCATCTTAGAATCAATTAAATACAATCCAAATCTTTTGAATTTATTTCAGATGATTGATATTTATTTCAATAGAATATTTGTTCTTCACTATTGTCCTATCTGCTTTAATATTTTATCTTGTTGTAAAAGAAACATAGTACCATCAAGAAATGCAAAAAGCAGAATCGTATAATAAGATACTGCAAAACGATCTGTACGATGACAACTTTATGGCTGAAAAAGTTGGATTGTTCACAAAGGAGGAACAACAAGTTCTCAAGCTGCAATACTCAAAGCACTAAGCCTTCTATTTCATGCTACCTAGATAACCAAGAGTACTATTCAGCATTGCCACAATCAAGCTATCAGTCACAACGGATCTTATCCATTAAATGCTATCTCTAAACAAGATTATTCAAAGTAACCGTTGAAGAAATACAAGTGAAGAAGAAGGTCACTATAAATAGAAGACCTGAGATACTGAAGATAACAACTCTTGATTGCACAACCTTACGAGCTCAACTTTTGTAAAACTACAATCACTCATACTTATATTTCTTTAGAGAGCAAGAGTCAGTATTCTTAGTGTGAATATTGTGAAAATATTCATCTGATCTTAACTGTCATATCCTCACACATAGTGAGTTAAGAAGATCAAACATTAAATCTCTTTGTTAGAGTTAGATCCTGAAGAGGCTTGGTAAGAAAGAAATACTTGTAGCCAGGAGAGGTGTTGAATACTTGGTTATAATATATTCGGGAAATAGTGGCGAAAATCCTTCAAGTAGAAGGGACTGGACGTAGCTTTTGGTTAGAAGAGAGTGAACCAGGATAAAAACATCTTGTGTGATTCTTCTATCTCTTAACTCTTACAGCATTATTTGTTTCTTACTAACTGAGGGGTTTTGATATTGCTTTTGTTAAAGTCTTTTAAAAAGGTTTTTTTTCTTTGTGCTTGCTTCTGTTTCCAATCTCCTTGTGTGCAAAAATTGTTTTAAAGGTTGTTTTCGAAAATTATTAATAAACACAATTCAACCCCCTTCTTGTGTTTGCCTGTGTCAACTTCAGTTGGTATCAGAGCTCAGCCTCGAAAGGGTTGAGCATCTAACAAGTGCTGAGGGAGTACGATCCAACAACCATGGATGCAGAAGGGCACGCTATCAACATACCTCCTCTCTTTGATGGAACAGATTATGACTACCGGAAGAAGAGAATGATGGCCTTCTTGGATGCACAAAATGTAGATATTTGGGAGATGATTGAAGCCGGCCACACTGATCCAAAAGATGAAGATAGAGCTGCTGTTCCTAGAGCCCAATGGACTCAAGAGCAGAAAAACCAACATCAGCTGAATTTGAAGGCTAAGCACTATCTCATGTGTGCTATAACCAGATCTGAACATGACATAGTTCACAGCTGCAATATTGAGAAAGAAATCTGGGATACTCTTGCCCTAGCTCATGAGGGTTCCTCACAAGTTAAGGAATCAAAGATCAACATGCTGGTTCATCAGTATGAGCTGTTCAAGATGGGTGAACATGAAACAATAGACCAAATGTTTGGAAGATTCCAAACCATCACTAACAGTCTCAGATCTCTCGGTAAAGTTTATGAAATAGAGATCATATCAAAAAAATCCTGAGAAGTCTATCCAAGAAATGGAGACCCAAAGTAACTGCTATTCAGGAAGCCAAAAACCTGAATACGCTCTCTCTGGAAGAGCTTCTTGGATCTCTCAAGGTTCATGAACTTGAACTTAATAAAGAAGAAAATTCCAGAAGAGGAAAATCTATTGCCCTAAAGGAAACGAAAGCAAGTTCATCAAAAGTTCTCAAAGCTGTTGAGTCATCAGATGAGTCTGAATCTTCTGATAATGATGAAGGATCAGATGAGGATGAATTGTCCTTTATCTCCAGTAAGATTCAACATATGTGGAGAAAGAAAGGTGGTTTCAGAAGGAAGCAACTCAACAAAAAGTTTTCCAAGGAGAAGTCAGACTCCAAGGAAAAAGGTCCACCCTTGTGCTTTGAATGCAAGAAATATGGTCATTTCAAAGCTGACTGCCCTGAGCTAAAGGATGAAAAAGAAATTCTTCAAAAAGAAGAAAGGCTTAATGTCTACATGGGAGGATCTTGATCTGTATTCATCAGATGAAGAAAATGAAGCTGAGGAAGAGGCAAATATCAGTCTCATGGCAGACACTGCATCAGAAAGCGAATACGCTGATGCTGAGGTAATGGACTCTGACCCGTCTACTCTTTAAAATGTTTTTGATGAACTGTTGCATGAGTCGTCTATAATAACACGAGAATATTAGAGTCTTAAAAAGAAGTTTTGTAAACTAACTAGAGAATATGATAGGACCTGCACTGAGAAACAAAACCTCAAAAATGAAAACGACATACTAAAATCAGTGAATGTCAGTCTAGCTGACAAGATGGTGTGTGAACCTGATGTTTCTTGTGAAGTTGCAAAACTGAAACAAGATGTAACAAATCTAACCGATTCTCCGTCAAAGTTTGTAGGTGGCTCAGATAAGCTTAATCTCATTTTAAGGTACTCTGGGTCGCCTTATGATAAATCTGGTCTTGGTTATGACAAAGAAAAGCAAGATGCATCTCACAAAAATTCAAAACCACTTAAACAACATAGAGCTTCAAAAGTTCCAAATAAATATACCAAAACTAAGTCTAGATCGTCCAACACCTTTTGTAAAATGTGGAAAAAGTGGGCATATTACATCTAGATGCATAAACAATAAACATGCTAAGCATACTTATCCAGTGACAACAAACAAGAAAGGACCCAAGTCAGTTTGGGTACCTAAAGATAAGATAATACCTGTTGCAGATCTGCTTAACAACAAGAAGAAAACCGATATCTTGGTACTTGGACAATGGTTGCTCACGACACATGACGGGAGAAAGGTCTATGTTTCAAAACCTTAAGCCCAAAGATGGTGACTGGGTCACATTTGGAGGAAATCAGAAAGGGAAAATCATTTGTATAGGTAAAATTGGTAAAAATCATTTTCCCTCCATTGATAATGTTCTTTTAGTAAATGGGTTGAAGCACAATCTACTAAGCATAAGTTGTTGTTTTGGCTTCAACGACTCAAGAGGGGGGTGAATTGAGTTTTCAAAAAATTATTTCCCTCTTAAAACTTTTTCACAAAGCTTTTCAAATCAGAGTTGCGGATTTGTGGCTTCAGGATCTTTTACAAGATCAATGAAAGCTTTATATAAAATCTTGAATAGAAGGTGATGAGGATAAGAAAGTTTGATTCAGAATAGATCCAGGTTCAATAACTCAGTAATAACAAAATACAGTTATACAGATCAAGAACAGAAATTATATTGAACTTTTAAACATCAAAGTTGCAGGTTCTTGAACATAAACAGAAAGTAAAGGAGTTTGAGTTTAGGGATACCACACAACCAGATTTATCCTGGTCAGTTACCTCCACTGTGACCTACATCCAGTCCCCACTTCGCCTGTGGGATTTCACACACTAACACAAGCTTTGCTAGGTAGCTTGAAAAACCTTTACACCACAGAGCACTCCTTCATCTCGAGATACCACACTCTTGTGAAGAGCCTCAATGTTCAACCTTAGGGATACCTCACCCTAATCACTCAGAGAGACTCCCTCTCTCTTTACAATCGAAATGTAAAACAAAAATTGATTCCTAACTCTCAATAGTCAGATAAACAAATTGAAGCACTTATGAGTATTGAAACACTCTTTTCACAGTAAGCTCAAGAAAGATGATGAATGATATGTTATGATATTCCGATGTCTTGTTATGTTGTATTATAATTCGTTTGATCCCTCTTTATATAGAAAACAAGTTATAGTCGTTGGGATCAATCAAAACAGATTTGGATCTGATTTAACAGAATCTGTTTTCTTGATTCTCGTTCTTGAAATACGATTCTTATAGTTCTTATAGAATTCGCATCCATCTTGAAGATAACCGCGTCCATCTAGCCATTAAGATTTTACATTCGGATGGGCTAGTAGACGAGCTCCATATGCCACGTCAGCAGACGAGAGTACTAAAACACAAAGTAATTGGACGTGCTCCAACTAGTAGACGAGCTCCATTTAGTAGACGAGCTCCATATGCCACATCATTGGACGGAGGTTCTCATTTAGAATTTAGCAGGTCCAAAGACTTTTGTGGACGAGCGCTTCTGTCACCTTAGTGGACGAGTGCTTGTGTCACTTTAGTGGATGGGCGCTTGTATCACTTTAGTGGACGAGCACTTCTGTCACTTTAGTGGACGAGTGCTTATGTCACTTGTGTTGGACGAGCGCTTGTATTAATTCAGTGTTGGACGAGCGCTTCTATTACTTCAGTGTTGTACGAGCGCTTGTATTACTTCATTGTTGGACGAGCGCTTGTATTACTTCAGTGTTGGACGAGCGCTTGTATTACTTCAGTGTGGATGAGCGCTTCTTTTACTTCAGTGTTGGACGAGCGCTTCTATTAAAAAATCTTATTTCCAAAAATCATTTTCATTAACGAAAACTTATTCCTTTTAATGCAGGTTATGAAAAATGATTTTCTTCATGCATCTTTTTAATTGAGCCTTTTGTGAATAAGAGATTTCATCTCTTATAAATCATCTAAGACTTAAATCTAATTTCTCCTTTAAGCTCTTGTCTTGATGATTCCTTGATCTTCGTCTTTGCTCTTTGATTCCTCCAAGTTCTTCCTTGAATATTCTCCTTTGATTGCTCACTGAACTTGTTGATTACTACTTGATACCTGTCTTTGCTATTTGATACTAAAACACTTGCATACACATTAAGTTGTATTCATCATATATCAAAATCTCTAAGTCATTGAGTCTAACAATCTCCCCCTTTTTTATTATGACAAACCTTTTAACAAATTATAAGATCAGAGTATAAGTGTAGCAGACACTAAGTGTTTTTAGTAGATTTATATCATGGTATCAAAGCAATCAGAGCAGAAGTATATTAGAGCAAAAAAAAAAAAAAATATCATAGCAGAATTTTATTTACTTCCCATTAACCATGTAAGCTTTTAAGCTCCCCCTCAACATATGCATGTATAATTCGTTATTATCCCTTTTCTCTATATCATACTTTTTTTTTCTCCATGTATAATTTGTTATCATCCCATTTCTCAATATCATACTTTTTCCTCCCCCTTTTGGCATTATAAAAAAGGTAAAGAAAAGAAACATTTAAAGTGATAGAGAAGGTAAGCATTTAAACATTCAAACATAACATATAAAATTGTTCATGATAGAGGGATAAGTGCAGGGACAAATCAAATAATAAGTGCGTCCATCTAATTTTCTTCCCCTTTTTGATTTTCTTCTGTTTCTTTAGAGATTAGATATAGAATTGATCAATTATGCCCAATTCTCTTCTAATGAAAAAGAAGCTTTCCTTGTTCAAGGGCTTAGTAAAAATATCTGCAAGTTGTTTAGTTGTATCAACATATTCAATCTCAATTTCTCTATTCTGAATATGGTCTCTAATGAAATGATGTCTGATTTCTATGTGTTTAGTTCTAGAGTGCATTATGGGATTCTTAATTAGGTTAATTGCACTCGTATTGTCACATCTAATAGGAACTTGGTTTGGTTGTACACCATAATCAACTAATTGTTGTTTCATCCATAAAACCCGTGCACAACAGCTACCAGCTGCTACATATTCAGCCTCTGCAGTGGATAAAGCCACGCTAGATTGTTTCTTACTGAACCATGATACTAATGAGTTTCATAGTAAATGGCAAGTTCCACTAGCACTCTTTCTATCTAGTTTACAACCAGCAAAATCAGAGTCTGAATAGCTAATTAAAGTACATGTAGCTCCCTTGGGATACCATAATCCCATGTCTTTTGTTCCTAACAGATACTTAATTACCCTTTTAACTGCTGTTAAGTGTGATTCTTTTGGATTTGCATGATACCTAGCACACATGCATACACTAAAGACGATATCGGGCCTACTAGCAGTAAGATAAAGTAGCGAGCCCATCATACCTCTGAATTTAGAAACATCAACAGGTTTACCTTGCTCATCCTTGTCCAGATAACAGGAGGTACTCATTGGAGTAGCCATCTCCTTAGCATTTTCCATACCAAACTTCTTGATCAACTCATTGCAGTACTTGGTTTGGCTAACAAAGATTCCATTTTCAGTTTACTTTATTTGCAGTCCAAGGAAAAAGTTCAGCTCACCCATCATGGACATTTCAAACTCACTCTGCATAGGACTTGCAAACTCATTGCACAAATTCTCATTAGTGGCACCAAAAATTATATCATCCACATATATTTGTACAAGTAAAATGTTGTGTGCCTTTTTCTTAGTGAACAAAGTTGTGTCAACTTTACCTCTTTTAAATCCTTTTTCAATGAGAAAATTACTTAACCTTTCATACCAAGCTCTAGGAGTTTGCTTTAAGCCATATAATGCTTTAGAAAAATTATAAACATGGTTAGGCAATTCATTATTCTCAAAACCAGGTGGTTGACTAACATACACTTCCTCTTGTATAAATCCATTTAAGAAAGCACTCTTAACATCCATTTGATATAATTTAAATCCCATTATGCAAGCATAAGCAAGTAGCATTCTTATAGCTTCTAATCTTGCTACTTGTGCATATGTTTCATCATAATCTATGCATTCTTCTTGGTTATACCCTTTGGCTACCAATCTAGCCTTGTTTCTTACAATTATACCATTTTCATCTAGTTTATTCCTAAAAACCCATTTTGTACCTATTACTTGATAGTTCTTGGGTTTAGGCACTAGTTTCCAAACTTGGTTTCTTTCAAACTGGTTAACTCATCTTGCATAGCCATCATCCAATGTTCATCAATTATAGCATCATCTATGTTCTTAGGTTAATTGTTACATAGCAAGCAAAACAAATCATTTAAGGCTTCATTAATTTTCTTAGATTCAATTTGTGAAACAAAAAGCCATATGATTATTCCAAGATAGATCAAATAACTTTGATAGAACAATGTAGACATATTATATAATGATATATAAGTCAACACAGAAAGATTCACAATCATTCGTTAATAATGATAATCAGAAAACATATTCAATCAGTATTCTTTCTTTGTTATTGTCTCCATAGGTAACCCTACCACTCGACTTAGGGGTAAAGAAAATGAACTTGCTTTTGTCTCCAATCATGTTCTTGGAACAACCACTGTCAAGTTACCATTTCACATTCTTGGCTTTCCAACACACCTACAAAACAGAATCATGTTTTTGCTTTAGGTACCCAAATCTGTTTGGGTCCTTTTGAGTTAGTTGCAGCAATAGTTCCTTTAGGAACCCATATACACTTAGACTCATTATAAGCATATTTTATGTAATGACATGTAGAAGCTGTGTGACCTTTTCTAGCACAAAATTTGCATTTAACAAATGGTGTGTTTGATGTCTTAGGTGCAGCAAAAAATTTGTTGAAAGATTTCTCATGTATCTTAGGTTTATAGCCTATTCCAGCCTTATCATAAACACACTTTTGCTGTCCTAATAAAGCATTCAAGTTATCTCTACCATTTGAGAATCTTGCTAGGTCATTTTTCAATTTTTCAACCTCTTTAGTCAATGTACAGCTAAATGCATTCCAGATTTCTTAATCACTAGTAATTCTGGATAGATCACTATTCAAATGATTTATATGTTTCTCAAATTTAGGACATTTATCACATATAGATGCATCTAAAACAGTGGCTAGTTTTTCTTTTAAAGCACAGTTTTATGTCTTTAATTGATCTACCTCTTTGTTTAAAACAGAAGCTTTCTCCTCTAAGCATGTGATGGTTTTCTTAGACTTAGTTAGCAATCTAGCAAGATTAACGGATTCTTTATGAAGTTCTTCAAAAGCATTTTACAATTCATCATAAGAAGGTTGATAATTAGAACTTACTTCACTTTCTGAATAGCTGTCATTGCTGGCCATCAAGCACAAGTTTGCCTCCTCAGATTTAGATTCTTCAGTGGAATCTAGATCATTATCATCCCAAGCAATGTAGGCCTTTCTTGGATTTCTCCACTTATTGTCCTTTGAGTCAAACTTTTCAGTTTTGTCATTCTTTTGCAGCTTTGGACAGTCAAGCTTCATGTGGCCAATCTTTCCACATTCATAGCATGTGATGTTGTTGGAAGAGTTGTCACCTTTACTGAAATTTATCCTTTGAAAAGTGGATGGCTTTCTTTTGAAGTTGCCTTTCTTCTTTAGGAACTTCTTGAAATTTCTAACTAGCATTCCCATCTCTTCTTCAGATCCAGCCTCTTGTTCTAAATCATCATCACTGTCTTCTACTTCTTTGACTTGGGATTTCAGAGCCAATCCCTTCTTCCTTTTATCAGTTTCTTCACTCTCATTCAATATGTTCAACTCCAATTCATGTTCTTGCAATTTTCCAAACAGTGTGGCAATGGTCATTGATGAGAGATCTCTGGATTCTGAGATTGCGGTGACTTTAGGTTGCCATTCCCTGCTCAAGCATCCCATTACTTTTTTAATTTGATCCTCATTGGAGATTGCTTTTCCAAGACCAGCCAATTGATTTACAATGTGTGTGAATTGCTTTTGCATTTCAGTCATAAGTTCTCCTCGATTTATTCTGAACAACTCATACTCATGTGTGAGGGTGTTCATTCTTGCTCTTTTGTCATCTGAGGTTCCTTCATGTGTTACTTGCAATGTATCCCACATCTCCTTTGCTGATTTACAATTTGAAACCCTGAAAAACTCATCACAGCTCAAAGCAGATGATATAATATTCTTAGCGCGTGCATTATATTGAACGCTTTTCTTATCATCCTCATTCCATTCAGTTTTAGGCTTATTTCTTGGAGCACCATTAGCATCTACAGTAGAGGGGACAAATGGTCCATTTTCTACCGCATCCCAAATGTCTACGCCTGCTTCCTCAAGAAAGATTACCATTCTTTCCTGCCAATAGATATACTCATATCCATTAAAGGCAGGAGGGCGTGCAAGGGAAGCCCCTTCATTTAAACAGTCATTGTAAGCCATACTCGTATAGCTGTTAAGCCAAACTTAAGAGTTTAGCTCTGATGCCAATTGTTGTTTTGGCTTCAACAACTCGAGAGGGGGGGGGGGGGGGGTGAATTGAGTTTTCAAAAAATTATTTCCCTCTTAAAACTTTTTCACAAAGCTTTTCAAATCAGAGTTACGGATTTGTGGCCTCGGGATCTTTTACAAGATCAATGAAGGGTTTATATAAAATCTTGAATAGAAGGTGATGAGGATAAGAAAGATTGATTCAGAATTAATTCAGAATAGATTCAGGTTCAATAACTCAGTAATAACAAAATACAGTTCATACAGATCAAGAACAGAAATTATATTGAACTTTTAAACATCAAAGTTGCAGGTTCTTGAACATAAACAGAAAGTAAAGGAGTTTGAGTTTAGGGATACCACACAACCAGATTTATCCTGGTTCAGTTACCTCCACTGTGACCTACATCCAGTTCCCACTCCGCCTGTGCGATTTCACACACTAACACACAAGCTTTGCTAGGTAGCTTGAAAAACCTTTACACCACAGAGCACTCCTTCACCTCGAGATACCACACTCTTGTGAAGAGCCTAAATGTTCAACCTTAGGGATACCTCACCCTAATCACTCAGAGAGACTCCCTCTCTCTTTACAATCGAAATGTAAAACAAAAATTGATTCCTAACTCTCAATAGTCAGATAAACAAATTGAAGCACTTATGAGTATTGAAACACTCTTTTCACAGTAAGCTCAAGAAAGATGATGAATGATATGTTATGATATTCCGATGTCTTGTTATGTTGTATTGTAATTCATTTGATCACTCTTTATATAGAAAACAAGTTATAGTCGTTGGGATCAATCAAAACATATTTGGATCTGATTTAACAGAATCTGTTTTCTTGATTCTCGTTCTTGAAATACGATTCTTATAGTTCTTATAGAATTCGCATCCATCTTGAAAATAACCGCGTCCATCTAGCTATTAAGATTTTACATTCGGATGGGCTAGTAAACGAGCTCCATATGCCACGTCAGCAGACGGGAGTACTAAAACACAAAGTAATTGGACGTGCTCCAACTAGTAGACGTGCTCCATTTAGTAGACGAGCTCCATATGGTAGACGAGCTCCATATGCCACGCCATTGGATAGAACTTCTCATTAAGAATTTAGCAGGTCCAAAGACTTTTGTAGACGAACGCTTCTGTCACCTTAGTGGGCGAGCGCTTGTATCACTTTAGTGGACAGGCGCTTGTATGGCTTTAGTGGACGAGAGCTTATGTCACTTTAGTGGATGAGCTCTTATGTCACTTGTGTTGGACGAGCGCTTGTATTACTTCAGTGTTGGACGAGCGCTTGTATTACTTCATTGTTGGACGAGCGCTTGTATTACTTCAGTGTTGGACGAGCGCTTGTATTACTTTAGTGTTGGACGAGCGCTTCTTTTACTTCAGTGTTGGACGAGCGCTTCTATTAAAAAATCTTATTTCCATAAATCATTTTCATTAACGAAAAATTATTCCTTTTAATGCAGGTTATGAAAAATGATTTTCTTCATGCATCTTTTTAATTGAGTTATTTGTGAATAAGAGATTTCATCTCTTACAAATCATCTAAGACTTAAATCTAATTTCTCCTTTAAGCTCTTGTCTTGATGATTCCTTGATCTTCGTCTTTGCTCTTTGATTCCTCCAAGTTCTTCCTTGAATATTCTCATTTGATTGCTCAGTGAACTTGTTGATTACTGCTTGATACCTATCTTTGCTATTTGATACTAAAACACTTGCATGCTCATTAAGTTGTATTTGTCGTATATCAAAATCTCTAAGTCATTGAGTCTAACATAAGTCAATTATGTGATAGTGGATATGTAGTTGCGTTTGATAAGAACATGTGTACTGTCAAGAAAGATGATGGATCACTTTTATTCACTGTAAAAAGGTAAAACAATCTCTATAAGGTTGACTTGGAGGATCTCTCAAATCAAAGTGTCTCATGTCTTGTGTCCATTGAAGATGAGCGATGGATTTGGCACAAAAGGCTAGGTCATGCAAGCTTGAAATTAATTTCAAAGCTAAACAAGCATAGCCTCGTGAGAGGACTACCAAACCTTAAGTTCAAATCTGATGCTCTCTGCGATACATGTCAAAAGGTAAAACAAGTCAAAGGTTCTTTTGAATCTAAATGTTGTTAGTACCAATAGACCACTAGAGCTGCTACATCTTGATCTTTTTGGTCCAACAAGGACTGCCTTTGTCAGTGGTAAGAAATATGGTCTTGTCATAGTAGACGATTATAGTAGATGGACATGGATTATGTTCCTAACTCACAAGGATGCGTCTTTTAGGGTCTTTTCTATATTCTGCAAACGTGTACAAAATGAAAAAGGCATGTGTATCACTTCAATCAGAAGTGACCATGGGGGAGAGTTATTTCATAAGTTCTGTGAAGAAAGTGGTATCCTTTACAACTTCTCAATACCTAGAACACAACAGCAAAACGGTGTGGTAGAGAGAAAGAACAGATCTCTTCAAGAGATGGCTAGAACTATGCTCAATGACAACTCTGTCCCTAGACACTTCTGGGCTGAAGTCATTACACGCTCGCTACATTCGAAATGAATATACATTAGACCTATCCTGAGTAAGACCCCTTATGAACCGTGGAAAGGACGAAAACCCAACATATCTTATTTTCACCCTTTTGGTTGTAAATGCTATATACTGAATACTAAAGATCAACTTGGTAAGTTTAAGATAGTGGAATACTATTAGGATATTCTGAAATATCTAAAGGCTTTAGAGTCTATAATTCTAGGACTCTGATAGCAGAGGAAAGTATTCATGTCAAGTTTGATGACAAACAACCTGATAAGAAATTATCAAAGCTAGATGAAGCTTTTGCAGATCTTGATCTAAGCATTCCAGGAGACTCACCTGAAATAAAAGTTGATGATCAAGAAGATGACCCCACTCAACAACCAGAAACTTCCACTTCTCAACATGGTACAGTTCAAAAATCTTGGTACTTCAAGAATTATCATCCACAAGATCAGATCATTGGAAACCCCAATGACAGGCTAAGAACCAGATCAACCTTCAGAGAACAAGACGATTCTGCTCTAATCTCTGAGTTGGAACCAAAGACAGTAGACGAGGCTCTGCTAGATGATGGTTGGATTCTAGCCATGCAAGAAGAACTAAATCATTTTGAAAGAAGTGATGTTTGGACTCTGGTTCCCCTGCCTGAAGACAAATCAATGATTGGAACAAAGTAGGTTTACAGAAACAAACTTGATGAAAATGGTAAGGTAATAAGAAACAAAGCAAGACTTGTTGCTCAAGGTTTCTCTCAAGAAGAAGGTATAGATTATATTGAAACTTTTACACCTGTTTCAAGATTAGAAGCTATCAGAATTCTACTTTTATTTTCTACACATCATAGTATTATGATTTTTCAGATGAATGTTAAAAGTGTTTTTCTAAATGGCTTTATTAATGAAGAAGTCTATGTTATGCAACCTCCGGGTTTTGAGTGTGAAACCCATCCTGAACATATATATAAGCTTAAGAAAGCTTTGTACGGTCTTAAACAAGCTCCTAGAGCTTGGTATGACAGACTAAGTTCCTTTCTTATGGAAAATGGATTCAATAGAGAAAAGGTTGACACAACCTTATTTAGAAAATCCATTAAGTCTAATTTCATAGTTGTACAAATATATGTTGATGATATTATTTTTGGTGGTACTAATGAATCTCTATGCAAAGAATTCTCTACGTTAATGCAAAAAGAGTTTGAAAGGAGAATGATGGGAGAACTCAAATTCTTCCTTGGACTTCAAGTAAAACAAACCATGGACGAGGTGCTCATCCACCAAACCAAGTATACAAAAGAGCTTCTGAAGAAGTTTAAGATGGATTATTCTAAACCAATGAATACTCCTATGCACCCCACTTCCATACTGAACAAAGATGATAAAGAGAAAAATGTAGAACAAAAGGTATACAGAGGTATGATAGGATCTCTCTTATATCTTACTGCGTCTAGGCCTGATATTATGTTCAGTGTATGTTTATGTGCTCGATTTCAATCCGATCCTAGAGAATCTCACTTATCAGCAATTAAGAGAACTTTTAGATATTTAAAAAGTACTACTTATCTTGGTTTGTGCTTTAAGAAAAACGAAGATTACAGACTAGTTGGTTTCTGTGATGCTGACTATGCTGGAGATAGAATTGAAAGAAAAAGCACTAGTGGAGGATGTTACTTCATTGGAGCTAATCTTGTCTCATGGTCAAGCAAAAGACAAAGTACCATTGCCTTATCAACTGCTGAAGCTGAGTATATATCAGCTGCAAGTTGCTGTTCACAACTTCTCTGGATCAAATATCAATTGGAGGACTACACTGTATTTGTAAGTAGTATTCCGCTTATGTATGATAATACTGCTACAATAAATCTATCTAAGAATCCAATTTGCATTCTAGAGCTAAGCATATAGAGATTAAACATCATTTTATTATGGATTATGTGCAAAAAGGTGTATTTGATATACAATTTGTTGATACTGACCATCAATGGGCAGATATCTTTACAAAACCTCTTGTAGAGGACAGATTTATCATTATTAGGATGCATCTTAATATGATATGTGTGGATTAATTTAGGCGTCCAGCCTTGAGATAAATTTGTTTTGCGTCAATTACATATGCTCGTCTAATACCTATTAAAAGTTGTGCGTCTATAGCATATTGTATTGCACGTCCATATGACGCGTCCACTGGTACTGGTTACCACGTCCATTGTATAGTTTCAGGCGAGTTCACATTTGCCCGTGTTTAAGTTTTTTGTGTGTGTTAATAAATGTATTTATTTTGTCTCAAGACAAATTTATCCTTTATTCTCTTTGCTGAGTCAGTACTTCCATCAATCCCATCAAGACCTTTTTATAGTTCCAAGTTGCCAACGCCGTTTTATCATAATGACATGTCATGTCAAAAGTTTTTTTTTAACCTTTGAGATTCAAATTTCCTTTATAAGTAATATTTTTCCCTCTGAGGAAAACTTTACACTTCTCTAACCTCTTGAGCTATCTCTCTCTCTCTCTGCTTTCAAACCCTAAGCTCTTTGATCACCTAAAATGGCTTCTTCTTCAACCTTCAACGTGGACAAGCTTAACTTGGCAATAGAGCATCATTTCAACATTGGAGTGCTGCAAGACTACAACCTAGACATAAGCAAGTATGTTAATGCAGCAGGGTGGGGAGGAATCTTCATTGAGAAGGTCCCTGTCTTTCCCAACCTGATTAGGGATTTCTGGAGAAATGTCCAAGTAACCGATACTGACTTTTTCTCAACGGTGTTAAGAAAGAAGATTGTAGTCTCAGAGAAAACTATTGCTGATGCAATTTTCTATGCTCAGGAGGGTTTAGTTTTTACTGAGTCATGGGAAGATGATTTGGGTGGCTCTGAGACCATTGAAGTCTGTCTCATGAAAGAAGATATAGTCAGAACTCACACCTGGAAAGCTGTTGAAATGAAGGACATTGTTTGCATCCCTCATCTGCTTCTTAAAAAGGTGGTTCTTCATAAGGTTGGATCCAAAGACAACCTCTCCTCTCTGCACAAATTCTGCCTCTGCCATCTTCTCACTGAAACAAAGATCAATCTTCCAAGAATTTTGTACGGAAGATTCAGAGATGCTGTGATGAACAAGAAAAGACTCTCAGCATTTCCTTTTTGCCATCTTCTTTCCAAGATTTTCAAGGCTCAAGGAATTCATGAGATTATTGCTGCAAAGACTCCTGAGGAGTAAGCTAGGATATTAACTGAAAACCCAATGTCAGCTGCAGACTTTGGTAAAATGAATATAGCCAACATGAACCTCAGTACCTATGCTGCTGTTGCAATGGCCAAGACTGATGAATTGATGAAAACTAAAGAAGAGATGGTGGAACAAAATAATGCCGAAATCCTAGGAGTAAAAAGAGTAACTAGGTAAAAGGCCACTTCAACAAGGAAGCCCGCTTCAAGAGACCAGCTAGTGGCATTATTGTTAGGGAATCTTCTGATGCCCCTGCTGTAAAGAAGCAAAGAAGAGTTATCTTCTCTCACAATGAAGATGAGGAAGCTGATGAGGACAACATTCCTATTAGTACAATTTTGAAGAAGCAGAAGACCTCTGTTGCTGCTGCTGAGACCGTTGTGCCTGTTCCAACAAAGAGGAAAGGTAGATTAAGCTAAGGTATAAGGATTAATGAACCAAGGCAGGATGAAGATATGGTTTAGAGAAGGCAGGTAGAAGAACTAGAAGAAGAACAAGAAACTCATTTAGTTGAAGAAGAAGCTAAGGAAGAAAGAAAAAGAAAGATGAAAGAGTTTGAAGAAAACTGGAACAAATACAAGTTTGGTTGGTGTGCCAAGTACAGGCTTGACCAAGACATCTCTCCCCAACCTATTAAGACTATTAAATGAATCCTCTTAGAAGCTCTGCAAGCTCTTGAAACTTTGAAGAAACCAATAAAGATCTCAAGAGAAAGATTCATGAGAACATATGCACTCCAAGAGATGTAGCTGCGTATCTTGAGGATGAGAAGGGTCAATGGGATGCTGAATCATCAAGCTCTGAATGGAAGACTCCAACTCAGAATGGAAGGATTGGATTCGTTGACCTACAACATTTTGGGTATGTTGGACCTTCACAACCCTTACCTCTGTACCCCTTTTTCAAAAGTTATCTTTTCATGGTTATGTCTGGAACAAGAGTGTATCTGTTCAGAAACACTTTTCACATCATCTTTGCTGGTCCAAGAGAATTCATTACATGACTGGAAGATTCCATTCTCTATGATGATGAAAAAAAACCTCTTCCCCCTTGTAGGATAATTGGAAGTCTGTTTTACACCATAATCACCCACTCTCTAGTTACTAGATTGAGTCTTTGGTGTAGAACTCCTTTTTATGAAGACACAGTCCCTGGAAACCTCCCTTCGTTGCATCAATTGTTGTGTCTGAACTCTCTGCACCACTTCATATACCCCATTTCTGACACCTTTCATGTGTCAAGAAACTATGTCACTGTCTTGTTTGAGAACTGTCTCTATCTTGATATCTCATCTGAGTCAAATTTGTCTGACATTGATGATGAATACTATGCTTACGTCCCTCAAGTTTTTGTTTGTGTCTGCCTCATCTTTGATTAACTTCTCTGCAATAACTCATTCTGAATCACCTGAAAGAATCAAATTGGTTGAATCTTCTGAGCAAGGTGAAGTAATTGTGATAAAAGAAGCTCTTCCTTTTGCTGAAAAAGAATTTGTAGTGGAAGAAGCTACGACTGTTGAAGTTTTTCCTGATGAAACAAGCTTGGTATACTTCTCTGCTCCTGAACTGTTGTATGCACCTTTATCAAATATCCTACTTCTGCCATGGTATGATAATTACCATGAGGCAATGCATCCAGATCAAGAAATGGTTTAAACCATCCCTCTTTTGTTGGACTTTGTGCAAAACAATCAAGAAGCTGAGAACCCACAACATGTCCCTCAACAAAACAATCAAAGAGCTGAACAGAATCCTGCACATGTCAGTGATCCTGTAGCTAAAGCTGAGTTGCGTGGTATGAGACAGGAAATGAAACAAGTAGTGAACCTTCTGCACAAGATCTTCGAGAATATGAATTGATGAAAAAGTTTTTCAATGATGCTTTTACTTTAGTTTCTATCCTTTTTGAACTATTGATTAAATGTTATTTGATTGAGCTTTTGATAGACTCATATTTATCCTTTTGATGGTTGAAGTTTATCTTATATCTGTTGGTAGTATGTATTATATCTTATATCATATGTCTGTTTTTCTACCAAAATGCCTCCCCAAAAGTACCAAAGTACTTTCCTTTTTGATAATGCCAAAAGGGGGAGAAAGAGAAATGAATAATAAATTTAAAAAGAGAAAGAAAGAATAAATGATAAAACTATTCCCTGTCATAAGCATAGCATAAGTTTAGGGGGAGTCTCTAAACTCTCTTGATAACGAAAGACTTTGATAATCTTAATCTCTTATTTGTTTGTGCTAAAGTTTAATCATCTTTGTCTCTTTTGCTTGTTCAATTCAAAATCATATGGAATGTTTGTCATCATCAAAAAGGGGGAGAATGTTAAGTCATAAAGTGTCTGACTCGTCATGCGTCTGACTCACACTCCTGTGGCCCTTGTGTGTTTTGATGAACCCAAACATTATGTAATCGATTTTACATTGAACCATCTGAATATTGCCAATCATATACTTGAGTTGTGTAGCCAAAGCATTCTATCTTAAAAGATCAAGTCAACAAAAGATTGTGAAAATAATCAAAAGGTTGTATGCAAGTGTCTGACTCAAAGCTGACGAAGTACAATGTGTCTGAAGTCTGACTCATATTGAAGCTTATATCAACATCTCTCAGATTCTCATCAAAATATGAAGAAGACCAGCTAGCAGCAGTACCAAAGCAAATTAAGCAGTCAATGACTGTCATCTTCACTGAAAGCTAAAAGAAAAAGAACTTATCCATTTAATAAGCAAACATAAGAAAAGAAAGTATCAAGCAAATACTCTTATAAGAAGACTGTTCGTTCTTACAAGACTATCTATGCTTATTGAAGACCAAGAAGCCTGAAGTAGTTATCAAGTCAAACTAATGATCAAAGTATTCAAAGAATACAAACACTATCTTCTGAAGGAAGTTGATAGAAGAAGGATCAATATTACAGATCAGAACAAGACTAAGAAGTCTAACTTCAAAGAAGCGTCTATCTCTCTCAGTATGCGTCTAAGCTTCTGACAAAGTCAGAATCACTCTTCTGACAGATTAACTTGTTTGATTCAAAAGATATTCAAACATCCACAAGCTTAGAAGATGTGAAACGCTAAGTCCCCTTCGGTATTTTTGAAGCACGTGCTAAGGAGAAAAGCTCTCGATGAAGGAATCACTTAATCTCTTATTCCAGAGTAAGAGTGATTTGAAATATAGTTAATTAAACTTGAAAGAAGTTTATTAATATATTTCTCATCTTCAATCGAAATTAGAAAAAGGAGAAAAGACAAAAGGGCAAGGCTACAGAAAAGCATTCCTTAAGTAAGAAAGAGAAAAACTACTTTATCTAAGCTTTTATAAGTGTTGCACGAATGAGGAAAGAACGCTGCCCAAAGTCAGAAAAGCATATCTGCTATCGTCAAGGAATCTCCAACGTTCTTCAAAGCATTTATTATCAAGTCAGAACGGCTATTCCTGTAGAACAAAACTGAAGACTTTCAAATGCATCTCAGTGGATCTATATGATCAAGTATAAATATAAAAAGTCGAAGACTTAACAAATGAGTGAAAAAGAGTAACACAGTAATAAGCAACCAGAGAAAGCCAATATTTACTTTTTAGTGAAAAAACTATATTACTCAAGAACAACATTCATCTTATCAATTCTATAGCCGAAAGCCTTGATAACTCACATATCTTCTTCACACTCTGAAAATCATTTGAAGAAGAATTCATCTGCAACTCACCAAGTTCCAGGTTCATATTCACTCTCTATAGTGTTAAAAGATTGGTTGAATTGTTTTGCATCTTTGAAGCTGTGCTTCAAAACTCTCTGAGCCTGAAGAGGCTAGGTGTGCAAACAATACTTGTGGTTGAGCCTGGAAAGGCTTGGTGTGCAAATAATACTCGTCTGTAACCTTGATCAGTTATAGTGTTAAAACTTGGTGAAACCAAGGACTGGATGTAGCCCAAAGTTTGTGGGTGAACTAGGATAAATCTGAGTATACTCTTTTCCTACCCCTTACTTTACTATTCAGTTTGTTTAACTGTTTTAAGTAACTAACTCGAGTGTGTTAAATAGTTGTTGATCAGCTTGTTGAGAAAGACATCTGTCTTTAACCATCTCACATTTACTGATTCTGTTTTGTGCTTCTTAAACTCCGATTTTCGAAAACACTATTCAACTCCTTTCTATTGTTGTTTTGTACCATTTCAAGATAGAATATGTGTTTTTACTTTTACTTTTATTTATTTTTATTTCCTTATATTAAAATATTCTAAAACCTAGTTTGTAATGCATACAATAACTTGATACATATTTAAAAGTCCAACATATTAGATAAAACGATAACAAATAACTATACTTTTTTTTTTCCTAAATCTCCCATGTTGGTAGGCAATATGTAAATTCCACTATAAATCCTCGCCGAGGTTCGTGATATTTCCTGACCTTGCAAGGGGACATGCCTTCCCCCAATCTAAATTTTATGTTAAAAAAAAAAAACTAGATTTTTATGCTACAATTACTATGAAATAGTCAAATTATCAATTTTATTAATTATGTATTGATTATATGTATTATAAATAATTAATATTTTAAATCCAAATATTAAAATTTTAAGTTAAAGTACATAATTTTTTGTCATATATGAGGGGGTCACGTGGGGATCTTACCATTAAGGGTCATATGGATTGGTTTATAAACCGTTTTTTTGTGCTTATCTACTGGCATAAACACTGGTCGGAGTGTTTGGGAGAGCTTATGGAAAAAGCTTATGACATGTCCATAAGCTGGAAGCTAGAGCTTATGGAAACAACTTATGACATGTCCATAAGCTGTTTTCAGCTTATTTTGATAATCTCTTCATGATAACTTATGAAATCAACTTATAGCTTATAGTTTATATGAAAACAGTTTGGCTATATTTTCTCTTTAATTATAGAAATAGCTTATACATAAGTGCTTATCCTATATACGCTTAATTAAGTCATTTATCCAAACAGGTCTTAAATTTCATTGGTGAATCCCATTTAAAAAATATACAAGTGAGATTTAATGGTGATATTTCCTAACATGACCTCCTCATATTGAATCATAACATGAGAGGATCCAAATCCATAAACTAATGAGTAAAATTAAATTCTTTATATTCATAAAATATAATTTAATTTTTCTCTTTCCATTTATGTCAAGTTTTCTAGTTTCTCTCTTTATTAATATCGAAAATTTTGAATCACTAGATCATCTTTACATCAATGACAAAAAATGGATGTCAGACTTAACGATTACTCTTGAATTAATTTGATTCCATAGTTTTTTTTTAATATAAAAAAAAGGGGCAAAAGCCCAAAGGAAATTACATAGAAATCAATCTAGGAGTAGAATCTCCCATGGAATCAGTGAGCAACACCTGCCTAAATTACAAGCAAAATTAGCAAGGTAATCACTACTTTGATTTGCCTCTCTGTATACATGAGAAATTTTAACTTCCCAATCCCCAACTAAAAGAAGCCTAATTCGTTTGAGAAGGCTCCATCCATTACTGCTAGTAAAACCTTCACCATTAATACAATTTGCTATGATTTCCGAATCCACACACACCTCCACCCTTTGAAAGCCTTTCTCCTTAGCTAGCTTTAAACCTTCAAGGACCTTCCCAAAATTTTGCTAAGTCGTATAACCAATTCCCATCATTGTTCCTGATTAATCCGCCACAACCAGTAATTCCAGTATCACTTTTTGATGCCCCATCTGAATTGAGACACACCCATCCTCTCCTAGGAGGCTGCCAAGCTATCTGGATTTGGAATGAAGATCTTCGAATTCCTGAAATATAAATGCTTCGAGCTTGTGCATAGTTCTGAACCCAATTTTGCACTATAATCCAAGGTTTTACTGGCCTCACAAAGTTGTTGTCATGTATCGATTTGTTTCTCCATTTCCATAACACAAAGCACATAGTTACCCAAATAGAAACCCATTAGAAATCTGTGTTCTGACCTACTTTGCTATTCATGTTGAATGAGATCCAATGATCCAGATCTCCCAAAAAGAAGATGCTTCTATGACTGGCTTCCACAAGATGATGCCATGTGATACTTGCTAAAGGCCAGTCACGGAGGATATGTAAAATTGATTCCACCGCTGCATGACAATGATTGCAATAAGTATCTCCCAGCCCTCTCCTGAATTTCCATTCATTAGTCATGAGCCTTCCATTATTAACTTGCCAAGCAAAGAATCTAACCCTCTCCGACACCTAAATCTTCTTTATTGAGCAAAGAAGCTGGAAGAACCTGACCCAGAACTTCCAAATTCCGATTCCCCAAATTATCTACTAAATCAGCCACATGCCACGATTTTAGCTCATCAGGAATGTTAAGAACAATACTCTCCAAACTAGTTTTAGAGTCCACCCACTTATCGTCCCAAACATTCACATCTAGCCCATCACTAATGGCCCAAAATTCCGAGGCCTTAACTTACGGCCACCACTTAACCAGACCCTTCCAATGACTTGACTCTAATGGGCCAACACTTAAATTTTTGCTAGCCCTGGCCCCTCTAAAATATTTCCCTTTCAGAACATCACACCACAACCCATTATCATCATTTTTAATGGTCCAACACAATTTCACAAGACAAGCCTTGTTCATATTGTCTAAATTCCTAAGGTCAAGACCCCTCATGCCTTTAGGCAATAAAAGCATATCCCAATTAAGAAGGCGACCCCTTCTTTTATTATCATCATCTCCCCAAATAAATGTCCTCCAGATTTTTTTTGGATTTATTGAAGACAACTCTTAGGAATCTTATAGGACATCATAAGATAAACTGGGATGGCTTCTAAAATAGATTTGGAAAAAGTAACCCTTCTTGCAAAGGAAAGTTGATTGGCTTTTCACGACGAAAGTTTAAATTTAACTTTATCAATAAGAAATTGACAATCCTCTCTCCTAGAGATCTACCCGCCCGGGGAACCCCCAAATATTTGTCAAGACTAAAAGTTTCCTTAAAATCAGATAAATCAACAATCCTTTGCCTCGAAGAATTGTCCACATTCTTAGATAAATAAATGCTAGTTTTTTCAATACTAACTTCCTAGTCAAACATATTACAAAACTTATCCAAAATATCTTTAACATAAGAAATTTAATTAGCAAATGACCAAAGAGAATAAGTTCATTAGCAAACATAAGGTGAGAAACATGAGGACCATTACACCCAGCTCTAGGAGCAATCCAGCTACCCTCATCAACTAATTGAGAAATGAGATGAGACAATTTATCCATGCATAAAACAAAAATATAAGGAGACATCAGGTCCCCTTGCCTCACACCTCTACTTGGGAAGAAAAACTCTGATCTCCTACCATTCCACAAAACATTAGAACTCACGGAAGTAATACAATGCATAATGAAATGAATCATAACCTGCGGGAATCCAACCTCCAAAAGCACCGAATGCGTAAAAGTCCATCTAAGACGATCATAAGCTTTAGCTATATCAACTTTGATGGCAAAAAAAACCTTTCTTACCTTTCATTTTAGTCATAGAATGAACCATTTCTTGAGCAACAATAATATTTTCATGAATACTTCTAGTTGGAACAAACCTAGTTGAAAAGGAGAGACAATTTTTGAAATAAAAGGCTTATGTCTATTAACAACAATTTTAGTGAGCACTTTATAGCTAACATTACAAAGAGAGATAGGCCTAAATTGAGAAACATATTCAGCCTTTTGAATTTTAGGAATCAACCAAATATCCGTTTTATTGACCTCAATAATCCTACCTGGATCCTCCCATGATTTTTTTAAGAAACTCACAAAGAGAGTTACGAACTAAATTCCAAGTACCTTGATAAAAATTCTGCAGGGAAACCATTTGGGTCTGGCGCCTTCCATGGCTTCATATTAAAAATGGGCCCGTGCACTTCATTATTTGATATATTGCTACTTAGACTTTCTAAATTAGCATCATCAAGTCTATTAAAGGAATACTTTGTTCTGGGCAAAATATTATCCGAAGAGGTTCCCGTAAACAAGTTAACAAAGTAATCTCTCACTAAAGCTTTAATTTCATTTTCATTATCTAACCAATCTCCATTTGAATTACGAAGCATAATGATTCTGTTTCTCATTCTATTAACAGCCTTCAAATGATAAAACTTAGTATTTCTTTCACCATCCATCAACCAATTAGTTCTATACTTTTGAAGCCACAGCAACTCTTCCTGAAAAAGAACAGACTCAAGCTCTTCATGCAGAAGCTTTTCTAAATTAACTAAAAAAGTGTTTCCTAGGCCTTCACTCATCTTTTTCTGGATGCCACCCAACCTTGCTAGAATACTACATTTTCTTTTCCTAATGTGATCAAAATAATTCAAGTTCCAATCTTTCAAGACTTCCTCCAGAGACTCGAGATTCATAGAAATATTGTTGGAATCACTCCAACTAGTCTTAGGCTGTTTCATCTGTGTCACCAGAACAAGACATACATAGAATGCATCAAATGCACTAATTTTACCTTAAGTGTTAGTGTAACCCCTAGAGGCCAACCCATTTTGAATAGATCATCATTTGTATCATGAATTTGATAATATATTTGATATATGAATAAGACATTCATTTATTATGTTATTAGTTTATAGCATAATAAAGTTCTTAGAAAAGACACTTCATTCAATGAGATATTGAGTACGTGACTTAATCGTGAAACCTCATTGAATAATAGAACGCTATTCTTAAATATCCGTAGTCGAGTATTATTGTTAATTAGGACGATAATAATACATAGAGACTATTGTGTGAATAGACTGATCACCATTTCTCACGGGTCATGTATGTGATATCAAGTCGGCACACATATGTAAATATTAGGAGTTATATTTATACCAGATGACCCACTATGAGAATACTTCATAATAGTTATGTAAGTGTCATAAGTATTCTCATGGCAACCATAGTGAAGCAGTCCTTTGACTTGAAGTCACTACGATTCCTACATGAGGAGTTGTAGGCTTTAATGCTATCAAACATTAAGCGTAACAAGGTGATCATAAAGGTAGTTATTGGGCCTGTAATAAGTCACGTTGAGGAGTGTGACTGATGTAGACAAAATTTGTCCCTCCTACATAACAGGGGTAATGTCTTGGGCCACTTGATATAGTGAGACGTGAAATATGCGTGGTCACATGAAAATAGATCAATATGTGATATTAGGCCCATTTGTGATGAAACGTCTACTCGAGGATCGAACAATAAATAATTGAACATAACAAGGATGACACTCTTATGCCTTGTATTCAATTAGGACATATGGACGAAGGGACATTTACTGCACGGTAAATTTTGGTCGCGGTAAGGCTAAAATCGGACCACATATACTCTCGCTAATTGGGTAGTCATGATGCATTGTTAGATGCATCTCATTATTTATAACATTTCATATTATAATTAATATTTAATTTGATATTATTATAATATTTAATATTATTGCCAACTTAGTAGGAGCCTATAGGGTCACACGCATAGAGCAAATGCGGAACAATTAAATTAATTAAATATGATTTAATTAATTTAAAGGACAATTGGGCTTGTAGTGTATAAAGCCCAATAGGGTAAGCAATTAGGTCAAAGGGAGCTGTCAGCTTATAAATTGGTTAGTGCACTCCCCTCTAACGTAGTCTTGCTAACCGTGTCTTCCAATAGTCGTCATCTAGCACAAGACACATAGCTCTGACGTCCATTAGCTCGCGTGGACTGAGTAGTAGAGGTGCTGCCTCCTTTGTAGCACTGATGATTGAACCGAAAAGCACGCTTCAAGAGGTAAACACAATAGCCTTTTATGTGATTTATGTTTGTAATGCATGATCCATAGAAATGATTTTCTTCCGCCGTGAGATATTATTTGAAAAGATGATTATCTCATGAAAACCCAACATCAAGCTTGTTCAAAAATTTTGTAGCTTCCGCAATTTCATCCGTCCATGACATTTTGATTTTATTTTCATTTGGCAAGAAGTTGTTAAATGCCGAAATTAGATCTCTATGCCCTTTAAACAGCTGCTCCATTCTTGTTATGAAACACGTTGCATCAATTCTACAAATGAACAAAAGAGGCACGAATTAACTTTTGCTAACAAAATCATGATCCCATATGCCAATAAACACTGGTACAGAAAAGGGATTCCACATCGGTTACTTTTGGCTTTTCACATTAGTTTTCAAACTGATGTTGAAAAGATCGATGTGATTTATTGTGACTTTTCACATCGGTTTTAAAACCGATGTTTAAAGTACATTTTTAACAGTGGTTTTTAAATAAACCGATGTGGAAAGTTCATTTGTCAATTGGTAAACTATTGGAAATATCACTTTCCACATCGGTTTTACAGAAAACCGATGTGGAAATTAGACTTTACACATCGGTTTTAACAAAACGGATGTGAAAATTTCAATTTACACATCGGTTTTCTGTAAAACCGATATGGAAATTTCACTTTCCACATCGGTTTTCTATAAACCGATGTGAAATTTCCACATCGATTTTTTTTTGAAACTGTTATTTACATTTCTATAATTCCTTTCCCCTGTTTCAGTAATAATGCAGATCAATACCAGAATAACATACTCTAAATATTCTCAACAATCACTTTTGTACAACAAAAACACAATTAATATATACTGAATTTATTACGAACAATACATATATACGTTCAATTACATTCAGACAACAAAGATAAATAGAAACCAAAAAGCTACATGATATATTATAGATTTCATATCAAAATACATATGATCAGTCAAAAGTACACTATAGCTAGTACATGATAAGTTTTTAAACTAACTAACTAACTAACTAACTAACTAACTAACTATATATATATATATATATATATATATATATATATACAAACTATGGTTGGTACACTTCAAGAAAGAAAGTTGCCCAACGCCTCCTTATGTTGTTGATGTCGGAATCAGATAATGGAGTTGGATTGTTGAATATCTGCAAGTTTAATTGGACAAAAGATTATATCTTTTAAGTAATTAATAAACTAACATAAAACATATAACGAATTTATAACTGTTACTTCTAATTGTTATCAATTAACATTTACCTCGTGCCATCTTTCAGTGATCTTGGAGGAGATAATTTCCAACATCCACTGCATCACATAGTATCCACATTCCCATGATCCACGTTGCATACGTGATTACGTACAAATGAAACCCAATTAGAATATGAGGAATTAAATAGAAATCAATAATTATACCCACTGCATTTGATGCATTTGAACTAATAAATATCATACACTAGGAATAATCCATCTGATAGCCCGACGCCTTTCACCACGCAACATGTGGTTTGCATTAATAGAACTATCATGACAAAATAAACATTAATTAAAGTATATCTAATAGATTTCAGATAATTAAAACAACTGCATTAGTGATTATAAAGTATTTTAATGCTTACGTTTCGATGATCGTCTTCAGTTCATTCGCTGGCTTATTTCCAATTGAGCAGAAGAAGACCACGACGTTCATCCTAGGGTACAAGATCAACAGTTGCCAATGCTGGCTGTATTTGCGGAACAGTTAGTGACTAAGTCATATATAGTTATAATTAAATAACTGGTACTTACTTATTGAGATAAGGCGCAAGGTAGAATTGATGATCATCTCGGGCAAGTATATCACGTATGGTGGTGACCCGGTCTTCTAATGCTAGGAGAACATCACCCTGAATGAACATGGGGTCAATGAACCCATAAAGGGCGAGGTTACCCTGATCAACTAACATACGATGCAGATACCTAATATTTTGAAAAAATATGTTAATTATCATAGTATTTAAAAATTAATTACTTAACTTATAAATAAAATGTACTTACGTGCACCATAACGATAGGTGTGCAGAACTAGCCATTTCTTTATTGAGGACAATCTCCATAAGTTCCTTCTTTGGGATATACAGTTCATCACCTGGACTGGCATCATGTTCCAACCCCACCAAAGCTGCGTCATTCTCCATGGTGACAACCTGTATAGCCAGAAGTTTTAAAACATCACCAGGTGCCCCTTTGTCGATCCCCTAAACAACAAAGATATATATTAGTAATCACAGATAATCAAGTTATTTCATTGGTAATTAATTAAATGGTCAAATGAATACCTTGGCTGGAGCAGACATCTCTGGTCTTCCTGGATCCGACCTCTTAGGCAGAATATGATCATTTCCAACATCCTATAACGAATAAAAATAAAGCATTATCTTTAAACAATAATAAATAATTTCAACTATGAATATAGAAAAACACAACTAACTGAATACCTCAGATGCAACAAGAAAGCTGACCAGTCTTCCTGGCCAGAGGATGAAGTTACCGGGGGCCTAACCCACTGTTTGAACCTCCTCAGTGGGCACAGGGACTCGAGCATCAGCATCTCGAATAATCTCAACAACGACCCTCAGCTGATCATCCGGTAATAAACGATGGTGTATGGTATTACCTAAGTTATTATGTGCCCTCCCCAATGCCACTAAGCGGCGATCATGATGATCATCAACATACAGCTCACACCTATCAAGGTTGTCATCATCATCATCATCATCATCATCATCATCATCATCATCACCATCATCATCATTTTCAGGCTGATGAGGAGGATCACATGAGCCCTTAGTGTTCACATGGACAGAGGGTTGGACACCGGCTGTCATCTGTTGGGACATAGAAGTCAATATTGCCATCCGCTAGGCAAACTGCTCGGCCATCTCCTGTCTAAGCTCAGCTGCAATCTCCTGTTTTAGCCGTGCTCTATCTGCATCAACATCCCTGTGGCATTGGTGTGAAGATGAACCATGGTATTGGCGAATGCCGACGCCCCATCCAACACCAATGACACGGCCCAAATGGTCTGGTTTACCGATGGCAGCAACTAAGATATCATCGCGTCCTCCAGGAACAAAGGTTCCTTGGGTTACCTTCTCGTCCAAGGCATCCTATCACATATAAAATATCAGGTCACATTACAATTCGGTAACAATCTTAAAATGACAATTACAATTCAAATTATACTTACAATCTTCTCAGCTACTTGGCGGGTCTCCTCAGATGTATATTGTCCCGTTTTTCTTTGTCGGGCCCTCTTCCATTTACGATGGCGTGGGGGTGGAGGTGGATCAACAACCTCTGGATGATTTTCAGCGTTAGGATCCACCTGAGATGCTGCTTCCTGACGTGCTTTCTTTTCCTCTTCCACCATTATCTGACCAAGCTTTTTATATCCCCCACGAGACATGACATGGGGGCAGACATTCTTGCTTTGGTTTTCCTGCCCCTTTTTCCTCTTCTCCTGTTATAAATAGAAGACAATTAAATTACATAAGTAAATAAAATTAATGAAATTACATAAATTTAGAGACAAATCAAATAAGTTAACCTGAAAGCCGGGATCATGTCGGCTCTGAACAAAGCGATCCCACGTCGCCTGGTCAAGAAACGGGTACACCTCAAGTGGGTTCTTTTCACATGTTGGATTGAATACATAGTATCTGCCCAGGTCAACCTTAAAAGCCCTCCAACGCTCACCAGCATACTTTAACAAACGCTTCTTCATAACCATCGTATCAGGTATGTCAAAGGTGAGCTACATTAAGACCAAAAGAATCAACGAATTACTGTATGATATTAGTAAGATTAAAATAAAGTAGATACAAACAAACACAGGACGTAAAAGTATAGATACCAGAATACTCTCCCATATCTGATCCTTCACGTCCGTCGGTACATCTTTCCAATTATCAATGAGTATACTACGCTTGCTCCTAGCAAGGGTCGCCACAAAACTGGTAAACTGCTCTGCCATTGGCCCAATAGGATTGAGGTTATTATCAAAGTCTATTCTTATCCTTTTATTTGAACCATGGTTGGCAGTCAAATTCCTCATTTGTGTGGCACGTCTACCCTTTCTACCCGTAGACGGGGTCTCCGACCCGCTACATGAAGGAGGGATATCCTCACGATCAGCCATGTATACCTGTTTAAACAAAAAAAAAAACTTGTTAGTATGTCAGGATAAATATCAAACATAACTTATAAATATCAATCAATGTACGTAAACATAACTTATAAATATCAACGTAAACATATAATATGCCTTTAAACATAACTCAAACTAAACTTACTTTGTGGTCAATTAGTAAAGTTCTCCCATAACCCTTCTTGGTGATCATTACGAGTAGCATGTACATCATCCACTTCATTTTCCTCATTAAAATTAGGCACTCGTGTTGAGAAAGAAGGAGTATCAGAAATATCAAGAGTTGAATCTTGATTTCCCTCACTACCATTATACATGTTTTTTCCCTGGAGAACCACTGACCACCTTTTGTTAGAAGGATCATGGATATAAAACACTTGTTTTATTTGGGATGCCATGATGAAAGGCTCCTCTTTATTACCTACCTTATTAAGGTCCACCAATTTGAATCCTAACTCATCGGTTTGCACACCATTGTTACTGTCGACCCACTGACATTTAAAAACAGGCACTCTAAACTTCGTGTAATCAACCTCCCATATCTCTTCAATGATTCCAAAGTATGAAACGGATGCCATAACAGGGTTTTTATCTTTCGAACTAGAGAAATGCATGGACTCAGCGACGACCATAACCCCACTGTTTTGCATAGTACTTTTCTCATCCTGGGACTTTGTATAGAAGGAAAACTTATTGATATCGTACCCACTCCAGCATATGACATCAAAGTTAGGCCCTGTGCTAGCCATTTTAATGTATCAGAAGCAATACCATCCTTTGCAATTTTTTCTTTAAACCAGTTCAAGAAAGTCTTGTTATGCTTGTTCAAACACTATTTTTCATTCATTCTAGGGTAAGTGATGAGTGTGATTTCACATCATCTTTGTCTATCATTTCGCATGCATTTTCATGTAGTTTAGGCATATTTTTATTAGATTTTAGGTTAATTTTCCTTTGGAATGGGTAAGGCGGTTTTCGTGTGTTGTTTTGCAGAAATCAAGGGTAAAATGCTCAAGATCAACCATGATGAAGTTTGGATGAAGATAGGGCTTTAAAAGTGAAGAAAATGAGCCAAACAGATCCCATCACAGCCTAGCCGTGATGCCCATCACGGCCATGATCGAGCAAAACTGAAAAGGAACAAAGGCTGAAGTCAGAGTCTGTCACGGTCTAGCCGTGATAGACATCACGGCCGTGACCCAAAACCACCACAAGTCAGAGCACATCACGGCCTAGCCGTGATGAAGATCACGGCCATGAAATGGAGGCTCGCGACGCGAAGGATAGCTCGCCACGCGAAAGTCCTGAATTTTCCAGAATTGCCAGAAACAGAGACCGTCACGGCCTGCCCGTGATGGCCATCACGGCCGTGACGCGCATTACTTGGACCTGAAGAAACCGAATTGGATCAGAATTTAAGTTAGATTGGGATTCTAACTTCCCACATCTATAAATAAGGACCAGGCAGAGGCAGAATGGATCATAATCAATCATCATACACATCCATAACAACTAGGACTCTAGGCATAGATCTCTCTTCTCCTCTCCTCCTCTCTTCTCTGATTTTTGTATTTTTCATTATGTTGTCAACCCAGCTTGTCATCTCCATGGCAAGACTGGAGTAGTAGTTTGTTTCTAGGGATTGGGGCTCTGCCCGAGTTTTGTAAATGTTGTTGATTTGATGTAAAATCGTTGTTGATTTCGTTATTGTTTTAGATCTGATTTCTAGTGTGTTAATCTCTCGTAAATTCGGTGACCGCTTATTTGCGTGACGTAGACGTTCTAAGGAGGAACCTAGCGGTGAACTTAGGATTTCTAGTGTGTTTCACTCGTAAAGTCCGGCGGCCGCTTATCCGCGAGATGCGGATATTCTAAGGAGGAACCTAGCGGTGAACTTAGGTTATTTGCATGACTTAGACATTCTAAGGAGGAACCTAGCGGTGAACTTAAGTGTCGGACCTATAGAAGTCAGACTTGGGACTGAAATCACGAGAGTTAGAAGCCGTCCCTCGAGGAGCAACGAGTTGTCACGAAGCACAAAGGGTCCAATCTGGGATCGACTACCACGAGAGTAGGGGTCGGGTCAATTGGGCACGGCTGTTGTAACCCGAGAGGGAGCTTAAGCTATTAGAGGATAAACTCGCCTTCAAGGCAATTTCGTTAATCAACAAAGGTAAATCAGATTAGTAACATAAACAGCCTCAAAGGTAACCCAAATCCCTAGGAATCCATTTAGATCAAAACCCCAAAAAGATTTGTTTTCTGTTTTAATTGTTTTCTGCTCATCCATCTTTTAATTTCAAATTCAAAACCCTTTTCACTCAAAACATAAAAATCCTCTAAAAAGTCCAGATTCACTCAATTCGAAATTAATTGCGATTCGGGAACATAGTCTCTGTGGGTTCGATATCTTTTATTACTTGACGGCAGTCCGGTACACTTGCCGGAATCGCAAGCGCGGCGCGCAACTCGCACGCGTCGCACGACCACTATCAGTAAGTTTCATTGATGATGCTTTTGTGCTCACATAAGTATGGTTCAACCTCATCAGTGTTATTCAATATATACAAATGTGCTTGAAGCACTTCCTCCCGATCCATGCTCTTAATAGTGATACCTCGTGTACCCTTACCATCATATCTTCCTTCGTGATGAGACTTCGGAAGCCCTATAGGTTCCGCTTCTGACATGTAGTCTGTACAAAACTCAATAGCTTCTTCTGCAACATACCTTTCAACAATAGATGCTTCGGGACGGTGTGGATTCTTCATATATCCTTTCAAGATCTTCATGTATCGCTCAACCGGGTACATCCACCTTAAATAAACGGGGCCGCACAATCTAATCTCCCTCACTAGATGAACAATCAAATGAACCATGATGTCAAAAAATGAAGGTGGAAAATACATCTCCAATTGGCACAAGATAATGGCTGCCTCATTTTCCAAGTCATCCAACTTTTTAGTGTCAATGACCTTGCTACATATAGCATTGAAGAATAAGCATAACCTAGTAATGGCATGTCTGACTTTTTTAGGCAATATGTCACGAATGGCCACCGGTAGTAGTTGTTGCATCAAGACATGACAATCATGAGACTTTAAGCCAACTAATTTGAGATCTTTCATTGAGACAAGTCTTTTGATATTTGAAGAGTAACCCTGTGGCACTTTGACTCCCCGTAGACATTCACAGAAACTTCTTTTCTCTTTTTTTGATAAAGTATGACATGTTGGGGGCAAATAAGTCTTCTTATCCCCCACTTTAAGTGGAGCTAACTGCTCTCGTATTCCCATCGTAACTAGATCCAGACGAGCATTCACACCAACCTTTGTCTTGCCTTGAATGTTGAGAAGCATTCCGATTAAACTGTCACACACATTTTTCTCCACATGCATCACATCAATACAATGTCTTACATCAAGCTTGCACCAGTATGGAAGATCAAAGAAGATCGACCTCTTCTTCCATATTTTATTCTCGGTAGCCTTCTTCCGGGTGTTCCCATAGATAATATTAGTGTTGTTCACCCTTTCATAAACTTGCTCTCCAGTCAAGGCCACCAGAGCAATTTCATTCTCCGGAAGTCCATTGAAAGCTTTTCTCAATCTACGATAAGGATGATTACGTTGGAGAAATATCCGATGCCCAAGGTAAATCGTCTTCCTTCCATGTTGCAGTTGATGGTAACATGTGCCTTCTTCACATATTGGACATACTTTATGCCCCTTAACACTATACCCACACAGGTTCCCGTATGCTGGAAAGTCATTGATGGTGCAAAATAACATGGCACGCAATCTGAATGTCTCACGACAATACCCGTCGATCACATCAACGCCTTCATCTCACAACATTCTCAAGTCTTCAATCAAGGACTCAGATAAACATCAATATCATTTCCTGGCTGTTTAGGACCCGAAATCATCATACTTAACATAATGTATTTGCGCTTCATGCACAACCAAGGAGACAGGTTGTAAATTACCAGGAGAACAGGCCATGAACTATGAATACTACTTAAGTTTCCATATGGATTCATTTCATCGGTAGCAAGTCCAAGCATGAGGTTTCTGGGCTCATTGCCGAAATCCGGAAACAAACTATCAATTCTCTTCCATTGCAAAGAATCGGCCGGATGCCGAAGCTGTCCATCACACTTCCTCTCATCTGCATGCCATCTAATGTTCTTTGCGTCATTTACATTAGCAAACAATTGCTTGAACCGCGAAATCACGGGAATATACCATAACACCTTCGCAGGAGGACCTTTGGTGACCACATCACAACTAGAATCACCATCCTTCACTTTGTAGCGTGATACCCCACACCTGGGGCACTCGTGCATCTCTTCAAACTCTTTCCTGTAGAATATGCAATCATTGGGGCAAGCGTGTATTTTATTATACTCCATACCCATCGGACACAATATCTTCTTCGCCTCATAGTTTCGAGATGGCAATATGTTGCCTTCTGGAAGCATGTCTTTCAACAACTCAAGCAATTCGGTAAAGCTTTTATCGCTCCACCCATTTCTCGCCTTCACATTGAACAATCTTAACACCGCTGACAACCGTGTGAAATTAGTGCACCCCAGATACAAAGCCACTTCCACATCACTGAACAAAGTATCATACACATGTGCGCGCCGAAAAGACTCTTGCCCAACATCACGGATCATGTCCTCTAGTCCATCGTCCATTTCCATGTCATCAACTTCCTCTCTATCCGACACCCTTGGACTGTCTAACGATTCACCATGACATATTCATGTTGATAACTCTTGCAAATCCCCTCATAAATAAGATGATCATGTATCTCCTCAGCTTCTAGTCGTCTCTCATTCAAACAGTTAACACAAGGACAATAAAACCTTCCGTTACCACTATCAGGAGCATTTGTTTTTGTAAACTGTAGAAAATCTTCCACTCCATTCTCATACTCATCACTTGTCCCTCTAGCATTCATCCAACCGCGATCCATGACTAAACCAATAACTTCGTACTTAGTCCAACATATTCATCAACCACTTCTTATGACAGGGTATGGCCCTATCCCATTCGAGAAGAAACTTTTTCAACATTCGGTTAACAGTTAGTCCTTAACTCTCATGCTCATACTCGACAAAATTTCGGCAGCATTTCCCTTCGGTCTCCGACGTACACGACTTGAACGCGATGACATCCACCACGATAAAGTATGCACCCGGAGAACAAAAGGAAATGTATCAATCCGAACTTTCATCAAGTATATAACATTAGAATCAATGAATAACTATGTTAACTGAATTAAGAAAAAGTTTTTTCCCAAACTGTCCAACTTTGGACAATTCAAGATCCAACACAATGAGCGGTACATTAAGCACGTACATGTGTGCTCATTAGTATTGCATCTCAAACAGGAAACTAAGGCTTTACTAATTATATAGCTTGCATGAAGATGGGGCTTGAAAAGTGAAGAAATTGAGCCAAACAGAGCCCATCACGGCCTAGCCGTGACAGCCATCACGGCCATGATAGAGTAGAGATGAAAAAGAAGAATGGAAAAGTCAGAACTGGTCACGGCCATCCCGTGATGTCCATCACAGCCGTGACATGCCAACTGAACCAGACCCTCAAAGGCATAACTGATCACGGCCTAGCCATGATGGTGGTCACGACCGTGACAGACCAACCGGTGAAGCAACCTCCAAGGCAGAATCCGTCACGGCCTAGCCGTGACAGGCATCACGGCCGTGACACGTGATACCACCACTGGTGTTCCTTTCTGTGTATCCTTTTTCCACCAATTGGAAAAATCCAGTCTTTGAGCCATTTCCACTATGGTGGATTAGACACAGGTTCACACTTTATAACACTTCAGACACAGAACAACACATGCAAGTATATTATATTTATGCATATATATAGATATACACAGAACAAGGACTCAAGACACAAACTTCACAAGCTGATTTTCGTAGAAAAATCTTTTTCTTAAATGATAAATAATAGCAAACATTAGTTATCACACATCATACACATTCAGCAATGCTCTGTAGCCTTAAACATCAATTGAACGATATAGCCTATAATGTTTGTTCCACATTTCCCTTTAAAATTAATCTTCAAAAGATGGAAATAGAAACCCAAAAAGAAGAAACCCTAAACACACAAAATCAAGCTTGAAATAAAAAACCCAGAAGCTGATTTAAAAAAGGAGATGAAGATAACCTTAACGAGGCTTGTCACAATCTTCTTTACCACCATCTTCAACAATGGTGGGAAGGAGACAGGTCGCGAAAGCAGAGGATTGAAGGAAGGAACTTGGAGGCTGGAGGGAGTGCACTTCGCGGTGAGAATGAGAGGCGATTTTGGAGACCAGAAATGTTACAGGCCGTGCGTTAGCAGAGGAGATGAGGGAGCTTGCGTGAAGGAAGAAAGAGAGCCGCTAGAGGGAGTGATTGATTCGATGTTAGAAAGAGAGGAGTGTTGATAAGCCTCTGGCTCGTCTAGTTTTATAACTAGTATGACCATGGCTTTTGTACTAATTATTCGAGTCTAATCTCGTTTTCGCCCAAATTTGGATTTAATTGTCCTCAAGCAACATTTTGAGTCTCTTAAGTAGTTTTAGGATATTTTAGTTAATTTTGAGTCAAATAAAGCATTCACTGCTATTTCATATTTTCAGGTTAATGAGAAGAGCAAAAAGGGAAGGACACTTAAAGCAGAAGCCATCACGCCCAGGCCGTGACACTGGTCACGGTCGTGATGAGCTACCCGTGAAGGCCAGAAAGCATCACGGCCCAGTCGTGATACCCATCACGGGCGTGATGAGAAGACCCTGAGGACCAGAGAGCATCACGGCCCAGCCGTGATACCCATCACGGGCATGATGAGAGAACCCTGAAGAACAGAATTGATCACGGCCTGGCCGTGACATATTAGAACCCATGGACAGAATTGATCACGGCCTGGCCATGATGGGCATCACGGCCGTGGCAGACTAGAATTTGAATGTGCGCCCTTGGCAGAATACGTCACGACTTGGCCGTGATGGCCATCACGGCCGTGACGCGAATCCTGATCTATAAAAAGGCACCAGGGCAGACGCAAAACATATAGAATTTTCACTGTTTACAATTTATTTCAAAGGTTTTTTGTTATGTTTGCGATGGAGAACTAATCACCAGGGATTAGTCTGCTGTAATCGGTTTCCACCGACACTTGAGGTTCCATAATTCCCGATCAAATTGCTTATCTCGTTCAATATTATGCTATATGCCTTGTTTGCTTAATTCTAGTTATATAGAATAAGTATTGATTAATTTCGATGATTCTATGTTCCTATACCTTGATCGCGTTTGCTTAATTCGCGTGTGTTTGGTCGTGTTTGCTTAATTCACGAGAGCTTCAATCCGTTTGGTTAATTCGGAAATTAGGAACATATATCTCGTAGTGTGTATTGCGCTTGTCTAATTGCTGCTATAATGGAAAAGAGATTAGAATCCGCTTAGGGCATGGAAATTATGTGAATCAATGATAGTTGGGAAACCGAAACAGTAGACTAATCGTTCTAGCTTATTGATAATCACTTAATTGCACTGTTTTCTTAATCGAATCTTGAATCTAACCCCCCCCCCCCCCCTCCAAATTGATTTGTAGGTTAATAATAATCCTAGAGTCCTTGAGAGACGATACTCGAGTTGTCGTTCCCTAACTACAGTTTTTCTTCTAATCACTCATGTTTGACCCGTGTGCGACAGCGGATCAAAATTGGTGCCGTTGCCGAGGACTCTTGTTGTTATTAACAGATTTTTTTAGTTCTGGCTACTAGGTCTGGTTGTTCTGACCTGTTTGATCTTGATCCTGAAATTGAGAGAACCTTGCACACACGCCGTAGAGCAATTCAGGCTAGCACTAGTTCACTAACCAATAGTGATAACATTGCTGATCAAAGAACACTAAGATAGCTTGCTGCTCCTGATGTTAATTACAATGGTTTATGTATTGAATATGCTGATGTCGTTGCTCCTTTTGAATTGAAATCTGGTTTAATGCACTTGTTGCCAAGGTTTAGTGGTCTTGCAGGTGAGGATCCGCATAAGCATCTGAAAGAATTCCAGGTTGTTTGTTCTACACCTTTGAGACCTGAAGGAATAACAGAAGACCATATGAAGCTGAGAGCCTTCCCATTCTCACTTCAAGGTGCTGCGAAGGATTGGTTATATTATCTTAAGCCGAATTCCGTTTCAACCTGGAATAATTTGAAGAAAGTCTTCCTAGAGAGATACTTCCCTACCTCCAGAGCTGCATCAATCAGAAAAGAGATATGTGGTATTAGACAAGGCAATGAATCATTGGTCAAGTATTGGGAGAAATTTAAGAAGTTGGTGTCCAGTTGTCCTCAGCACCAGATTTCCGAGCAACTGCTTATTCAGTACTTTTATGAGGGATTGCTACCGATGGACAGAAACATTTTAGATGCTGTTAACGGGGGAGCACTTGTTGATAAGATTCCAGCTGCTGCCAAGTCATTGATTGAGAACATGTCACTCAACTCCCAACAGTTCACAACCAGAAACAATTCTGTCGAACAAGGAGTGTGAATGAGATCCATGTTTCTTCTTCCAACAAAGTCCTTGAAACCAGACTTGATAAGCTTACTTCTTTAGTGAAACAGTTGGCAGTGGATAAAGCTCAAACAGCAAGGTTGTGTGGTATTTGTACTTCTCCTGAACACCTGACCGGATACATCTCCCATTCTGAAAGATGAGTCGGTCACTGACTTGCCTCAAGCATATGCAGCCAATCTTTACAATCAAGGCAACAATCAGAACAGGTACAACATTCCTGACCTTTCCACTAATAAGTACCACCCCAGCTGGAGAAACCATCCAAACCTTCGGTATGGAAACTCATCCACACAACAACAACAACTGATGTTACCACTGACACCACCACAAAACTCTCCCCAAGTGACCACCTCTGCACCTTCTGGACCTTCACTAGAGGACCTTGTCAAGCAAATGGCTGCAAACAATCTCCAGTTTCAGCAACAAACGGATTCTAGTATTCATACTTTGCAGACACAGACTGGACAGTTTGCCACTTCGATGAATGCCATGCAGCAAGCTCAAGGATCGAACCAACTACCTGCACAAACAATAGTGAATCCTAATGTCCTTAATCCTAATGTGAGTGCAATTACTTTGAGATCCGGAAAGGTTGCAGAACCAGCCCCTGAAGAAAATAAAAAACTTGTTGAGGTAACACCTGAACCTTCTGTTGTTATTGAAGATGAAAAAGAGTATGTGCCACCAATTCCCTTCCCGCAAAGAGTACTGAAAAATAAAAATATTGATGAGGAAGACAAAGAGAGAGAGATTCTGGATGTGTTCAGAAAAGTGGCGGTAAACATTCCGCTTCTTGATGCGATTAAGCAGGTTCCGAAATATGCGAAGTTTCTGAAGGATTTGTGCACACACAAGAGGAGGTTGAAGGGAAATGAGAGAGTCAATTTGGGACGAAATGTTACAGTCCTCATTCAACCTAAACCTGCACCTGAAAAGGCTACCGTTTCAGCCCTCAATCAGGCAATGCCACAGAAATGCAAGGATCCGGGAACTTTTGCTATTCCATGTACCATTGGGGACAGTAAATTCGACAATTGAATGTTGGATTTAGGAGCTTCTATTAATGTTATGCCTACTTCTGTTTTCAACAATCTTGATCTTGGTCCTTTGCAACATACAAGTCTCACTATTCAGTTAGCAAACAGGACCAATGCTCGCCCCATTGGAGTAGTAGTAGATGTGTTTGTTCAAGTTAATGACTTGATTTTCCTTGCTGATTTTTACATTTTGGACATGGCAGTGGAAACGAATTCAAGCAGATCACCAATCATTCTGGGCAGACCGTTCATGAAAACGGCGAAAACAAAGATTGATGTTGACGATGGAACCATGTCCATGGAATTTGGTGACATTGTTGCGAAATTCAACATTTTCGATGCTATGAAGCATCCCTTGGAAGAGCATTCTGTTTTTCAAATAGAGTTGCTTTCTGAAATTGTTGATGACACTTATTATGATTTGGTTGCAGCTGCTGAATTTCCATCTTTTTCTGGTTTTGATGATGTTTACTCATGTGCTGATTGTACTAACACTGACCTTTGTGCTGTTTGTGCTGAGATTGATGCTGCCTTGCAGGGTGACAGTGTAAATGAAGCTGTTTATTCAACTGAAGTTCTTGACAGCACGACTGCCCCAAACATACCATCTATTGAGCAGCCACCTTCCTTGGAGCTTAAGCCACTTCCTGAAAATCTGAAATATGCTTATTTAGAGAGGAATGAAAAACTTCCGCTTATAATTTCCTCTAACCTTGATTTTGACCAGGAAACTAAGCTCTTGCAGGTTTTGAAGAAGCATAAGAAGGCGATTGGGTGGACCTTGACCGACATACCAGGTATTAGCCCATCCAGGTGTATGCATAGGATTATGTTGGAGGATGGGGCTAAAACAGTTAGGCAGCCCCAAAGGCGGCTTAACCCCTTGATTCTTGATGTTGTGAAGAAGGAGGTAACAAAACTCTTGCATGCAGGTCTCATATATCCTATCTCTGACAGTAATTAGGTGAGTCCAGTGCAAGTTGTACCTAAGAAATCTGGACTCACAGTGGTAAAAAATGAAAAAATGAACTTGTTACCACTAGAGTTCAGAATAGCTGGAGAGTTTGTATTGATTACAGGAGATTGAACCAGGCTACTAGAAAGGATCACTTCCCTTTTCCGTTCATCGATCAGATGCTTGAACGGCTAGCTGGTAAATCACACTATTGTTTTTTTGATGGTTTTTCAGGTTACTTTCAGATCCACATTGCACCAGAGGATCAAGAAAAGACAACTTTTACGTGCCCCTTCGGCACTTTTGCTTACAGGAGGATGCCATTTGGTCTTTGCAATGCTCCTGGCACATTCCAGAGATGCATGATTAGTATTTTTACTGAATATATTGAGAATTTCATGGAAGTGTTTATGGATGATTTTACTGTTTATGGCTCTTCATTTGATGCATGCTTGGATAGTTTGAATCTGGTTTTGGAGAGATGCATTGAAACTGACCTTGTTTTGAATTATGAAAAATGCCATTTTATGGTTGAATAGGGAATTGTTTTGGGGCATATCATTTCTGAAAAGGGTATTTCAGTAGATCCCGCTAAGATTGAGGTGATTTCTACACTGCCTTGCCCATCTTGCGTTCGCGAGATTCGCTCTTTTCTTGGTCATGCAGGTTTTTACAGGCGCTTCATAAAGGATTTTAGCAAGATAGCTCTTGCTCTGTCAAACTTGTTGAAGAATGATGTCATTTTCAACTTTGATGACAACTGCAAAAAGGCGTTTGGTTTCTTGAAGAAAGCATTGACCTCTACTCCCATCATCCAGCCTCCTGACTGGACCCCCCCTTTTGAGATTATGTGTGATGCTTCTAACTATGCCGTGAGGGCGGTCCTTGCACAAAGGGTGGACAGGGCTGCCCATGTGATTTATTATGCTTATAGAAATTTAGATGCTGCATAGGCTAATTACACTACTACTGAAAAGGAACTTCTAGCTATTGTTTTTGCTCTTGATAAATTCAGATCATATTTGCTAGGTTCCAAGGTTGTTGTTTTCACTGACCATGCAGCTCTAAAGTACTTGTTGAAGAAACCAGAAGCAAAACCGAGATTGATTCGGTGGATGTTGTTGCTCCAAGAGTTTAGTGTGGAGATAAAAGATAAGAATGGAGCTGAGAATTTAGTGGCTGATCACTTGAGCAGAATAGAAAGGGATGAAGATCCTTCTCCCATTCAGGATGACTTTCCTGATGAGCAGCTTTTACAGTTACATGGGGTAACTCCTTGGTTTGCTGATATTGTTAACTATCTTGTTGCTGGTGTTTTTCCGACAGGTGCAACTAGGTCACAAATTCACAAACTCAAGAGTGATACCAAATATTATGTTTGGGATGATCCATATCTTTGGAAATTTGGTAGTGATTAGGTAATTAGGAGATGTGTCCCCGACTATGAGATTGAATCTATTTTGCATTTTTCTCATGCTTCTCAAGTAGGGGAACATTTTGGGCCACAAAGGACTGCAAGAAAAATCCTAGATTTAGGTTTTTATTGGCCCACCATTTTTAAAGATGCTTATGAGGTTTACCGCACTTATAAAGAGTGTCAGATAACAGGTACAGCCATCACTCGTAAGAGTGAAATGCCTCAACAACCTATGCTTTTTTGTGAGGTGTTTGATGTGTGGGGAATTGAATTTATGGGTCCTTTCCCTGCATCTTTTGGTTTTCTCTACATTCTACTTGTTGTTGATTATGTTTCAAAGTAGGTGGAAGCTATCCCCACTAGGACTAATGATTCTAGAATTGTTGCAAATTTTGTCAGGTCCAATATTTTTTGCAGGTTCGGAATACCTCGTGCTATCATAAGTGACCAAGGCACTCATTTCTGTAACTGCACCATGGAAGCTTTACTCCGAAAGTATGGAGTTGTGCACAGGGTCTCCACTGCATATCATCCCCCGACTAATGAGCAAGCTGAGATCTCAAACAGAGAAATCAAACAGATCTTAGAGAAAGTGGTGCAGCCAAATAGGAAGGACTGGAGCCGCCGTCTAGAAGACGCACTTTGGGCTCAAAGAACAGCTTTCAAGACACCAATAGGGATGTCTCCCTATAGACTTGTGTTCGGTAAGGCATGTCATCTTCCTGTAGAAATTGAGAACCGTGCTTATTGGGCGGTCAAAAGTTGTAATTTGGAAATGCAAAAAGCAGGCATTGAAAGAAAACTCCAATTACAGCGGCTTGAAGAGCTTAGGTTAGAAGCCTATGAAAGCTCTCGAATTTATAAAGAGAAAACTAAGCACTTCCATGATAAGATGATTTCTAGGAAGGAATTCTCTGTGGGCCAACAGGTTTTATTGTTTAACTCCCACCTAAAAGTGATGGCTGGGAAACTTCGATCCAAGTGGATTGGCCCATTTATTGTTACTGATGTTTTCCCTCATGGTGCGGTAGAAATAAAAAGTGCAGGTAGCAACAAGGTTTTTAAGGTTAATGGGCAGCGCTTAAAGCTATTCCATGAGAGCTTGGTGCCTGAAGATGCAACCGTAGAAAACCTTTCCTTGGAAGAGCCCATCTACACTACAACTTGATCAGGGAGCACCTTCTCCTTTCCCTCACTCTTATTTTATATTTATGTTCTTTCATTGAGGACAATGTATGTCTTAAGTGTGGGGGAGGGAACCAATTGCTTTGTTGCTTTGTTTTTGTTTTGTTTTCCTTGTTTGTGTTGCTTTGTGTCGGTGAGCTTGATGGATTTTAATTAAATTTAGCATAGATTGATTGCATGATAATTGTTGACTGTTGATAATTTCCCCCTAGGTTTTGAAAATTGAAAATTGATCCCCATGTGAAAAATTGAAAATTAAACTTTGAGATATTCTATTGTGATTGCATGATTTATGATAAGTTTGGGGTGAAGGGATGCACACACTAGGGATTGAATCTCGGTCAAACAATTTGCGAAAACTGTCCAGGTGAGGATTTGAGCCTCCAACATTGTTTTTAATTGTGTGAATCGCTTTTAAGCTGCACTTTCCCGAATTTGCTTGAATCTCTTCATGGTTTGCATGCTTATGTGGTTGCGTCAAATGATTTAGGCAATTTTCTTTGAAATAACTACTTGGCCTAAAAAGAACCATCCCTAATGCATGTTCCCTAGTTAGCCACATTGAGCCTAATAAGCCTATTGTTTCTTGATGACCTTATGTTATAAGCCAAAATTCTGGAAAAACCATGTTAACCCAATCTTAGGATTAGGAGAGCATGGAAGCTTAGAAAGAGAAGGGTTGTAAGAAACTAAGTTTGGGGTGGCTACAAGGTTTGGTATGTCATTCTGGGTTGAGAAAAAGAAAAATAAAGGTTGGAGCCAAAGGCAAAAAGAAAAAAAAAAGGAAAAGTACAAAAATGTCAAAAAAGAAGAAGAAGGGTATTGTAAGGAAAAGGGCTGTAGTCACCAAAAGCATCAAAAAGAAAAATGAAAAAAGGAATCAGAGTGGAAATCAAGGTAAAAAGTTTCATGCTCTCTTAATTCCTAGGGATGTAAAGCCTAGTACCTTTGAATATCCTACCTTTAGCCAGGCCCCATTACAACCTTTAAAAGACCTTTTGATGTTGCATGCATGTTTTCGTGGGAACTTTGTTTGAGATGAAAATCAAATTCATGGGAAGTGCTCTTGAAATGTGAAATTGAGTGAAAAGTTGATAGCCTAGACAAATTGAGCGAATGAGTGAAATATTAAATGCCCTTGTGAGGAAGGCAATTGTTTAAAATTGGTGATCTCCCTTTTGTGTGTAACTTGGATCCTCAACTCAGATTACTAATTGCATGAATGATGGAATTCTCAATTGTTTAAAGTAAACGAATGTGGGGATTACATTATTGCAAAGGGGGAAAACATTGAAGAAAAATTGTTTTGTTAAAATTGCATGAAATTTGTGCGAAATTGGTTGAATCCTTTAAGCTTGCCAAGTTTGAGTCTTTTTTAGTTTTAGTTTGCTTGGGGACAAGCAAAGTTTAAGTTTGGGGTATTTTGATAAGCCTCTGGCTCGTCTAGTTTTATAACTAGTATGACCGTGGCTTTTGTACTAATTATTCGAGTCTAATCTCGTTTTCGCCCAAATTTGGATCTAATTGTCCTCAAGCAACATTTTGAGTCTCTTAAGTAGTTTTAGGATATTTTAGTTAATTTTGAGTCAAATAAAGCATTCACTGCTATTTCATATTTTCAGGTTAATGAGAAGAGCAAAAAGGGAAGGACACTTAAAGCAGAAGCCATCACGCCCAGGCCGTGACACTGGTCACGGTCGTGATGAGCTACCCGTGAAGACCAGAAAGCATCACGACCCAGCCATGATACCCATCACGGGCGTGATGAGAAGACCCTGAGGACTAGAGAGCTTCACGGCCCAGCCGTGATACCCATCACGGGCGTGATGAGAGAACCCTGAAGAACAAAATTGATCACGGCCTGGCCGTGATGGAGGTCACGGCCGTGACAGACCAGCACCCATGGACAGAATTGATCACGGCCTGGTCGTGATGGGCATCACGGTCGTGATAGACTAGAATTTGAATGCGCGCCCTTGGCAGAATACGTCACGGCCTGGCCGTGATGGCCATCACGGCCGTGACGCGAATCCTGATGTATAAAAAGGCACCAGGGCAGATGCAAAACATATAGAATTTTCACTGTTTACAATTTATTTCAAAGGTTTTTTGTTATGTTTGTGATGGAGAACTAATCACCAGGGATTAGTCTGTTGTAATCGGTTTCCGCCGACACTTGAGGTTCCATAATTCCCGATCAAATTGCTTATCTCTTTCAATATTATGCTATATGCCTTGTTTGCTTAATTCAAGTTATATAGAATAAGTATTGGTTAATTTCCATGATTCTATGTTCCTATACCTTGATCGCGTTTGCTTAATTTGTGTGTGTTTGGTCGTGTTTGCTTAATTCACGAGAGCTTCAATCCGTTTGCTTAATTCGGAAATTAGGAACATATATCTCGTAGTGTCAATTGCGCTTGTCTAATTGCTGCTACAATAGACAAGAGATTAGAATCCACTTAGGGCATGGAAATTATGTGAATCAATGATAGTTGGGAAACCGAAACAGTAGACTAATCGTTCTAGCTTATTGATAATCACTTAATTGCACTGTTTTCTTAATCGAATCTTGAATCTAAACCCCCCCAAAATCGATTTGTAGGTTAATAATAATCCAAGAGTCCTTGAGAGACGATACTCGAGTTGTCGTTCCCTAACTACAGTTTTTCTTCCAATCACTCATTTTTGACCCGTGTGCGACAGCGGATCAGTGTTTTGTGTTTTAGGGTTTTCAGAAACTAAAGACTAGGGGACACAAAATTTTACTCACTTTACAAAACAACAAAAATGTGATTGTTGTTAGAATGTGATTGTTTCTCCACAATTTCTCTATATATCAGAGAGACAGAGATGGGAGGCCGTGACGAGCATAGAGCAGTGAGTGAGTTAGGGAAGAAAGTCACGAGCACAAAACAAAAAGGAATGGAAGAGGGCACGGAACAGATGGAGGGAATGACAAAAAGTAGGGTTTTGTCAAATATTACACATCGGTTTAGAAAAAATCGATGTGGTTATCCATATTTCACATCGGTTTAAAAATAACCGATGTAGAACTTATGATTTAATTTAATTAAAATTTCATTTTTTTAATTTATTACATCGGTTACAAAATAACCGATGTGGAAAGACACAATTTTTAAATTCTAATTTTTTTTTTAATTTTATACATCGGTTAAAAAATAACCGATGTGGTTAATCTATATATTAGACATTGATTCAAAAATAACCGATGTGGAAAGATAAATTTTTTAAATTTTAATTTTTTTTGTTTTAATTTTAGACATCGGTTAACAAATAACCGATGTGAAAATATTAACACATTGGTTATTTTGAAAACGATGTGGAATCATTTGCTTTTAATTTCAAAAATGCCACCGCCTCATTTTACACATCGGTTTTAAAGAAACCGATGTGGAAACTCCGATGTTAAAAGCATATTTTGCACTAGTAAAATATAGCCAATAAAAACCTTTGTGCCTTAAATTCCATCATAACCATAAAAAAGTCCTCAAACTTTTCTCTTCCTTAATCCTTAGGTTGTTGACTCGTCATTTTAGGCTGAATCAAGCTTCATTCCACAAAATTTCATAAATTGCTTAATCCATTGAAGATATTGATGACAAAGCATCATCGATGATAAACATTCTAAACAGTGCAACTAGTGTATAAACCACAAATCGAAACATTCAAAAAAAGAAAAATTGAAAACTAAAGAACTTCCACCACTAAAATTGAAATGCTCAATCACTAAGCTAAAGCACCAAAATTTGAAATCGCAAGAAAGAAAGATAAAAGACAAGAGTTGCAACAAATTGAAAATGAACTTACAAGGAGTTGCAACAACCAATTTGCAATTACTTGAATGTAAAGTAACAACTTGAATTGAAGGTGCATCAAGAAAGAGAGGTTCAACAGAGTAGTCGTGAAGTTCTCGAACTACATAATCTTTTCAAGAATGACACGAAGAATAATTGACTCTTTTTGAAACATATTTTCTCAAGAATTGTGACTCTTCCTAATTTTGCAACTCCCTGTTTTTCATATATGAGCTTACGTGTTTATGTAAGTGTTGTGTAAAGTTGTATGTTGTGCTAGTTTATTAGAAACGTGCCTTAGGGAAGTTAAAATGGGGCTAAGTGGGGGTTTTGTGGTCAAAATTTCCATTCTGATACATGAGCACGGCCAGGATCATGTGCATCATGATCCCGTGCTCATGGACGGGTCCCCGTGACGTGGCGTGCATGAGCACGGCTCGTGCTCAAAGCAGCACGACCGTGTCAGAAAATGGAGCGTTTGACGGGAGTGTTCCAAATCTCGCGCTCCTTTAAGGACGCCTGTGCTCAGGGTGAGCACACCCGTGCTCGGGGTCTGACAGCTCGATTTAGGAGGGTTGCGAGTCATAACCCTCATTTTGACACTTTTTCACAATCAATGTGCGATAGAAACCTCTCCTTTCTCTTCTCTTTAAACCCCTTCAAAGTACTTGGCATTCCTGCGTTCGTTTGGAGAGAAGTCACGTGCTAGTGTCAATGAAGGTAAAACTTTTGTTAGTCTCCCTTCTTGTTTTCTTGGATTGGAGATTAATGGTTTCCTTTTGATGTTTGGCCAAGGATTGAGGAAGTTTTCGATCCGTTTGAGGGAGCCAAGAGTAGATTCGCTTACGTTTGGCAATAGACTAGATCTTCATATCAGGTATGGGGAGAAGGGATTAGTATGAACATGTAGGCTTTGGGGTAACGTAAGATGAAGGTTAACCCATGACCCTATTGTGTGCTATATGTTTTGTTGATGTATGTTGCCAAATATGTTTGTTGATAACATGATTTATTGTGGAATGATTTATGATGGCTATGTTATAACATGATTGAATGCTTTGGTGTTGACGTTATGAGGTGAATGTTGATGTGGTTGTTACTAACATGTTAATTAAGGATTAATTCCCAAAATCGCTCATAAGACATTAAGATTAGTAAAGAGGGATGAAATTTATATTCAATGGTGTAGTTTAAAGCCAATAGGATTGATCCATGAGTGCTCTAGGGAGTTTTGGCAAGGGTTTCCAAACATTCTGCCAAGATTCGTACGGCCATGCTCCAGTTATAACACCCTGCTACCCCGCATGTTATAAAGCAATTTAAAGACAAAGATATAAAACCAAAAGATGTATTTACTGGATAAAATAAAATATTTGTCCATTGGTAGAAAGGTCCCACATGAACGAGTTCTCAAAACGTGGAAAATAAAACAAGTTTAAAACAAATAAACCAAAAGATAAACAACATAACCAACCCGATGACACAACAGAGCTGGTATAACTGTTCCGGAATGAAATCCTTGGAATACAACTGAACTAACTAAACATAAGGAAAAATCCTAACTATGAGTGATGGCTCCTCAGAGTCACCCATCTCCTGACTGCTCGCCATCCTCTGCAAGTTGTCAATCAGGCCAAACAAACAAACAAAGAACGGGGAGTTAGAATTATGTAAACATATACGGCATAGAGATAGGAAGCAAGGTAAAACATACAACATAGCATCATCATAACATACATCAACGTAGATATATATATATATATATATATATATATAGATATATATATATATATATATATATATATATATATATATATCAACATCCAATCAACATCATATCAGCCAAGTATGCTATGCAGTGCAATGCAACACTACTCCACTACTCCAACATGCATGTGGATCCACTCTAACTCAAGATGAACGACTTCGGGGTTAAATATTCACATTGAGAATCTACTCAACGCAAGAGAATCTACTCCTTGGATAGCCAACTCATCAAACCAATGAATGCCTCGTCACAAGGGCGCACGATTACCAAACCTTGGGTAACCTACCGTGGATAGCCAGATCTCCGTACTCGGGGACGACCTCCCCTATGTCGAACATCCACCAACAACAACATCTCCAATGATGCAATCAACATACAACAAACAACGGGCAACCGCCACCTCTTTTGCTTCGACGGAATCAACCGAAGACTTCAGCGGAATCGACCGCAGCAGACTCTATCGTAACACTTCAACCTTTAGCGGAATCAACCGCAAAACCTTAGACCCAACCGGGTCAAGGCTCCTTTGGAGCAAACTCTCGGCCACCAAGGTACAACATCAACAGCACCTTAGACCCAAACCGCGGGGTCAAGGTTCCCCTGGCCAAAAAGCACCAAGGTACAACTCATCAACGTGCGGTAACCCAACGGTTACCGACTTAACCATCTTAATTAATCTTTAATTAAGTGATCTAACCTTCATCATTGATTAACTATGTCATCATCATCATTGGGGGAGATTGGGGTTAAAAAACCCTGTTTAAGTCGTTAATCACAGATTCTGTCCAGAGGGGTTTGCACGGTCGTGCTTAACCCCAGCACGGGCGTGCTGCCACTTAAGTGGAGCACGGTCGTGCTTCCTTTTGAGCATGATCGTGCAGCTGAGCACGGCCGTGCTGAATGCGCGGCCATTTTACAGAATTCAAACTGGGAGCACGGACGTGCTCCCTATTCAGCACTGGCGTGCTCAATGCACGACAGTACTGTTCTGGGTAGAGTTCAATATCAATTTTAGCCGATTAAATTTAGGGATCAATTCTATTAATCCTAAGCCAGTTAACAACATATTCTAGGACTAAACGTCATTATCAACATAGTAACAACACTATCATTACAATCATGGTATCAACCATTCAACCAACAACATTATGCCAATAGCAACCATCAACATCTCATCATGTTCATATAACCAACATAAAAATCAAGAACGTAGTATGAACATAGGCATATAAACAACATATTAACAATCAAGATCATGTTATCTTAATCAGACAAACCATCATATTAATCATATACACATACACAACAAATCGGGGTCATGGGAACCCTTTTACCTTACACTACCCTCAAAGCCTATGATATACACTACCCTTCTCCCTTTACCTGGATCGAAGGTTCCAAACGTTAACTCCTAACAACAACTGGTCACGTCCCCATGAGCGGCTCAGTCCTATTCTACGCCTTGGTTAACCAAAAACATAAACTAATCAGTTCCCAATTCACAAGAGAAAGGAAACAGGAAAGGAACGTTACCATTACCAATACCGGTTGATACTGATAAACAAAGGTCTCCCAAAGGTCTCCAAAACTCTAAGAACTGGTTGAGTTTGGTGGAAACAGGGAAGAAGACTGCTCTGGCCGCACTAGGTGACGGATGACGTAAAAAAGTAGGGATAAAATGTAACCCTCGGTTTCTGTGCAAACTATATAAAGACTGCACCTGAGCACGATCGTGCTCCTCAGTAAGCACGACCGTGCTGGACTTAGCGTCAGCGAGACGCGGTCCGCACAGTGAGCACTGGCGTGCTCAACTTAAACTTGGCAACGCGAGCCTGACTTTAAGCACGGGCGTGCTGGCTAATGAGCACGGGTGTGCTCATGTACCAGAAAGGGACTTTTAAGCCAAAAATCCTACTAAGCCCTTAGCCAACAATTCTAACTTAACAAAACAAGCTTAAGGAAAGCACTAATGAAAAACAGGGTGTTACAATTCCACCCCCTTATAAAAATTTCATCCTCGAAATTTCTATGCACCTTAAACAAAAAGGCGGGGGTACGCTTCCATCATTTTGCTCTCAAGCTCGCAGGTAGCACCTTCCTCATTTGCCCCACTCGAAACCACTTTGACCAAAGGAATCTCCTTGACTTTTAGCTGCTTTACCCACCTATCCTCGACTCGAAGGGGTAACACCTCAAACGTCAAGTTCTCTTTCAACTGTATGGAGTCGCGTACTATCACGTGACTAGGGTTATGGACATATTTTCTGAGTTGAGACACTTGGAAAACATTATGGAGATTTGACAAGAACGGTGGCAAGGCTATTTGGTAGGCGACTTCGTCGACTCTTTTAAGGATCTGGTAAGGACCAATGAACCTCGGAGTAAGTTTCCTCGCCTTCATCACTCTACCAACCCCAATTGTTGGAGTAAATCTCAAGAATACATGACCGCCTTCCTGGAATTTGAGCGCCTTCCTCCTTTTATCATGATAGCTATTTTGCCTACTTTGTGCAACTCTCATCTTTTCCTGAACCAACCTGATCTTTTCTGTTGTTTCTTGGACTATCTCTGGTCCTAGCACCACATTGTCACTAGGTTCACTCCAACACAAAGGTGTCCTACATCTCCTCCCATACAGAACCTCATAAGGTGTCATCCCGATGGTGGAATGGAAACTGTTGTTGTAGGTGAACTCTATCAGGGGCAAAAACTTGTCCCAACTACCGGGATGTTCTAACACACAAGCCCTCAACAAGTCCTCTAAGGACTGGATGGTCATCTCAGACTGCCCATCAGTCTGTGGGTGGTAAGCTGAACTAAGCCTAAGCTTTGTCCCTAAAATATGCTGCAAACTCTCCCAAAACTTAGAGGTAAACCTCGGGTCTCTATCTGATACTATGCTAGAGGGTACACCATGAAGCCTAACTATCTCCTTGATGTACAGCTTGGCTAACTTATCGAAAGGATACCCCATGTTCATTGGGATGAAATGGTCAGACTTAGTCAATCTATCTACAACAACCCATATAGCCTCAAAACCAGTTGGAGTCCTAGGGAGTCCAGACACAAAATCCATGGAGATGCTATCCCATTTCCATTCTGGGATACTCAAAGGTTGCAACTTACCTGATGGCTTTTGGTGGTCTATCTTGGCCTTCTGACAAACCAAACACGCATACACAAACTCGGCCACATCCTTTTTCATCCTAGGCCACCAAATAATCATTTTAAGGTCCTGATACATCTTAGTGGTACCTGGGTGCACACTCAACCACTCATGTGTCCTTCCTCAAGGATCAACTTTCTAAGCTCAGGAACATCTGGTATGCACACTCTATCCTTAAACCTCAAGACCCCATCACTTCCATCCTTGAAACTAAGGTCTCTACCCTGAGCGAGCAATTCTCGCCGGTCTATGAGAAACTTGTCTAACTTCTGACCCTCTCTAATCTGATCCATCAAGCTGTTGGTAACCTTCAAGGTATCAAGCCTAATACTCTTAGGGGTAAACTCACAAGCTAGACTAAGGTCTATAAATTCCTCAATTAGATCCATCTCCCTAATCATCAAAGAGAAGACGTGCAAGGTTTTCCTACTCAAGGCATCGGCCACCACATTGGCCTTCCCTGGGTGATAGGTTTTCTCGAAGTCATAATCCTTTAAGAACTCCATCCACCTGCGCTGCCTCATATTCAACTCCTTTTGATCAAAGAGATACCTCAAACTCTTGTGATCACTAAAGACCTCAAACATCGCCCCGTAAAGGTAATGCCTCTTGATATTTAAGGCAAAAACCACAGCTTCTAACTCTAGGTCATGGGTAGGGTAGTTCTTCTCACGGGGTTTCAACTGCCCAGAAGCATAAGCAACTACCTTACCATTTTGCATCAACACACCACCTAACCCTTGCTTAGAAGCATCACAGTAAACTACCAAGGGTTCACTAGGATCTAGCAAAACTAACACCGGTGCTGATGTCAACCTATTCTTAAGGGTTTGGAAACTATCTTCACACTTAGAGTCCCACACAAACAACTGTCCCTTCTTGGTGAGACGGGTTAAGGGTAAAGCTATCTTAGAGAAACTTTCTATGAACCGCCTATAGTACCCGGCTATCCCCAAGAAACTCCTAATCTCGGTTACAGACTTTGGCACTTCCCACTAGAGAACCATCTCTACTTTAGCCGGGTCCATTGCTATGCCACCCTTAGAGATGACATGTCCTAAGAAGCTCACTTTCTCTAACCAGAACTTACACTTGGACAACTTAGCGTACAACTGCTTTTCTCTAAGGGGGTGCAAGACAACCCTCAGGTGTTCCTCATGTTCCTCCTTGCTCTTGGAGTACACTAACATGTCATCTATGAACACCACCACAAACTTATCCAAGTAAGGGTGAAAGGTCTTGTTCATGTAGTCCATGAACACTGCAGGAGCATTGGTCACACCAAAAGGGCATAACCAAGTACTCATAGTGACCATATCGTATTCTGAACACTGTCTTTGGGATGTCCTCAGATTTAACCCGAATCTGATGGTATCCTGACCTCAATTCTATCTTAGAAAAGACGCAAGCGCCCATCAACTGGTCCATGAGATCATCAATCCAAGGGAGGGGATACCGATTCTTTATGGTCACCTTGTTGAGCTGTCGATAGTCGACACACAACCTCATACTACCATCATTCTTCTTCACCAACAACACAAGTACTCCCCACAGAGACACACTGGGCCAAATGAACTGCTTATTCATCAGGTCCTCCAACTGCTCTTTCAACTTAGCTAGCTCTAGAGGAGACATTCTACAGGGTGCTATGTGTAACATTCTATCTTTCGGGAAATTAAATATTTTAATTAGATGGGAGTGAGGGTTAGATAAATTTAAAATTTATGTAAGAATCTAAACATATGTGCAAGTTCAAAATAAAAAATTCAAGCAACCCAAATTTTTCAGTAGGTAAATACCTCAAGCAAGTACTTCAAAAACCCTTATTGGAAGCACCTCGATTTAAATTATTAATTAAGGTGGTTTATCATCAACAACATTAAAAGATAATTAGTCATAGATATAAATCTTAATCATAGCTAGATGATTATAATTAATTTACTCAATTTTTACTCATTATGAGTAAATAGCACTAGTCTTAATTAATTATACCCTAGTTACAAGTTTCAACCTAATTGAATTAACTAAACAATTTTTTCGTGATTAGTGGTACACGGCAAGTTTGTAATATCCTGACACCTCCACCTTTAAATTTTTGCCGCATGATAAGGAAGTAACACCTCCTACTATAATTCATTCAATGTTTAACTAGTTTACAACAATTCTGGCCATTTCTCTTGAAGCCACCTCTTGCTTGCCTTTTTCTTCAAGCCATTTTCGTTGACCAACAGCCAATTTACGTAATTGCTGAATTGCGGCAAAATTCTTTCCTTATCAATATATATACTACTTAACACCTAATAAAGAAAGAATAAGAAAAAAAATAGTTAGTTAGAATGAAAGAAAATAACAAGTCAGAGAGAGGATAAGAAGAAAAAAAAAACGTGAGAAAGAGAGAGTGAGAAAATCGTGAGAGTGAGAGAAAATTCTAGAGAGATTTCCGATCAATCCGTTCGTCCTATTAAAATTCTGATTATACCGTTGTGATCCTTACGACGTCTACTTCATTATCCTAACTTTCTTTTCTGGATTTGGCTAAGGTAAGCCTATGTCCTTTTTATTCCTAAATGCCATCGGCGACGGTATTGAGGTTATCTTTCAATTCATTTATCGGTTTCCAATTCCGTCTTCAGATTTGGACTACACGTAACGTGTGCTTCACAATGATGTGTTCAGGTGAATTTTTGGAGCCCTGGAGGGTGTAGAACTGTGCGTGGCAGATTTGAGGGAATATAGGGAGTGTCCGTTTCGTTTCCCCAGAGCTAGCCTAAGACATTCCAGGTGAGGGAAAAAACTATTTAACGTCAGAAATGGCGCGGTTACATTTAACTAGATAATGGTGTAGGGCGACCCAAACCCTACACGAGAGCGAGTAACGGACAATGTCTATACCACATTGGGAACTACTCAGTGGTACCGATGATGATATAGAAATTGTGCGTTTATCGTCATTACGCTACATACATAGATTATTTTATTATGTGATGATTGCCTGTTTGACTGGTTGATGTGAACTTGATACTTGATATATAATATCATGAGTGTGGTAATTATTTGGAAGTGTTTTTATTTATTATTATTATTATTATTGTTATTATTATTATTATTATTATTATTATTATTATTATTATTATTATTACATTTTTGGTATTGATCATTCGGAAGTGATATTGTAATATGAGGATATATGACGATGATTTTGGATAACATGATGATGATTATGATGATAGAATGAGTGTAATGATTGTGCTTAGAGGATTGAGTAAATCATAAGTTATGTTGAGACACGAGGATGTATTTGGGAATGGCATACGATATGTGATAGCAGTGCCCAACCAAGATAATTATCGTGAGATGAGGTTGAGATTAATGAGATGAGATTTGTTTAAGGTTATCTATGAGATTAGGATGACCGGTTAGGGCACTAGGGGGTGACCTGAAACATGGTCTGTGATATGAGGGACCTGAAACATGGTCGAATGGACCTGAAACATGGTCGATTGGGGTCTATGCCTCGGAGGGAAAATTCCCGGGGATAGGCTAACGGCAGACCGTCCAGAGATGATTTTATTTTAGTCGCATCTATAATTCATGCATTGCATGAACATCCTGGATTGTGGTCCAGAGGTGTGCACCGGGTTGTGCGGCTATAGTGCCATTGCTTTGCATGGGAACTCTCCATCCGCGGACGAGGGTGTGCACCGGGGACTCTGGGACGTGTCGAGTATATTGTGATATCCGGATATAGCCGATACCTGAAGAGATTATTCATACAGCATTTGCATTGCATCATGATGGAGGGGAGAGGAAAGATTATAGATGTGGATTGAGGACGATTATGTTATATATATTTATACTGGGGAGACGGATGTTTAGTGTGACGTTGTTTAATTAAATGTTGCTAAACCCTTTCCACGTTTGATGTTATATGGTTTCTTATCCCTATCTTCTCTATATTGCATATGTTTCTTTTTGTGATCGTGGTGAGAAGATCCTACGAGGGAGCCAGCTATGGAGGAACTCTATGGGATCTCGTATGCGCCAGATGTTGGGGGACGAGCAGTGGATCCACATAGTTGAGTACAGAGTATATGGCCAGTGCGTCTCATCTCTTTAGGATGTTGTTTTTATTTTGTTTGATTATCAGTTTTGTACATTTTGGGATCCGACTGATGTGATTCCCTCTACTGTATTGTATCCGGATTTGAGGTGTATATGTTATGTATGTATACTACGTTTTAAAATTTTTCCGCTGTTTTAATATATTTTCTTAACGATAATAACGAAATTAGGTCTTAATATTTTGGGTTTTCTTTAATGGGACTTCGGGGCGTCTCATTTAGTGGTATCAGAGCGGTTCGGTTCTGAAACATACTGTGAGCACTGTGACTAGGGTGAACTGGCCATTAAGTTGAATCCACATCGGATAACAACTATGCTTAGAAGTTGGGTAATGAGTCCGACGCGACATCTCTATGGCATGTAGTATTTATATTCCAGTTTTATGTAGTATTATATGTCATATTGATGGGGGCTAATGATTTCTTTTAGTAGGATCATGGCTCAAGGCCGAGGTCGAGGACGTGGCAGACGGGGTGGTGGTAGAGCGATAGAAGGTGTAGAGGATGAGCCTCATCAGCCAGAGGCAGGGATTAGAAGTGGAGGAGAGTCCACCGACACTCTTCGAACCATCCGTGAGTTAGCATCAGTTCTGTTGCAGCAGGCGCAACAGAATGCTCAGAGGGTACAGAGAGAGGCAGAGCTACAGGAGCGGCATGATAGGAGGATGGCCGCCGATGCTGAGGATGCAGGATTGACTACCTTTCTCAAAGGTAAGCCACCACAGTTTGGTGGAGAGTATGATCCAGAGCGAGCAGAGTGGTGGATTCAGGAGCTCGAGAAGATTTTTGATACTATGAGATGCAGAGATGATCGGAAGGTGACCTATGCCGCCTTCATGATGACCGGAGGGGCTGAGTCATGGTGGAGAGGCAAGAGGAGATTACTAGAGGCTGAGGGTAGACTCATCAGTTGGGAGCTGTTTAGAAAGTGTTTCTTTGAGAATTACTTCCCGCGATTAGTTAGACGCGAGAAGGAGAGAGAGTTCATGAGTCTCCAGCAGGGAGACAGGTCTGTTGGTGATTACGCAGCCAGATTCGAGGCCCTGATACAGTTTTCGGAGTACTACCAGAGGTTTCCAGATGAGGACTGGATGTACCGGAGATTCGAGGAGGGTTTACGGCTTGAGTTGAGGAGGTCTATAGTGCCCTTGGATATCCTGAGTTTCCCAGAGCTGGTGGAGAGGGCCAGTGCTATTGAGAGCATGGACATGAGGCAGGCTGCAGAGCAGAGACAGCAGCATAGGGGGGTCCTATCAGAGCAGGTCAGCAGAGGAGAGGTGATGGAGGTTCTCAGTGGAGGAGAGGACCATACGTTAGACCAGGACAAAGCACTCAGACATCTGTACCATCGCACCTGATTACTGAGAGGGCCAGCAGCAGAGGGCCCCAGTGTGTTTCAGATGCGGAGGCCCACATTATATCAGGGATTGTACAGATAGATCTGGTTGCTACGTCTGTGGCAAACCGGGTCATTTTGCTAGGGATTGTAGACAGAGAGAGCGTCTGGCAGCAACCAAGAGTGGCAGAGGAGCTGGTAGTTTCAGAGGAGCTAGTGGTTCCTGAGAAGGAACTGGGAGAGGGGTTCTGTAGCGGGACGACAGACGGCCAAACCTCAGGCCACGGGGGGAGTGTTTACAGTGAGAGGATCTGATTCCTCTCAATCTGCAGATCTTATTCAAGGTATGTGTTTAATATCTGACAGACTTTCGTCTGTGTTGTTTGATTCAGGCGCTACACATTCTTTTGTGTCCCATGAGTGCGTAGATCATTTACAATTGCCCATTTCTCAGCTACCATATACTTTGACAGTGTCCACCCCTACCAGTGATCCTTTGATCACTATGTCTGTTTGCTTACAGTGTCCTATAATTGTTGAAAATAGGGCATTCCTTGTAGATCTCATCTGTTTGCTTATGCATCAGATAGACGTTATTCTTGGCATGGATTGGCTTTCGGCTAACCATGTAGTGCTAGACTGTGCCCGAAAGACTTTATCTTTTATTGAGCCTTCTAGCATAGTATCTGCCAATGAAGGAGCAACTATGAGGGGTTATGATTCTCAACAGTATGTGATGCTTTTTTCTTTGGAAGCTAAGGAGACTTCGAGTATAGATTCTCTGCCTATTGCTAGAGAGTTTCCCGAGGTTTTCCCTCCTGATGTTCCAGGTTTGCCACCAGAGAGGGAGGTGGAGTTCGCTATAGATCTCATACTAGGGTCTGGACCTATTTCAGTAGCTCCTTATAGGATGTCACCAGTGGAGTTGGCAGAGTTGAAGAAATAGCTAAATGACATGATGAAGAAGGAATTCATCAGATCGAGTGTTTCGCCTTGGGGAGCACCGGTATTATTTGTTAAGAAAAAGGATGGAAGTTCTAGGTTGTGCACGGATTATAGGCAGTTGAATAAAGTTACAATCAAGAACAAATACCCGTTGCCTAGGATAGATGATCTGATAGATCAGTTGAAGGGAGCTTCAGTGTTTTCCAAGATAGATTTAAGATCAGGATACCATCAGATTAGGGTGAAGAAGAAGGATGTACCTAAGATCGCTTTTAGGACAAGGTATGGACACTACGAATACCTAGTTATGCCTTTTGGTGTAACTAATGCTCCAGCAGTGTTCATGGATTACATGAACAGGATCTTTAGACCGTTCCTTGACAAGTTTGTTGTGGTGTTTATAGATGATATTCTTATCTACTCCCGTAGTCGAGAAGAACATGAGAAACATCTGAGAGTGGTGTTACAGGTGTTGAGAGATAGACAGTTGTATGCAAAGCTATCCAAGTGTGAATTTTGGTTAGAGGAAGTACAGTTTCTAGGGCATGTAATCAACAAGAAAGGGATATCAGTTGATCCAGTTAAGGTGGAGGCCGTGATTAAATGGGAGAGGCCTAAGTCAGTGAGTGAGGTGAGGAGTTTCTTAGGATTAGCCGGGTATTACAGGAGGTTCATCGAGGGTTTCTCGAATATTGCATTGCCTATGACGTAGTTAACGAGAAAAGGTACGGCGTTTGTCTGGACAAAGAAGTGTGAAGAAAGCTTTCAAAAGCTAAAGGAGAAGTTGACTACATCTCCTGTGCTGACGTTACCAGATCCATTAGGACAGTTTGACGTATATTGTGACGCGTCGTATCAAGGATTGGGCTGTGTTTTGATGCAAGAGGGAAGAGTTGTGGCTTATGCTTCATGACAATTGAGAGTTCATGAAAGGAATTACCCAACCCATGATCCGGATTTAGCAGCCATAGTGTTCGCATTAAAGATATGGCGACACTATCTCTATGGAGTTAAGTTTAATGTGTTCAGTGATCACAAGAGTTTAAAGTATTTGTTTGATCAGAAGGAGATGAACATGAGACGACGTAGATGGATGAAATTCATTAAGGACTATGAGTTTGATCTTCAATACCATCCAGGAAAGGTAATGTTGTGGCGGATGCACTAAGTCGGAAATCCTTGCACGTATCCGCAATGATGGTGAAAGAGATGGAGTTGCTTGAACAGTTTAGAGATTTGAACCTAGGTATGGATTTGATTGAGGATAGAATATGCTTAGGTATGATCACCATCAGTAGTGAGTTTTTGAGGGACCTTAAGATTAAGCAGGGTCAAGATGAATATTTGGTGGATGTGAATCGAGGTATAGATGAGGGTAAAGTTTCAGAGTTTAGGAGAGGATCAGATGGAGTGTTAAGGTTTAAGGACCGGATATGTGTGCCAGAGAACTTAGAGATTAGGAAGATGATCTTAGAGGAGGCACATAAAAGTAAGCTGAGTTTCCACCCAGGAGCCATCAAGATGTACCAAGACTTGAAGAAGATGTTTTGGTGGCCAAGGATGAAGAAAGAAGTGGCGGAATATGTTCTATCATGTTTGGTATGTCAGAAAGCTAAGATAGAGCATCAAAAGCCCACTGGGTTGTTGCCGTCCTTGGATATCCCAGAGTGGAAATGGGATAGTATAGAGATGGACTTTGTGGTTGGATTACCACGAACTCCAAAGAGGTATGATGCGATTTGGGTTATCATTGATAGGTTGACGAAGTGTGCTCACTTCTTACCTATTGGTGAAAGTTATAGTCTTGAAAGGTTGACCCAGATCTATATCAAGGAAGTAGTGAGGTTGCACGGTGTACCGTCGAGTATTGTCTCCGACCGAGATCCTAGATTTACATCTAGATTTTGGAGACAGTTACACGATGCTTTGGGAACAAAGTTGAGAATGAGTTCTGCTTATCATCCTCAAACGGATGGACAGTCTGAGAGAACAATTCAATCATTGGAGGATCTTTTAAGAGCTTGTGTGTTAGAACATGTTGGCAGTTGGGATGAATTCCTACCATTGATTGAGTTCACATACAATAACAGTTTCCACGGTAGCATCGGAATGGCACCGTATGAGGCTCTGTATGGGAGAAAGTGTAGGACTCCATTATGTTGGTATGAGACTGTAGAAAGCCAAGTGTTGGGTCCTGATGTGGTACAACAAACAACAGAACAAGTTAGGAAAATAAGAGAGAAAATGAAGGAAGCCCAAGATCGGCAGAGAAGCTACAGTAACAAGAGGAGGTGACCCTTAGAGTTCCAAGAAGGTGATCACGTGTTCTTGAGAGTCACTCCGGAGACCGGGATTGGCAGAGCTATAAAGTCTAAAAAACTCACTCCCCGATTCATTGGACCATTTCAGATTCTTCGACGAATTGGTCCAGTAGCTTACTAGATAGCCTTACCGCCTTACCTTTCCAACCTTCATGATGTCTTCCATGTTTCCCAGTTGAGAAAATATTACCCTAGTCCTTCTCATGTACTTGAGCCTGAATCTATACAACTCCGAGAGAATCTAGAATATGAGGCTTTACCGATTAAGATCGCAGATAGAAGGATTAAAGAACTCCGCGGTAGACAAATTCCTTTGGTTAAGGTAATTTGGGATGAGGTTATTGGAGATGCTACGTGGGAGCGCGAGGCGGATATACAGCAGCAGTATCCATATCTTTTCTGAGGTACGTAAATTCCGAGGACGGAATTTCTTTTAAGGGGGGTAGTAATGTAACATTCTATCTTTCGGGAAATTAAATATTTTAATTAGATGGGAGTGAGGGTTAGATAAATTTAAAATTTATTTAAGAATCTAAACATATGTGCAAGTTCAAAATAAAAAATTCAAGCAACCCAAATTTTTCAGTAGGTAAATACCTCAAGCAAGTACGTCAAAAACCCTTATTGGAAGCACCTCGATTTAAATTATTAATTAAGGTGGTTTATCATCAACAACATTAAAAGATAATTAGTCATAGATATAAATCTTAATCATAGCTAGATGATTATAATTAATTTACTCAATTTTTACTCATTATGAGTAAATAGCACTAGTCTTAATTAATTATACCCTAGTTACAAGTTTCAACCTAATTGAATTAACTAAACAATTTTTTCGTGATTAGTGGTACACGGCAAGTTTGTAATATCCTGACACCTCCACCTTTAAATTTTTGCCGCATGATAAGGAAGTAACACCTCCTACTATAATTCATTCAATGTTTAACTAGTTTACAACAATTCTGGCCATTTCTCTTTAAGCCACCTCTTGCTTGCCTTTTTCTTCAAGCCATTTTGGTTGACCAACAGCCAATTTACGTAACTGCTGAATTGCGGCAAAATTCTTTCCTTATCAATATATATACTACTTAACACCTAATAAAGAAAGAATAAGAAAAAAAATAGTTAGTTAGAATGAAAGAAAATAATAAGTCAGAGAGAGGATAAGAAGAAAAAAAACGTGAGAAAGAGAGAGAGAGAAAACCGTGAGAGTGAGAGAAAATTCTAGAGAGATTTTCGATCAATCCGTTCGTCCTATTAAAATTCTGATTATACCGTTGTGATCCTTACGACGTCTACTTCATTATCCTATCTTTCTTTTCTGGATTTGGCTAAGGTAAGCCTATGTCCTTTTTATGCCTAAATGTCATCGGTGACGGTATTGAGGTTATCTTTTAATTCATTTATCGGTTTCCAATTCCGTCTTCAGATTTGGACTACACGTAACGTGTGCTTCACAATGATGTGTTCAGGTGAATTTTTGGAGCCCTGGAGGGTGTAGAACTGTGCGTGGCATATTTGAGGGAATATAGGGAGTGTCCGTTTCGTTGCCCCAGAGCTAGCCTAAGACATTCCAGGTGGGGGAAAGAAACTATTTAACGTCGGAAACGGCTCGGTTACATTTAATTAGATAATGGTGTAGGGCGACCCAAACCCTACACGAGAGCGAGTAACGGACAATGTCTATACCACATTGGGAACTACTCAGTGGTACCGATGATGATATAGAAATTGTGCGTTTATCGTCATTACGCTACATACATAGATTATTTTATTATGTGATGATTGCCTGTTTGACTGGTTGATGTGAACTTGATACTTGATATATAATATCATGAGTGTGGTAATTATTTGGATGTGTTTTTATTTATTTATTTATTTATTTATTATTATTATTATTATTATTATTATTATTATTATTATTATTATTATTATTATTATTATTATTATTATTATTATTATTATTATTACATTTTTGGTATTGATCATTCGGAAATGATATTATAATATGAGGATATATGATGATGATTTTGGATAACATGATGATGATTATGATGATAGAATGAGTGTAATGATTGTGCTTAGAGGATTGAGTAAATCATAAGTTATGTTGAGACACGAGGATGTATTTGGGAATGGCATACGATATGTGATAGCAGTGCCCAACCGAGATAATTATCGTGAGATGAGGTTGAGATTAATGAGATGAGATTAGTTTGAGGTTATCTATGAGATTAGGATGACCGGTTTGGGCACTAGGGGTTGACCTGAAACATGGTCTGTGATATGAGGGACCTGAAACATGGTCGAGTGGACCTGAAACATGGTCGATTGGGGTCTATGCCTCGGAGGGAAAATTCCCGGGGATAGGCTAATGACAGACCGTCCAGAGATGATTTCATTTTAGTCGCAGCTATAGTTCATGCATTGCAAGAGCATCCTGGATTGTGGTCCTGAGGTGTGCACCGGGTTGTGCGGCTATAGTGCCATTGCTTTGTGTGGGCACTCTCCATCCGCGGACGAGGGTGTGCGCCGGGGACTCTGGGATGTGTCGAGTATATTGTTGTGATATCCGGATATGGCCGATACCTGAAGAGATTATTCATACAACATTTGCATTGCATCATGATGGAGGGTAGAGGAAAGATTATAGATGTGGATTGAGGACGATTATGTTATATATATTTATACTGGGGAGACGGATGTTTAGTGTGCCGTTATTTAATTAAATGTTGCTAAACCCTTTCCACGTTTGATGTTATATGGTTTCTTATCCCTATCTTCTCTATATTGCATATGTTTCTTTTTGTGATTGTGGTGAGAAGATCCTACGAGGGAGCCAGCTATGGAGGAACTCTATGGGACCTCGTATGCGCCAGACGTTGGGGGATGAGCAGTGGATCCTCATAGTTGAGTACAGAGTATATGACCAGTGCGTCTCATCTCTTTAGGATGTTGTTTTTATTTTCTGTTTGATTATCAGTTTTGTACATTTTGGGATCCGACTGATGGGATTCCCTCTACTATATTGTATCCGGATTTGAGGTGTATATGTTAGGTATGTATATTACGTTTTAAAATTTTTCCACTATTTTAATATATTCGCTTAACGATAATAACGAAATTAGGTCTTAATATTTTGGGTTTTCTTTAATAGGACTTCGGGGCGTCTCACTATGGAGATTGACCAGGTTCCAGGAACTAAGTCTATGGTGAAATCGACATCTCTCTCTGGGTGTAAGTTATAAACATCCCCCGGGAACACTTCAGGAAAATCCCGCACAACAGGCAAGCTGGAGACATCAGGAGGGCTGCTCTCTACTTCCAAAGAAGCTATCATCATGTATACATGGGCTTCGTCTTTCATCGAAGCTTAAACTTGACTGGCAGAGAGAAGGTCCAGAATCTCAAACTCCGTTGGAGTTCCATAAACCAAGGTTTTATAAAAACAGTTCAAAAGGACATGGTTGGAAGATAACCAGTCCATGCCAAGAATAATATAATATCAAGGTCTTTCAGGGGTAAACATACAAGATCAACAACGAAGGTTTTATCATTTATGATAATATGACAGTTCTTGCATGCATAAGAAGTGGAAACAGGTTTATTTGTGGGTGTAAACACAATCAAATCAAACTCAAGAAAGGTAACAGGCAACTTAAGACACTTGACCCTATCATCCGATATGAATGAGTGAGTAGCACCTGAATAATACAATACAGTTAATTGAGTTCCATCAATAAAACATGTACCTTGGATCAAGTCATCAGACTTGAAGGCTTCAGCTCCACTTAGAGTAAAGACTCTTCCAGTGGTCTTCAGTCTGTTGGACCGTGACTTTTGATTCTTGCTAACGCTGGGAGGCTCGGCCTTGGCTCCTTCACACTCGTGGCTGATATGACCAGATTTGCCACACCTGAAGCAAATCACAGTTGGCTCCTTGCACTGGGATGAGTAATGATCAGATGCCCTGCACTTACCACACTTCATAGCCCTAAGGGCATTAGAGAACCTGCCCCTAAACCTTTCCTGCTGAAACCGTGGCTTCCTGCAACTCTGCTTGAAGTCCTTACCGGTTGGAGCATACCGCTGCTTACCCTTGTCTCTCTGATCAGTCATCTTGCCACTCTGACTATCTGATCCCTTAGCAACTCTAAACTGATTAGCATCTTCATAAATTATGCACTTGTTAACCAGAATTGGGAAGACCCTGATCTCCTGGTAGCTGATGGACTGCTTGATCTCAGGTCAGAGTCCAGCCTCAAACTTGACGCACTTGGAGCGGTCATCTGTCTTATGCTGATAAGGAGTGTAGTACCTCGCCAGCTCCTCAAACTTGGCTGCATACTCGCTAACTGACAATGAACCCTACCACAGGGACAAGAACTCCATCTCTGTCTTGTCCTTGATATCCGCTGGAGAGTACTTCTCTAGAAACCTCTGCCTGAACACAGCCCATGTAACCATTGTGCCCTCAGCCTGCATCCTCTGCATGCAATTATCCCACCATTGCTCAGCCTCCTCAGTCAACATGAAGGTAGCAAAGATGAGCTTCTGCTGATCATTACAATCCATAGCTCGGAAGATCTTCTCAATCTCCCTCAACGACAACAAAGCTCCTTCCGGATTATACGCTCCCTTGAACGACGGAGGGTTGTTCCTCTGAAACTTATCCAATCTTTGAAACTTAGCTGGCCCACCATTGTTATTATGGTTGACCTGTTTGATAGCATTGGCAAGAAGTTCCAACGCATTTGCAATTGCCTGATGTTGCGTCCTTTACCTGCCATGAGTTCCTATACACGTCCAACGCAACTCTTAGATATAGAAACTTAAGAGGATAAAAGCACAAGCAACTAACTTAAAGCTTCATTGTCTATAGCAAGTATAGACAATTCAAACTAGAGCACACAACAGACTCATACCACGGCCTGATAGGACATACCTGCTTTGATACCACTAAATGTGACACCCTGCTACCCCGCATGTTATAAAGCAATTTATAAACAAAGATATAAAACCAAAACATTCATTTACTGGATAAAATAAAACATTTGTCCATGGGTAGAAAGGTCCCACATAAATGAGTGGTGGCTCCTCAGAGTCACTCCTCTCTTGACTGCTCCCCATCCTCTGCAAGGTGCCAATCAGGCCAAACAAACAAACAAAGAACGGGCAGTAAGAATCATGTGAACATATACGGCATGGAGATAGGAAGCAAGGTAAAACATACAGCATAGTATCATCATAACATGCATCAACGTGTGTGTGTATATATATATATATATATATAAACATCCAATCAACATCATATCAACCAAGTATGCTATGCAGTGCAATACAACACTACTCCACTACTCCAACATGCATGTGGATCCACACTAACTCAGGATGAACAACTTCGAAGTTAAATATCCACATTGAGAATCTACTCAACGCCGGGGAATCTACTCCTTGGATAGCCAACGCATCAAACCAACGAATGCCTCGTCACGGGGGCGCACGGTTACCAAACCTTGGGTAAACTACCGTGGATGGCCAGATCGTCGTACTCTAGGATGACCTCCCCTATGTCGAATATCCGCCACCAACAACATCTCCAATGATGCATGCAACATACAACAAACAACGGGCAACCGCCACCTCCTTTGCTTCGACGAAATCAATCAAAGACTTCAGTGGAATCGACCACAGCGGAATCTACCGCAACACTTAAACCTTTAGCGGAATAAACCGCAACACCTTAGACCCAACCGGGTCAAGGCCCCCTTGGAGCAAACTCTCGACCACCAAGGTACAACATCAACAGCACCTTAGATCCAAACCGCGGGGTCAAGGTTCCCTTGGCCAAAAAGCACTAAGGTACAACTCATCAACGTGCGGTAACCCAACGGTTACCGACTTAACCATCTTAATTAATCTTTAATTAAGTGATCTAACCTTCATCATTGATTTACTATGTCACCATCATCGTTGGGGGAGACTGGGGTTAAAAACCTCTGTTTAAGTCCTTAATCTTAGATTCTGTCCAGAGGGGTGAGCACGGTTGTGCTTAACCCCAGCACAAGCGTGTTGTCACTTAAGTGGAGCACGATCGTGCTTCCTTTTGAGCACGATCGTGCTTAGCTGCACGGGCGTGCTCCTCTGCTGCACGGTCGTGCTGAATGGGCGACCATTTTCCAGAATTCAAACTGGGAGCACGGGGGTGCTCCCTGTTCAGCACGGGAATGCTCAATGTACGACAGTACTGTTCTGGGCAGAGTTTAATATCAATTTTAGCTGATTAAATTTAGGGATTAATTCTATTAATCCTAAGCCAGTTCACAACATATTCTAAGACTAAACATCATTATCAACATAGTAACAACATTATCATCACAATCACGGTATCAACCATTCAACCAACAACATTATGCCAATAGCAACCATCAACACGGGCGCGAGCACAGTGAGCACGGACGTGCTCACTATTGACCACGGGCGTGCTCAACTTAAACATGGCAACACGTGCTTGACTTTAAGCACGGGCGTGCTGGCTAATGAGCACGGGCGTGCTCATGTACCAGAAAGGGACTTTTAAGCCAAAAATCCCACTAAGCCCTTAGCCAACAATTCTAACTTAACAAAACAAGCTTAAGGAAAGCATTTACGAAAAACAGGGTGTTACACCCGTAAGCACGACCGTGCACATGGGCAGCACACCCTTGCTTGGGGTAGTACAGCCGTGCATCCCCATCAGTATGTGACGTTAAGTGGGATTTGGGTGGCTTCACCCTGATCTTTTCCCTATAATGAAAAAGGACATTAATTAAAGTAAAATCGAGATAGATAACCCAATCCTATAAGTGATGTAATAAACATTAACAAAGATAATTAATGATAAGATAGTAATGATGGCTAAGAAGATAATGAAGAGTTATCGCAAGTTGACAAACTTTGATGCTTATTGGTCATAGTTGCCTTGATGCTTATTGGTAAAGGTGTTGTTGTTGATAAACTTTGATGCTTATAGGTCAAAGTTAACTTTGGTGCTTATTGGCCAAAGTTCTTAAATAAAGATATTAGATATAATGTTAAACTATGGTGCTTATTGGCCAAGGTTGTTAAACCATAAATAAATGGTGTTGATGGAGGTGGTGAATCACGTTTGATTGCTTGTTGGTGTAACACCCTAGTTTTTACACATATGATTAATTATTTTATTTGGATGTTTATGTTTATTTTGTTATGTGGTTTAGTTGAGTAATTAAATTGCTCTCTTCAAATTATTTTATCGAAAAGTAAGAACCGACTTATTTCAGTAAATGCACGCTTATTAGACAATAAATTACATTATTGTCACTATTATTACCAGTACAGAAAAGTGTTTAAAATAATAAGATTGAAAGAAAAGTATTTTCATATTTTATCCTATTTAATTTTAGACTTGAAAATAAACTGGTTTGACATTAATCAGAGATTAAATTTTGGACCGAGTATTTTCTTAGTTGATCAGTTCAACTATTAATCTTTACTCTAATTTGAATTTCGAAATCATATATTTATAAATCTTTATTTTTAGATTCCAAAAAGTAAAAACATGTTTATTTTAGGCTTAATATTTATCACTCATTTTGTACCCACCAATACAAAAAATCAGATTTTTCTCTCTCCTATTTCTATTTAAAACCCGTAACCCCCTCCCCCTCACTTTCTCTTTTCTTTCTCTGCTTCTTCTTCCTTCTCACCCATCTTCTTATTCTTTCTCCCTCACTCCATCTTCTTCCTCCTCCCAACCTCATCTCCTCCTTCCTTCCACTGCACAAAACCGCCCAGCTCAGCCCCTGCCGTCGATCGCAGCTCGTAGCACGAGGAGGAGGCGATGCGCCTCACGTCCCCTTGCGCGCTGCCGGAGCCGCCGCTGTCCAGTGCCAAACCACCGCCCTCCGTCGTGGTAAGCTCTTTTGCGCCGCCTTCCATGGTGGTTTTCCACCATTTATGTTCATCTTTAGTTTCTTTTCTTCTACTCTTGAACTCTCTTTCTTTATTTATGGTTCATGGCTGCCACAAGATGCTCCACTGATGTGCAGTGCCGCCACCACTGTGCTGGATCACCTACAGCCGTCGTGCTGCCCCTCTCATTAAGTGGGTAAGTGAAACCTCATCTATTTTTGCTTAGATTCAAAAATCCCCAAATTGATTTTGAAACCCTAACCCTAACCCTTTGATTTCAGATTTAAATCTTAAAATTAAACCTTGTTTTATGAAATTGGGACTGTGGATTAGTGTTTCCCTAAACCAATTTCATTATTCTTTAGTTAAAATGAGTTTTTCCCAAATTGTATTTAGGAGCCCTAAACCCTAATTTGATTTTATTTGAATTTGGTTATGTTTTTGTGAAATTAATTATGATTTAGTGCAACTAGGACTCTTAATTGATGATTCCCAAGTTCTCTTTCATGATCCTTTAATCAAAACAAAGTTTCCTCAAAGGGTATTGTGAAGCTGAAGCTCCAAACAAGATTTTCTTTAAAAATGACCTTGTTTGGTAATAAAGTTAAGTGTTTAGATCAAATTAGAATGTGTGTTTGATCATGTGTAATTGATTTCTTGATTTTTGGTTGTTGCGCGTTGTTGGATTCCCTTTGAGACGTTTGACACGGCTATGCTTGCTTGATGGAGTAGATAATTACACTCTTGGAGCTAACGTGAGCATTAAGACGAGGATCATTTACTTGTCTTCAAAGGTAAGAGGAGCTTACATGAGGGATTTTCTCAAAAACTATTTGCTTTTAGTGTGGTTTATATGATTTATATGTGGTTGTGGTTATTTGTTTATGTTGTTTACGTTGTGTTGTTTATCTGTGTATCCGTGATTGATCTGGTTTTAATTCATTTAATTATCTGCAGTAGTATATTATATTGCTATGATGCATGATCTGCCTGGTGATATAATTCTGATGATGTTGTTGAATGTTGTTTGAGAGGCTTGACAGTGGTCAGTGCACAACCGATTAATCAGATAAAAGCTTTAATAAGTTGTGAAAAGATTATGTTCAATGTTTTATGGGAAATGTTGGAATATAATAGTGGTGGAAAATATTATTTCGGAAAAATAATGAGTTTTGAGAAATATTATTATTTTAATGATTCATTAGTGTAAAAGTATCTTATGAGTCACAATGAGAGCGAAACCGTGAAAATATTTTTGTACTGCTAATTTTTACAATATTATTTTATGAAATTAATTGTTGAAAATAAGTTAATTATGATTTTAGAAAATTGTTTAAGTAGAAAAAGCTAAATTTTGGCTTAAAAAGCTTTAAAAGTGATAATTGACGGCAAATTTGGAAAAGTGTAGACGGCAAGTATTTTGAAACGGCAGTACATATTTTAAGTAAGTTAAACCTCAAGTGACTCACCTTTGTGAAAACTATGTTTATTATTTAAAGATTTTATTGGAGAATTTCCAATTTTAAAAGATTTTCTGAAAATAAGAATTGATTCAACCGTGTTGAAAGTGCTGTTGAACTTAGTAACCGAGACGTCGGGGTACTAAGGTTCTTTGTTGTTATGGACTTGGGGTCCTTTGGACTTTGGGGTCCTGTACTGTATACGTGGTGTATACCGTATTTAAACATTTAAGATGTTTTCTATTACCACGAATCTATGACTGGTGCATCGGTCGAGAGGTGTCGTGATTGAGCATTCGGATTGTGAGGTCCTATGTTGTAATGAAAGTTTTAAAGGTGTTAAGACTATGTGAGTCGTAAGCCATTTTGAGCTTCGGCAAAGAAAAATCGAACACAAAGAAAAGAGTTATGAGCAAAAGTGTTTTGCATGCATTTGGTAGACGTGCCCGTGGTTCTATGTATCATTTACCTTGCGGCGTTAGGTATTTCATACTATGTTTTACTCATTGTGCCCGGGTTGGACAATGAGACCCCATCTACGTTGCTATCACTGATGCCCTAGGTGTGGACAGTGTGCGATGGGTTTTGGCTGTGTGCCTGTTTGCCTAGTGTGGCAATGGAGCCTAATCAACTCACCACGTGTTGGGATATCTCATGAGATTAGGGCGAAATTAGATGATGAATATGAAGTGTTCATGCATAGTTTTTCAAATGAGGATGTTTGGGGTGTTAAACCCATTGATATACTATTTGCTTATGAATGCTGGTGTTTGGTAAATGCGTATGTGTTTATGTGGTGGCTAGTATATAGTTATTATGTTAAATCCATATATTGGCGTCTCACCCTTACAGATATATCAGGTTTCTTCTGGTTCGCTATTGTACCCTGGGTACTTTAGTACAAATGGTGCAAAGGAGTCTCCCTAAGTCACTCAGAGACTTAAATCTGGTTATTTGATGAAGTATTTGATTGTGGAATGATCACGTGAGTTTTTCTCAGGAATAACTTTTAGAATGACCAGCTTAGGGTTTGAGACTTAGATTATTTTTGATAGTATGTATGAGTATGGCTCAGAGAGCCTTTATTTTAAAATGGAATATTTATGGCTCAGAGAGCATATCTTTTGAATAAAAATCTAAGTCGTTCCTTTTGGTCTTGTACAGCTTATTGATATAACTATTTTTTTAGCATATTACTACCTGGTTGTATTTGGTGTAACTGAAATTCTGGAATGAAAATGTAATTATTTTAGCAGGTGTTCTTTTACCTGGGATGTCCGAATTACAGAGGAGACTCTGTCGAAACTTTCGTAAAAATACTAACTTTTATTCAAATATATCTTTAAATTAAATAGGCTTGCTATGCTAGGATAGTAAGCCTGTGTGTCGATCAAGGCTCAGGTTTGGAGTCGTGACAAATTTTTTATACACAATTTCAAACGCCTACGTACTTATATAAATTATTTTCCGAAAGCAACCAACAAGTTAAGTTTTATTTCCGCAAACGGGTAACCATGTGATGACCCGAGTTAGGGTGTCACAGTTGGTATGCATGCATTCATGCACGTAGTTATTAGGTGAAGTTACGATGACAGGTGATGTTGCCCGATAGTAAGGCGACTTGACCATCCGCGGTGATTCATCAGAGTTAGGTGAATCGTGCGCCCCTGTGGTGGTGCACTCGAGAATAAGGTGCATCGACTATCGTATGGGTTCACCCATGGTTTGGTGGACTGCCGATGTTGGTGCTTATTGGCCAATGTCGATATGTAACTCCAAAGTCGTCTTCCTGATATAGATGGATCCACATGCATTCGGAGTAGTGAAGTCACATTGCATTGTATAGTTGAATTATGTGATATGCTTTGTGAATGATAACTTGCTATGTTATGTTTTGTTACTTGTTTCATGAACATCTTGCCAACTATCCTATTGCCATTATATTCATAATATGTATAATTTCTTACTCCCCATCTTTTGTTGCTTCTTGTATGAATCTTAGTTTATGCAGAGGATGGTGAGCAGCTTGTTGAGGAGTGACTCCGAGGAGAACGCTTGCTTGTAGTTTAGGGCTTTTCTTTTATGTCAGTTGTTTTTCCGATGTAATTTGCAGATTTGGTTACCAGTTCTAATATGTGACATCAGGGTTTGAGGTATTGTTTTTTATGCATATGCTTCTTTTTCCGTAATGGTTATGTTTTAGTTCATGTGGTACTTGCTACCTTATGTTTATTATATTATTTTATAATAAATAGATGTTTTATTTATATATTTAATTAATGTTCGGGGTAGAGGGTGTCACACATTGTGTTATATAATATATGCACATTGTGTTATGTGTGTGGGTATAAAATTACATAGCAACGAAGGTTGGTCCAGTTGATAAGGATAATGTAACATCTCGATAATTATATATGTGTTTATTTGATAACTATATTTATTAGTTGATCAAATATATGCATTTCTATGTGATTTGACTTATTTGATTTTATTTGTGTATTAAACTATGTTTTTACTAGGTCCATTAATACTGTGTTATTATAGTGTATGCATGCTTATTAGACAATAGCATTATGCTATTATTCTTTGTATGGAAAAATATCATCTAAAATTATTTTGGTTGAAAAAAAAAAAATTTCATAATCACTAAAAGAAATTTTTAGTACTAAAAAAATAAAAGAGATTTTTTATGTTATTGTTTCCCTTGGTTTCCAACCTTCCACGTGACCTCCCTCTCTTCCACATTTTTTTTTAATTTTTTTTTAATTTTCTTTTACGTTCACTTCTCCCCCCTCCTTTAGGGGTGTAAGTGGATTTAATCCGACCCGCGAACCCGACCGATCCGAACCGAGCCGATCCGTTTTTGTGGTTCGGTTCGGATCATTGGTTCGGGTCGGGTCAAAATCAATGGACCCGACCATGTTTTGGTTCGATCCTCGGTTCCAGGAAAAGTGAACCCGCTAGAACCGAACCGAACCCCTAATTTTTTTTAATTATATATAATATTAATATATTAGGCAGTGGCACTGACACAGACACAGTCACAGTCACACAGATCTCTCCATCTCGCACGCAGTCGCACTCCTCGTCTTCAACTCGACAGCCACAAACCCTACTTCACCTCTCACCATCCAAGTCAGCGGCGGCGACGGCACGCCTTCCAGCACTGCTCGCCACCGCAACCAGCACCGCGACATCTCTCCACCTCTTCACCTCGCTCCATCACCGCGACCTCTTCACCTCGCTGACTCGCTCAGTCGCTCCATCACCTCAACCTCTTCACCTCGCTCAGTAACTCCATCACCGGCACCGTGACACCTCCCTCCGGCCTCCACCACTCCATCACCGCGAGTCCACGACATTGCATGCAACTCTTCACCTTGCTCTATCACTGCGAATCTGCGATACTTCTCCACCTCTTCGGCTTCGCCTCGCTCAGTTGCTCCATCACCGGCTCCGCGTCCGCGACATCTCCCTCCGGCCTCCACCTCTCCACCACACTCCATCACCGCGAGTCAGTCTGCGACATCCTCTGAGATTGGTACCCAATTTGTGCATTTAGGGATTTCTGATTTTAGGGTTTTTAAATTTTTGATTTTGGGATTTTTTATTTTATGGTTATTTGAATCATTGATTCTTTCTTTCTGATCTATGCTACCTGTGTGCATTCCTTAATTCCTTAGGTTTGGTGCAAAATGACTGAGAATCAAGATACATCTGGGACTCAAATTTCTAGTGCACCTACTCCTCCAACAGAAACAACTTTCAGTGTCAGTGAGATACCTCAGATTGAAGGTCAATCTGCACAGCCTGCACCAGAGGTACGTGTCAAACAAAAACCCAGTAGACCTCCATCTATGGCTAGGAATCATTTTAAGAGAGAGGGTGATAAGGCTATCTGTATCTATTGTGGCAAACATTATGCTTGCAATAGTAGTAATCATGGGACTTCCAACCTCAACAAACATATGAATAAGTGTACTAAAAACCCAAGTAACACCGATAAGAAGCAAAAAATGATTGCCGTAGGAAAACAAAGTGAGAATGATAACACTGTATCTATGAGGCTTGTTGAGTTTAAGCAAGATGAATGTAGAGAGGCTTTGGCTAAGTTGCTAATAATGGATGAGCTCCCTTTTAAGTTTGTCGATAACCCCGGGTTTAGAGCTTTCATGAGTGTGGCTCAACCTCGATTTAAAATCCCTAGTCGTGTGACCATGGCAAAGGATTGCATGCAACTCTTTATGGGTGAGAAAGTGCTTTTGAAATCTTTCTTGGAACAAAACTATCAAATGGTTTCCCTTACAACTGATACTTGGACTTCCATTCAAAACATGAATTATATGTGTGTGACTGCCCATTTTATTGATGAGGGGTGGGAATTGCAAAAGAAGATAGTGAGTTTTGGTTTGATTGCAGACCATAGGGGGAAACCATAGGAAATGCTTTAGAGAAATGCATAAAAGATTGGGGTATTACCAAGATTTGCATCAGAATCGTAGATAATGCTAGTGCTAACACCACAACCATGTCATATTTGGTTAGAGGCATGGATGATTGGAAAGGTACTACCATATTGAAAGGGGAGTATTTGCATATGAGATGTAGTGCTCACATCTTGAACTTAATTGTAAGTGATGGGTTGAAGGAACTAGATAGTTCTATTTCAAAGATAAGGGCTTCTTGTAAGTATGTGAGGTCATCTCCACAAAGATTGGCCTCTTTTAAGAGGTGTGTCGATGAGGCAAACATAACCATGGGTCAAATGCTTGTGCTTGATGTGCCAACTAGGTGGAATTCCACTTATTTGATGTTGGACATAGCTGAAAAGTATGAAAAGGCATTTGTTCGCTTACAATTTGATGACCACTCTTATGTAGCATTTGTTGATAGTGAAGGGGGTGCTCCTCTTATTGATGATTGGAATCGTGCTCGTGTTTTCACTAAATTTTTAAAGATTTTCTATGATGCTACCCTTACTTTTTCTGCATCATTGCATGTCACTTCTAATGGCTTCTTTGATAAGTGGTGTGAAATCTAAGCTACATTGAATAAGTGGATGCAAAGTGATGATGAGGTGCTGTATAGGATGCCATCAAATATGAAAATAAAATTTGACAAATATTGGGACATTGAGCATTTGAATTATCTGTTGTTGGTGGCTATTTTCCTTGACCCTAGATATAAATTGGAGTATTTTGAGTGTTGTTTGGATCAGGTATTCAGTTCAGATATGGCTACTGTGACGGAAGTATTAAAAAAATTGAAAGATCTTATAAAAAAATATTTTCTCAGTATGCTGTTTGGTATCCTATTCCCAATGATACTTGTGATTCTAATGCCCAACCCTCGAATAGTACTCTTCAAGCACAAGGTGGTCAAAACGACGAGAGTGAAATATCATGTAAAGGTGCGTTCATACGAAAGGTAAGGAGGAAGCAAGGTGAGCTGAAGAGAAATGAGTTGGAAAGATATATTGAAGATGATGTGGAAGACTATTGTGATGATTTTGATATTCTCAAATGGTGGAGAGGTAAGACGGTGAAGTATCATGTTCTTTCTCGAATGGCTAGGGACATATTAGCTATCCCGGTGTCTACTGTGTCATCTGAGTCCGCATTTGTACCGGGGGTCGTGTTCTTGACCCATACCGTAGTTCATTGCATCCCTCCACAGTAGAGGCTTTGATTTGTACTCAAAATTGGTTGAGGAGTAAGGCTGAAAAAGTTGATAATCTACAAAGTCATATGGCTGAAGATGATTCAGGTAAAAAGTTTATTAATTATTTTATCATTGAATTTGATATCTTTCAGACTTTCTAATATATTTTTTGTATTATTATATTATTAGAGCTTCCAGAGATAAATGTATTGTATCAGGATATTGGGAACACTAGTAGTCAGTTTATGGCCTTGGATTAAGGTAACTTATTATTTTGTTGTTTTACACTTCATTCATTATAAACATGTATTTAGTGCTGTATCAAAAACGCGAATGAGCATGCCTTTGGTGTTGGGTTTATGTTGTGATGAGGCGTTGTGTGGTAGTGGGAGGGATACAGAGCTCTGTTGTTTAATGTTGGTTGATAGTTGGTCAGTTGTTGTAGGTGGGATGAGTGCTTTGTTCTTGGCTTTGTGATATGTGGAGTAAATGCTTTTACACTTTTCTAAGGAGGCTTTGCTATACATCTTTCAACGCTAGTGTAGAGGTATCAAGGTTAAAGGTGGCTAATTGTAAGATTCTCTTTGTACAGCAAAACATTCTCTGCTGCTGTCTCTGATACAAAGCTGCTAATGCTGTTATATATCTTGGCTACATTTGTTTTCGGCTTGCCACAAGGTTAGCTTTTTAGGTTTGCAAGGTTGGTCTGTGGTTTTGGCCGTGCTATGTTGTTTTCAGGTATTTAAGTTGATGGCTCCCAGGAGAGGTTGTGCAGCTGAAAGGTGGAGTTTTGGTCTCTGACATTCCTTGGACTGTTGGACAGATGTGTTTTTCTTCCTTGTAATTTGCTTTCCTTCAACCATTACTTTGCAATCTTTTCATTATGTAAGAAAACATATCATAAGTTCTAGACATTGTTTCTTGTATAATGAAAATGTATTTGGTGCCTATTATTAGACTTAAAACATATCAACAAGTTCTATCATTGTTTTCCATTATTTGGAGATCCTTGCCTTCGTCGGCACACAAAGGCATGCTCATGGTACTCTTTCCCTGCTTTTATGTTTGGACTATTTGTGCAATGTAATGCCACAACTATAACAGCATATGGTGCTGTGCCACAGTTCTACAATTCTGGAATCATATGGTGCTGTGTTGATTTTTGTTTTGGAATTCTATCATTCTGAATCATATGGTGTTGTGGGTTTTTTGTGTTAGATGTTGTGTTGATTTTTGGGGAGTAAACTAGATTTGATGTGGGATATGTAATTTGCATTTAGGAGAAATGGAAATCGAAATAGGTGAAATAGGAATAATAGGAGAAAACATGTTTTTTTTATTTAAAAAAGGCGGGAATCCGACGATCCGATCCGATCCGAACATGATCGGTTCGGATTGGTTCGGGTTTGCTAACATAAAATGCCAAAAACCGAACCGAACAATTTTGATTGGTTCGGACACTATTTTCCCTCAAATCTGAACCAAACCTACCCGATTACACCCCTGTACTCCTTCATTCTTTTCCCTTTTCTTTTATTTCTTTATTTTCTCTGTTTCTTGTTTTTCTTTCTTACTTCTTCACCCATGCGTCAGACCCACCCCCTGGTCTTCTTTTCTTTTCATTTGAGTGTTATCACTTCTCTCTCTAAGTTTATACTTTCTCCTCCTTCTCTCTAAAAATGGTCGCCGCTTCCACCGCCGTTCACGATGTTTTCCGGCCACGTCTGACAAAAAGGAACTCAGATTCGGACTCCCCTTGACCTCCTCTACGTGTTCCACCGATTAGTTTTTGTTACTGGACAAGTCCACCGGAAGCCGCCACTGTTCATGCGTTTTCCGGCCACCGTCCCTCCGCCTTTCACCAAACAAGAACCATAGCCTTACTCTACTCATCTTCCTCTACAAGTCTAACCACTTGGAACTCCGAACCGTCGTCAGCCGCCGCACCTCCGCCGCGAGCCGCCGCATCGAAGCACTGCCAGAGCGTCGCCGGAGAATACCGGAGAGCTGCCATCCACACCACCTCTTTGCTTCATACCCTAACCTCTTGATTTCAATTTTAAAGTAAGGATTGATATTGTTTTAGCGTAATTGTAATTGGGGCTGTGAAAACATGTTTCCCTAAACTAATTTCACTATCCCTCGTCAAGTTAATTTTTCCCCAGATTGTGATGAACTCTAATTTCCCAATCTGATTTTATTTTAAAATTGATTCTGTTTTAATAAAATTAGAGTTGTTAATTGATGAATCCCAATGTTAATTTCATCCTTTTATGTCCAAAATTCATTATCCCCAAATTTTTATGATGAATCTAGTTTCCTAATTTAGTTTTTATTTAAACAATCAAATCTGTCTTTAGTAAATTAAATATTTAAATTAATTATATGGATGTTCTTGATAATTATCAATTGATTGTAATGTTGTTTGGTTAATGAAAATGCTTGGACCCTCTATCTGGGATGTTGGTTGTTGCTGTTGCTTGGAGGAGCAGATTTTATATTTTTTGCACGCATTGTAAGGTGTCCGAGGAACCCGAAGCATGTACGAGTGGTTGCTTTCAGAGTTGCTGTTTCACAAGGACCCCAGCTTAACCAACCATAGGAATCCAGGTGGGGGAAGATAATACTCTAGGCATAGTGTGGGTTTTAACGTGGGTTTAGTGTATCTGCTTAGGAAATTATGTGGGGATCGTTATTAAATATTGCTTGATTATATTTGTGCTAATTATCTGGTTTGAATTATATGGTTTGTGTAAGTAGCACTTTAACTGATGTTATGATGTTTGGATTCCCATGTACGAAATTTGTGTTTCGATGTTGATGCGCTGACTTTGTTTGTCTGAACTTTCTGTAGTTGAACTGCTTGTGTATAAATACCATTTTTGTGCTGGCCTTGCATTACTATTTTTTGCCTATGTCTATGTGGCCATTTGTTTACATATTCACTGGGTTGTGGCTAAAGGCTACTTTGAGAATATAGTTGACTTTAGATGAAATGAGATATGTATGTACTTAACTATAAGGTAAAGATATACTTTAGGACATCTTGATTTTAATGTGGATTATACTATTGGGCATAGCTATCTGTGGTGCTTATTATTATACTTATTATACGGGTCATGAAGAGAACATAAGCGATGATAAGACTTGGAAGAAATGATTTAGTTTACTTTGATCTTGAATCATGATGAAGAGAGGTTAAGAATTCGGATATGACATATTTAGGTGAATCTTATTGAGATGCTGAACGGGCACAATGAGTTGTGTTAAATAAGTATGAAGAATGTGATACTTGATTAAGATGATTAAGGTTAGTTATAAGATTAAAAATTATTTTAAGGCATGTTTATTAAGTTAAGGTGTTGAGATAAATGAAGATATGGTCAGGGCCATGATGGTAGAGAGTAGACATGGATCTCCTTGTTGGATGGATATCAAATTTGGTTAGAGAAATGCTTAATGTGATATTAAGGTGTTAAGTTGCCTAAGATATATATTATATACTCAATGAGTTAAGGAATGAAGGAGTTAATTAAGTTATTGATAAATGCTAAATGTTTGAATTGTGTTTGATGACAATCTTGTCTTAATTGTGATATAGTATTTCTTGTGAATTTTTGGGGAAGGTTCGAATATGAGAATCTTATGTATTCTTGAATTTTTGGACGTTGAACGTTAATTCAATTTCGTTATATTGGACTCTAAGTGTATAAGCCTAATCGTTAAGTTGCTTAGGGACTTGTTGTGATGTGCATTTGTTTCCGAACTTAGATTCGGGAGGTGTTAGAATGTTATTATCAGATGGTATCAATTTCTTATTTATTGAATCTATGAATTCAATCTTAAGGTTTATCCTTATTTACGTTTTGTTAAGTTTTGGGATCGAGAATATTTTATTATACGGAGTTGAGTAATTTTTGGAATAAATAGGCTAATGGTCCATTCGAGCCCAACTCTATTAATAACTGTTGTTAAATTGATATTGGCGCTTTGGAACTTTTAGTTCCTGTTTTGTTTGTCTTCGGACAACATTCCAACCTACTCATAGTCGTTGTCGTTCTGGGCATAGACACCTATGATAGGATATTAGGGGTGTGGGGGCCAAGGAGACTTCGGGGATAGTCAGGTGTAGATCCTGTGAATGGTTCAGTGTACAACTGCACTGATGCTGGTGGAGACCTGGACAACAGGGCTATCTTGAAACTCCACCAAACTAAATACTATTCAGATGTTAAGTACTCTTGCGTGAAAGTGTCGAGGAGATGGCTTTTAGCATACTCTGATTGTGGGCTTGTGCATCGAGTTATTTACAAATATTTCTTGAATGCTATCTCGACAGAACGTTATGACAACAATATAGTCTCCATGGAGCAAAGTTAGGTCTAGTTCTAGGCATGCATTCGAGTCTCAACCTTTTCTGAAACTATATATGTATTATATACATATAGTTGTACATATATGTCCACTTGAATGCTTTTTTGTTTTCCTGCATGTCCATAACTACATTGCTAGCCTATTGTAGAATATTACCTCCCACTTTCTGTTCTTCTTTTCCTCTTTGTCCCTTGTTGGCAACATTTAGTTTCATTCGAAGAGCGTAAAAGAGACAAGGAAGGACTGAGTGCCGCCGAGGAGATGATAGAAGCGAATCAAGAAGATTTCATAATTTAGAAGTTATGTATAATTTGTTAATGTATGTTTAGCGTTGTTAACTGCCTAAAGTATTTTTCTAAGTTATTAGATTTGGTTTGATTTTGGAAATCTAAAGAAAAATCATTAGTCCACTTAAATTTTGAAAAACTTAAAGTATGTAATTATTTCGCATACTTGTACTTGTGAAAATTTATTTGGGACAATTGTCTTTAATTATTGTAAGCTTCTAATGTATAATTGAAATTCTATTTCTTTATCTCTCTTGGCAATTGATGTAAGGTCAGTGAGCAATTCTTTATTTCAAGAAGTGATTTTAAGTTTATCAAATGTTTATGAGGTAATTTTTTTTTGGTGAATGCAAAGTTCCAATTTTGAAAGAGGTTATTTCAAAAATAATTATGAAAATCCTCATTTTATTAAGTTAATCAGCTTTAAATAAAACTTAGTGTCATATTTAGTGGTATCAGAACAGTCGAGCTTAATCGGATTTGAGGTTATGAGCCGACTGTGTTTTTCGTTGTGTGATCTCTGTGTTTTTGTGAATTGTTTGCCTAGTTGTGTGAAATTGCTTGGTAGCATAGAGATTATCTTTGTATAAGTTCACGAGATTTATCTTGTGAAGTGAGTTTCACTAATTGCTCTTAAAGTAATTAATGTGACTCACTGGGGGAAATCTTGAGAGCATAGTAATAATCTCGATCGAGGAACAACGCGAGAACTGCAATCTCAAGAATAGGAAAATGTGCATGGACAAAAGGATCGTCACATCAAGGCATCAAAATGATCAAGATATGAGAAGCTGACTAAGTTGTCTGTGATCGTGCACAACTCAGGATAAAACAGGAGACGATAACATCCGGAACTAAGCGTGTCTGGAAGGACCTTTTTACTTGCCGGGACTTAGGCAAGTCAATCTGAATCTTCAACCTTTAGTGAGCATCTCATGACTAAGATACTGTTGATTGTACTGTCCAATTCTTTGTGTTAATCATACTTCCACTTCATGCTATTTAGTGTGAGATTATTAAATTTCATTGTTTCTGAATTTTTCACTCAAGTTGATTCTTTTATACCCTCATGGTTTAAATTCTTCTGCTTTAGTTCGTTTAAAGCATCCTCTAAGAATTTGTAATTGGACAATCGTTTCTTTAATTCCTATGGTTGTATTAGACAACCATGATGTCCAATTTTATGACTACGTGTTGATTTGACTATCTCGACTTTGATTCGAAATCCGCCATGTCTCATCAATTGGTCATGCTAGTATGTTATTTTAACTTACTCAAATGGATTCCTTATACATGAGGATTTACGCTCATGCTTCTAAATACTCATGGTTGTATTAGACACTTGAGTTAATCAAATTGATAGTATCCGTTGATTGGATCATTCTCACACTTCTTTGAAAATCTGTTATGACTATCTTCTTGGGTCATAACATATGTAGCTTTGTGGCTATGCAATTTTTGGAATCGAGAAAGCGAGACTACTTATTCTGAAGGTCTTAGATAAGATAAGTGTCTCATAACTATGTCTTTTATTTGTGATACTCATTTCATTCAGTAACTATTCTTTCATTTCACTTTAGTGTGTGAGACTATGAGATTTATCCGTTTCTATGTTTTTCATACAAGTGACTTCTCTTTCTCTTTCAGAGTTTCATTTGGTTACTATACCTTGTTCAGATTATATTTCCATTAAATTTGCAAGCTATTACTCATTCAATTATTTCTCATGATTGTATTAGACAATTGAAATGATCAGTTTAATAGCTATCAGTTGATCTGATTGTTTTCATCTTGATTCATTATCTATTATGACTATTTTTCTTGAGTCATAATGCATGTAAATTTCAGGAAACGAGAATTCCTTAGTAAACTTATTCTAGTGATCTCTATTCTTAGTAGATGTGACTCAGTCTGATTTTTTTTAAAGCGTCGTTTGACACTGTTTATATTAAGAATGAATTCCCTTAGTGTTGGAATCTATTCATCTTTGATTTTCTAATCCAATGGAAGTTCTTGTGGAAGAAGTGATCTTAGTGGAGTCTTGTTTGTAAAGGTGTGACTACATTTTTACACTCCGGAACCTATTGAAGACTCTTTTTTTTTTTTTTACATATTGGATATTCCCTTACCCTTCTGTTTATTAAATTCTTCTTTATACCTTCTGGTGAAAGTAAAGTCTACAGGTTTTCTTTCCCAATTTCTAATTCCTTGTCATATCATTTGATCGATAAGGCTTATCACCTATTGACTAAGTTCATCATCTTCCTTTTCAAACGTCCATGATACTCCATTTCTCCTAGTTGTGGAAATGTTATTGTGATCTTTCGTGATTATCAACCGTAACCTAGTACAGTTAGAAGGAGACTAGTTTTATGCGACTTTTCCTGTTAAGATAAGAGACCAAACGGTGAAAGAACTTCAAGGGAAGCCGATTGGTTCAGTCAATAATAAAATGATAAAAGATGAATATGGGAGAAAAAACTCATTATTTAAAGTAATAATAATAATAATAATAATAATAATAATAATAATAATAAAAAAATTAGTAAGAAAAGTTATTGTTTAGCATAATAATTAAATAAAAATATATAAATCTGAGAGACAAAATTTATTTCTTGAAATGGTAATAACAAAAGAATGAGATATGAAATTATGCTAGAAAATTCATGTTTTATAATAAAATATTAAGAGATTAAACTGATAAACCTCAATTAAAAAATATTTTTTTAAATAGTAATATATTATTGAAGGTTGATTTTGAAAAAAAATGTTTTAAATAAAAAAATAGTAAAAGATTAAATTTAGCAGAGAGTGTCAATATTTGAAATAATTTTTATTTTAATATTATAACAATAGATGAAACTGAGTAAAAAAATTCTATATTTTAAAAAATAAAAAATAATTTAAAAACAAAGTTATTGTTTGAAATAATAAGTAAAATAAAGAGTGAGTTTTTTATTAAATTAAATGCTAAACAATAGTTTTTCTCACTAAGTTTTATTTTTATTTTATTATTTTAAATAATGAGTTTTTCTCTCATATTCATATTTTGTTTTTTTATTATTATGTCAAACAATATTTTTTTCCCTCTAAATTTCATCATCTATCATTTCATTATTTTTTATTTTATATAGTCACCTTTCTACTTTAATTGACATTTTTATATAAGTTCAGGTACCCAATTAGAAATTTTTTAGTTTAGGGACACAATTGAAACTTTTATAGAAGTTCAGGGTCCTAATTAAAGACTCTTTTAGTTCATGGACCTACTTGAAAATTTTCAAATAGTTTAGGTATGACACTCTCTGCCCCGCATGTATTCATAACATGTAAGAGAGATAAAAAATAAAAGAAAGAGAACACATGCATATAGTATAATAATAATAAAACCATGGTAGAGGCTATCACATTGTAACAAAATCTCAAACGTGGAAAATAAAACATGTTTTAAAAAGAAACACATAACAAACATAACGAAACCCAACCTCGATGTCACATTACAGAGCTGGTATAACCATGGTCCGAAACATCTCGGATAAACAACATAAATTAAGAGATCTCACACTACGAGTAGCGGCTTCTGAGAGTCACTCCTCAGCAAGCTGCTCATCGTCCCTGCATAACCAAAAAGATACATGCAAAACAAACAACAAAGACGGGGAGTAAGAAACATGTATAAAACATAATGGCATGGAAGCATTTAGCAAGATGAGCATGCATCACATATACACATATACATAGCATATCAAAACATAATAATAATTGAAAGAGAGAAAACAAAAGATATATTTTATGAGTTACTTGTGGTTTAGTTACAAACAACACAATGGTATTATATTTATACACTTGAAGAATTAATTACAAATGATAATTACAAGGTAAATAAATAAGTTAAATATTCCCTAAGTGCATAGAGACTTCCTAAGTTCATGAACTAGAGAATACATGAATCTAATTAATCACAATTGCCACTTCCTAAGCTACTATGGACGGTGAATGTATTTGGACGGTGTCAGTAGGGACGGTAGATAAATGTGGACGGTGGAATGATAAGTGAGATATTCTAACACTCCCCCTCAAGCTGGAGAATAGATATCAATCATTCCCAACTTGCAAGTGAGATCTTGAAACTTATCTTTAGGAAGATCCTTGGTTAGCACATCAGCTAGTTGATGTTCTGATGGGACGTACGATGTGGCAATCAGCCCACTATCAAGTTTTTTCTTTAATTAAGTGTCGATCAATCTCTATATGTCTGGTCCTATCATGCTGAATTGGATTGTGAGCAATGCTAATGACTGACTTGTTAAGAGCTTCATTGGAGCTTCATACTTAATCTTGATATCATTAAAATGATTTTCATCCATAACAATTCACAAACTCCTTGAGCCATAGCTCGGAATTCGGCTTCTGCACTTGATCTTGCAACAACATTCTGTTTTTTACTTCTCCATGCAACAAGGTTCCCACACAAGAATGTACAATAGCCTGATGTGGACCTTCTATCACTCACTAAACCTACATAATCCGCATCAGTATAAGATTCCACCTTTTTTGAATAAGAGTCCTCTCCCCGGAGTGGCTTTGAGATACTACAGAATACGTTCTACAGCCTGCAAGTGTCTCACCCTCGGATCATGCATGAACTGGCTCACGACACTGACTGCATATGCTAAATTTGGTCTAGTGTGTGCCAAGTAAATCAACTTCCCCACTAGTCTCTGATATTGGACCTTGTCAACCTTGGCACTCTCTTCCTCAGTGCTCATTCTGTGATTTTGCTCGATGGGAACACTTACAGGTTTACATCCAAGTTTGCATGTTTCCTTCAAAAGATCAAGCACATACTTCCTTTGAGAAATGAAAATACCTTTTTTTGAGTAGGCAACCTCAATCCCTAAGAAATACTTCAGTTTTCCTAGGTCCTTCATCTCAAACTCTACAGATAAATTTTCATTGAGTAGTTGTCTCTCAACCGGATCATCTCCTGTAATAATAATATCATCTGTGAATGTTTGAAGAAAAGTGTATGATCTCCTTGACTTTGCTAGTAGCCAAGACACACCATTGCTTTTGTAAATCTTCCAAACCATGCTCGAGGAGACTGTTTTAGCTCATATAAAGCCTTTCTCAGTATGCACACTTTGTTTGTGCCACTTGTGGGACCAAATCCATGGGGAATCTCCATGTACACCTCTTCCTCTAAGTCACCATGCAAGAAAGCATTTTTGACATCAAACTGATGTATTTCCCACCCATAGTGAGCGGCAAGAGAGAGTAAGATACGAACAGTGTTCATCTTTGCCACTGGAGCAAATGTCTTCTCATAATCGATGCCATAGGTCTGAGTGTATCCCTTTGCCACTAGTCTAGCCTTCAAGAGTGCCATCTGTTTTATGCTTGACCGTATAGATCCACCTGCAACCAATGGGTTTCTTGCCCCCTGGCCTCTCAACAATCTCCCAAGTTCCACTTCTTTCAAGTGCTTTCATCTCCTCATCCATAGCTTGAACCCAATTCTTATCCTTCAATGCTTCTTGAACTGTCTTAGGGATTCTGATAGAGTCAATGACTGTAATAAAACTCTTGTGCTGCAAGGAAAGATTTTTAGAGGAGACAAATTGAGAAATAGGGTACTTAGCACAAAACCTTTTCCCTTTTCTCAATGCAATGGGCAAGTCATCATTTTCAGGGTTAGGTTCACATGTATTTAATGGAATATGTAAAGAATCAGGTTCAAAATAATGGAAATCAGTATTACCATTACTTACCACTGGTTCAGACTCTTGGAGTTGAGGTTGGATTAGTTTAGGTTATTTTTTCCGTCGATACACCTTTTCAGGTGAGCTGGCTCTAGTTCGAGCAATCACTTCAGGTGGATGGCTAGCAGAATGTGCTAATTCCTGTTTTTCAGAAGACATATCAATGGATGGAAGCAAGAGTATGTCGCTATGTGGAGAAAAAATCTAAGCTTTCAAAATATCATTATTGCTCTCCCCCTGAAGCTGAGAAGTAGTGAAGATTGATTGATTTTCCTGAAATGTTACATGCATGGAAACAAAGAAGCGACGACTTGAAGGGTCATAACATTTATATCCTTTCTTATCTGGAGCATAACCAATGAAAATGCATTTAGTGGCACGAGGGTCAAATTTTCCTCGATGCTGTCGATGAATATGAACAAATACAGAACAACCAAAGACACGAGATTCAAGATTTTGCATAATAGGAATAGAGGGAAAAATAGATTTCATGACATGGACTGGACTAACACCCCTAAGAACTCTAGAAGGTATTCTATTTATTAGATAAGCAGTAGTTGAAACAGCTTCCCCCCAGTATGACTTTGGAACTGACATTTGGAATAATAATGCCCTAGTCATTTCAAGCAAGTGTCTGTTTTTTCTTTCAGCAACCCCATTCTGTTGGGGAGTATCTATAACGCCATTCGTTACATTAGTGTCTCAACAAAAAAAAAAGTAATAAAATCCTTTAAAACATTTAATAAGGCATAAAAACTCAAATAAAATTTTCACGAATTATATATGTCTGAAAATACCTTAATAATTTAATAATAAACATTGGTAAGATAATTCTTACATAAATAATTTGATTTGTCTCAAAACCCGTGCGTTTACTAATAATAACCAAACCATAAAATAAAATAATATAGTTTCAGCCACAAACGACTCCTTATTGAACATAATACTAACCAAATATAATAAATAGCTAAACTCAAGTGCTAAAAGGCCATATGTTCAATTCAGTTGCGGAGTTTCAGGTGCTAAAAGGCTTTGCCATAGCAACTCATGCTCCTAAAGCTCCTACTATTAAACAAGTAGATTGGTTTCCTCCCTCCTTTGGTTGGTTAAAGTGCAATACCGATGGGGCTGCTAAGGGATACCCTGGCCGTGCTGGTGCTGGTGGTATTTTCAGAAACTCCCTAGGGGATTCCTTTGGTTGCTTCTCCTCCTATGTTGGTATTACAACTGCTTTCCACGATGAGCTTAGTGCTGTCATGATTGCCATTGAGTTGGCCTCCAAGAAAGGTTGGAAGAACATTTGGTTTGAGTGCGACTCTACTTCGGTCGTTGCCTCAACTAAATCTCACTCTTTAGTCCCTTGGAAAATCAGAGTCAGATGGAGAAATTGCATGAAGATTGGTGATCAGTTGACTTTAATCTTTACACATATTTTCAGAGAGGGTAACCATTGTGCCGATAAGTTAGCTTCCTTTGGTGCTACTGGTTCTAGTTACACGGTGGGAAAATTTTGCGGATTTTGTAAAGACCGATTTCTATCATGATAAACTGGGATTACCTCAGTTCAGGTTTAGATAGCTCTCCATGGGTCTTGGCCTAGTCCCCCCATGCTTTCTCTTTGTTCTATAATTTATATTAATAATATCTTTTAGGTGTGCTGTAGATGATTGGTAGGGTCTAGGGTGCCAACCTAGTTGGGATGCCTTTCTCTATTGTGATGCCTTTGCATGCCTAGCCTTTTATTAAAAAAAAAAAGTCTTCAAGTTTGCTCAATCTCACCGCTGACGTCCTCGTGCTCTGAAAACAACACTTTTAATGAGATTTATAATCCCAGTGAATAAAAACAATTTAATAAAAATGTTTGCAAAATAGTGTTGCTCTCAGCCGGCGCGGTAACCGGAAAATCAACTATGGTACCCGCAAAAATTATATACATAGTAATCCCTTTAAAATAAGCAAAAATTGTTCCAACTCACATATAATTAAAAGGATAACTCAGCAGTCAAAAACATTCACATCTCAAGCTTTTAATCATGTCAACCATGCATACTATATGCAATACACCTCCATGAACACGACCCGGTGATTCCCAGAATCACTTGACTTGACTCTTTAGTTCCCAGAACCGGTGTGAATCCTAGATCCACTAAGGTCTATGAGCTCATATCCATGCAATTGCGTCCCACTGCCTTCCCCATCACAGATGGAGGTATCTCATATATCCCATCCCAGATGTGGATATTTTCAATAATTTGATATCCCATCCCAGATGGTGATATCTCTCATCCTATTCCCGGAATAGAATGTATACCGTCATCCCTTCCCGGAAGGTGATGACCAACTTATGCATAATGTAATATGTCATCCCAGATGACCACTAAATGGGTTCTCAGACTCCATGTATCAGTAACAATGATATAATGTCATGCTGATGCAACACTGTAACCTCATATAACATAATAGAGCATGTCACAACAACACTATAATATCATATAACATAACAGAGCATGTTTCAACAACATTATAACATCATATAATGTAAAAGAGCATGTCACGACAATACTATAACATCATATAACACAACAGAGCATGTCACAACAGCACGATCACATCATATAACAAAACAGAGCATGTCACGGCAACACTATCACATCATATAACATAACAAAGCATGTCACGACAACACTATAACATCATATAACATATAAAGACATGTCAATCAGCCATAAACTCGTACCAATTTCATATATAATCACATAATTCATAGTAAAAATAACTTAATCTAATATCAATTTCGTTTTTATACAAAACCCCTAATTTAGAAAATAAGATTTGATCAACTATTGGTTCTTGCATTCAAAACTCTTCAAAAATCATAATTTAAATTCAAAACTCACTTTCCCCAAATAGTTTGCACCAAGGAAGGTTGAGAAAAGGTTGTTTTTACTCACCTCTTGAAGACCTTCAAATAGCTCTAAGTGTTATCTACTGCGAATCCTAATATTTGCCAAGAGTTATCCTCATCTTCCTCTTCCTGGACTCCCTCTTCTACAACTCTCCCTTCTTAATCCTTGAATTTCTTCTCTTCTTAGCCGTTTGAGTTTCTAGGTATAATTAGGGTTCAAAAACACACCCTAAGAGTGTTAAGATTCTATTTATAGAGCCCCCAATAGTCCAAAACGTGTAAAAACATGCTAAGCCCGCTTACTTTGCATATGGTTCTGTATTTCTCACATATCTTGAGTTATAGACATCCAAAAATTATAAATTTTTATAGTTGGAAAGATAAAAGAATTGTATACAACTTTTAAGAAGACCACAAAATCTTAAACGGACGTTTAGATGGTCAAAATGTGGATAGAATTTAAAAAAACGGTTCTGGCTCTATAACATGAATAGTATGCACGAATTTGGTCATAACTTGAGCTACAAGATTCCTATTTGGACGAATTTGGTGTCTGTGGAAAGCTAAGAGACAGAGCTACATTTCTTATGAACATCTCGAATTCAAACACGTTCTCTTTGGTTAAGAAATATCCATTTGAAATTAGGTTTCTAGTTATAGGAAGTCTATTATGTGAAATTGGGCCTAAAACACTCAAACTATCTATTTAACATTTTTTGAGCCACTTACGAGATTTTAAGCACTTCAAAATTAAAATATAATAATTCTAATAATTTAATTCCTATCAAATTAACTTTTGGGTTGTTACATTTCTCCCCTCCTTCAAGAAATTTCGTCCTCGAAATTTCTTTACACCTTTTTTAATTTTGTCAAAAAAAAAATGGTAGACCTGACTGATGACCTGATATCCAAACCACATTGGAAATTATCTAGCGCAACCTCTAAGATAACATATAAATAATGATGAGGATTTAAACAGGCATGCACAAGTCAAGATCCAAAAATACGATAGCAGATAAAAGTCAAATAAGTAAAATATGACTTGCAAATAATTCAATTACAGCACCGAATACAAGATTCTGGGAAATATTTAAATTCTGAACAACCAAAATAAAATAGAGAAATTTTACATATACACTAACGGTGAACACAAAATAGCAAACATATTCCTTTGATTTGACTTCAATATTATTTCCTAATATATTTTGTACATATTCTTGCTAACTAAAGATGTTCAATCTCTAAGAAAATAGTATTTTTATACACAATCAGAATCATATCATTCATCTAAAAAAAATATCGTTCATTCTTGAGGATTATTGCAAAACACATTTTGGTAACAATATTTTTTTTCCTTGAAATCAAACCCAATGCAATCACATCAAAAGGTGCCAGAATGAGTAAGGTGTAATATCGGAAGGATTACAATTATGGTTTAGCTCTCATAAAATTGAATCACAACTATTTATTCACACAATGCAACTAGCAAAATGTAACTCTCAGAATTTCTTTAGACGCGTCAGCAATCAAATCATCATGACATGTAAATACCAAAACAATCATTCAAAAGAAAAACGACTACATAAATCATTTAAAATTTCAAAATCAGAAAGCAAACAAATTGTCGATGTCATTTAAGTGAAATTTTCTCACATAAAGGATCAACGATCATTTTTTAACAAGTATTTTTTTAAAAGAAAAATATTAACAACATAAATAAAGCTTAAACAAGCTGAACTTCCCTTATATATTTTTTTATACTTTTATTTTTTAGAAAACTCTGAAAACATTTTAGAGTACCAATCTACATATCAATACATAATTTTATTTTTCAAATTCAAAAACATTTTTTTCCATATATAATCAAAGTTGAAGAAGTTGTAGAAAGTTTACAAATTGTTTTTTTTTTTTGCTATGTAAAGTCTTGATTTTTCTAACAATGTAAATGAATTCATATTGCTACAAAATTAAATAGGCATAACACTTACACATATAAGTGTATTGCCATATTTTATTTTAATAAAAAAATCATTGTCAATTAGTATAGAGAATTCATGTAAGTTTTGAACTCAACTCGTAAAATTTCAGCATGCAATACTTATTGTAATTGGTGACTTATAAAACTAAAAACTCATTAAAATATGTTGATCTTTGTTATCTAAGATCCTAAAACATATATGAAAAATTCCAAAGGGGCGTCATGTTAAAATATCATGTTGGTATTTTAAAAAAAATCAAGCAGATTCAATTTCAGCACAACCACAAAAAACATGATATTGTTATCGAGCTGCTTCTTTAAGTGCATGCTTCAAAATCACCAGATTACTCTATAATTTTAAATGATTCATTGTTTGAATGTTTTCTTAATGAGGAACTTAGAATATATTCAAAACTAACATACAACCAGTCATAGAAATATAGAATCACGCATCAAGCTCAAGAGGTTCATACTTTACAAACATACATAAACACTTATAGTCGATTATAAACACTTTACAATGATTATTGGACGAAACATAAGGCACAACAAGTCAAGTTACTCATCAAGAAGTCAATTAGTCATGGAATAACATGTAACACACATCACAACATCATGTTACCACCACCAAAAAGTCAAAGAAGTGCAAGAAGACGGGTACAAGTACGAACACATAAGTAACTAGTCACTGGATCTAATACCAAAAGCATAAAGGTTAATTGTGAACCTGATACAGTTACTCCTAGTTATCTGATAATCCTACAATAATGTGCTCTCTTAAAGTCTTTTCTCTAAGACTCCCCTCCTTAGGAACAATGGTCATATTCTTAACAACACTAGACTGCCAGCAGATAGTGTATAATTCCCTTATCGCAAAGATTGAAACTCTTGATCTAAATTTACCCTCTCTTAAACAGTCTCTAAAAAAATTTATCTCCAACTTTTAACTCGTCCAATTCAAAGCCTAAAGCAACAAGAAACACATGTTGTTCATATTCCTATGCTCATCTTATTGTCCTTTAAGTTCACTTAGCTCTAGAGGTACTACTGTCAAAATAACATTCGCCTCTATCTTAACCAACAATAAGATCAAATATTCTCGTGCACCTCAACTAAACACTTAAGACAAAGTGTAGTAACTACGTTACAATCAAGCACAGAAGAATTTATTACACATTTATTAATAAAACAAATGTACACAATATCTCACATACATATGCAGTTAACTTGTTTGCTAAATAGAAAATTATACTAATCCCCATTTTGATTTACATGTATTATAGAGACATGGATAATGGACAAAAAATATATTTTAACAACAAACAATTAAGTTTTCAATCATAATCAATAATTAATCAAAATCAACAACATATGACAAGTCTTATATAGTAGAGAACAATTTAAATAGGAAGTGGAGGCAACATGGTTATCCTTTGCAAGAATAACACATAAAAAAACTTTCAAGCACCAGTCAACTTCAAAGTTTCTTACACAAACCAAATTTAAAAAATCTTTTTTGTCTCTAATAAAACCCACGCCCTTGCCTGTTAGTTGCCATAAATCTGTACACCACCAATTAAATATTGGGTTGGCCAGGCCCAACATCCAAAAGAATATCATGCAGTTTTTATAACTCTAACAACAGTCCTATGCGCCCATGTTTTGATTTTAGAAAAAACCCAATACCACAATCCAATTAAGGATTGAACTGCTCTGATACCATAGATGTAACGCCCTTCGTTACAATAGTGACTCAACAAAAAAATATATATAATAAAATCCTTTAAAACATTTAATAAGGCATAAAAACTCCAATAAAATTTTCAAGAATTTTATATGTCTGAAAATACCTCAATAATTTAATAATAAACATTGGTAAGATAATCCTTATATAAATAATTTGATTTGTCTCAAAACCCGGGAGTCTACTAATAATAACCAAGTCATAGAATAAAATAATATAGTTTCGGCTACAAACGGTTCCTTATTGAACATAATGCTAACCAAATATAATAAATAGCTAAACTCAAGTACCGAGTCTTCAAGTCTCCTCAATCTTATTGACGACGTCCTCGTGCTCTGAAAACAACACTTTTAATGAGATTTATAATCCCAGTGAATAAAAACAATTTAATAAAAATGTTTGCAAAATAATGTTGTTCTCAGACGGCGCGGTAACCAGAAAATCAATCATGGTACCCGCAAAAATTATATACATAACAATCCCTTTAAAACAAGCAAAAATTGTTCCAAATCACATATAATTAAAAGGATAACTCAGCAGTCAAAACATTCACATCTCAAGCTTTTAATCATGTCAACCATGCATACTATATGCAATACAACTCCATGAACACGACTCGGTGATTCCCAGAATCACTTGACTTGACTCTTTGGTTCCCAGAACCGGTGTGAACCCCAGATCCACTAAAGTCTATGAGCTCATATCCATGCAATGACGTCCCACTGCCTTCCACATCCCAGATGGAAGTATCTCATATATCCCATCCCAGATGTGGATATTTTCAATAATTTGATATTCCATCTCAGATGGTGATATCTCTCATCCTATTCCCTGAATAGAATGTATACCGTCAACCCTTCCCGGAAGGTGATGACCAACTCATGTATAATGTAATATGTCATCCCAGATGAACACTAAATGGGTTCTCAGACTCCATGTATCACTAACAATGATATAATGTCATGCTGATGCAACACTGTAACCTCATATAACATAATAGAGCATGTCACAACAACACTATAATATCATATAACATAACAAAGAATGTCACAACAATATTATAACATCATATAATGTAAAAGAGCATGTCACGACAACACTATAACATCATATAACACAACAGAGCATGTCACAACAGCACGATAACATCATATAACAAAACAGAGCATGTGACGACAACACTATCACATCATATAACATAACAAAGCATCTCACGGCAACACTATAACATCATATAACATATAAAGACATATCAATCAACCATAAACTCGTACCAATTTCATATATAATCACATAATTCATAGTAATAATAACTTAATTTAATATTAATTTTGTTTTTATACAAAACCCCCAATTTAGAAAATAAGATTTGATCAACTATTTGTTCTTGCATTCAAAACTCTACCAAATTCATAATTTAAATTAAAAACTCAGTTTCCCCAAATAGTTTGCACCATGGAAGGTTGAGAAAAGGTTGTTTTTACCCACCTCTTGAAGACCTTCAAATAGCTCTAAGCGTTTCCTACTGCGAATCCTAACGTTTGCCAAAAATTATCCTCATCTTCCTCTTCCTAAACTCCCTCTTCCACAACTCTCCTTCTTAATCCTTGAATTTCTTCCCTTCTTAGCCGTTTCTGAGTTTGTAGGTGTAATTAGGGTTCAAAAACGCACCCAAGGAGTGTTAAGATTCTATTTATAGATCCCCAATAGCCCAAAACATGTAAAAATGTGTTAAGCCCGCTTACTCTGCATATGGTGCTGTATTTTGCACATATCTTGAGTTATAGACATCCAAAAATTATAAATTTTATATAGTTGGAAAGATAAAAGAATTTTCTACAACGTTTATGAAGACCACAAAATCTGAAACGGACGTTTATATGGTCAAAACGGGGATAGAATTTAAAAAAATGGTTCTGGCACTGTAACATGAATAGTGTATACGAATTTGGTCATAACTTGAGCTACAAGAATCCAATTTAGACGAATTTGGTGTCTATGGAAATATAAGAGGCAGAGCTACATTTCTTATGAAGATCTCGAATTTAAACATATTCTCTTTGGTTACGAAATATCCATCTGAAACATAGGAAGTCTATTATGCGAATTTGGGCCTAAAACACTCAAACGATCTATTTAACCTTTTTTGAGTTACTTACGAGATTTTAAGCACTTCAAAAATTAAAATATAATAAATCTAATAATTTAATTCCTATAAAATTAACTAGTAGTCAATTTTTGGGATGTTACAATATCAACACATGTGAGTTCGTGAATAATACCTCGTTCTTTAAGAAAGGTAGAAAGACCTTGATTCACATATTCTCTACCATTATCAGACCTGAAGCGCTTAATAGTTTTTACAAATTGAGTATGAATCATATGATAAAACTGAGTGAATAATTTGTACACTTCAGATTTATCTTTCATCAGCAATATCCAAGTGACACGAGTGATATCGTCAATGAAAGAAACAAACAATTTTGTACCAGAAATATTTGAAACGGTAGCAGGACCCCAAATACAAGTATGAATACGAGAAAAAGGTTCATCACTTTTCTTAGCACTTGAAAGAAAACTTACCCGATGATGTTTGGAAAATTCACAAACATCACACTAAAAGAACTCAACTGATTCATTCAAAAACAAAGAAGGAAACATGGACTTAAGCAGAGTGAAAGGGGGATGCCAGAGACGCTTATGTTGGAGCCAAATTTTGGAGGAACAAGACTTGGATTGATGGCAGGAATGTTGCAACTTCACACCAGATCCACCCGAAGTTTCCATCTCAAGGTAGTACAACCCTCCCTGTTCCTTGGCAACTCCAATCGTCTTCCCCGTAGTAATGTCCTGGAATACACAATGAGAAGGGAAAGAGGTTACAACACAATTAAGGTTTTTGGTAAGTTTATGAATAGAAAGAAGGTTAGAAGACAATTTAGGAACATGAAGCACATTTTGAAAATTTAGAAAAGGACTGAGTTTAACGTTACCAAATCCTGCAACTGATGTATGAGAGCCATCAGCTACAGTTATGTGATGATTACCCATGGGGATTTGATACGATGAAAAATGAGAAGAACAAAAGGTCATGTGATCGGTGGCACCATAATCAATAATCCAAAAATCCTTGGGGACAGTACCAGAAGCATGAGAAAATAAAGAACATAGATTCTTACCATTTACACCATGAGAAGAAGTGGGAGAATGCTTACTAGAGTAATGAGTGATAGCTGAGATGTTGGTAATCTCAGTGTTAGACATGATGGTTGGGTGTGATAACAACCAAGAGTGCAATGAAGGTGTTAAAAACGAAAGCTGTAATGAAGGCATCAATAAAGAAGAGGGTTTGCGGTGATGATGACTTTGGGTACTGTAACTAAGAAAGATAAAGCACAATGAAGGTGTTGAACGTGCAATGGAGGTACAAGACAGAACACGACCTGCAATGAAGGCAAGGCACCTAAGGTCACTCAGCAATGAAGGCTGAGGGAGTGGAAAAGCAAAGGCAGAGACTCCCAGGGTCGAGAGCTCTGATGCCAAATTGAAAGAAAGAAAACAAAAGATATATTTTATGAATTGCTTGTTTTAAGTTACACACAGCACAATGGTATTATATTTATACATTTGAAGAATTAATTACAAATGATAATTACAAGGCAAATAAAAAATTTAACTTTTCCCTAAGTGCATATATACTTCCTAAGTTTATGGACTTGAGAATACATGAATCTAATTAATCACAATTACCACTTCCTACGCTACTATGGATGGTGGATGTATTTGGACGGTGTTAGTGTGGACGGTGGATAAATGTGGACGGTGGAATGATAAGTGAGATATTCTAACAATAACATCTAGCATATCAACGTCATTCGCATCCTCTCAAACAAAGTATGTTATGTGATGCAGAACTACTCCACTACTCCGTTATGCACTTCGATCCAATATACCTCAATGTCAACTTCGAAGTTACATATCCACATTGGCCATTAAGTACCAATGCTGGCAGTCCACCATACCATGGTGAACCCTTTGGATAGCCGACACACCTTACTCTCGGATGCGCCACCACGGGGGGTCTAGATTCACCTAACTCTGTGATGAATCACCACGGACGGCCAGATCGCTTTACTCTCAGGTGACCCCCCTATGCTGAATGTAACACCTTGTTTTTCCATTAAGTGCTTTTTTATGCTTGCTTGGGTGGTTAAGCCTTAAGACTTAGCTTGAGGGATAAGTGGGACTTCTAGACTTGAAATCCCTTCTCTTAGGCTTGTACCTTGTGACTTTTTGGGTGACAAGCATGGTCGTGCTTGTTAAGGAGCACGACTGTGCTCGTTGTGAATGAGCGTCTCGCTGACGCTGAGTTGAGCACACCAATGCTCAACAGTGAGCACGCCCGTGCTCAATGGCAAGACGCACTTTGCAAGCGCTAAGTCAAGATCGCTTGTGCTCAAGGAGGAGCACGACCGTGCTCGGGTCTGGGCCTTTAGCAGAACAGTGATCGAGGGTTTATGTCCTAAACCCTATTTTGACGACAGCAACCACCCTAGTGCTGCAACAACCCCTTTCTTCCCTATTTTCTCTAAACCCATTGCTTTGTTGGAGTTTTGGAGACTCGTGGGAACATCTAGTTTGTCAGTGTTGATCACTATGGGTAACGATTCCTTCCCCTTTGAGTTTCCTTTTCTATTATTTAAAATTGGGAACTAATTTGTTGACGATCTTGTTTGACCAAGGCTTGGAGAGTTAGCTGAGCTGCTTAAGGGAATGTGATCAGTTTGTCGTTTAGCATCTTGTTGTGGAACCTTCAATCCAGGTTTGGGAGAAGAATAGTGTATACACTAGGATAGGGGATAGCGTAAGATGAGGGGTTCCCATAGCTCCATTAAATGTTGTATGTTGTATATTGTTAACTGTTATGTTTAACTGTTATTGATGCCATGATTTGCCTGGTTGTATGAGTTATTGTTATGTTGTTAGTTGGCTAACTAGTATGCCTCTTGTTATAGTTGTTATGATGTTGAATGCTAATATTGATGAATATTGCTATGTTGAATGCCATTGGTTTATTTGTGATGATATGATGAGAAGGCTATTGGCTATTTTTATTGATGATATTGTTTGGCTGAATGTTGCCGTTATGTTGAATATGTTAATAAGACCCTAATCGGATTTAATTAGGACTCTTAGTTAACATATGAATTAAGGGATTAATTCCCCAATGCTTCATAAGACATGAACTTAGTTAGTGAGGGGTGAGGTTCCATGCCAAATGATTTAGTTAAGACCCTAGGATCTGATTTGAGAGTGTTAGGGAGCCAAAACTCTAAGAACACGTATGAATCTGCCCATAACAGTACGACTGGCCCAGGAGCACGACCATGCTCAACAGGGAGCACACCCGTGCTCCCAGCTGCATTCTGGAAGGCAGGCCGCACATTGAGCACGACCGTGCAGGATAGTGAGCACGACCGTGCTCTACTTAAGTGGCAGCACGATCGTGCTAGGGTGAGCACGCCCGTGCTCCCTCTACTGGTCAGAACCTAAGACTAATGAATTAAAGGGGTTTTAACCCCAAATGTTCTCAGTAATGACATGATAACACACCAATCAAACGATGAAGATTAGATAACTTAATTAAATATTAATTAAGATAATCAAAGATGATGAATTGGTTAAGCCGACACCCAATGGGTTGCCGCACGTTGTTACGCTTTGGTGCTTTTTGGCCAAAGTAACCTCGATGCTTTTTGGTCGGGGCGTTGATGAGTTGGACCTTGGTGCTTTTTGGCTAAGGGGGCCTGGACTCTTTTGAGTCAAGGTGTTGACGTTGATGTTGGTGATAAGTCTTGGGTGCTTATTGACCCGAGCAAAGGAGGTGGTTGCTTTGTGTGTTGTTGTGCTCACGCATTCATACGTTGGAGTTGATTAGTGGGGGATGTTCAACATAGGGGAGGTCGTCTAAGTTATGATCTGGCCTAAGTCTCGGGTGGTTCACCCATGGTTTGGTGAACCGTGCGCCCCCGAGGTGACGTATCCAGTTATGATACGTCGGCTATCCAAGGGGTTCACCCATGGTTTGGTGAACTGTGCGTTGGTGCTTTTATGGCCTATGTGGATATGTAACTCCGAAGATGACTTCCTGAGATAGTTGGATCCACATGCATAACGGAGTAGCGGAGTAGTGTTGCACCGCATAGCATCTATTGATTGTTGACTTGCAACATGTAAATGATGATGTATGATGTTTGTTGCTATACCTGATATGATGTATGTTCATCTTATTCCATATTCCCATGCCGTTGTGTTTACATGATTTCTTACTCCCTGTTTCTTGTTTTTGTTGTTGCGTGTATCTCTTATGCAGAGGACGATGAGCAGCCAGTGGAGGAGTGACTCTGAGGAGCCGCGACTCTAGTTAGGATGCTTAGTTGTTTCAGTTTTAGTTTGTTTCTGTGATGTATCCGGATTTTGGTTATACCAGCTTTGTATGTGACATCGGGGTTGAGTTTTCTTTATCAGTCATGTTTATGTTTATCTTTTAAAAACTATGTTATTTCCGTGTTGTTTATGTTGAGATGTGAAATCTTTTTATCCAAGTTTTATTTTATTCAATTAAATGCATGGTTTTATATTTCCTCTTTTAAGTAATTGTTTTATATTAACGTGTGGGGTAGAAGGGTATCGCATTTAGTGGTGTCCGAGCAGTTCGACCTTGTTCGGACGTGGCATGAGTCTGTTATGAGTCTGTTGTGTGCTCTTGTTTGAATTGTCTATACTCTTTTAGATAATGATGTTTTAGAATTAAGATTCGTTAGTCCTTCCCGCTTGGTTTCCTGTATTTAACTGTTGTCTCGGGTAAATGCAGGTACCAATGGCAGGAAGAGGTAGGAACGATCAAGCTATCGTCGATTCTTTGGCACTTCTCGCCAATGCCATTGGCCAGGTTCAGATCAACAATCACATGGGACCGGCATAGTTTCAGGGTCTCGATAGGTTCCATCGGAATAACCCACCATCCTTCAAAGGGTCTTATGACCCAGAGGGAGCCTTATTTTGGATGAGGGAGATCGAGAAGATCTTCAGAGCTATGGACTGCAATGATCAACAGCGGGTTATCTTCGCCATATTTATGCTCCCTGAGGAGGCTGAGCACTGGTGGGAGAACTGTCGTCAGAGGTTGGTGGCTGAGGGTACAGCAATCACCTGGGCTGTGTTCAGAGATAGATTCATGGAGAAGTACTTTCCTGCTGATGTACGTGATAAGAAAGAGATGGAGTTCTTGGCACTGAAGCAAGGAAATCTGTCAGTGGGCGAGTATGCGGCAAGATTCGAGGAGCTGGCTAGGTATTACACACCTTATCAGGTCATGGTGGATGACCGGTCAAAGTGTGTAAAGTTCGAGGATTGCCTTCGTCCGGAGATCAAGCATGCAATCAGTTATCAGGAGATCAGAGTTTTCCCAACCTTAGTGAACAAGTGTAGGATCTTTGAGGATGCCTACAAGTCCAGAGTCGCCAGCTACAGGAATTCAGACAGCCAGGGTAGTAAGAAGACTAAGCAGAAGGATAAGGATAAGGGCAAGCAGCGTTATGCTCCAACCGGACGGGATTTCAAGCAGAGTCGCAGAAAGCTACAGTTTTATCATGATAGGTCCAGGGGTGGTAATTCTAATACCTCTAGGACCAAGAAGTGTGACAAGTGTGGTGCATCGGATCACTTCAATATCCAGTGTAAGGAACCCGACGTTATCTGCTTCAAGTGTGTCAAGTCTGGCCACATCAGCCGGGATTGTGGAGGAGCAAAGTCAGAACCTCCAAGTGCTAGCAAGAGTCAGAAGTCTCAAGCCAATCGACTGAAGACCACTGGGAGAGTCTTCACTCTTAGTGGAGCCAAAGCCTCCGAGTCTGATGACCTGATCCAAGTTACGTGCTTAATTAATGGAACCCTTCTAACTGTGTTGTATGACTCGGGTGCTACGCACTCGTTTATATCACTTGATAGGGTCAAGAGTCGTAACTTGCCTGTTGCCTTTCTGAGTTATGATTTGATTGTTGCCACACCTACAAACAAGCCTGTTCTTACTTCACATGAATGCAAGGACTGTCAGATTACTATTGATGATTTGACTTTTATTGTTGATATTGTATGCTTACCTTTAAAACAACTTGATATTATTCTTGGTATAGACTGGTTATCTTCCAACCATGTCCTTTTAAATTGTTTCGATAAAACCTTGATTTTTGGAACTCCTGAGGAGTCTAAGAATCCGACCTTTCTCTCTGCCAACCAAGTGAAAGCTTCGATGAAAGATGAAGCCCAAGTATTTATGATGTTGTCTTCCCTAGAAGTTCAGAGCCCTCTTGATGTCGGAAGTGTGCCTGTTGTGCGGGAGTTTCCTGAAGTGCTCCAGGGGGATGTTTACGAACTTCCCCCGGAGAGAGATGTGGAGTTCACCATAGATTTAGTACCTAGCACCGGGCCTATTTCCATAGCGCCCTATAGAATGTCTCCTCTAGAGCTAGCTAGGTTGAAGGAACAGTTAGATGATCTTATCCAGAAGCAGTTTATTAGGCCTAGCATAACCTCTTGGGGAGTGTCAATGTTGCTAGTAAAGAAGAAATATGGTAGTATGAGGTTGTGTGTCGACTATCGACAGCTCAACAAGGTGACCATTAAGAACCAGTATCCTCTCCCTAGGATTGATGATCTTATGGATCAGTTGATCGGAGCCTGTATCTTTTCGAAGATAGATTTGAGGTCAAGGTACCATCAGATTCAGGTTAAGTCCGAGGACATCCCGAAAACAACGTTTAGGACTCGTTATGGTCACTATGAGTACTTGGTTATGCCCTTTGGTGTGGCCAATGCCCCTGCTGTGTTCATGGACTACATGAACAAGACTTTTCACCCTTACTTGGATAAGTTTGTGGTAGTCTTTATAGATGACATCTTAGTATACTCCAAGACTAAGGAGGAACATGAGGAGCACTTGAGGGTTGTCTTGCAGACCCTTAAGGAGGAACTGTTGTATGCCAAGATGTCTAAGTGCAAGTTTTGGTTAGAAGAGGTTAGTTTCTTAGGTCACGTGATCTCAAAAGGTGGGATAGCCATTGATCCGGCTAAGATTGAGACGGTGCTCCAGTGGGAAGCGCCAAAGTCAGTGACTGAGATTAGGAGTTTCTTGGGTTTAGCAGGGTACTATAGGAGGTTTATAGAAGGTTTCTCTAAATTAGCCTTATCCTTAACCCGTCTCACCAAAAAGGGACAATTGTTTGTGTGGGACTCTAAGTGTGAAGAGAGTTTCCAAACCCTTAAGAATAGGGTGACATCAGCACCAGTTTTAGTGTTGCCAGATCCTAGTGAACCCTTTGTAGTTTACTGCGATGCTTCTAAGCAAGGGTTAGGTGGTGTGTTGATGCAGAATGGTAAGGTAGTTGCTTATGCTTCTAGGTAGTTGAAACCCCATGAGAAGAACTACCCTACCCATGACTTAGAGTTAGGAGCTGTGGTATTTGCCTTATAGATTTAGAGGCATTACCTTTATGGAGCGAAGTTTGAGGTCTTTAGTGATCACAAGAGTCTGAAGTATCTCTTTTTGGTAGTGGCAACGATCTCAAGAGGAGGAGGGGGGGGGGGGGTGAATTGAGATATTGAAAACTTTTTCCACAATTTAAAGCAAATTAGAGTTTTCTTAAAGAAAATTGGTTTTCACTCAATTTTAATTCCCAAGAATCAGGTTATGTAACAAGTAATGATGTTAAGAAGAATTATAAGAAGTAACAACAAGTTTAACACAGATTGTAGATCAAAGATTCAAGTTTACAAGCATTCTTAAAACTTATTCACAACACACAAGTTCATATAACAAGTATATGGAGTTAGAGATGAGAAGAACACGCAAACCGATTTATCCTGGTTCGGTTACCTCCTCTGGTAAGCCTACATCCAGTCCCACACCTTTGTGATTTTCTCCACTATAATCAGCAATTACAAAATTCCAATTACAGCAACACAAGGATAACCTCCTTGCTCAAGAATTTACCAGAAAGCACACTTGCTTTTATATACCCAAGAATCCCTTCTATCCTTGTTCAATCCTAAGAGATACCCTCTCTTAATCACACTAATTCACAAATAATTGAGTAGAGGAAAGACTCTAAAAGTCTAATTATACAGATTGAAGTTCTAAGTAATATCACACTTTTCTCTCAACGACGAAGCACTTTTGGAAGCTTTTGAATCTTTCGTATATCACTTTTCAGAATCAGTAAGGCTGTTGTTGTTCTTCTTCTTATTTCTTGTATTGTACAATGTTCCTTTGAACCCTCTTTATATAGAAAACAAATTATAGTCGTTGGGATCAATTAAAACAGATTTGGATCTGATTTAACAAAATCTGTTTTCTTGATTCTTGTTCTTGAAATAAGATTCTGTTAGTTCTTGTAGAGTTTGCGTCCTTCTTGAAAATAACCGTTTCCATCTGAAAGAATAGCCGAGTCTTATTTGAAGAGAAAAAATAGCCGAGTCCATTTGCCACGTCAGCAGACGGGAGTACTAACACAAGGTAATTGGATGTGCTCCAGCTGGTAGACGAGCTTTATATGCCATGTCTGTGGACGAAGCTTCTCATTAAGATCTTATTAAGTCAAAAGAGTGTAACCTTAGTAGACGAGCTCCATGTACCACACCGGCAGACGAGTGCTTCTTGTTACTTTAGTAGACACGCGCTTCTGTTACTCTCAGTAGACGAGCTCCATGTGGTACTTCAGTAGACGAGCTATATGTGCCACATCAGCAGACGAGCTCCATTTGGTGGTTGAGCTCCATATTGTAGTTCAGTAGATGAGCTCTTCTTGTTACTTTAGTGGATACGAGCTGCTTGTTACTTCAATGGACGCGAGCTGCTTGTTACTTCAGTGGACGCGAGCTACTTGTTACTTCGATGGACGCGAGCTGCTTGTTACTTCGGTGGACACGAGCTGCTTGTTACTTCGGTGGACGCGAGCTGCTTATTACTTCAGTGGACGCGAGCTGCTTGTTTTATCCTTGAATTTTCTTTTTCATGAGTGATCTTACATGCAACTTAACACGTAATAAGTACATAGTCAAAATCAAAAATCTTATGCAAAATACACTTTGTTTGTCATACATCAAAACATGAATGAGGACTTAGTCTTAAAAACTCCCCCTTTTTGATTATGACAAACTTTACCATACTTAACCTTAGTTATTAAGAATCAGAGTGCAGTTGTTCAGTAAGCATGGTTCTTAAGTCATTTTCATCCCCGCCTGTATCATTGATATCTTTGAAAATAAAATCAAGTGTTATCATATCATTGTCATGAAAAAAAGAATTTCATCTTGTATGGTACATCTTTCCCCCCCTTTGTCATTATCATAAAGAAACTATGGAGAGTATTGAAATCAAACTGAAAAATAGTCTTGCATTCATTGATAATAAATCATTTCAGAACTCATGCAATGCATCAAACATCCAAAACACTAAAATAAGAAAAAGAATTACAGACACCTAAGGACACTTAGTCTAAATTGAGACTAGTTAAAAGCATCTTGCCCATGTCCTTCATAATTTTCAGCAACTTGTGCTACCTTGCTTGCCATATTGACTATATTATCAAAAATAACATTTGATATCAATTATTTTGAGGATCAATTCTGCCAAGTTCCCTTCTTATAAAGAAGAAACTCTCCTTATTTAGTGGTTTGGTGAAAATATCAGCTAATTGCTTGGTTGTATCTATATGTTCAATCACAACATCACCACTTTGAATATGATCCCTGATAAAATTATGCCTAATTTCAATATGCTTGGTTCTTGAGTGCATAATTGGGTTCTTTGTTAGATTAATTGAACTAGTGTTATCACACTTTATTGGTACATGATCTAGATAAACACCATAGTCGATTATTTGTTGTTTCATCCATAGGATTTGAGAACAACAACTCCCAGCTGCAACATATTCTGCTTCAGCTGTGGATAAGGCCACACTAGTTTGCTTTTTACTAAACCAAGATACTAGGGAATTTCCTAATAAATGGCCTGTTCCACTTGTGCTCTTCCTATCTAATTTGCATCCAGCAAAGTCAGAGTCGAAATATCCTATTAATGTGCAAGTGGATCCCTTGGGATACCACAGCCCCATTTCTTTTGTTCCTAAAAGATACTTCATGATTCTTTTAACTGTAGTAAGATGTGATTCTTTAGGATTAGCTTGATACCTTGCACACATACACACACTAAACATTATATATGGCCTACTTGCAATGAGATTAAGTAAGGATCCGATGATACCTCTATACTTGGATACATCTATAGATTTACCATGTTCATCTTTGTCCAAGTAGCAGGCTGGACTCATTGGTGTTGCCATTTCCTTTGCGCTTTCGATTCCAAACTTCTTTAGTAGTTCCTTGCAATACTTTTTTTGGCTTATGAAGGTTCCATCTTGGCATTGTTTAATTTGAAGTCCAAGAAAGAAGGTAAGCTCTCCCATCATGGACATTTCAAATTCACTTTGCATTAGTTCACCAAATTCCTTGCATAAAGACTCATTAGTAGCACCAAAAATAATGTCATCAGCATATATTTGAACAAGTAATATATTGTGTGCTTTTGTTTTAGTAAATAGTGTTGTATCAACTCTTCCTCTTTTAAAGCCTTTCTCTAGGAGAAAATTGCTTAACCTCTCATACCAAGCTCTAGGAGCTTGCTCGAGTCCATAGAGGGCTTCAGTCAGTTTATAGACATGATTTGGGAGCTCACCATCATCAAAGCAAGGGGGTTGGCTTAAATATACTTCCTCTTGTATTATTCCATTTAAAAAGACACTTTTCACATCCATTTGGTACAGTTTAAAGTTCATTATACACGCATAGGCTAAGAGCATTCTTATGGCTTCTAATCTAGCTACGGGAGCATATGTTTCATCATAATCAATTCCTTCTTCTTGATTATATCCCTTAGCTACTAGTCTAGCCTTGTTTCTTCCTATTATTCCATTCTCATCCATTTTGTTTCTAAACACCCATTTAGTTCCGATTATTTGGTTACTTTTGGGTTTTGGAACTAAATTCCAAACTTTGTTCCTTTTAAATTGATTTAACTCCTCTTGCATTGCAATCATCCAATGTTCATCATTAATAGCTTCATCAACACATTTTGGTTCTATTTGAGATACAAACACCATGGTATTACAAATATTCCTTAAAGAGTTTATAGTGGTTACCCCTATGGTGATCTCACCAATGATATTGTCTAGGGGATGATTCTTTGACACTTGCCATTCCTTAGGAAGATTTTCTTGCTGAAGTTATGCTTGAGGTTCTTTATTGCTCTCTTCATCTTCCTTTTCCTTGTTGCTCTCCTTTCCTTCATGAGATTTCACTTCATCCTCAAGAGTTTATTCATCATCAAAAATGTCCTTTCCCAACCTTTTGGGGTTAGACTCATCAAATGTTATGAGAACATATTCTTCCATTGATAAAGTACGCTTATTAAACACTCTATATGCTTTTCTAGTTAATGAATAACCTATGAAAATACCCTCATCAGCTTTGGGATCAAATTTCCCAAGATTATCCTTGCCATTATTTAGCACAAAACACTTACAACCAAAGACATGAAAATGAGAAATGTTAGGTTTTCTTCCCTTGTAAAGTTCATATGGAGTTTTCTTCAAAATTGGCCTTATTAGAACTCTATTTAAAACATAACATGCAGTACTCACAACATCAGCCCAAAAATACTTTGGTAAATTAGAGTCACTTAACATGGTTCTAGTAATTTCTTCAAGTGACCTATTTTCCCTCTCAACTACTCCATTTTGTTGTGGAGTTCTAGGTGCAGAAAAATTGTGTTTTATACCATGTTCATCACAAAAGTTATCAAACTTCTCATTTTGGAATTCTCCTCCTTGGTCACTCCTAATTGAAACAATTTTCACGTCTTTCTCATTTTGAGCAACCTTAGCCATTTTCTTAAAAGCTTTAAAAGCTTCATTCTTTTGTGCTAAGAAATAGGTCCAAGTAAATCTAGAGAATTCATCAACAATTACAAGAGCATAAAGATTTCCACCAAAGCTTTTTGTCCTAGAAGGTCCAAAAAGGTCCATGTGCAGCAATTGTAAGGGTCTACTAGTTGAAACAATGTTTTTAGCCTTAAATGAGGTTTTCACTTGTTTACCTTTTTGGCATGCATCACATAAGCCTTCTTTAACAAACTTTTTATTTGGTAAACCAATTACAAGTTCTTTGGAAATTAATTTATTCAAGTGATCCATATGAATGTGAGCTATTCTCCTATGCCAGAGCCAATTTTCATCTTATTTGGAAATTAAGCAACATGCATCATTAGAAATTAAATTGTCTAAGTCTAGCATATAGATGTTATTGATTCTGTTCCTAATCAATTTTATGTTATTATCATGAATAGATTCGATCATACACAAATTTGAGTTAAAGTTTACCTTGTAGCCTTTATCACATAATTGGCTTATACTTAGTAGATTGTGTTTGAGCCCTTCCACATAGAGAACATCCTCAATATTGATTGCTGGACTTTTTCCTATTGTTCCAACGCCAAGAATTCTTCCTTTGTTGTTGTCTCCATAGGTGACGTTTCCACCTTCTTTGGGAGTGAAAGATGTAAATTTTGTGACGTCTCCGGTCATGTGTTTGGAGCAGCCACTATCTGAAAATCAGTTTGAGCTTTTGGCCTTCAAACACACCTACAAAACATATTTTTATACTTTTTCTTTAGGTACCCAAATTTGGTTGGGTCCTCTGGTGTTAGTAGAAACATAAGTTCCTCTTGGAACCCAAATTTGTTTAATTCCAACATGAATGTTCTTTCTAAGTCTACAAGTAGCAGCTGTATGACCTTTCTTTAGACAATAATAGCATTTAACAAAAGGACTAGTTGAGGAAATAGGTGCAACAAAAAGCTTCTTAAAATATTTTTCATGTACCATTGGCTTATATCCAATTCCAGCTTTGTCATACACACCCTTTTGCTGTCCTAATATGGCATTCAAGTTATCTCTACCCAAAGTAAACTTAGAGTTGTATTTAGTTTTTCAACTTCCTTTTCTAGTGTAGTGCATTTGGTGCAGATTGAACTAGATGCAAGTAATTGTGAATTTTTAGTTTCTAGTTCTTTAACCTTTATTTGTAAAGATGCATAATCACTACATTGTTTTGCGATGATATTCCTAGAAGATATAAGTTGTTTACCGATTTTAACATATTCTTCATGCAATTCATCAAAAGCATCTTGTAACTCATCATAGGTAGGAGAAGAATCATTTACCTCGGTTTCACTATCACTTTGTTGATTTGCCATGAGACATAGGTTGGCTTCTTCATTTTCAGATTCACTACTAGTGGAATCCATATCATTTTCTTCCCAAGCTATGTATGCTCTCCTAGGCTTTCTTCCTTTCGTTTCTTTGCTGTCATTCTTCTCATGCTTTTCTTTCTTTTGTAGCTTTGGACATTCATTTTTGTAGTGTCCAAGGTTTCCACATTCAAAGCATTTGATTGTTGAGGAAGAGCTTTCACCTTTGTTCGTGTTCTTTTTGGTAGGAAAATTGAATTTCTTCTTGTTTCTATTCTTTTTGATGAATCTTCTAAATTTCCTCACAAGCAATCCCATGTCTTCTTCTTCGGATTCTTCACTTTCATCAAGGTGTTCATCTTCATCACTTTCTATTGCTTCTTTGGAGTTATGAGCCTTGAGTGAGAGTCCTTTCTTCTTTTTCTCCTTATCTTCATGACTTTTCAATCTATTGAGTTCCAATTCGTGTTCTTTCAACTTGCCAAATAAAGTAGCAATCTTCATGGTGTCTAGATCCTTTGCTTCAGTAATTGCAGTGATTTTTGGCTGCCATTCACGACTCAAACATCTCATTATCTTGTTAATCTTTTTCTCATCTGTGATTGTATGTCTGAGTCCTTCTAGCTGGTTCACAATGTGTGTAAACCTCTTTTGCAGTTCATCTGTCTCCTCACCATTATTCATGTGAAATAGTTCATATTCATGGACTAGTGCATTCATTCTTGCTCTTTTCACATCGTTGGTTCCTTCATGAGTGAGTTGAAGAGTATCCCACATTTGCTTTGCCGTTTTGCAATTGGAGACCTTTAAAAACTCATCATAATTCAAAGCAGCTATTATAATATTTTTTGCCTTAGCATTATAACCAACTCTTCTTTTATCATCATCATTCCAGTCATCTTTTGGTTTAGTTTGTTTATTTCCCTTAGCATCAAGAATAAATGGAACATAGGGACCATTTTCAACAGCATCTAATACATCTAAACCTGCAGCCTCAAGAAAGATAAGCATTCTCTCTTTCTAATACATGTATTGAGAGCCATTAAAGGCAGGGGGTCTACTGAATGAAGCCCCATCACCCAGGATATCATTTGTAGCCATCTCTTGAAGCTATTAAGCTTTGTAACAAGAGTTTTAGCCCTTATGCCAATTGTTGGTAGTGGCTACGATCTCGGGGGAAGGGGGGGGGGGGGGGGGGATGAATTGAGATATTGAAATTTTTTTCCACAATTTAAAGCAAATTAGAGTTTTCTTAAAGATAATTGGTTTTCACCTAATTTTAATTCCCAAGAATCAAGCTATGTCACAAATAATGATGTTAAGAAGAATTATAAGAAGTAACAACAAGTTTAACACAGATTGTAGATCAAAGATTCAAGTTAACAAGCATTCTTAAAACTCATTCACAACACACAAGTGCATATAACAAGTATATGGAGTTAGAGATGAGAAGAACACGCAAACCGATTTATCCTGGTTCGGCTACCTCCTCTGGTAAGCCTACATCCAGTCCCACACCTTTGTGGTTTTCTCCACTATAATCAACAATTACAAAATTCCAATTACAGCAACACAAGGATAACCTCCTTGCTTAAGAATTCACCCGAAAGCACACTTGCTTTTCTATACCCAAGGATCCCTTCTATCCTTGTTCAATCCTAAGAGATACCCTCTCTTAATCACACTAATTCACAGAAAGAATTGAGTAGAGGAAAGACTCTAAAAGTCTGATTATACAAATTGAAGTTCTAAGTAATATCACACTTTTCTCTCAACGACGAAGCACTTTTGGAAGCTTTTGAATCTTTCGTAAATCACTTTTCAGAATCAGTAAGGTTGTTGTTGTTCTTCTTTTTATTTCTTTTATTGTACAATGTTCCTTTGATCCCTCTTTATATAGAAAACAAATTATAGTCATTGGGATCAATTAAAATAGATTTGGATCTGATTTAACAAAATCTGTTTTCTTGATTCTTGTTCTTGTAATAAGATTCTGTTAGTTCTTGTAGAGTTTGCGTCCTTATTGAAAATAACTGTTTCCATCTGAAAGAATAACCGAGTCTTATTTGAAGAGAAAAAATAGCCGAGTCCATTTGCCACGTCAGCAGACGGGAGTACTAACACAAGGTAATTGGACGTGCTCCAGCTGGTAGACGAGCTTTATATGCCATGTTTGTGGACGGAACTTCTCATTAAGATCTTAGTAAGTCAAAAGAGTGTAACCTTAGTAGACGAGCTCCATGTACCACATCAGCAGACGAGCGCTTCTTGTTACTTTAGTAGACACGCGCTTCTGTTACTTTCAGTAGACGAGCTCCATGTGGTACTTCAGTAGACGAGCTATATGTGCCACATCAGCAGACGAGCTCCATTTGGTGGTTGAGCTCCATATTGTAGTTTAGTAGACGAGCTCTTCTTGTTACTTTAGTGGACGCGAGCTCCTTGTTACTTCAGTGGATGCGAGCTCCTTGTTACTTCAGTGGACGCGAGCTCCTTGTTACTTCGGTGGACGCGAGCTGCTTGTTACTTCGGTGGATGCGAGCTGCTTGTTACTTCAGTGGATGCGAGCTGCTTGTTACTTCAGTGGACGTGAACTGCTTGTTTTATCCTTGAATTTTCTTTTTAATGAGTGATCTTGCATGCAACTTAACACGTAATAAGTACATAGTCAAAATAAAAAATCTTATGCAAAATACACTTCGTTTGTCATACATCAAAACATGAATGAGGACTTAGTCTATCTCTTTGATCAAAAGGAGTTGAATACGAGGCAGCATAGATGGATGGAGTTTTTAAAGGATTATGAGTTTGATCTAACCTACCACCTAGGAAAAGCCAACGTACTGGCCGATGCCTTAAGTAGAAAAACCGTGCACGTCTCCGCTTTGATGGTTAAGGAGATGGATCTGACTGAGGAGTTTAGAGACCTGAGTTTAGCTTGAGAAATTATCCCTAAGAGCATTAGCCTTGGAACTTTGAAGGTTACCAACAGTTTGATGGATCAGGTTAGAGAGGGTCAGAAGTTAGATCGGTATCTCTTAGACCAACGTGAGTTGCTTGCGGAGGGTAGAGACCTTAGCTTTAAGGAAGGAAGTGATGGAGTGTTGAGGTTCAAGGATAGAGTCTGTATACCAGACATCCTGGAGCTTAGAAATTTGATCCTTGAAGAAGGACATAGGAGTGGACTGAGTGTGCACCCAGGTGTCACTAAGATGTATCAGGACCTCAAGAGGATGTTTTGGTGGCCTAGGATGAAAAATGATGTAGCTGAGTTCGTGTATGCATGCCTAGTTTGTCAGAAAGCCAAGATAGAACACCAAAAGCCTTCAGGTAAGTTGTAACATTTGAGTATCCGAGAATGGAAATGGGATAGCATCTCCATGGATTTTGTGTCTGGACTCCATAGGACTCCAGCTAGTTTTGAGGCTATATGGGTTGTGGTGGATAGATTGACTAAGTCTGCCCATTTCATCCCGATGAATATGGAATATCCATTGGAAAAGTTAGCTAAGTTGTACATCAAAGAGATAGTTAGGCTACTAGGTGTACCTTCTAGCATAGTATCAGATAGAGACCCAAGGTTTACCTCTAGGTTTTGGGATAGTTTGCATGAGGTGTTAGGTACCAAGCTTAGACTTAGTTCAGCGTATCACCCACAGACTGATGGTCAGTCTGATAGAACCATCCAGTCCTTAGAGGACTTGCTTAGAGCTTGTGTACCAGAGCAGTCGGGTAGTTGGGACAAGTTTTTGCCCCTGATAGAGTTCACCTACAACAATAGTTTCCATTCTAGTATTGGGATGGCACCTGATGAAGCTCTTTACAGGAGGAGATGTAGGACACCCTTGTGTTGGAGTGAACCGGGTGACAGTGTTGACTAGGACCTGAAGTGGTGCAAGAAACCACTGAGAAAGTAAGGATGATTCAGGAAAAGATGAAAGTGGCAGAGAGTAGGCATAAGAGCTACCATGACAAAATGAGGAAGGCGCTCGAATTACAGGAAGGTGATCATGTATTCTTGAGAGTTACTCCGAAGACTGAGGTTGGTAGAGTAATGAAAGCGAGGAAACTCACCCATAGATTCATTGGTCCTTACCAAATTTTGAAGAGTCGGCGAGGTTGCCTACCAAATAGCCTTACCACCGTTCTTGTCAAACCTTCATAGTGTCTTTCATGTGTCTCAACTCAGAAAGTATGTTCATGACCCTAGTCATGTGATAGTCCCTGATACCATACAGTTAAAAGAGAACTTGACATTTGAGGTATTACCCCTTTGAGTCGAGGATAGGAGGGTGAAGTAGTTAAGAGGCAAGGAAATTCCTTTGGTCAGGGTCGTCTGGAGTGGAGCTACTGAGGAAAGTGCTATGTGGGAGCTGGAAAGCAAGATGATGGAGTCATATCCGTAACTTTTTAACCAAGGTGAGTAGAAATTTCATGGACGAAATTTTTATAAGGGGGGTGGAATTGTAGCACCCTGTTTTTCGGTTAAGTGCTTTTGTATGCTTGTTTGGGTGGTTAAGCCTTAAGACTTAGCTTGAGGGCTAAGTGGGACTTCTAGACTTGAAATCCATTCTCTTAGGCTTGTACCTTGTGACTTTCTGGGTCATAAGCACGGCCGTGCTTGTTAACGAGCACGATTGTGCTCGTTGTGAGTGAGCGTCTCGCTGACACAGTTGAGCACACCAGTGCTCAACAGTGAGCATGCCCATGCTCAATGGCAAGACGTTCTTTGTAAGCGCTAAGTCAAGCACGCCTGTGCTCAAGGAGGAGCACGACCGTGCTCGGGTCTGTGCCTTTATAAGCAGAACAATGATCGAGGGTTTACGTCCTAAACCCTATTTTGATGACAACAGCCACCCTAGTGCGGCAGCAACCCCTTTCTTCCTTATTTTCTCTAAACCCATTTCTTTGTTGGAGTTTTGGAGACTCGTGGGAATGTCTAGTTTGTCAGTGTTGATCACTAAAGATAACGGTTCCTTCCCCTTTGAGTTTCCTTTTCTATTATTTGAAATTGGGAACTAATTGGTTGATGTTCTTGTTTCACCAAGGCTTGGAGAGTTAACTGAGCCGCTTAAGGGAACGTGATCAGTTCGTCGTTTAGCGTCTTGTAGTGGAACCTTCAATCCAGGTATGGGAGAAGAATAGTGTATACACTAGGCTAGGGGATAGCATAAGATGAGGGGTTCCCATAGCTCTGTTAAATGTTGTATGTTGTATATTGTTAACTATTATGTTTAACTGTTATTGATGCCAAGATCTGCCTGGTTGTATGAGTTATTGTTATGTTGTTAGTTGGCTAACTAGTATGCCTCTTATTATAGTTGTTATGATGTTGAATGCTAATATTGATGAATATTGCTATGTTGAATGCCATTGGTTTATTTGTGATGATATGATGAGAAGGCTATTGGCTATTGTTATTGATGATATTGTTTGGCTGAATGTTGCCATTATACTGAATATGTTAATAAGACCCTAATCGGGTTTAATTAGGACTCTTAGTTAACATAAGAATTAAGGGATTAATTCCCCAATGCTTCATAAGACATGAACTGAGTTAGTGAGGGGTGAGGTTCCATGCCAAATGATTTAGTTAAGACCCTAGGATCTGATTTGAGAGTGTTAGGGAGCCAAAACTCTAAGATCACGTATGAATCTGCCCAGAACAGTACGACTGGCCTAGGAGAACGACCGTGCTGAACAGGGAGCACTCCGTTCACCCAGTTGCATTCTGGAAGGCAGGCCGTGCATTGAGCATGACCGTCCAGGATAATGAGCACGACCGTGCTCCACTTAAGTGGCAGCACGACCGTGCTGGGGTGAGCATGCCCGTGCTCCTCCTACTGGTCAGAACCTAAGACTAATGAATTAAAGGGGGTTTAACCCCAAATGTTCCCAGTAATGACATGATAACATACCAATCAAACGATGAAGATTAGATAACTTAATTAAATATTAATTAAGATAATCAAAGATGATGAGTTGGTTAAGCCGGCGCCTAATGGGTTGCCCCACGTTGTTACGCTTTGGTTCTTTTTGGCCAAAGTAACCTCGATGTTTTTTGGTCGGGGCATTGTTGAGTTGGACCTTGGTGCTTTTTGTCCAAGGGGGCCTGGACTCTTTTGAGTCAAGGTGTTGATGTTGATATTGGTGATAAGTCTTGGGTGCTTATTGGCCCAAGCAAAGGAGGTGGTTGCCTTGTGTGTTGTTGTGCTCACACATTCATACGTTGGAGTTGATTAGTGGGGGATGTTCAACATAGGGGAGGTCGTCCAAGTTATGATGATTTGGTCTAAGTCTCGGGTGGTTCACCCATGGTTTGGTGAACCGTGTGCCCTTGAGGTGGCGTATCCAATTATGATATGTCGGCTATCCCAATGGTTCACCCATGGTTTGGTGAACTGCCTGTGTTGGTGTTTTTATGACCAATGTGGATATGTAACTTCGAAGTTGACTTCCTGAGATAGTTGGATCCACATGCATAACGGAGTAGCGCAGTAGTGTTCCACCGCATAGCATCTATTGACTGTTGACTTGTAGCATGTAAATGATGATGTATGATGTTTGTTGCTATGCCTGATATGATGTATGTTCATCTTATTCCCTATTCCCATTCCGTTGTGTTTACATGATTTCTTACTCCCTGTTTCCTGTTCCTATTGTTGCATGTATCTCTTATGCAGAGAACGGTGAGCAGCCAGTGGAGGAGTGACTCTAAGGAGCAGCGACTCTAGTTAGGATGCTTAGTTGTTTAGTTGTTTCAGTTTTAGTTTGTTTCCGTGATGTATCCGGATTTCGGTTATACCATCTCTGTATGTGACATCGGGGTTGGGTTTTCTTTATCTCTCATGTTTATGTTTATCTTTTAAAAACTATGTTATTTTCGTATTGTTTATGTTAAGATGTGAAACCTTTTTATCCAAGTTTTATTTTATTCAATTAAATGCTTGTTTTTATATTTCGTCTTTTAACTAAATGTTTTATATTAACGTGCGGAGTAGAAGGGTGTCACACTGAACATCCCCCACTAACATCTCCGATGCTTGAATGCATGAGCAACACAGCACACAATCAAATAATCACCACCTCCGCTTAGGCTACTAGGCTACCCAATTTTATCACCATCAACACCTCGACCACTTGGCATCGAGGCCCCATTGGCTGGGCTACCAAGGTTCAACATTATCGTTTAATCTTTAATCTTTTAATTTGATTAACACTCTGGCCAATAAGAACCAGATCAACACCTCGACCACTTGGCATCGAGGCACCCTTGGTCACTAGGCTACCAAGGTACAACATCAACAACACATTGATCATTAAGCATCAAGCCCCTCTTGGCCACTACGCTACCAAGGTACAACAACGGGCGGCAACACATCGTTACCGTCCTAACATCTTATCGATTGTTATTTATTTATCTTCATTCAGTCTTCATTGAGTTATCTAGCTTGTCTTTACTTTGTTTGGTGTCTTATTACATCATTGAGGAAATTTGGGGTAAACACCCCTATTTCTGCTTCTGCGTTCCGTTCTGTCTAGGGGAGCACGGTCGTGCTTCCCCCAGCACGGGCGTGCCAACTTTTAAGTCAAAGACGGTCGTGTTGACTATTGAGCACGATCGTGCTCGTTGGAGCATGATTGTACTGATCTGGGCAGCAAGGGTTAGGAACCCTTGCTAAGTTTCCCAGGGCATTCAAAGATCAATACTATTGGCCTTTAACTAACCATCAATCATCAGTTTCATCATATTAATTAATCTCCATGTCTTGTACTTAGTGGGGAATTAGTCCTTTAATTCCAGCTTCATTATTAATGTCGTTAAACACTCAAGAATCAATCCTAGGTCCTTAACTAAGCTTTTGAGCAATAATCTCACTTCTCTTTACTTCAGTTCATGTCTTATGAACATTGGAAAAACATCCCTTACTTTCATTCATCATTGTTAACATCTTTTAATGTCTTAATTATCATTAATAAGCCCTATTATTTAATTAGATTCTTATTAACATCAACATTGGCATAACAGCCTTAACAACCGAACACTCATTCATAACAACATCATCATTCATTCACGGCAATAACATCATCCTAACATTTTGCAATTAAAACATGCCAACAAGTAGAGAACATTCATAATAGTCATATAACAAACAAATATCATTTAAGAAAATAGCAAACAAATAGGGTCATGGGTTAACCCTTCATCTTACGCTACCCCCAACGCCTACATGTTCATACTATCCCATCTCTCCATACCTGGTATGAAGATTCCCAACAACGACGATACAAACAAAATAAACACGTTCCCTCGAGCAGCTCGATGAGTTCCCCAAGCCTTGGCCAAACACAAGAGGATTAACCAATTAATCTCCAATTTAAGAAAAAGGGAAAAGGAGATTAAAGAGGGATAACTACGTTACCTGTTATTCCACACTAGCGCGCGTGATGTCTCTTCCAAACTAGAGCAAGAACTCCAAGAATTTGGTTGGGTTCAAATGAAAGGAAAGACGAGAGGCTTGTCACACCAGGATTACCAAAAGTTTAAAATGAGGATTATAACTCGTAACCCTCCTAAAAATCACTTATATGAGTTGTTAGACCCTGACACGAAATTGTTCATGTTAAGTACGGGGTCTGCAAGATGCACGTCAAAACGCCCTATTTTCCGACACGGTGATACTCCCCGTGAGCACGACCATGCTCGTGGCTCAAGCAGCCACTGAGCACGCGATCAAGCACGGGCGTGCTGGACATGAGCATGGTCGTGCTCATGTACTAGAAAGGGATTTTAAGCCTCAACATCCCACTTTGCCCTTCATAACACTCCTAAGGTCAAACTTAACATATCTAGCACCCATGTAAGCACTTAAAGGCTTGACATAAAAAATGGGGTGTTACAATTCCACCCCCTTATAAAAATTTCGTCCTCGAAATTTCTATCACTTTGATTGAAAAGGTGCAGGTATGCTTCCACCAATTAGGAACATACCTTGGATCAAGTCCTCGGACTCGGAGGCTCCAGCTCCACTAAGAGTAAAGACTCTCCCAGTGGTCTTTAGTCAATTGACTTGGGGCTTTTTGATTCTTGCTAGCACTCTACGGTTCTGACTTTGCTCCTCCACACTCCCAGCTGATGTGGCCAGACTTGCCACACTTGAAGCAGATGACGTCTGTCTCATTGTACTGTCTGGTATAGTTATCCTTTCCACACTTGCCTCATTTGATAGGTCTAGGAATAGAATAATCCCAGTCCCTGGGCTTGCCTACTGAAAACTGTGGCTCCTTGCCACTCTGCTTGAAGTCCCGACCGACTGGAGCTAGAAGCTACCTTTCCTGGTCCTTATGATCAATCTTCCTACTTGGAGCAGTCATCAGTTAAATACTGATACAGTGTGCAATAACGAGCAAGCTCCTAAAACTTTGCGACATACTCTCCCACGAACATACTCCCTTGCTTCAGAGCCAAGAACTCCATCTTGTAGCGAATGTCAGCTGGAAAGTACTTCTCCTAGAATATGTCCATGAAGACATTCCTTGTAACCACTGTACTCTCAGCTTCCATATGTTGGCGAAAATTCTCCCACCAATGCTCAACTTCCTCTGTCAGCTTGAAGGTCCCAAAGATGACCTTCTGAATGTCGTTGCATCCTAGAGGTCGGAAGATCTACCCAATCTCCCGCATCCACAAAAGAGCACCTTCAGGGTTATAACCTCCCTTGAACGAGGATGGGTTGTTCTGCTGGAACTTATCCAGACTCTGAAACTTAGCTGGTCCTTCATTGTTATTGTTCTGGTTATGTCCTATAGCATTGGCAAGCAGAGTCGAAGCATCAGCGATAGCTTAGTCGTTCCTACCTCTTCCTGCCATTGGTTCCTGCACTTCTCCAAAGGCACTATTTAATACAGAGAACCAAGCAGGAAGAACTAAAAGTTCTTATTACTAAGCATCATTATCTATAATAAATATAGATAATTCAAACAAGCACATACAGAAGACTCGTAACAGACTCATACCACGGCCTTATAGGACAGACCTACTATGATACCACTAAATGGGACACCCTCTACCCCGCATGTATTCAAAACATGTAAGAGCGATAAAAAATAAAAGAAAGAGAACGCAAGCATATAATATCATAATAATAAAACCACAGTACAGGTTCCCACATTGTAACAAAATCTCAAACACGGAAAACAAAACATGTTTTAAAAAGAAACACATAACAAACATAACGAAACCCAACCCCGATGTCACATTACAGAGCTGGTATAACCATAGTTCGAAACATCTCGGATAAACAACGTAAACTAAGAGATCTTAGACTACGAGTAGCGGCTCCTCAGAGTCACTCCTCGGCAAGCTGCTCACCGTCTTCAGCATAACCAAAAAGATACATGCAAAGCTAACAAGAAAGACGGGGAGTAAGAAACATGTATAAAACATAATAGCATGGAAGCAGTTAGCAAGATGAGCATGACTCACATATACACATATACTTAGCATATCAAAACATAATAACATCTAGGAAATCAACGTCATTCGCATCCTCTCAAACAAAGTATTTTATGCGGTGCACCACTACTCCACTACTCCGTTATGCACTTGGATCCAATCTACCTCAGAATGTCAACTTCAGAGTTACATATCCATATTGGCCATTAAGCACCAACGTCGGCAGTCCACTAAACCATGGTGAACCCCTTGGATAGCCGATGCACCTTACTCTCGGATGCGCCACCACGGGGGGCCAGATTCACCTAACTCTCGGATGAATCACCGCGGACGGCCAGATCGCCGTACTCTCGGATGCGTGAATGCGTGAATGCATTAGCAACACAACACACAATCTAAAAATCACCATCAACACCTCAACCACTTGGCATCGAGTCCCCCTTGACCACTAGGCCACCAAGGCTCAATGAGACACCCCGTTGTGCCCCTTTGTGTCATTTAGTTTAAAACCTCATTATTTAATTACTTAATCGCAAGCGTAACGTGAAAATTACGTAAAAATTAAAACTTAATTTCTTAAGCAAATAGATTCATATAGAACAGAATATGAAAATCATAAATATATTAAACATACTTAAAGCATCAGAATTATCAAAACCCTGTTTCGGGGCATCCCACCAATGGGATCCCGAACTGGTGCATAATTATACAAAACATAAGAGGAAAGATAAAGGTTCACGACACATACGCACTGGCCATAACTAACTAGACCCTAATCACCATGGGTCACAGCTCGTCCTCCGGCATCCGGTTCGTAGGGAGTTCCATCCAACTCCTCCTGGTTCCGTTCATCCACAGGGTCTTCTCGTACGGTTCCACAAGGAGACAAAATACAACATACAGAAATATACAGGGGATAAGAAACAGTTCTATCATCAAAAGCATAAAAGAGTCATAGTAAACTATACAGTAATTATCACAGACACAACATCAGTCAAGTCATCCATCTTCCATAAAATTCTTATATCCATCCTACCCTCACTCCTGCAACTAAAACTTGATACTGAAAATGGCTATGGTTTCCCTATCATAGTTATGGTTATCGATCGATCGTCAAGCGACACGTCCCATTCCCGGTGCACATCCTTAGTCATGGTGAGAATGCTCATGCAAAGCAATGACACTATAGCTGCACATTAAACCCGATGCACACCCCGGACCGTGGGTGCTCATGCAAAGCAATGACATAATAGCTGTACGATTATCCCGGTGCACACCTTTACCATGGTAAGAATGCTCACGCAAAGCATGACACTACAGCTGCACGATGATCCCGGTGCACACCTCGTCCACTCCCGGAGGTGCTCAAGCAAAGCAATGACACTCGTAGCTGCACAAGTTAAGTTTACCCTTTGGACGGTCCCACAAGGACTTCGGGTCTTGAATGTGTCCCACATACGATTATAGAAACAACACAACTTATGAACCTCGCAGACTCCTATGGTCATAACCTAGTGCCTTAACCTCTCATCAAGACCTCAACACATGCTCTATGTCATAACACCTCTTTAACATATGGAATGTAGGTTAGGCACCTCTAAAAAAATCATCATGATCCTTACACCCGAAACAACTCATCTCTTAGACCACATATATATCCTCGCTTAATCCACTAAGCGTAAAGTAAATACCACACAGATCATGCATAACATCAAGTCAATCAAAGATATTTCAAAACATCAACATAGCACTAAATCAGTTCAATAAAGGAAATAAAACTCAAATCAACCATCAACAATATAAACATAAACCTAATATCGATCAACCTACAATCCCCGAATCACCATGGATGTTTTATAAAATAAATTTAAAGCGATTCTGGTCTTGTCTATTATTCGACTTCTAGTAGGGTTTAGGTCGCCCTACATAATTACTACATAATCTACTACTTATTGATTCCGACGATAGGTTGATTCTTTCCCCCACCTGGGTTATCACCGAACTCCCGAACTCGAAGCTCCTCCTCGTCACACCACAAAGTATTAACTCCACCTTCTGTGAAGGTAAGGAGATTAGATACTCGAAGAGGTATACCACGAACGTCCTCGTTTCCTCCGAGATGGAAGTCTAAGGTTACAAAACATGAAATCATGAGTTAAAACTCAATCAAAGAACACTAACCACAAGGTATAGGTTCGGTTCATACAATAAACTAGGATTAGGGGTTTCCGAAATTTATGAGACTCTTGGATTTATGATCCTTAAGTGCTAGAAGTTTCCAAAACACATGCAACTTAGGGATTTATGATCCTTATGTGCTAGGAGTTTAAAAGAAGATTACTTTAAACAAAGTTGAACAAAAATCCCACCAAGTTACACTTGATGGAGATTCGGCCTTGACCAATAAGATAGGCCAGGAACATTTAAACTTTCCAATCTCTTTGGTTTCGCATCCATTAAGAGTAAGGAGCTCAAAACCACGATCACTTTGGAAAATGAAAAACGAAACACCCTAGGTCCATAACCTTTAAGATTCGGCCATCCTTGGGTTTTCATGATAGAAATCTTTAAATTTTCCAATCTCTTAGACTTTTTAGCATCCAATAACTTATGGAGCTCAACTCTATGATCATCTTGGAAGTAACATAGGACTTTAAATAACAAAGCTCATAAGCACATAAAGTAAGAACAACATAAGCCTATAAGTAATTAAAGCATAATGACATAAGTAAATGAATCATAAATGACATAAACATAAATGACATAATGTAACTGACATAAAGTAAATGGCATAAATATAAATGACATAAAATAAAAGACATGAATATAAAGGACATGGAAGTAAATGACATGAACAGAAACATAAAGACAAAAAAATAAATAAGCACAAGTAAGGAAAGCCATAAAGAAAGCACAATAAATAAATGAAGCAAGAATAAAGTAAAGCATCACAATGTATTAGGGTTCTAAGTTCATGATCACACTTGGATAAGTTGAAACATAGTATCCTAGGCCACTAATACATAGTTTTGGCCATCATGGGAAAACAAGCTATCAAAACCTTCCAAGATTTATGGATTCAATGATCAAGGAACACTAAAAAAAAACTAACACGTGATCATGCTTCTTAGGAGTTCGTGGTAATCCGACCACAAAATCCATAGCTATACTATCCCATTTCCACTCTGGAATATCTAAAGATTGTTGTAATCCCGCTAGCTTCTGATGTTCAATCTTAGCTTTCTGACACACCAGGCAAGATAAAGCATACTCCGCTACTTCTTTCTTCATCCTTGTCCACCAAAACAATTTCTTCAAATCCTAATACATTTTTGTGGATCCAGAATGGAAACTCAACTTACTCTTATGTGCTTCCTCTAAAATCATCTTCCTAAGTTCTGCATCCTATGGCATACATATTCTATCTCTAAACCTTAACACACCATCCGTTCCTCTATTAAACTCAGAAATTTTACCTTCATCGATTCCTCTACTTACTTCCTACTTAATGTATCCATTCATAGTCTTAGATCCTTGTAGCATATTCCACTATTCTATATTATATCAAAATCACACATCTTAATCCTCAAAAGAACATTATTGCACCTCTTAATGCAATTAAAACCAAAAGAAGTTATCTCTCCTGCTCATATGCATCTTAGGTAAAACTACTATAGGTACTTTTCCTTTAATCTTTCAAATTCATACCATCCATACTAACTACGAGTATTTGATCATTACCTTAGATTCTCTTAGTAATATTATGCCTTGATCAACATTTGACGTATAGTAATTGTCTCACTCACTGGTATTGATCTTAAGGGTTCACATCCTACCAGTCACAACTACACCTCAACAAAATTCTCATAACTTTCTTGTCTATCATGCTACTTAGACAAACAAACAAAGTCTACCAGATATCAAATACATACCCTGTATAAGATCACCAGATTGAGAGGATTCAGCTCCCCTCACAGAAAATACTCTCCCAGTGGATTGAGGTCTAGCCATCGGCAGTCCTGCTGCTGGAACTCCTTTTCCAGCTCCTCCTTTCTGAACACTGGCTCCTCTATCATCAGCTACCGACTGCTGCATACCAATGTTAGTTATCGCGTTCGGACTCACTACCCAACTTCTAAGCATAGTCAATATCCGATGTGGATTCAACAAGACACGGCCAGTAAAAACATCCTAAACCTCGCAGTCCTTGATTCTGATCGGACATAACCCACAGTCCGTTTTAGAACCAAACTGCTCTGATACCAAATGAGACACCCCGTTGTGCCCCTTTGTATCATTTAGTTTACAACCTCATTATTTAATTACTTAATCGTAAGGAGCTCAAAACCATGATCACTTTGGAAAATGAAAAATGAAACACCCTAGGTCCATAACCTTTAAGATTCGGCCATCCTTGGGTTTTCATGATAGAAATCTTTAAATTTTCCAATCTCTTAGACTTTTTAGCATCCAATAACTTATGGAGCTCAAGTCTATGATCATCTTGGAAGCAACGTAGGACTTTAAATAACAAAGCTCATAAGCACATAAAGTAAGAACAACATAAGCCTATAAAGAATTGAAGCATAATGACATAAGTAAATGAATCATAAATGACATAAACATAAATAACATAAAAGTAAATGACATAATGTAAATGACATAAAGTAAATGGCATAAATATAAATGACATAAAATAAAAGACATGAATATAAAGAACATGGAAGTAAATGACATGAACAGAAACATAAAGACATAAAAATAAATAGGCACAAGTAAGGAAAGCCATAAAGAAAGCACAATAAATAAATGAAGCAAGAATAAAGTAAAGCATCACAATGTATTAGGGTTCTAAGTTCATGATCACACTTGGATAAGTTGAAACATAGTATCCTAGGCCACTAATACATAGTTTTGGCCATCATGGGAAAACAAGCTATCAAAACCTTCCAAGATTTATGGATTCAATGATCAAGGAACACTTAAAAAAACTAACACATGATCATGTAAAAGAAGTTGAAACAAAACACTCCCTAGGCCATCATGAGTAGATTCGGCCTCCTCAAGAAATAGAGGATGGAGATTTTTGATTTATACAACCTCTTAGTATGTTAAACTACAAGTAAATACAAGACCATAGAAATTGGTTTCAACTCAAAAGGAGTTTTCTACCATTTTTGAGAGATTTTTGAAGATAAAAGCTCATATATGACATAAAGAAGAAACTTTAGAAAAAGATGAAGTTTTTAAAGAAAAGAATACATGAGAGTATTACCCTAAGCAAGAGGATCAACTTTGGTGAAGAACTCTTAGTGAAAAGAAGAAGAAAAACTAGAGCTTTGGAAGCTTGAAGTTAAGAAAAATATGAAAGCTTAAGAGTTTTAATGGAGTAGAAGGAAGGAAAGTGATGAAGGGAGGATGAAGAGTGGTATTTATAGAGGAAGGGGGAGGGGTGCACGACCTAGAGGAGAGGGAGCAAGGCTTGGAGAGGAAGTTTTGGTTTAGGGCATTGTTTGGATCATTTAAGGAAGGTTTAATGGGTTTTTGGAATAAAATAGATTATAATTTGAAAACGTAATCATGATCTCTTTAAAGTGTGTCATAAGCATTTAATTAGGCATCCCATCAAGCCTTTTCTCATCCTTTAGGGTTCCTTTAACTGCTTAAATACGTAACCGGTTGCACACCCGATCGTATTTTCTGAAGGTTTCACCCGAATAAAATATTTTATTTTATTTTATTTTTGAACGAAAATTTTCAAAATTACCAAATTTGAAGGAAACATGATAAAAACACTAACCGTCTCGTTCACGGGTCAAAATTAGGTTTTCTGCTCAATAAACTTATACTGGCAGTGAAAACGCAGACCGACTTTCGTCTGAATTTTCAACCGAAAATGTTACTGTGACTTCATATGATAAGGTGGATTAGGAATATGATTTTATTTTATTAAAAAAAATATTTTCTACTTTCATATTAAAATATAATTACTTATATTTTAATTGATTAAACAGTATAATGAAAATCAGGCCGTTACATTACTACCCCTCTTAAAAGAAAATTCCGTCCTCGGAATTTACATACCTCAGAAAAGATGTGGATATTGTTGTTGCATATCCGCCTCGCGTTCCCAAGTTGCATCTCCAGTAGTTTCATCCCATATGACATTAACCAAAGGAATCTGTCTACCACGAAGCTCCTTAATCCGTCTAGCTGCGATCCTCACAGGTAAGACCTCATGCTCTAGGTTCTCTCGCAGTATCACATGAGATGGATTAGGATAGTACTTTCTCAACTGAGAAACATGAAAGACGTCATGAATGTTGGAAAGATTTGGTGGCAAGGCAATTTGGTAAGCTACTGGACCAATTCGTCGAAGAATCTGAAAAGGTCTCATGAAACGAGGAGCAAGTTTTCTAGATTTGATAGCTCTGCCAATTCCAGTTTTCCAAGTAACTCTCAAGAATACATGATCACCTTCCTAGAATTCTAATGGTCTCCTCCTCTTGTCACTATAGCTCCTTTGCCTATCATGTGCTTCCTTCATCTTTTCCCTTATCTTCCCGACTTGTTCCGTAGTCTGTTGTACCACATTCGGACCCAAAACTTGGTTCTCACGAGTCTCATACCAACATAATGGGGTCCTACACTTTCTGCCGTACAGAGCCTCATACGGTGCCATTCCGATACTACCGTGGAAACTATTGTTATAAGTAAATTCAATCAATGGTAAGAACTCATCCCAATTACCAGTGTGTTCCAACACACAAGCTCTCAATACATCCTCCAATGATTGAATTGTCCTCTCTAATTGCCCATCGGTTTGGGGATGATAGGCAAAACTCATTCTCAATTTCGTTCCCAAGGCATGTTGCAATTGTTACCAAAATTGAGAGGTAAATCTAGGATCTCGGTCTGAGACAATGCTCGATGGCACACCATGCAATCTAACAATTTCTTTGATGTAAATCTGAGTCAACCTTTCCAAATTATAACTTTCACCAATAGATAAGTGAGCACACTTCGTCAACCTATCAATGATAACCCAAATCGCATCATGCTTCTTAGGAGTTCATGGTAATCCGACCACAAAATCCATAGCTGTACTATCCCATTTCCACTATGGGATATCTAAATATTGTAGTAATCCTGCTGGCTTCAGATGTTCAATCTTAGCTTTCTGACACACCAGACAAGATTAAACTTACTCCGCTACTTCTTTCTTCATCCTTGTCCACCAAAACAATTTCTTCAAATCCTGATACATTTTGTGGATCCAGAATGGAAACTCAACTTACTCTTATGTGCTTCCTCTAAAATCATCTTCCTAAGTTCTGCATCCTCTGGCACACATATTCTATCTCTAAACCTTAACACACCATCCGTTCCTCTATTAAACTCAAAAATTTTACCTTCATCGATTCCTCTACTTACTTCCTACTTAATGTATCCATTCATAGTCTTAGATCCTTGTAGCGTATTCCACTATTCTAGATTATATCAAAATCACACATCTTAATCCTCAAAAGAACATTATTGCACCTCTTAATGCTATTAAAACCAAAAGAAGTTATCTCTCCTGCTCATATGCATCTTAGGTAAAACTACTATAGGTACTTTTCCTTTAATCTTTCAAATTCATACCATCCATACTAACTACGAGTATTTGATCATTACCTTAGATTCTCTTAGTAATACTATGCCTTGATCAACATTTGACGTATAGTAATTGTCTCACTCACTGGTATTGATCTTAAGGGTTCACATCCTACCAGTCACAACTACACCTCAACAAAATTCTCATAACTTTCTTGTCTATCATGCTACTTAGACAAACAAACAAAGTCTACGAGATATCAAATACATACCCTGTATAAGATCACCAGATTGAGAGGATTCAGCTCCCCTCACAGAAAACACTCTCCCAGTGGATTGAGGTCTGGCCATCGGCAGTCCTGCTGCTGGAACTCCTTTTCCAGCTCCTCCTCTCTGAACACTGGCTCCTCTATCATCAGCTACCGACTGCTGCATACCAATGTTAGATATCGCGTTCGGACTCACTACCCAACTTCTAAGAATAGTCAATATCCGATGTGGATTCAACTAGACACGGCCAGTAACAACATCCTAAACCTCGCAGTCCTTGATTCTGATCGGACATAACCCACAGTCCGTTTTAGAACCAAACTGCTCTGATACCAAATGAGACACCCCATTGTGCCCCTTTGTGTCATTTAGTTTAAAACCTCATTATTTAATTACTTAATCGCACGAGTAACGTGAAAATTACGTAAAAATTAAAACTTAATTTCTTAAGCAAATAGATTCATATAGAACAAAATATGAAAATCATAAATATATTAAACATACTTAAAGCATCAGAGTTATCAAATCCCTGTTTCGGGGCATCCCACCAATGGGATCCCGAACTGGTGCATAATTATACAAAACTTAAGTGGAAAGATAAAGCTTCACGACACAGATGCACTGGCCATAACTAACTAGACCCTAATCCCCATGGGTCACGGCTCGTCCTCCGGCATCCGGTTCGTAGGGAGTTCCATCCAACTCCTCTTGGTTACGTTCATCCACAGGGTCTTCTCGTACGGTTCCATAAGGAGACAAAATACAACATACAGAAATATACAGGGGATAAGAAACATTTCTATTATCAAAACCGGAAAAGAGTCATAGTAAACTATACAGTAATTATCACAGACACAATATCAGTCAAGTCATCCATCTTTCATAAAATTCTTATATCCATCCTACCCTCACTCCTGCAACTAAAACTTGATACTGAAAATGGCTATGGTTTCCCTATCATAGTTATGGTTATCGGTCAGTCGTCCAAGCGACACATCCCATTCCCGGTGCACATCCTTAGTCATGGTGAGAATGCTCATGCAAATCAATGACAATATAGCTGCACATTAAACCCGGTGCACACCCCGGACCGTGGGTGCTCATGCAAAGCAATGACACTATAGCTGCACGATTATCCCGGTGAACACCTTCACCATGGTAAGAACGCTCACACAAAGCGTGACACTACAGCTGCACGATGATCCCGATGCACACCTCGTCCACTCCCAGAGGTGCTCATGCAAAGCAATGACACTCGTAGCTACACAAGTTCAGTTTACCCTTTGGACGGTCCCACAAGGACTTCGGGTCTTGAATGTGTCCCACATACGATTATAGAAACAACACAACTTATGAACCTCGCAGACTCCTATGGTCATAACCTAGTGCCTTAACCTCTCATCAAGACCTCAACATATGCTCTATGTCACAACACCTCTTTAACATATAGAATGTAGGTTAGGCACCTCTAAAAAAATCATCATGATCCTTACGCCCAAAACAACTCATCTCTAAGACCACATATATATCCTCGCTTAATCCACTAAGCATAAAGTAAATACCACACAAATCATGGATAACATCAAGTCAATCAAAGATATTTCAAAACATCAACATAGCACTAAATCAGTTCAATAAAGGAAATAAAACTCAAATCAACCATCAACAGTATAAACATCAACCTAATATCGATCAACCTACAATCCCCGAATCACCATGGATGTTTTATAAAAGCAATTTAAAGCGATTCTGGTCTTGTCGATTATTCGACTTCTAGTAGGGTTTAGGTCGCCCTACATAATTAATACATAATCTACTACTTATAGATTCCGACGATAGGTTGATTCTTTCCCCCACCTGGGTTATCACCGAACTCCCGAAATCGAAGCTCCTCGTCGTCACACCACAAAGTATTAACTCCACCTCCTGTGAAGGTAAGGAGATTAGATACTCGAAGAGGTATACCACGAACGTCCTCGTTTCCTCCGAGATGGAAGTCTAAGGTTAAAAAACATGAAATCATGAGTTAAAACTCAATCAAAGAACACTAACCACAAGGTATAGGTTCGGTTCATACAATAAACTAGGATTAGGGGTTTCCAAAATTTATGCGACTCTTGGATTTATGATCCTTAAGTGCTAGAAGTTTCCAAAACACATGCAACTTAGGGATTTATAATCCTTATGTTCTAGGAGTTTAAAACAAGATTACTTTAAACAAAGTTGAACAAAAATCCCACCAAGTTACACTTGATGGAGATTCGGCCTTGACCAATAAGATAGGCTAGGAACATTTAAACTTTCCAATCTCTTTGGTTTCGCATCCATTAATAGTAAGGAGCTCAAAACCACGATCACTTTGGAAAATGAAAAACGAAACACCCTAGGTCCATAACCTTTAAGATTCGGCCATCCTTGGGTTTTCATGATAGAAATCTTTAAATTTTCCAATCTCTTAGACTTTTTAGCATCCAATAACTTATGGAGCTCAACTCTATGATCATCTTGGAAGTAACATAGGACTTTAAATAACAAAGCTCATAAGCACATAAAGTAAGAACAACATAAGCCTATAAGTAATTAAAGCATAATGACATAAGTAAATGAATCATAAATGACATAAACATAAATGACATAAAAGTAAATGACATATTGTAAATGACATAAAGTAAATGGCATAAATATGAATGACATAAAATAAAAGACATGAATATAAAGAACATGGAAGTAAATGACATGAACAGAAACATAAAGACATAAAAATAAATAAGCACAAGTTAGGAAAGCCATAAAGATAGCACAATAAATAAATGAAGCAAGAATAAAGTAAAGCATCACAATGTATTAGGGTTCTAAGTTCATGATCACACTTGTATAAGTTGAAACATAGTATCCTAGGCCACTAATACATAGTTTTGGCCATCATGGGAAAACAAGCTATCAAAACCTTCCAAGATTTATGGATTCAATGATCAAGGAACACTTAAAAAACTAACACATGATCATGTAAAAGAAGTTGAAACAAAACACTCCCTAGGCCATCATGAGTAGATTCGGCCTCCTCAAGAAATAGAGTATGGAGATTTTTGATTTATACAACCTCTTAATATGTTAGACTACAAGTAAATACAAGACCATAGAAATTGGTTTCCACTCAAAAGGAGTTTTCTACCATTTTTGAGAGATTTTTGAAGATAAAAGCTCATATATGACATAAAGAAGAAACTTTAGAAAAAGATGAAGTTTTTAAAGAAAAGAATACATGAGAGTATTACCCTAAGCAAGAGGAACAACTTTGGTGAAGAACACTTAGTGAAAAGAAGAAGAAAAACTAGAGCTTTGGAAGCTTGAAGTTAAGAAAAATATGAAAGCTTAAGAGTTTTAATGGAGTAGAAGGAAGGAAAGTGATGAAGTGAGGATGAAGAGTGGTATTTATAGAGGAAGGGGGAGGGGTGCACGACCTAGAGGAGAGGGAGCAAGGCTTGGAGAGGAAGTTTTGGTTTAGGGCATTGTTTGGATCATTTAAGGAAGGTTTAATGGGTTTTTGGAATAAAATAGATTATAATTTGAAAAAGTAATCATGATCACTTTAAAGTGTGTCATAAGCATTTAATTAGGCATCCCATCAAGCCTTCTCTCATCCTTTAGGGTTCCTTTAACTGCTTAAATACGTAACCGGTTGCACACCCGATCGTATTTTCTGAAGGTTTCACCCGAATAAAATATTTTATTTTATTTTATTTTTGAACGAAAATTTTCAAAATAATCAAATTTGAAGGAAACAAGATAAAAACACTAACCGTCTCGTTCACGGGTTAAAATTAGGTTTTCTGCTCAGTAAACTTATACTGGCAGTGAAAACGCAGACCGACTTTCGTCTGAATTTTCAACCGAAAATGTTACTGTGACTTCATATGATAAGGTGGATTAGGAATATGATTTTATTTTATTAAAACAAAATATTTTCTACTTTCATATTAAAATATAATTACTTATATTTTAATTGATTAAACAGTATAATGAAAATCAGGTTGTTACACTCAACATTATCTTTTAATCTTTAATATTTTAATTTGATTAACACTCTGGCCAATAAGCACTAGATCAACACCTCGACCACTTGGCATTGAGGCCCCCTTGGCCACTAGGCTACCAAGGTACAGCATCAACAACACCTTGATCATTATGCATCAAGGCCCCCTTAGCCACTAGACTACCAAGGTACAACAACGTGCAGTAACACATCGTTACCATCTTAACATCTTATCGCTTGTTATTCATTTATCTTCATTGTGTCTTCATTGAGTTATCTAGATTGTATTTAATTTGTTTGGTGTCTTATTACATCATTGAGGACATTTGGGGTAAACACCCCTATTTATGTTTCTGCATTCTGTTCTGTCTAGGGGAGCACAGTCGTGCTTTTGCCAGCACGGGCGTGCCAACTTTTAAGTCAAGCACGGTCGTGCTGACTGTTGAGCACGATCGTGCTCGTTGGAGCATGATTGTACTGATCCGGGCAGCAAGGGTTAGGAACCCTTGCTAAGTTTCCCAGAGCATTCAAGGATCAATACTATTGGCCTTTAACTAACCATCAATCATCAGTTTCATTATATTAATTAATCTCCATGTCTTGTACTTAGTGGGGAATTAGTCCTTTAATTCCAGCTTCATTATTAATGTCCCTAAACACTCAAGAATCAATCCTAGGTCCTTAACTAAGCTTTTGAGCAATAATCTCACTTCTCTTTACTTCAGTTCATGTCTTATGAACATTGGAAAAACATCCCTTACTTTCATTCATCATTGTTAACATCTTTTAATGTCTTAATTATCATTAATAAGCCCTATTATTTAATTAGAGTCTTATTAAAATCAACGTTGGCATAACAGCCTTAACAACCGAACACTCATTCATAACAACATCATCATTCATTCACGGCAATAACATCATCCTAACATTTTGTAATTAAAACATGCCAACAAGTAGAGAACATTAACAATAGTCATATAAAAAACAAATATCATTTAAGAAAATAACAAACAAATAGGGTCATGGGTTAGCCCTTCATCTTACGCTACCCCCAACGCCTACATGTTCATACTATCCCATCTCCCCATACCTGGTATGAAGATTCCCAACAAAGACAATACAAACAAAATAAACATGTTCCCTCGAGCAGCTCGATGAGTTCCCCAAGCCTTGGCCAAACACAAGAGGATTAACCAATTAATCTACAATTTAAGAAAAAAGGAAAAGGAGATTAAAGAGGGATAACTATGTTACCTGTTATTCCACACTAGCGCGCGTGATGTCTCTTCCAAACTAGAGCAAGAACTCCAAGAATTTGGTTGGGTTCAAATGAAAGGAAAGACGAGAGGCTTATGTCACACCAGGATTGCCAAAAGTTTAAAATGAGGATTATAACTCGTAACCCTCCTAAAACTCACTTAAATAAGTTGTTAGTCCCTGACACGAACGTGTTCACGTTAAGTACGGGGTCTGCAAGATGCACGGTAAAACGCCCTATTTTCCGACACGGTGATGCTCCCCGTGAGCATGACCATGCTCGTGGCCCAAGCAGCCACTGAGCACGCGATCAAGCACGGGCGTGCTGGACATGAGCATGGTCGTGCTCATGTACTAGAAAGGGATTTTAAGCCTCAACATCCCACTTAGCCCTTCATAACACTCATAAGGTCAAACTTAACATATCTAGCACACACGTAAGCACTTAAAGGCTTGACATAAAAAACGGGGTGTTACAATTCCACCCCCTTATAAAAACTTCGTCCTCGAAATTTCTATCACCTTGATTGAAAAGGTGCAGGTATGCTTCCATCAATTAGGAACATACCTTGGATCAAGTCCTCGGACTCGGAGGCTCCAGCTCCATTAAGAGTAAAGACTCTCCCAGTGGTCCTTAGTCGATTGACTTGGGGGTTTCTGATTCTTACTAGCACTCTACGGTTCTGACTTTGCTCCTCCACACTCCCAGCTGATGTGGCCAGACTTGCCACACTTGAAGCAGATGACGTCTGTCTCATTGTACTGTCTGGTACAGTGATCCTTTCCACACTTGCCACATTTGATAGGTATAGGAATAAAAGAATCCCAGTCCCTGGGCTTGCCTACTGAAAATTGTGGCTCCTTGTCACTCTGCTTGAAGTCCCGACCGACTGGAGCTAGAAGCTACCTTTCCTGGTCCTTCTGATCAATCTTCCAACTTGGAGCGGTCGTCAGTTACATACTGATACAGTGTGCAATAACGAGCAAGCTCCTAAAACTTTGCGGCATGCTCTCCCACGGACATACTCCCTTGCTTCAGAGCCAAGAACTCCATCTTGTAGCGAATGTCAGTTGGAAAGTACTTCTCCTAGAATATGTCCACGAAGACATTCCTAGTAACCACTGTACCCTCAGCTTTCATACGTTGGAGAAAATTCTCCCACCAATGCTCAACTTCCTCTGTCATCATGAAGGTCCCAAAGATGACCTTCTGAATGTCGTTGCATCCCAGAGGTCGGAAGATCTTCCCAATCTCCCGCATCCACAAAAGAGCACCTTCAGGGTTATAACCTCCCTTGAACAAGGATGGGTTGTTCTGCTGGAACTTATCCAGACTCTGAAACTTAGCTGGTCCTTCATTGTTATTGTTCTGGTTCTGTCCTATAGCATTGGCAATCAGAGTCGAAGCATCAGCGATAGCTTAGTCATTCCTACCTTTTCCTGCCATTGGTTCCTGCACTTCTCCAAAGGCACTATTTAATACAGAGAACCAAGCAGGAAGAACTAAAAGTTCTTATTACTAAGCATCATTATCTATAATAAATATAGATAATTCAAACAAGAACATACAGAAGACTCGTAACAGACTCATACCACGGCCTTATAGGACAGACCTACTATGATACCACTAAATGGGACACCCTCTACCCCGCATGTATTCAAAACATGTAAGAGCGATAAAAAATAAAAGAAAGAGAACGCATGCATATAATATCATAATAATAAAACCACGGTATAGGTTCCCACATTGTAACAAAATCTCAAACACGGAAAACAAAACATGTTTTAAAAAGAAACACATAACAAACATAACGAAACCCAACCCCGATGTCACATTAAAGAGATGGTACAACCATAGTTCGAAACATCTCGGATAAACAACGTAAACTAAGAGATCTTAGACTACGAGTAGCGGCTCCTCAGAGTCACTCCTCGGCAAGCTGCTCACCGTCTTCTGCATAACCAAAAAGATACATGCAAAACTAACAAGAAAGACGGGGAGTAAGAAACATGTATAAAACATAATAGCATGGAAGCAGTTAGCAAGATCACCATGACTCACATATACACATATACTTAGCATATCAAAACATAATAACATCTAGGAAATCAACGTCATTCGCATCCTCTCAAACAAAGTATGTTATGCGATGCAACACTACTCCACTACTCCTTTATGCACTTGGATCCAATCTACCTCAGAATGTCAACTTCAGAGTTACATATCCACATTGGCCATTAAGCACCAACGCCGTCAGTCCACCAAACCATGGTGAACCCCTTGGATAGCCGACGCACCTTACTCACGGATGCGCCACCACAGGGGGCCAGATTCACCTAACTCTCGGATGAATCACTGCGGACGGCCAGATCGCCTTACTCTCCGAAGCGTGAATGCGTAAATGCATTAGCAACACAACACACAATCAAAAAATCACCATCAACACCTCGACCACTTGGCATCGAGGCCCCCCTGACCACTAGGCCACCAAGGCTCAACATTATCTTTTAATCTTTAATATTTTAATTTGATTAACACTCTGGCCAATAAGCACTAGATCAACACCTCGACCACCTGGCATTGAGGCCCCCTTGGCCACTAGGCTACCAAGGTACAACATCAACAACACCTTGATCATTAAGCATCAAGGCCCCCTTAGCCACTAGACTACCAAGGTACAACAACGTGCAGTAACACATCGTTACCATCTTAACATCTTATCGCTTGTTATTCATATATCTTCATTGTGTCTTCATTGAGTTATCTAGATTGTATTTACTTTGTTTGGTGTCTTATTACATCATTGAGGACATTTGGGGTAAACACCCCTATTTATGTTTCTGCATTTCGTTCTGTCTAGGGGAGTACGGTTGTGCTTTTGCCAGCACGGGCGTGCCAACTTTTAAGTCAAGCACGGTCGTGCTGACTGTTGAGCACGATCGTGATTGTTGGAGCATGATTGTAATGATCTGGGCAGCAAGGGTTAGGAACCCTTGCTAAGTTTCCAAGGGCATTCAAAGATCGATACTATTGGTCTTTAACTAACCATCAATCATCAGTTTCATTATATTAATTAATCTCCATGTCTTGTACTTAGTGGGGAATTAGTCCTTTAATTCCAGCTTCATTATTAATGTCCCTAAACACTCAAGAATCAATCCTAGGTCCTTAACTAAGCTTTTGAGCAATAATCTCACTTCTCTTTACTTCAGTTCATGTCTTATGAACATTGGAAAAACATCCCTTACTTTCATTCATCATTGTTAACATCTTTTAATGTCTTAATTATCATTAATAAGCCCCATTATTTAATTAGAGTCTTATTGACATCAACGTTGGCATAACAACCTTAACAACCGAACACTCATTCATAACAACATCATCATTCATTCACGGCAATAACATCATCCTAACATTTTGCAATTAAAACATGCCAACAAGTAGAGAACATTCACAATAGTCATATAAAAAACAAATATCATTTAAGAAAATAGCAAACAAATAGGGTCATGGGTTAGCCCTTCATCTTACGCTACCCCCAACACCTACATGTTCATACTATCCCATCTCCCCATACCTGGTATGAAGATTCCCAACAACGACGATGCAAACAAAATAAACATGTTCCCTCGAGCAGCTCGACGAGTTCCCCAAGCCTTGGCCAAAAACAAGAGGATTAACCAATTAATCTCCAATTTAAGAAAAAGGGAAAAGGATATCAAAGAGGGATAACTACGTTACCTGTTATTCGACAGTAGCACGAGTGACGTCTCTCCCAAACTAGAGCAAGAACACCAAGAATTTGTTTGGGTTCAAAGGAAATGGAAGAGGAGAGGTTTCTGTCATACTAGGATTGCCAAAAGTGTCAAATGAGGGTTATAACTCGTAACCCTCCTAAAACTCATTTATATAAGCAGTCAGGCCCTGAGCACGGGCGTGCTCACGTTAAGCACAAGGTTTACAGGATGCACGTCAAAACACCCTATTTTCCAACACGGTCGTGCTCCCCGTGAGCACGATTGTGCTCATGGCTCAAGCAGCCACTGAGCACGTGATCAAGCATGGGCATGCTGGACATGAGCATGGCTGTGCTGATGTACCAGAAAGGGATTTTTAGCCTCAACATCTTATTTAGCCCTTCATAATACTCTTAAGGTCAAACTTAACATATATAGCACACACATAAGCACTTAAAGGCTTGACATGAAAATCGGGGTGTTACATCGGGGACCAACTCAATAATTAAACCTACATTAAAGTTTCAGGTATAGGGGAGTTTTTTGTCACATTTTCTTGATTGATACAAAATGGGTCACTCTTTGATGTCAAGTACACATTTACTTCTTAATCCTTTATGTATGTGACATGAACATATTGTATTGTGTATCTACACGATTATTTTGGATCTAAGATTTACTATATAATTCGATCAATTGGTATATCATAGCCTAGGTAAATTCACATTATTGTTATTTTGGTTAACAAGAGGGCAAAATGCACAAAGAACAACGAACTAACTAGCTACCAATCTAAGGAAAGAAACCTCTTCAAAATCATGAAACAAAAGTGAAATATATACACCCAGCAAGGTGAGACCTCCAATAACGAAGACCTAGATCTAAAGAATGGCCAAAGTTTGCTAAATAATCGACAACCCTATTTCCTTCTCTCAAAGCATGAGAGATCCTGCACATCCACTAACGAGAACAAAGCACTTTAATAGCTAAGACCAAAAAAGCTAGCATACAAATGATTGGCAGAACACCCCTGTTGCACTAATCCCACCGCAACCTCAGATTCACTCTCCAACCAAAAGCGTTGATACTTCTCTTGCCAAGCTAAAGAAAGAGCTCAATAAATACCCCAGAGCTCTGCCATAAGCACATTGGAAGATCCTAAGTTTTCAGAAAAACCAAGCAACCAACATCATGAGGCATCCTTGAACACACCACAACTATGCCACTATTGTGTCTAACATACCCCATCAACATTGCCTTTCACCCAATGAATTGGAGGAAAAACCTAACCTATATTAACTTAATCACACTTATGACCATTACCAACACAGCCATGTCAATTAGTTTCAATCTCCCAAAGGAAACAACATGCATTAGAGATAATTCGGGAATGGTCAAACTGTACATGTTTAAAGACCAATTATTTGTTCCTCCCCTTCCAAATTTGCGAGACCACCAAACCAAAAAGCAAAGACCACTTGCGCTCGGTCTCACTAGTAGAATGTTGGCTCAGGTTCTATTGAATTTCTGAATAGAGACTTTTGAATTATTGATTGAACATTGAATTGAATTACACATAGGGTTGCTACTGCTTCATATAACAATGCATGCAACTTTAGTTTTAACAGAAGCTAACTAACTTCACAAAGCTATGAAACAGAAAAACTAACTAACAAAAAGCCAAAAGAGTCTAACAGGCTAATTACAAATACTTGAAACATAACCTAAATACAACTAATGGTCAATTAGACTCTTAAGCTAAAATAGTTAATTTCAATACTCCCCCTCGAAATGGAGTGTGAAAGCAATGAACACCTATCTTGCCAGATAGTTCTTGAAAAGATTTAGCTCCCAAAGCCTTAGGGACTTGTTTGTGAGTTTGGGAGGGGAAGGTTTTGGGAAAAAGAATGGGGAAATGGACGAGGAAAAGGAAAATCCACCTCCAAAACCCTCCAAAATTTTCCTTTAGTTAATTTTTTTAGTTCCCTCAAATTGGAGGATTTTTACAACCTAACACCCCACATTCATTTAGAATATCTAGGTTATATTTCCTTTGACTTAGAAACAATCCAGACTTTCCTCTAGCAAGTTTAATTCCTAGAAAGTATTTAAGGGTCCCTAGGTCCTTCATGTGAAAACACTTGTTCAAGTATTTCTTGAAATCATTACAAACTGAACTATTGTTTCCTGCAATAACCAGATCATCAACATAAACCAAAACATCTAAAAAGGTGTCGTCATGTGCATAAGTGAAAAAACTATGATCATGCTGTGATTCCACAAAACCATAGTCAGACAGAGATTTGGACAGTTTTGAATACTAGTTCCTTGAAGCCTGTTTAAGGCCATAAAGGGACTTCTTTAGTGTACAAACCATACCCTTTTGAGGCACATTGTAACCTAGAGGTGGTTGCATATAGACTTCCTCATATAGCTCTCCATGGAGGAAAGCATTACTCACATCCATTTGATGGAGTTCTCAATTCTTGGCCACTGTCACAGAGAATAAGCACCTAACAGTTGTCATTTTTTCTACTGGTGCAAAAGTCTCATTAAAATCCTCACCCTCTATTTGCGTATTCCCTTTAGCTACAAGTCTAGCTTTATGTTTTTCAATTTCTCCTGATGCCTTATACTTAAGCTTGTACACCCACTTGCTTCCTATAGCTTTTTGCCGTTTGGAAGAGCCATGAGTTCCCAAGTTTTATTCTCTTCCAAGGCTTGAATCTCTTGAATCATAGCCTCTCTCCATTCATTTTTCTGTACAGCATCATTGTATGACTTAGGCTCTTCCTAATGAGCAATTGTAGATAAGTATGCAACATGCTTTTCTGATAAATGACTATAATCTATATATTATGTTATGGGGTAATCAATGTTTGTTTTTTATATACATTCCAAGGATATGCAGGTAGGGTTCTTAATAACAGAGTGAAAATAGTAATCTTTCAAATAAGAAGGTGGTTGTCTTGTCTTAATTCTTGATTTAGCATCATCATGCAACTGATACTGATTCTCCCCCTGTCTCTACACATCAGTTTCAGTGAGAGCAATATCTTGCTCTTCCGCAGCCTGCACTGTTCTATCTTCAATGAGATCTTTTTGATCTGATTCTGGAGTATCATTTTCATATTGTTGAAATTGTATACTTCATGTAGGTGTGTGTATTTGACTGACAACACTTTGTGTTTCCTACATTTTCACTAAAAGGAAAAACATCCTCATAAAATATCACAGCCCTAGACACATGAAATTCCTTACTTTTCAAGTTATAGACTTTCCAACCCATTTGCCTTATAGGATATTGATAGTGTGATTTTACATCATGTTTTCTGTACACTTTTGCATGCATTTTTCTTATAGATTAGGCATTCTTTATTTGATTTTAGTTAGATTTTCCCTTGGAACGGGTGAAGCGGTTTCTTGGTGTTGTTTTACAGGAATTCAAGGAAAAATGCTCAGAATTGGCCTTGATGGAGCTTGGATAAAAAAGAGCCTGAAAAGAGAAGAAATTGAGCCAAGCAGAATTCTGGTGATTCGCCCCGCGAGACTGGATTCGCCTCACGACCCTGAAAGCTGACTGTTCCAGCAGAATGTCATCTTTTTGGTTCGCCCCGCGAACCATGGCTCGCCTCGCGAGTATGGAAACCAGAAGCCATCACGCCTAGGCCTTGATGCTCCTCACGGGCGTAATTGAGAAGAACCTTTCGTTTTCGCGTCGCGAGAAACTCTCGCCTCGCGAGAGTTCAATTCTCTGAAACAGCAGATTTTTAACATTCGCCTCGCGATAAGACATTCGCTTCGCGAACTCGCGCAGAACTGACTGGTATAAGTTGCTGTTTTAGGGAAGAAAGGAGGAGTTTTTGGGAGTTTGGAAGGGAGGCACTTGGAGCTGCGGTTGGACTAGGGTTTCAACCCTAGAAGGGAGCCAAGAGGGGTTGTTGTGAAGAAGAAGGAAAGCTCCCATGTAGCCTCTTCTCTCCTTTTCTCCTATTTCTCTGGTTTGGCTTTCTCTTTAATTATGAGTAGCTAATCCCTGTTTGTTGGGATTAGATGTAATCAAACTTATTATTATGTATTGGCCTTGACTGATTATTCTATGTTTTGCTTCGTATCAGTGATTAATTTTCCATGCTTAATGCTTGTTGTGGCTAGCACCCCCATGACTTGATTTGTGTTTTGGTATGCAATTGGGAAATTCGTATTAGAACCGGAATTAAATTTAATCACCTAGTAACCCTTGCATCTAGGAATGGAGTTTGGTTTACTAGTAATCGCGTAATCCCTAATCTTAATGCAAATTCATTAATCTAGGCCACCTAAGGAATTAGGGTCTATTAGTGGATTTAGGCTCTTGCCATCCGAGGGATCGGGGTTTGAGTAATTTAGTGGATTGATTTTGATATTTGAAGCATGAATGGGAGGTATCTAGTCCTGATGGTACATGAGAAAGAGGTTTGGTGAAGTCTAGTCCCAACATATCCTTCTGCACTCCTAGTGTTTGTTAAAAGTCCCCAAAGAACTTTTCCCTTTTCTTTTGTTGTTTTACTTTCTCTCTTGATTTTCTGTTTAGTCTAGATAGTTGCCGAGTTTGTGAATTGGTACTTGACATCCAATCCCCGTGGATACGATAACCGGTCTTACCACCGTATTACTTGCACGACTGGGTATACTTGCCCAGATTCGTCAACAAGTTTTTGGCGCCGTTGCCGGGGATTGGTTTTGCCAATATCATTAGTAACAAAGGAGGCAACTAATTTAGACATTTTTATTCTTTTTTATTTTTCTGTATATATTTGATCTTTTTGTTTTAAGTTCTGTTTTTGCAAGGTGGACGAAAGTCATGGAAAATTTTTATTATCCACCTGATAAGGAAGCCTCAAGTCGCGCTTTGGAAGACAACTGGTGTTTGGGAGACGTCATGGATTTGATGGACCATGTTACTCCCGCACAAGTTGATTATATGACGGGAAGGCTTATATATAACTTCTCCGAGGAGGATTGGGAAACCTTTTGTTCATATTTGCCACCTCCACCACCATGTATGATTCCCATAGAGCCACAAGAATCAGCATTTGGGAAAAATCTGGTTATGGGAATGGATCACAATGAAGATGAAGAGGTGGTGGCAGATGAACCACAAGAAGAGGGATTACCTTTCGCGCATCCTTGGAGAGAAACAAGTGAGAAGACAGGGCATCTGGAAAACACTCCCTCCACCATGCATGCTGAATTTTCTGCATTAAATAACTATGTTGGCTTGCATGCATGTGTGGACACTGGTAAGTTAGCCCCTTCCACTTGTATGGAAAACTTCCTCTTGAAAATTCCACTTGACCCGAGAGGAAGTGAGTTCATAATTGTAGAGGTCAAGGGAGTTTTCACACCATGGCTGGGTGGAATAGAGGATAAAGTCATATTACTTCTACAATCACCACTCCAGTTACCATTTGATCCAGGAGGAGGATCCAGGTGGATGCTTTTTAATAAGTCAAGCTAGTGACAATAAAGAAGCGCTCATTGGGAGGCAACCCAATTTTTCTTTTCCTTTTCCTTTTTCCTTTCTGTTTAGTTAGATTTTATTTTTGATTTTAAACTCTTGAATAATTTGAGAAGATCAGGAGTTTTCTTTTACTAATAAAATTGCCAAGTGATTCCAGGGTAAGAAGGAAGGAGGGAAGAGCAAGAAGACAAGAAAAAGAAACCCAATTTTCATGCAGTTCATTCTGACTAGGCATGTGAACCAACACCCGCTACCGCCTCGGTAAGCCGTTCCAATTTTATTTTATTTTATTTTTCTTCCTCTCTCCATCTTGATTGTTTACATTAGGGACAATGTAAATTTTTAAGCTTGGGGTAGGGGTATTTTGCATTTGCATATTGCATGTTGCATTCATATAGTCTTGCATGATAGCTTTGCATGTTCACATGATTAGATTGCCCTTGCTTAGATTTTGCATCCAATTGTGAGAACTAAGTGCCCAATAATTTGAGATAGTGAATTCTTGAACCCAATTTTTTTATTCTTGTAATAAGGCTGCAAATGAAAATGTTTGAGATAATCTTGGATAGTTGATAATTAGCATATGGTTCTATGGATTTGTGTTTTTCACTGATTGTTGAACTACTAAAATGTGAGATTTTGAGCCAAAGGGGTACTCACTAAATATACCCCATTCTTGGTGTTAGAGTGGTTATTCCTCTTGGTTTGCTTTCTCTAGAACTTGACTTGAGACCATTTCAAAGCTTAAAATTTTTTTAAAATGATTGAGGCAATAGGTATTTTTCTGGCCTTCTGAGCTTGGAATGATGAAATGCTACCCCTTAGTTGCCCAATTTTGAGCCTGAAAGAATGAAATACTTTTCTTGGTACCTTGAATTACTTTGATGAATGATGTTTGATAGAACCTTCTAAAGTATTACAAAAGGGTACAAAGGTAGTTGGAAAAAAAATTTGGGATGAAAAGAATCAATATTTCTCTTGAGTTGAAAAATCTCCCCTTCTCCAAGCAAAAGAAAAATAAAAGAAAGAGAAAAATCTTTAGAGAAGGGGATGACAAAAAGAAATGAGAAATAAAAAGAAAAAGAAAGAAAAGAAAGGTAGAAAAATAAATCGAAAACCCAAGAAGGTATTTTAGAAGGTGTCATGTGTTGAAATGTTTGATACTTGGTTTAGCCCTTTTGAAATGTCCTTTTCTGGATTGCCCCACCTAACGATTAATCCCATGGCCAAGTTACAACCAAAGCAAAAGACCTCTTGATTCTTAGTTGTTTTCATTAATAAAGTAGAGATTTGGTTGATAGTCAAGCCTATGGTAGAATTCATTCCTTGAGGAGAATGGAGCGAATTGTCACATACCCCTAAACACTTGAGTGAGGTGAGAAAGAGAGCCAAGCAAAAGAATAAGCTTGGGGTGAGCTTCAGGTGAGAAAGAGTGCCCGAATCAGTGAGAATGTGAATTTAGAGAACCTAAGCCTCTATTTGGACTTGAATTGATTGTCTCTTGCTGAATTGTTTGAATTGCCTATTACTTGGATCATTTACTCGGGTTCTTAGTTCATTGTCCATGTTCTGTTTTATTCTTCTGGCCTTAGTGATTGCTTGAGGACAAGCAATTGAATAAGCTTGGGGTGATTTGATAGTGTGATTTTACATCATGTTTTCTGTACACTTTTGCATGCATTTTTCATATATGTTAGGCATTCTTTATTTGATTTTAGTTAGATTTTCCCTTGGAACGGGTGAAGCGGTTTCTTGGTGTTGTTTTGCAGGAATTCAAGGAAAAATGCTCAGAATTGGCCTTGATGGAGCTTGGATGAAAAAGAGCCTGAAAAGAGAAGAAATTGAGCCAAGCAAAATTCTGGTGATTCGCCCCGCGAGACTGGATTCGCCTCGCGACCCTGAAAGCTGACTGTTCCAGCAGAATGTCATCTTTCTGGTTCGCCCCGCGAACCATGGCTCGCCTCGCGAGTATGGAAACCAGAAGCCATCACGCCCAGGCCCTGATGCTCCTCACGGGCGTAATTGAGAAGAACCTTTCGTTTTCGCGTCGCGAGAAACTCTCGCCTCGCGAGAGTTCAATTCTCTGAAACAACAGATTTTTAACATTCGCCTCGCGATAAGACATTCGCCTCGCGAACTCGCGCAGAACTGACTGGTATAAGTTGCTATTTTAGGGCAGAAACGAGGAGTTTTTGGGAGTTTGGAAGGGAGGCACTTGGAGCTGCGGCTGGACTAGGGTTTCAACCCTAGAAGGGAGCCAAGAGGGGTTGTTGTGAAGAAGAAGGAAAGCTCCCATGGAGCCTCTTCTCTCCTTTTCTCCTATTTCTCTGGTTTGGCTTTCTCTTTAATTATGAGTAGCTAATCCCTGTTTGTTGGGATTAGATGTAATCAAACTTATTATTATGTATTGGCCTTGACTGATTATTCTATGTTTATGCTTCGTATCAGTGATTAATTTTCCATGCTTAATGCTTGTTGTGGCTCGCACCCCCATGACTTGATTTGTGTTTTGGTATGCAATTGGGAAATTCGTATTAGAACCGGAATTGAATTTAATCACCTAGTAACCCTTGCATCTAGGAATGGAGTTTGGTTTACTAGTAATCGCGTAATCCCTAATCTTAATGCAAATTCATTAATCTAGGCCACCTAAGGAATTAGGGTCTATTAGTGGATTTAGGCTCTTGCCATCCGAGGGATAGGGGTTTGAGTAATTTAGTGGATTGATTTTGATATTTGAAGCATGAATGGGAGGTATCTAGTCCTGATGGTACATGAGAAAGATGTTTGGTGAAGTCTAGTCCCAACATATCCTTCTGCACTCCTAGTGTTTGTTAAAAGTCCCCAAAGAACTTTTCCCTTTTCTTTTGTTGTTTTACTTTCTCTCTTGATTTTCTGTTTAGTCTAGATAGTTGCCGAGTTTGTGAATTGGTACTTGACATCCAATCCCCGTGGATACGATAACCGGTCTTACCACCGTATTACTTGCACGACTGGGTATACTTGCCCAGATTCGTCAACAGATATCCCATGAAAACACATTGTTCTGTCCTAGGATCAAATTTATCCTTATCTTTAGAAGCATTCCTCATATAAAAAAGGCAACCAAAATTTCTTAAATGATCATAAGAAGGTGTTTTGTTAAATAACATCTCACAAGGTGTGGTTCCTTTGTTTGCTATAGTAGGGGTTCTATTTATAACGTGAGTTGCAGCAAGAATGCACTCTCCCCAAAACCTTATGGGGAGGTTTCCCTGAAACCTCAATGCCCTTGCCACATTAAGAATATGCCTAGGCTTCCTCTCCACTCTTCCATTTTGTTGAAGTGTAGCCACACAAGAGGTCTCATGGGTAATCCCTTCTTGTTGAAAGAAAACTCTAAGGGTAGAATTAAGGAATTCCGTGACATTATCACTTCTAATTCTCTTGATTTTCTTATTAAATTGTGTCTTTACCATACTATGAAAATTCATGATGACACCATTGGTTTCAGTTTTACTTTTTAACAAATAAACCCATGTTCCACGGCTACAGTCATCAACTATAGTGAGGAAGAAATAAGATCCATTACTTGAAGGAGTGTGGTATTTCTCCCAAAGATCACAGTGAATAAGACCAAAAGATTCATCAGATTTATTGCTACTATGATAAAAAGAGAGTCTACATTGTTTAGCCTTGTGGCATGTATCACAACATAATTTTATTGAATCTAAAATTACTTCTAATTAAAGGAAAGATGTACTATAAGGATTGGTTAGATGGATGCCCCATTCTTTCATGCCATAAGGTGGTTGGATCCCTTCCCATTGCTGCGAGAGAAGATCCTTTTGCATCTACTGCATCCATCTTGATGACATACACTCCATCCTTAAGATCACCCGAGCCAATCTTCCTCCTCGAAGTTTGGTCCCGAATATCACAACAATCAACACTATAAGTGACCTTACAATTCATGTCATGTGTAAGTTTGTAAATTGAAACCAAATTACAGTTAAAACTAGGAACAAACAAAACACTATGCAACTTTATATTTTTATTTAGATAGACATTTCCCATCTTTTCTACCAACACATAATCACCAGTAGGCACTATTATGCGAAAAGGTTTGTCAATCCTTTTTACTTCCTCTAAAAGAGCAAGTAAATGGGTCATATGGCGTGATGCACCACTATTAAGAACCCAAAATTGACCCTTAAGCATGCCTACATTACCAGCCACACTCTCATTCTTCATCAAGATTCCATGCAAGACTTGTCCTCCTGTGTTCTATGAGACACCCCGTTGTGCCCCATTGTATTATTAGATTAAAACCTTATTATTTATTTACTTAATCGCACGCTTATCGTTGAAAGTAGGTAAAAATTAAAAACTTAATTACTAACCATATAACTTCTGCAAATTAAAACTCACCAAAGTTATAATATATAAATACACACATGTTTGTTCATTACATTACCAAAACATTGTTTAGGGTATCCTATCAGTAGGATCCCGCACATGTATTTAGTTATACAATCTGCTTATAATCAGTGGAAAATAAAACATCTTATAAGACTCACTGGCCCTAGATGCTAAACTACATTGATGGAATCCACAGCTCGTCCTCCCGCCTCTGGTTCATACGGAGTTCTATCTAACTCCTCAACAACTAGTTCCTCCATCGGGTCTTCTCGTACGATCACATCAGAAATAAAATACAACACACAGAAATATATTGGGGATAAGAAACATTTCTATCATCTAAAGCCGAAAAGACTCATAGCATATCATACAATAAATGTCACAGACAATCAACATACATAACTAAACAAATCATCCTCAAATTAATGTACCATCCTCTAGCCCAATCTCACACAACTACACTTTTATACTGACGTGGTCACCACTAATCCTATCACACATTCCTCGTTAGGAATGTCAGTTAGTCGTCCAGGTGACGCGTTCCCAACGTCGGTGCACATTCTCATCCATGGTGAGAATGCTCATGCAAAGCAATGACACTTTAGCAACACAGTACCGTCGGTGCACACCCTGGTTCTCTCTCATCTCTATCAAGGGTGCTCATGCATAGCAATAACACTATAGTTGCACAACTTAAATTCTAAGGTGGAACGGTCTAACGAGAACTCTTGACCTCGTATATTCCAAATATACGGTTGTGAACAACAACGTAAACACATGAATATCACTAACCCATATTAATAACATCCTAGTGCCTTAACCTTCCATCAAAGCCTTAACACGTATTCTATGTCACCCTTCCTCTTTAAAATAACTCATTTAGGTTAGGCACCTATAAGTCACCATTATCCTCACACCCAAACAATTATCTCCCGAGCAATATATATATCTTTGCTTAAAATCCATTAAGCATCATATTAACAACCAGACAGATCATGCCTAACATAACATTAGAAAATATTCAAATCTAGTAAATCATAAAGTCAGACTCTGTCACGGCCTGGCCGTGATAGCCTTCACGGCTGTGACAGACATCCAAAAGCAAGATATTCTACAAACAGAACCTGTCACGGCCTAGCCATGATAACCATCACAGCCGTCACAGACAACAAACATCCTCAATGTCATAAATATTCAAACACCAAAATAATACGTCACATGCATATGGAATACCTCAACCGGCGTATCACAGTAAATTCAACAACATAAAGTCAGACATCCTCAATATCATATAATCAACCTAATATCGATAAACCTACAATCCCCAAATCACCATTGGAATTACAGAAAAGGTTTCCAAAGTGATTTTGGTATTGTCGATTACTCGACTACTAGTAGGGTTTAGGTTGCCCTACACAATCATTATATAATATACTACTGATCGTTTCCAATGATGGAATGGTTCTTTCCCCCACCTGAGCTAACACCGAAATCCCGAACTCGACGTTCCTTGCTATCACACTACAGCTTAATAGTTTCACCTTGAATCAAACAACATAATTACAATTAATCAAACAAAAACCATCTATGACACTTTAGGGCTAGCTTCGACCAAGACTAAGAAAATAGTTTTAGGGTTATCTTCTTAATGCCATCTTTTGGATCCTAGTTACTAGAGTCTTAACTAACATAGATTACTTATTACAAGACTAAAATTTGAAACAAAATCCTCTAACCTTTAGGGTTAGGGTTTCGGCCATGTATAGTAAAATAGGCTAGAAATTGTTTTTGATTACAAGCTCTTGAATTATCACTCAAGGGATTTCAAGTAGCTTATTTCAAGTCATCATCCAAGTTAAAGTTGAATAAAACTCATCTAACCCCTTTAGTATAGGATTCAATCAAGACATAAAAATAGGGTTAGAAGTTCCTTTTTCTTTACATACTCTTAGTTTTAAAACCTAGAAACCTTAGATAGCCTAGAACCATCGTCATTTATGCAAAACTTTGAAGAAAACTCATCTAGCCCACTTATGACTAGATTCGGCCTTGTAAATAAAAATAGGAAGAAAAATGATTTTGCTCACAACCTTTTAGATGATGATATTATAAGACATAACAAGATCATAGCAATTGGTTTCACATTTTTATGATTTTTTTACAATTTTCTACAATTATTTAATGTTCTAGATCCAAGAATGAAAAAGACTTGAAATAGGAAGAACAAGATCATAAGATGAGATGAGATGATCATGGATGATCATTGTACCTCAAGTGTGTGGAAGAAATGAAGAAAAGATGATGATTTTGGCAAGTTTCCCTTAAAGCATGAACTTGAGCTCTTGGAGAGAAAATGGAGTTTTTGGAGAAAAGTGAATAAATGAAGAAGATGAGTGAAAGGGGAGGGAGGCCACTGTTTGGGGGGTATATATATGAGTAATCTTATGCCTTTTTTGGTTTGTTAAGCTTAGATTAATAGCTTTTAGGAATATTTAATTCGTATAAGCTTAACCATAGTTAATAATTAACTTAACTAGGGTTACCTTGCTAACTAAGGTTAATTAATATGTGGCTCACATTTAGTGGAGGGTGTGGCTGATTTTAGACCACACAAACTAACCATGGTTTAAAATCTAACTTAACTTTGGTTAGGTTAAGCTAAAAGGGCATTTTGGTCATTTCACTTAAATTTACATTTAATGCTTCATAAATGCTTGGTGAGTCATGGTGGTGACTCACCCCATGACTTAGCTCCTCTGGTGGCCAGTTTTGTCTCTGCATCTCCCCTCTGGACTCCGTCGGTTCCCCATTAGGGTTTTACGTCCGTATAAAAGCGTAATATTTTGTTTTCGACTGAAATTTTTCAAATTAACCAAACTCATTGGAAATATGATTTAAATATAAACCATTTCGTTCACGAGTCAAAATTAGGTTTTCTGATCATTAAAATCTTACTGTCAGTGAAAACACCGACTGTTTTCCGTCCGAATAAACATAATATTTTATTTATGATCAGAAATTTGGAAAGTAGACTTCCTCACAGACAAAATATAAAAAATTCACAAATTTCAGTTTTCGGACCAAATTAGAGTTTTTTGTCAGTATAAAATTATACTGTCAGTTAAAAAACGCAGACCGGTTTCCGTCTGAGTTTTAAACCCAAAATTTCACCGTAACCTTATACCATAAGAGAGACTATGAATATTATTTTATTTTACTTAAAATCACTTTCTAACTCTCAGATTAAAATATAATTAATTATATTTTAACCGGTTAAACAGCGTAATTAAAAATCAGGCTGTTACATTACTACCCCTCTTAGAAAAAAATTCCGTCCTCGGAATTTCTTAACTCAAAACTGGGTAACGTCTTACAAATGTTTCTTAATCTAAAGATCCTACATCGTCTTTCTCATCGCTGTCTTCCCTTAAATGAAAGCGGTACTTCATAACAGAATTCATTCTTATATCATTCTATTTATCCTCGAACTTATCCATCACTATATTCTATTCATTGTTCTTAACCTTTCCTCAAAACTTAATCCTTTCCTCTTCTTAATACTGGCCCACCAGAAATCCTTAGTTCAACATCTACCTCTCGCAATTAACACCACAATCAAGTCCAACATCTAACTTCCACCATTACCCGCAATTAATACCACAATCAATTTCAACATCTAACTTCTACAATTAACACCTCAATCCATACTACCCTAACTTCCTACTTCATGTATCCAATCACAGTCTTAGTTCCTTAGAATGTATTTCACTATTCTAGATTATATCAAAATCACACATCTCAACCTCAAAAGAACATCATTGCACCTCCTAATGCAACTAAAACCAAAGAAATTTTCTTTCATGTTCATATTCAACTTTGGTAATACCATCAATCTTAACTATGAGCATTCGATCGTTACCTTAGGATTCTCTTAGTAATACTATGCCTCGATCAACTTTTAATTTATAATAATGGTCTCACTCACTGATACTGATCGTAATCTTACCAGTCATATCTATATCTCAAAACTCCCATCACTTCCTATTTATCCTACTATAGGGAAACAATACGTAGGTACTATACTTAGATTATATGTTGCTCAATCGAGTCTTCATTCCAATCCATAACCATCAGAGCTTAAGGTGAAATCCTAACTCACCATTTAAACAAGAACAACATGTCATTATAACCATTATCTCAACAAAAAAGGCTATAAAACTTCAACCAAATAAATCCTATACTAGATAAGCTCCAAACTAATTCGTTATCTCTTTATTATTTTCAAGGACTACCCATACTATCCAAATATATCAAGAACTTAAGATAAAGTTCCCTTAATAACAATTATCCCACAACAATCTATACTTTCACTGTACTCGATTTTAAACAAGCATGAAAACCACAACTGACTAACTAAAAAAACTTATGGATTTCCGTCACAATCTTCAGACATTCCCGCCAAGAACATGGTTTCCACTTCCGTAAGATAAACGACAAGTGTTTACAATAAATGTCATATTCTTAACAACTATATGACACTGATGTCAAACATATACCTTATATGAGATCTGCAGAGTGAGAAGGTTCAACTCCCCTCACTATAAACACTCTCCCAGTGACCCACTGTCCACAATCTCTAGCTATATGACCAGGTTTTCCATAGTGGAAACAACTTTCTCCTTGAAATTTCTAACATGATGAGGTCCTCCGCATCTGAAGCAAGCTAGGATCATCTGCGGCTGCTGACCTGCTCCTGGATCTCTTCTCCTAGCTTCACCTCCATAACTTCCAGCTCCTTTACCAGCAGCTACAGTATGCTGCCTATTTCTCTGTCTACACTCACGAGCATAATGACCTAGTTTACCAAATGGAAACAACTAGGTTTTTTCGTGCAATCTCTAATATGATGCGATCCTCCGCATCTGAAGCAAGCATAGCCTTGTTGTTGTTGATCCGATCTAACCACTAGTGTTGTTGCAGCTGTCTGCACTGGTTTAGTATATGGTCCCCATCTCCATTGAGAACCACCCTCTGCCCTCCTTGGAGAATCTGATCGATTAGGGCCTCCACTTCTTGGTTGTTTCAGCTCAGCATCTTGCCTCTGGTCTATGCTTTCTATAGAACTGCAACTATCAACCAGCTCTGGGAAACTCTGGATATCAAGATACACTACATCTCCCTTTAGCTCACGTCACAATCCCTCTTCAAACCTTCTACACCAACAATACTCGTTTGGGGATCTCTTGTAGAATTATGAAAACTTAGTCAGAGTTTCAAAGCGTGATGCATAATCACCAACAGTCATGTTTCCCTGTCGAAGATTAGCAAACCCCCTCTTCTTCTCATGTCGGACTAAAAGTGGGATATACTTCTCGAAGAAGCATTCAATAAACAACTTCCATGTAATCATTCTGCCCTCAGCCTCAAATGATCTTCTCTTGCCTCTCCACCAGAAGTATGCTCCTTCAGTTAACATGAAGGTAGCACAAGTCACTTTCAAATCATCTCTGCAGCACACAGTATCAAATATCTTCTCTATCTCTTGTACCCACCATCCAGCCTTCCGTAGGTCATAGTCCCCTCGGAACTGTGGTGGCTTCCCTTTCAGGAATGTAATCAATCCTGCCTCTTCAACTTCAATAGCTGTTATTTGATTCTGCGGTTCTTGTTGCTCTTTGTTTATTTGCAGCATCTCCGCATTCTACTGTGTTTGTAATAACAAGGCAGCAACTATCGTTTCCATGATATTGGGAGCCGTAGATGACTCTCCTCCATTTCCAATAGGATTAACCTCACCGTTGTCAGCTCCAACGGTTCCCTCAAGAGATTTGTCACCACTAATAATCGGACTTCCTCTTCTATGAGCCATGATTCTTGTTGATGGTTTGGCAAGTGTGTTAGATTCAATGACTTAAAGATTTTGATATATGACAAATACAACTTAATGTGTATGCAAGTGTTTAGTGTCAAATTGTAAACACAGGTATCAAGCAATATTCAACAAGTTCAGTGAGCAATCAAAGGAGAATAGTCAAGGAAGAACTTTGAGGAATCAAAAAGCAAGGACGAAGATCAAGGAATCATCAAGACAAGAGCTTAAACGAAGAAATTAGTGTTAAGTCTTAGATGATTTGTAAGAGAAAAAAATCTCTTATTCACAAATAGCTCAATTAAGAAAGATGCATGAAGAAAATCATTTTTCATAACCTGTATTAAAAGGAATAAGTTTTCGTTATTGAAAATGATTTATGTAAATAATAATATAAGCGCTCGTCCAACACTGGAATAATATAAGCGCTGGTCCAACACTGGGAATAATAGAAGCGCTCCTCCAACAGTGGTAAAAGATGGCGTCCAAGAAAGTGGCAGAAGCTCACGTCTACTAAAATGACAAGCTCACATCTACTAAAGTGACAGAAGCACACGTCTACTAAAATGACAGAAGCTCACGTCTACTAAAGTGACAGAAGCACACGTCTACTAAAATGACACAAGCGAACGTCTACTAAAGTGACAGAAGTGCTCGTCCACTAAAGTAATACAAGCGCTCGTCTACTAGTTGGAGCACGTCCAATTACTTTGTGTTAGTACTCCCGTCTGCTGACGTGGCAAATGGACGCGACTATTTTTTAAAAGATGGATGCGGCTATTTTTTAAAAGATGGACGCGGCTATTTTTACAAATGGACTCGTTATTTTATGGATGCGGATTCTATAAGAACTATCAGAATCTTATCTCAAGAACGAGAATCAAGAAAACATATTCTGTTAAATCAGATCCAAATCTGTTTTAATTGATCCCAACGACTATAACTTGTTTTCTATATAAAGAGGGATCAAAGGAACACTTTAAGAAGAATCATAACGAATAACAAAAGAATTATAACAATACACATATCATTCTTCATCTTCATTGTGCTTACTGTGAAAAGAGTGTTTCAATACTCATAAGTGCTTCAATTTGTTTTATCTGACTATTGAGAGTTAGGAATCAACTTTTGTTTTTACTTTTCGATTGTAAAGAGAGAGGGAGCCTCTCTGAGTGATTAGGGCGAGGTATCCCTAAGGAAGAACATTGAGGCTCATCACAAGAGTGTGGTATCTCGAGGTGAAGGAGTGCTCTATGGTATAAAGGTTTTTCAAGCTACCTGGCAAAGCTTGTGCGTTAGTGTGTGAAATCCCACAGGTGGGGTGGGGACTGGATGTAGGTCACAGTGGTGGAGACTGAACCAGGATAAATCTGGTATTGTAGTATCTCTAAACTCAGACTCTTTAATTTCTATTTATGATCAGCAACCTGTGATTTTGATGTTTAAAGTTCAAATATAATTTATGTTCTTGATATGTTTAAACTGTATCATGTTATTACTGAGTTATTGAACCTGAACCTATTTGTTATTAATCTTTCTTATCCTCATCACCTTCTATTTAAGATTTTGTAAAAACCCTTCATCGATTTTATAAAAGATCCTGAGAACACTAATCCGCAACTCTGATTTATAAAGCTTTGTGAAAAAGTTTTAAGAGGGAAATATTTTCTTTGAAAACTCAATCCACCCCCCCTCTTGAGTCATTGAAGCCAAAACAACAATTGGCATCAGAGCTAAACTCTTAAGTTTGGCTTAACAGCTATAAGAGCATGGCTTACAATGACTGTTTAAATGAAGGGGCTTCCTTTGCACGCTCGCCTACCTTCAATGGATCTGACTACATCTATTGGAAGGAAAGAATGGTAATCTTTCTTAAGGCAGCAGGTGTTGACATATGGGATGTAGTAGAAAATGGACCATTTGTCCCCTCTACTGTTGATGCTAATGGTGCTCCAAGAAATAAGCCTAAAACTGAATGGAATGAGGATGATAAGAAAAGAATTCAATATAATACACGTGCTAAGAATATTATAACATCTGCTTTAAGCCTTGATGAGTTTTTCAGGGTTTCAAATTGCAAATCAACAAAGGAGATGTGGGATACATTGCAAGTAACACATGAAGGAACCTCATATGTCAAAATAGAAAGAATGAACACCCTCACACATGAGTATGAGCTGTTCAGAATGAATCGAGGAGAACCTATGACTGAAGTGCAAAAGAGATTCACACACATCGTAAATCAATTGGCTGGTCTTGGAAAGACAATCTCAAATAAGGATCAAATTAACAAAGTCATGAGATGCTTGAGCAAAGAATGGCAACCTAAAGTCACTGCAATCTCAAAATCCAGAGATCTCTCATCAATGACCATTGCCACACTGTTTGGAAAATTGCAAGAAAATGAATTGGAGTTGAACAGACTAAATAAGAGTGAAGAAACTGATAAAAGAAAGAAGGGATTGGCTCTGAAATCACAAGTCAAAGAAGTAGAAGACAATGATTATGATGATTCAGAACAAGAGGCTGAATCTGAAGAAGAGATGCGAATGCTAGTTAGAAAATTCAAGAACTTCCTAAAGAAGAAAGGAAACTTCAAAAGAAAGCCATCCACCTTTCAAAGGAGAAATTTCAGCAAAGGTGACAACTCTTCCAACAACATCACATGCTATGAATGTGGAAAGATTGGCCACATGAAGCTTGACTGTCCAAAACTGCAAAAGAAGGACAAAACAAAAAAGTTTGACTCAAAGGACAAGAAGTGGAGAAAGCCAACAAAGGCCTACATTGCTTGGGATGATAATGATCTAAATTCCACTAAAGAATATGAATCTGAGGAGGCAAACTTGTGTTTGATGGCCAGCAATAACAGTGATTCAGAAAGTGAATTAAGTTCTAATTATCAACCTTCTTATGATGAATTGCAAAATGCTTTTGAAGAACTTCATAGAGAATCCATTAGACTTGCTAGATTACTAATTAAGTCTAAGAAAACCATCACATGCTTAGAGGAGAAAACTTCTGTTTTAAACAAAGAGGTAGATCAATTAAAAACAGAAAATTGTGCTTTAAAAGAAAAACTAGCTACTGTCTTAGATGCACCTATATATGATAAATGTCCTAAGTTGGAGAAACATATAAATCATTTGAATGGTGATCTATCTAGAGTTACTAGTGATAAAGAAATCTGGAATGCATCTGGCTGTACATTGACTAAAGAAGTTGAAAAACTGAAAAATGACTTAGCCAAGTTCACAAATGGTAGAGATAATTTGGATGCATTGTTAGGACAGCAAAAATGTGTTTATGATAAGGCTGGAGTAGGCTATAAACCTAAGATACATGAGAAATCTTTCAAGAAATTTTTTGCTGCACCTATGACATCAAACACACCATTTGTTAAATGCTATTTCTGTGCTAGAAAAGGTCACACAACTTCTACATGTCATTACAAAAAATCTTCTTATAATGAGTCTAAATATATATGGGTTCCTAAAGGAACTAATGCTCCATATAACTCAAAAGGACTCAAACAGATTTGGGTACCTAAAGCAAAAACATGATTATGTTTTGTAGGTGTGTTGGAAAGCCAAGAATGTGAAATGGTATCTTGACAGTGGCTGTTCCAAACACATGATTGGAGACAAAAGCAAGTTCATTTCCTTTACCCCTAAGTCGAGTGGTAGTGTTACCTATGGAGACAATAATAAAGGAAGAATACTTGGCATTGGCAACATTGGAAGTGACTCAACAACAATCATTGAGGATGTACTATATATTGAGGGACTGAAACATAACCTGCTAAGTATCAGTCAACTATGTGACAAAGGCTTAAAGGTAAAATTCAATTCCAATAGTTGCTTAATAGAAAATCGGCATGATGAAAATTTGAAATTAATTGGACATAGGACAGATAACATCTATATGCTTGATTTAGATAATATCTCTTCAAATACTGCATGATGTCTTATTTCAAAATAAGAAGAGAATTGACTTTGGCATAGAAGAATTGCACACATTCACATGAACCACTTGAATAAACTGGTTCATAAAGATCTTGTAGTTGGCTTGCCTAAACTGAAATTTGTGAAAGATGGACTATGTGATGCATGTCAAAAAGGAAAGCAAGTTAAGGTGTATTTTAAACCAAAGAACATAGATGATACTATTATTGATGAACATTGGATGATGGCTATGCAAGATGATTTAAACCAGTTTGAAAGAAACCAAGTTTGGAAACTAGTGCCTAAACCCAAGAACTGTCAAGTATTAGGTACAAAATGGGTTTTTAGGAATAAACTAGATGAAAATGGTATAATTGTAAGAAACAAGGCTAGATTGGTAGCAAAAGGGTATAACCAAGAAGAAGGCATAGATTATGATGAAACATATGCACCAGTAGCAAGATTAGAAGCTATAAGAATGCTACTTGCTTATGCTTGCATAATGGGATTTAAATTGTATCAAATGGATGTTAAGAGTGCTTTCTTAAATGGATTTATACAAGAGGAAGTATATGTTGGTCAACCACCTGGTTTTGAGAATAATGAATTGCCTAACCATGTTTATAAACTGTCTAAAGCACTATATGGCTTAAAGCAAGCTCCTAGAGTTTGGTATGAAAGGTTAAGTAATTTTCTCATTGAAAAAGGATTTAAAAGAGGTAAAGTTGACACAACTTTGTTCAATAAGAAAAAGGCACACAACACTTTACTTGTACAAATTTATGTGGATGATATAATTTTTGGTGCTACTAATGAGCTGTTGTGCAATGAGTTTGCAAGTCTTATGCAGAGTGAGTTTGAAATGTCAATGATGGGTGAGCTAAACTTTTTCCTTGGGCTGCAAATAAATCAAACTAAAAATGGAATCTTTGTTAGCCAAACCAAGTACTGCAAAGAGTTGATCAAGAAGTTTGGCATGGAAAAAGCTAAGGAGATGGCTACTCCAATGAGTACCTCCTGTTATCTGGACAAGGATGAGCAAGGTAAACTTGTTGATGTTTCTAAATTCAGAGGTATGATAGGCTCACTACTTTATCTTACTGCTAGTAGGCCAGATATCATGTTTAGTGTATGCATGTGTGCTAGGTATCAAGCAAATCCAAAAGAATCACACTAACAACAGTTAAAAGGATCATTAAGTATCTGTTATGAACAAAAGACATGGGATTATGGTATCCCAAGGGAGCTACATGTACGTTAATTAACTATTCAGACTCTGATTTTGCTGGTTGTAAACTAGACAGAAAGAGTACTAGTGGAACTTGCCATTTACTAGGAAACTCATTAGTATCATGGTTCGGTAAGAAAAATATAGTGTGGCTTTATCCATTGCAGAGGCTGAATATGTAGCAGTTGGTAGCTGTTGTGCACAGGTTTTATGGATGAATCAACAATTAGTTGATTATGGTGTGCAACTAAACCAAATTCCTATTAGATGTGACAATACAAGTGCAATTAACCAAACTAAGAATCCCATAATGCACTCTAGAACTAAACACATAGAAATCAGACATTATTTCATTAGAGATCGGATACAAAGTAGAGAAATTGAGATTGAATATGTTGATACAACTAAGCAACTTGCTGATGTCTTTACCAAGCCCTTGAACAAGAAAAGCTTCTTCTTCATTAGAATAGAATTGAGCATAATCGATCAATCCTATATCTAATCTCTAAAGAAATAGGAGAAAATCTAAAAGGGGAGGAAAATTAATGGACGGACTTATTCTTTGATTTGTCCCTACACCTATCCCATTATCATGAACAATTTTATATGCTATGTTTGAATGTTTAAAATGCTTACCTTCTCTATTGCTTTGAATGTTTCTTTTCTTTACCTTTTTGATGATGCCAAGAGGGGGGGGGGGGGGGGGGGTGGGGGGGGATGTAAGATATAGAGAAAGGAGAAAATAACAAATTATACATGCATATGTTGAGGGGGAGCATAGGAGTTTATAAGCTTACATGATTTATAGGGAGTAAATCAAATTCTGCTCTGTTAATATTTTTTTTGCTCTGATATACTACTGCTCTGACTGCTTTGATACCATGATATAAATCTGTCAAAACACTTAGCGTCTGCTACACTAATCTTATAATTTGTTAAAAGGTTTGTCATAATCAAATAGGGGGAGATTGTTAGATTCAATGACTTAAAGATTTTGATATATGACAAATACAACTTAATGTGTATGCAAGTGTTTAGTGTCAAATTGTAAAGACAGGTATCAAGCAATATTCAACAAGTTTAGTGAGCAATCAAAGGAGAATATTCAAGGAAGAACTTGGAGGAATCAAAGAGAAAGGACGAAGATCAAGGAATCATAAAGACAAGAGCTTAAATGAAGAAATTAGTGTTAAGTTTTAGATTATTTGTAAGAGATGAAATATCTTATTCACAAATAGCTCAATTAGGAAAGATACATGAAGAAAATCATTTTTCATAACCTGCATTAAAAGGAATAAGTTTTCGCTAATGAAAATGATTTTTGGAAATAATAATATAAGCGCTCGTCCAACACTGGAATAATATAAGCGCTCGTCCAACACTGGGAATAATAGAAGCGCTCCTCCAACAGTGGTAAAAGCTGGCGTCCAAGAAAGTGGCAGAAGCTCACGTCTACTAAAATGACAAAAGCTCACGTCTACTAAAGTGACAAAAGCACACGTCTACTAAAATGACAGAAGCGCACGTCTGCTAAAGTGACAGAAGCACACGTCTACTATAAGAACACAAGCGCACGTCTACTAAAGTGACAGAAGTGCTCGTCCACTAAAGTAATACAAGTGCTCGTCTACTAGTTGGAGCACGTCCAATTACTTTGTGTTAGTACTCCCGTCTGCAGACGTGGCAAATCGACACGGCTATTTTTTTTTTAAGATGGACGCGGCTATTTTTTTTAAGATGGACGCGGCTATTTTTTTTGAGATGGATGAGGCTATTTTTCCAAATGGACTCACTATTTTATGGACACGAATCCTATAAGAACTATCAGAATCTTATCTCAAGAACGAGAATCAAGAAAACATATTCTGTTAAATCAGATCCAAATCTATTTTAATTGATCCCAATGACTATAACTTGTTTTCTATATAAAGAGGGATCAAATGAACACTTTAAAAAGAATCATAATGAATAACAAAAGAATTATAACGATACACATATCATTCATCATCTTCATTGAGCTTACTGTGAAAAGAGTGTTTCAATACTCATAAGTGCTTCAATTTGTTTTATCTGACTATTGAGAGTTAGGAATCAACTTTTGTTTTTACTTTTCGATTGTAAAGAGAGAGGAAGTCTCTCCGAGTGATTAGGGTGAGGTATCCCTAAGGAAGAACATTGAGGATCTTCACAAGAGTGTGGTATCTCGAGGTGAAGGAGTGCTCTGTAGTGTAAATGTTTTTCAAGCTACCTGGCAAATCTTGTGCGTTAGTGTGTGAAATCCCACAGGTGGAGTGAGGACTGGATGTAGGTCACAGTGGTGGTGACTGAACCAGGATAAATCTGGTTGTGTAGTATCTCTAAACTCAGACTCTTTAATTTCTGTTTATGATCAAGAACCTGTGATTTTGATGTTTAAAGTTCAAATATAATTTCTGTTCTTGATCTGTATAAACTGTATTTTGTTATTACTGAGTTATTGAACCTGAACCTATTCGTTATTAATCTTTCTTATCCTCATCACCTTCTATTCACGATTTTGTAAAAACCCTTCATCGATTTTATAAAAGATCCTGAGAATACAAATCCGCAACTCTGATTTATAAAGCTTTGTGAAAAAGTTTTAAGAGGGAAATATTTTCTTTTAAAACCAAATTCCCCCCCCCCCCCCCCCCCCCCCTCTCGAGTCGTTGAAGCCAAAACAACAAATTGTACCAAATCGTACAAGTAATAAAGTGAGAGTAGAGTATCGTCCCAACGAGGATTATGATCAAGTATCAACGTAGCCCAGGCAATAGCTATTTGAACGAATGAATGTCGTGGTTTCAAAAGATTTATGGATTTTTGTATTTAGAGTTGTCACAACAATGAATTAAACAATAGCAATTAAGGAATGAATTCAATATAGGTAAAAGCCGTTAGGTATCGAAATCCCTCAATTTCCATCTAATGTAACTTTGTTCAATCTTAATCTCAATTCAATTCATTCAATTGACATTCAAATCACTCCTAGATTTATCCCTAATTCCTTAGGTGATAATCCTTTTGTTACAAATCAAGAACCCTAATTCCTTAGGTGATGCAAGATTAGAACAAACATTAAGCTTTGGATTTACAAGACTGTATTGCAATATAGTTCTATTCCTAGAATCAACATAACAATATTAATCAACTTCATTTCCAATTCAATCACCAATTTTCCAATTGTGAAATTGAATCTAATCATCATTTCAAGGTTGATCAATCCAAGAAAAGCATTAAGCATAGAAGAGATTAAACAAACTGAACGAAATTGCATTGAAATCACAAATCAAACTTCATTACATCAAGATACAATCAAGTTCATCCTAAACCTAACCTAAGATATCTAACAACTCATAGTAAAAAGGGAAAAGAGAGAAGAATATGAGTGAAAGAGTGTGGAAGACTCCATGGAAGCTCCAAATCTTGTTCCCAAGCTTGAATCTTCAAGGAATTGGAGAGAAAGTGATGAACCAAGGTGAGAAAATGTGAAAAATGAGTGAAAGATCCTTTTCAACTGCAAAAACACGAATTTATTGGTTCCCTGCTCGTAACCCAGTGCTGAGCTTCCTGATCTCAACGCTGGGCGCTGGCCTCTACACCAAAACGGTGCTTGCTGTCTTCATGGGCACTGGGCGCTGGGCTCTTGCCTTTCTGCCGACGCTAGGCGCTCACCGTACTGCTGCAGCTTCTGTTTCTGTCCAGGCTGAGCGCTAGGACTTCAATCCTACATATTTTCAACATATTTTTGAATATATTTTCCATATAAAGATTAAAACTCTAATCAAATGAATCCAAAATTTATTCATATCAAAGTATGTATTTTCCTATAACTTTTTCTATGATTTCTAAGATTATTTACAAACTCTTTCCTAATTACACTTCTAAACTAACATAATTTGCACATTCATCACAACCCCAAACTTAGAGATTTTGCTTGTCCTGATGCAAACAATTAAATTCAAATAAGGGTTTGAGAAATGGATTTCCATGTTCAATTCTCTTGTGAAGCACATTACTTATGCAATACTTCAATTCCTTAACCCTTTTGCAAAATGCACAAGCATCACACAATCATTCATAAATTCCAATTGATCACATGCTTCATGCTTTAGAACAATCAAACATACTACAAAATTTGCTCCATTGAATGCACAAGAAAGTCCCTTGCAACCTCTCTATTTAGTGTTCACACATCTTCACTTGGTGATAATTGCTCTCAATTCTAATCATCATGCACTCCCCAATCATAATCTTGACAAGATGCTAAGAACACACATCACAAATGTCAATGCAACACATATCATGAGGTCTTTTATTTGGATGTAATGGGGCTAAGGTGGGGGTGGATAAAATCAAGGATATAAGCTAAACTACTTTGGCTTCAAGGAACATGGACTCTCTTGGGGTTTTCCTTACTTAGCTAATACACAAGCACATAGCACACAATTTGTGCTATTTCCCTTTTGAATTTATTTATAACTCTCGTTTTCTCTTATTCTTTTGTTTTGTTTCTTCTTGTTTCATTCTCTTTTCATTCTTTTCTTTTTCATCTTTCTATTTTGCCTTTTTCTCACTTTTGTATACTTTCTTTGTTTCTATTTCTCTTTGGCTTTTTCTTTTTCAGTTTTTTCTTTTTCAAAATTTTATTTCTAGTAGGCATCTTTAGTGGCCTACTCTCACCCCCAAACTTTATTTGCTTGCTTGTCCCTAAGCAAGATAACAACCCCAAACTTAAGTCCGAACATTTCTCTAAGCTACAGTAATGGGACAAAATGGTTTTTTCGCTTTTTGGCTTGTAATGTGCTATCATTCCAAGAAAAATAGGCCAAGGCTCAATTGGGCATAGCAATGGAAATATGATAGGATAGCAATTATGGCACTGAGCTTAAACAAAGAATTATTTCCTCAATCATTTATGCATATGCAAGAACAATGTGATAGAAACAAGCATCAAGGCAAGAAAAAGTGAGAACATGCAAGTGATGGTCAATCACACATGAAAGAAATCAAGTGATACGGATAATGTGCCAGAGTATTCGGGCTCAAAAGCTCACAGTTCATGGTTATGTGCAAGAGAAAATCCATGCATTCAACATTGCATCAATCATAGCATGAAAAATTGGCACAACAATTCACAAGGATCAATGGTTTCAATGAAATCATATGCTCAACAAATATAAAATGCATCATGTTAGAAATTTCAGCCAAGCAAAAGTTCTATGCTCACTAGAGAATCTACACAAAAATCCACTCAAAACACAAGTTTGTAAAAAAATATGCAAGTTTGGGCAATTTATTTAACTAAAACTAACTAACAATTAGGGACGGTAAAAAAATTAATAAAGAGTTCAGTGCACCCCCTTTCTTCTGCACAATGGATGAGCATGTGCAAAAAAAATTTATTTTATTTATTTATTTATTTATTTATTTATTTTTACACTGGCTAGCGCTCAGCGCTAGGAATCCACGCTCAATGCCCAAGGTGCAGTATTTTCTGTTGAAACTGCTTTCTGTTTGCGCTCAGCGCTCACAGTAGCGCCCGGCGCTTACAGAGGGTCATTTTCACCATTCTCTTGTGTTATTTCTCCCCTTCCTTTGGTCCCTTTTCCTTAGATTTACCTGCATAAAAATTCAAAACAATTCCACCACACTTAATGGCTTACACATCAAGGAACCACTCAACAACTCAATGGACTACTTGTTTTTTTTTCATGATAAGGTAGCAAAAAGAATAAGAATGCAAGAAGAAAAATGCTTGGGTTGCCTCCCAAGTAGCGTTTCTTTAACGTCACTAGCTTGACATTTGAGCTCTTTTCTTAGGGCAGTTTATATGACAAGAAGAATATATCCTCCTTCCGCTTTCTTTTCTTCACAAGTCATCCCATGTATTTACTATAAGGAAGCAAATGTTCCCATGCCCCAACAATTAGGCATTTGGAATATGTGCTTCCCCATTCTTGAGGTATATAAAACTCATTTCGCATGGGACTCTTCTTTTCAATCACCAAAGGTTGAGTCTCAGTCATATGAATCTCTTCATGCCTCACCCTTGGCTTCTCTTCCATGTCACTATTTTTGTTTTTCTGTTTTTCATCTAATACTACAACTACACTTTCTTTTTGTTTTTCTTCCACCACTTCCATTGAGTCATGTTCACTTTCCATTTCTACAAACACTTCTTTTTCTTGCTCAACCATTTCCCAAACATGTGACTCTTTCTCTCTTACCAACTCTATCTTTTTCTGCACAATTCCAACCAATTGCTCAGATAGCATCCCAACTTGAATCTCAAGGTTCTTGATTGAAGCTTGTATGTCCTTGAATTTTGTTTGAGTAGCAAAAATAAATTGAATTAAAACATTTTCAAGGTTGGACACTTTATCTAGTGACTCATTGGACTGATGGTAAGGTTGTGCATCTTGTTCCCTCATGAGGTTCTCCATGTAATAAGCCTCATCTTGTGCATTGAATTGACCCTCACAATTTTCAAGTTTATGGTATTCACCACAAAAATCACATGTTGGTTGCAATGGTTTCATTGCCTTCACTTGCATGACTTGAAGTTGTTTAGACATCAACTCCAATTGTTTTGCAATAAGTTTTCTTTGAGCAAGAAGAGTAGCTTCAAAGATGTCCATGGTCTGTAGTGGATACTTTCCTCACAAAACAAGAATCCAAAGTAATAGAAAAGATGAGAATATCCAATATATCAATTATTTATCAAAAACAGAAAAATAACAAAGAAAAAATGTTCAAATTAACAATGCTTTAGCCTTGTTGCTATTGAAATCAACAATCCCCGGCAACGGCGCCTAAAACTTGTTGGATGGTTTGGCAAGTGTACCAAATCGTACAAGTAATAAAGTGAGAGTAGAGTATCGTCCCAACGAGGATTATGATCAAGTATCAACGTAGCCCAGGCAATAACTATTTGAACGAATGAATATCATGGTTTCAAAAGATTTATGAATTTTTGTATTTAGAGTTGTCACAACAATGAATTAAACAATAGCAATTAAGGAATGAATTCAATATAGGTAAAAGCGGTTAGGTATCGGAATCCCTCAATTTCCAACTATTGTAACTTTGTTCAATCTTAATCTCAATTCAATTCATTCCATTGACATTCAAATCACTCCTAGATTTATCCCTAATTCCTTAGGTGATAATCCTTTTGTTACAAATCAAGAACCCTAATTCCTTAGGTGATGCAAGATTAGAACAAACATTAAGCATTGGATTTACAAGAATGTGTTGTAATATAGTTCTATTCCTAGAATCAACATCACACTATTAATCAACTTTATTTCCAATTCAATCACCAATTTTCCAATTGTGAAATTGAATCTAATCATCATTTCAAGGTTGAACAATCCAAGAAAAGCATTAAGCATAGAAGAGATTAATCAAACTGAACGAAATTACATTGAAATCACAAATGAAACTTCATTACATCAATATTCAATCAAGTTCATCCTAAACCTAACCTATGATATCTAACAACTCATAGTAAAAAGGGAAAAGAGAGAAGAACATGAGTGGAAGAGTGTTGAAGACTCCATGGAAGCTCCAAATCTCGTTCCCAAGCTTGAATCTTCAAGGAAGTGGAGAGAAAGTGATGAACCAAAGTGAGAAAATGTGAAAAATGAGTGAAAGATCCTTTTCAACTGCAGAAACATGAATTTATTGGTTCCCTGCTCGTAACCCAGCGCTGGGCGCTGGCCTCTACACCAAAACGGTGCTTGCTGTCTTCATGGGCACTGGGCGCTGGGCTCTTACCTTTCTGCCCACGCTGGGCGCTCGCTGTACTATTGCAGCTTCTGTTTCTGTCCAGGCTGAGCGCCAGGTTCTCGAGCTGAGCGCTAGGACTTCAATCCTACATATTTTCAACATATTTTTGAATATATTTTCTATATAAAAGATTAAAACTCTAATCAAATGAATCCAAAATTTATACATATCAAAATATGTATTTTCCTATCACTTTTCCTATGATTTCTAAGATTATTTACAAAGTCTTTCCTAATTACACTTCTAAACTAACATATTTTGTACATTCATCAATTCTGTAAAAGAAATCATCCGCTCTCATCAGTATGACATATAATACTACATAGACAGGTATATAAATACCATATGCCATACTATTTCTAATTATCGCATCGGGTCCGGACACACTACCCAACTTCTATGCATAGTTAAAATCCGAGGTGGACTCAACTAGACACGGCCATTAACAACATCCAAGACCTCACAGTCCGATTAGAATTGAACTGCTCTGATACCACCAAATGAGACACCCCCGTTGTGCCCCATCGTATTATTAGAGTAAAACCTTATTATTTATTTACTTAATCGCGCGCTAATCGTTTAAAATAGGTAAAAATTAGAAACTTATTTACTAACCATATAGCTTCTGCAAATTAAAACACACCAAAGTTATAATATATAAATACACACATGTTTGTTCATTACATTACCAAAACATTGTTTAGGGTATCTTATCAGTAGGATCCTGCACAGGTATTTAGTTATACAAACTGCTTATAATCAGTGGAAAATAAAACATCTTATAAGACTCACTGGCCCTAGACGCTAAACTACATTGATGGAATCCACAGCTCGTCCTCCCGCCTCTGGTTCATACGGAGTTCCATCTAACTCCTCAGCAACTGGTTCCTCCATCGGGTCTTCTCGTACGATCACATCAGAAATAAAATATGATAGTGTGATTTCACATCATAATTCATGTACATTTTTGCATGCATTTTCATATAGTTTAGGCATATTTAAATTGATTTTTAGTTAGTTTTTACCTTGGAACGGGTAAGGCGGTTTCGTGGTGTTGTTTTGCAGGAATTAAGGGTAAAATGCTCAAGATTGACCATGATGGAGCTCGGATGAAGATAGAGCTTCAGAAGTGAAGAAAATGTACCAAACAGAGCCCATCACGGCCTAGCCGTGATGACCATCACGGCCATGATCGAGCAATAACTGGAAAGAAGGAGGCAAAAGTCAGAAGCTGTCACGGTCTAGCCGTGATGCCCAACACGGTCTAGCCGTGATGCCCATCACGGCCGTGACATGTTAATTGAGCCAGACCCCTTCTAGGCAGAATCTTTCACGGCCAAGCCGTGATGCCCATCACGGCCGTGACAGACCATTTGGCCAAGGCAGAAGCTATCACGACCTACCCGTGATGAGCATCACAGCCGTGATGAATCAAAAGTTGAAAGCACGCCCAAGGCAGAACACGTCACGGCCTGGCCGTGATGGCCATCATGGCCGTGACGTGCATTATTTGAATCATATTCTATAAATAAGGCATCAGGGGCAGAATGAAAAGAGATTTTTTGGACCTAGAACAGAGGAAACTCTTACCCTAAAACAAAAAGACCTCTTCTCTGCTCGAAGGAGCTGTTGTGGCTGCTGTAGAAAGCTTCCATGGAGTCCCTTCTCTCCCTCTTCTCTATTGTTTGTATTTTGGTTTTATCTACAACTATGAGTAGCTAAATCCCTTTTTGTTGGGATTAGATGTAGCCAAACTGAATATCATGTTTTTACCTTGATTGATTAATCCATGTTTATGCCTTCTTATCAGTGTTTGATTCCTTCGCTTAATGCTTTTTGTGGTCTGGCCATCCATGAATTGATTTTGAGATTTGATTTTAAATGGGGACGTTCTTATCAATTCTTGATCTAGAATTAATCACCTAGTAAACCTTGTATCTAGGACTGGATTTTGGTTTATTAGTAATCGTGTAATCCTCACTCTTAATGCAAATTCACTAATTAGGCCACCTAAGGAATTAGGGTTTAATTAGGGAATTTAGGCTCTTGTCATCTAAGGAATTAGGGCTTGAGTAATCTTGTGGATTGATTTTGATATTTGAAGCATAAACTGGATTGGTGTTCTTGGTATTGCATGAGACTAAGGTTTGGTGAAGTCTAGTCCCAACATCTTTCATTTATTTGAAGAACCATTTTTTTGCATTCTAAGTGTTTGAAAAAAATCCTAAAAGAACCTTTTCTTTTATTTTGTCTATTTTAACTCTTGTTAGGCTTGGTAATTAGTATAGAGCTCCCTTCCATCCAAAGATTTGCTTAGATAGTAATTGATTTGGTACGTGCTAGTACTTGTCTCAGTCCTCGTGGGAACGATATCGGTCTCACCACCGTATTACTTGTACGACTAGGTATACTTGCCTAGATTCATCTCAACAAGTTTTTGGCGTCGTTGTCGGGGACTGTGTTTCAATATTAGCATACCCATTTCGATTACTAATTTAAGCAAAATTTTATTTTTCTGTTTTATTGATCTGTTTCTGTTTGCTGTCATCTAGTGCTAAGAGTCTTGCTCTCTAGATTTTTGTGCATGCGAGGTACTGTCCCTGCTGACCAACTTCTATACGATCCTGAAATAGAGAAAACAGCTAGGGAGAATCGGAGGCAAGCAAGACAACAGAAGTTAGTAGAGCAACAAGAAAGAGAACAAGAGACTTCCACTTCTCAAGTTCATCAAGAAGAACTCAAGATGGCAGGCAATAGTGAAGGTGCTCCACGGAGGACACTTGGAGATTATGCCAATAACAAATGTCAACCGTCATGTCACTAGCATAGTGAGGCCTCTAGTGAATTCCAACAATTTTGAGATCAAGCCGGCTCTCTTGAATATGATTGCACAAAATCAATTTTCCAGGATGGAGAAGGAGGATCCTAATAATCATCTCTCCAACTTCATTGAGTTATGTGATACGGTGAAGCTAAATGGTGCTAGCGATGATGCAATTCGCCTAAGGTTGTTCCCATTATCTCTAAGAGATAGAGCCAAGGCTTGGCTCAAATCTCAACCAAGGGGGAGCATCACTACATGGGATGACTTAGAGGCTAAATTTCTTTCAAGATTCTTTCCCGCCTCAAGATTTGTGAAGACACGGGGTGATATCACAAGCTTTGCTCAACAAGAGGGCGAGACTCTTCATGACACATGGGAGAGGTTCAAAGAATTGCTCCGAAGATGTCCAAATCATGGGTTTGATGATCTTGTCAAAATGCAGACATTTTCTAATGGATTGAGGCCGTCAACCAAGTTTATGTTGGATGACTCAGCTCACTACAAGAAATTAAGCTATTTCCCGGGGCTTTTTACCCAGGGAAAAAAATCCCTAGGAAATTTTTACATTTCCCACGACCAAGACCCTTGGAAACGTCTCGCTTGATTTCCCACGGCTTGGTCCCTTGGAAAAAGAGGTGCCAAACATTCCCGCTTTATTTCCCACGGGCTGGGCCGTAGGTAACAGAAGGCGCTGTTTCCCACGGACCGAGTCCTGGGAAATGGTTCAGTTTTCCCACGGACTTGGCCGTGTCTAGTCAACACGGAGTTTCCCACGGACGGGCCCGTCGCAAAATCCAGCAGTTTCCCACGGCTGTGACGGTCGCAAAAATAGGCGGTGTTTCCCACGGCCAAGCCCGTGGGAAAATGATGTTAACCTACTGTTCGCCTGTTATGAAGTGCAACGCGTACATTTTTTTTTTCAATTCACCGTTTAACTTCACATCTCACACCGTGGTGACTGGGCTTGACGGATCTGGGGACTGTGAATGGGTTTATGGTTCACGATCGGCTCGCGATGGCGGCTGGTTGACTGGCTCGCGGTTGTGGGGCGCACAGCAGACGAACGGCGCCAGGTGGCTTGCACGGATGAGTGGTGCCACTTCGTCGATCAAGGAGGGGGTGACGGTTCCTCTGTGCTCAGGGGAAGCGATGCGGTGTGGGAGACGATCTGGTGCGAAGTGCGAAGCGACACTCGTGGTGGTGCGGGGCGGAGAAGACGCGGACAGAGGGGTGGAGCTCGAGGATGCGAGCGATGCTGAAGCGGCGGACATCTTGACTCTCGACGGAGGAAGGGCGACGGCGACTGGACCTTGTGGCGCTCTGGTTCGTGTTCAGTTGTCAGAGAGATGGAAAACGTTTGAGGGTTGTGGGTAGAACGTGGGATGAGAGAAAGAAAGAAAGAGAGAGAAAAAGTTTCCCAGGGCTTATCCGTGGGAAAAGTTTCCCAGGGCTTATCCGTGGGAAAAGTTTCCCAAGACTGTAACCATGGGGTATTTCCCAGGGCTTATCCGTGGGAAAAGTTTCCGACCCCCTAAAGACCGAGGGATCTGAATCCGTGGGTCATCCCTGGGAAATGTGTACTTTCCCACGGATTTTCTGGATTTCCCAGGGCCAAAGGCCGTGGGAAACAACGAAAATTCTTGTAGTGGCTGGAGGTTCCATGAACACAAAGACACCGGAGGAAGCACTGACTTTGATAGAAGCCATGGTATCTAATGACTATCTGATGCATCATGATCGAGGTACCACATCAAGAAAGGGAGTGTTGGAGTTAGATTCACAAACTGCACTTTTGGCTCAGAATAAGCTTATGACACAACAACTTGAGTCCATTACCAAGAAACTAGCTCAACTCCCACAACAACTCCAAACCATTCAAGGGACAACCATGCCACCTCAACAGGCAATGAGATGTGATTTTTGTGGAGGAGATCATGACAATGGAAATTGTGAGGCCACACCTAGTTCCCATGAGGAAGCTAATTATATGGGGAACTATGGGCGGCAAGGTAACAATCCATATTCGAACAATTACAACGAAGGGTGGAGGAATCAACCAAGTTTTGGTTGGAAACAAGATGCCGGACAAGCAAGCAAGCCTCTTCCCACACAACCGCCTCAAGACCGGACTTCAATCTTGGAGAACACTCTCAATCAATTCATGCAAATGTCCATGTCAAATCAGAAAAACACCAACGCTGCCATAAAGAACTTGGAGGTTCAAGTTGGACAAATTGCAAAGCTCCTAGCGGAACAAATAGCGGCAGTTTTTCAGGTAATACTCAAACAAATCCTAAAGAGCATTGTAAGGCTATTGTTTTGAGGAGTGGTAAAAGTCTTGAAAATGTGAGCGGTGAGCCTTTGTTGAAAAATCAGAGAGATGCTGAAAAACAAAGTTGAGTGCTGAAAAAAGAGAGAAAAATGAGGAAAAAGGCAAAGAGGTTATAATAGAGGAAGGAGAGAAAAATAGTGAAAAAGACAAGAGAGAAAAATTAGTAGATGAAAATTCAATTTTGAGGAGGAGTAAAAGTCGGATTTTGAAAGATGGAGACAAGCCTCAAGAGATTCCCTCTTATGTAAAATTGCCACATCCTCACTTGAGCAAGAAGAAGGAGAAAGAAGAGTAGTTTGCCAAATTTCTTGACATCTTAAAGAGGTTACAAATCAACATACCCTTTGCTGAAGCACTTGAGCAAATGCCCACTTATGCAAAATTCATGAAGGAGTTGCTTACGAAGAAAAGAAGGTTTAAAGAAGATTAGACTGTTGCCTTGACGGAAGAAAGTAGTGCGATACTTCAAAGGAAGCTACCTCCAAAGCTCAAAGATCCTGGTAGTTTTACAATCCCCTGCACAATTGGGAGTGTTGCTATTGGGAAGGCCTTGTGTGACTTGGGGGCGAGTATCAATTTGATGCCACTTTCAATATTGAACAAGCTTGGAGGGGGTGAGGTGAAACCAACAAGGATGGCATTGCAATTAGCCGATAGATCAATCAAGCGTCCTTTTGGTATTCCGGAAGATGTGTTGGTCAAAGTGGATAAGTTTATCTTCCCAGCAGATTTTGTGATATTAGACATAGAGGAGGATGAAGAAGTCCCACTTATATTAGGGAGACCTTTCCTAGCAACTGGTCATGCTTTGATAGATGTACAAAAAGGCCAACTTCGACTCATAGTGCAAGATGAATAGGTTACTTTCAATGTGTTTGAAGCTATGCATCGCCCGAGTGATGAAGAGAATTGTTTCCGCATGGACATTGTGGATGTAGTGGCTAATGAAGTCTTTGCACATCAACACCATTCCTCTACTCTTGAGAAGGTAATTATGAATTCTATTGAAAATCTTGATGAGATAGAGGAGCAGGAAATAGAGGAGTGTTTGCGTGATTTGGAAGCTCAACCCAGTCAACTTTCTGTCAATACTAAGAAGGAAGAGCTCAAAAAGGATGCAGTCCAAGAGAAGCTCAAGTTAGAGCTTAAACCTCTACCTCCCCACTTGAAATATGTGTTTCTTGGTGAGAATGATGAAAATCCTGTCATAGTGAGCAATGTATTGTCCAAGTTGGAAGAGGAGAAACTTGTAAGGGTGCTTAGGGAGCATACAACAGCAATTGGATGGTCCATCTTAGATTTTAAAGGTATTAGCCCTGCATTCTGTATACACAAGATCATGATGGAGGCTGAATTTAAACCGGTGGTCCAACCGCAAAGGAGGCTCAATCCTACAATGTAAGAAGTGGTAAGGAAGGAGGTGCTGAAACTCCTTGAAGCTGGAATGATATATCCGATTTCCGATAGTGCTTGGGTGAGTCCGATACAAGTGGTTCCCAAGAAAGGTGGTATGACCGTCGTGAACAACGAGAAAAATGAGTTGATCCCAACTAGAACGGTCACCGGTTGGCGAATGTATATAGATTACCGGAAGCTAAATCAAGCTACTAGGAAAGATCACTTCCCACTTCCATTCATGGACCAAATGTTGGAGAGGTTGGCCGGGCAAGCTTATTATTGTTTCTTGGATGGTTATTCGGGTTATAACCAAATTGTGGTTAACCCGGAAGACCAAGAGAAAACTGCCTTCACATGTCCCTTTGGAGTTTTTGCCTATCAGAAGATGCCTTTCGGTCTTTGTAATGCGCCTGCAACATTTCAAAGGTGCATGCTTTTCATTTTCTCTGATATGGTAGAAAAATACATTGAAGTTTTCATGGATGATTTTTCTATTTTTGGTTCCTCTTATGATAATTGTTTGTCTAACCTTGCTGCTGTGTTAAAGAGGTGCATGGACACCAATTTAGTCTTAAATTGGGAGAAGTGTCATTTTATGGTGCAAGAAGGCATTGTGCTTGGTCACAAGATTTCAGCTAAGGGGATCGAGGTGGATAAATCCAAGATTTATGTAATTGAGAAACTACATCCACCAGTGAATGTCAAGGGTGTGAGGAGTTTTCTTGTGCATGCAGGCTTCTACCGGCGGTTCATCAAAGACTTCTCAAAGATAGCCAAGCCGTTGTGTAGCCTTTTGAACAAGGACACGTCATTTGTGTTTGATATTGCTTGTCTCACTTCTTTTCAGATTCTGGAAGAAAAGTTGATCACTGCTCCCATTCTTGTTGCACCCAACTGGGAGTCACCATTTGAATTAATGTTTGATGCCAATGACTACGCAGTTGGGGCAGTGTTGGGACAGAGAAAAGAAAAGTTTTTCCATGCCATTCACTATGCTAGCAAGGTTCTCAATGAGAACCAAATAAACTATGCAACAACTAAAAAAGAGTTGCTAGCCATAGTGTTTGCATTGGAAAAATTTCGTTCATATTTGATTGGGTCACAAGTCACTGTTTTTACTGATCATGCTGCAATTAAATATTTGTTGACTAAGTTAGATTCAAAACCACGACTCATAAGGTAGATTCTATTGTTGCAAGAATTTGACTTAGTCGTTAAGGACAAAAATGGCAGCAAAAATGTGGTGGCTGACCACTTATCTCGGCTAGTGAATGAAGAAGTTGCTGCAAAAGAAAAGGACACTCGGGATGAGTTCCCGGATGAGGCTTTATTTCTAGTGCATGAAATACCATGTTTTGCCGACATGGCAAATGTCAAGGCAGCCAACATTGTTCCAGAGCACCTCACTTGGCAACAAAAGAAGAAATTCTTCCGGGATGCCAACCATTTCATGTGGGATGATCCATTTTTGTTCAAGGTTGGACCGGATGGCTTATGGAGGAGGTGTGTTAGTCATGAGGAAGTGAGGAGTATTCTGTGGCATTGTCATAACTCTCCATATGGTGGACATTACAATGGGGATAGGACAGCTGCAAAGGTCCTCCAATCTGGGCTCTTTTGGCCCTCAATCTTCAAGGACGCTTACAATCATGTGAAGAGTTGTGACAAGTACCAAAGGACCGGGAACATATCTAAAAGGGATGAGATGCCACTACAAAACATATTGGAGGTTGAGGTATTTGATTGTTGGGGTAATAGATTTTATGGGTCCACTTCCACCCTCATTCTCCAATCAATATATCATGGTGGCGGTGGACTATGTTTCCAAATGGGTGGAGGCCATTGCAACATCGAAGAATGATGCCCAGACAGTGATTAAGTTCATCAAGAAGAACATTTTTGCCCGGTTCGGTGTCCCAAGGGTCCTTATAAGTGATGGAGGATCTCACTTCTGCAACTCGCAACTGAAAATGTGTTGACCATGTATGATGTGAGGCATAAGGTGGCATCTCCATATCATCCGCAAACAAATGGGCAAGAGGAGGTCTCTAACCGAGAGATTAAGCGGATTCTGGAAAAAACTGTGGCCACTTCAAGAAAAGATTGGGCAAAGAAGCTTGACGATGCCTTGTGGGCTTACCGGACTGCATTGAAAACTTCTGTGGCGTTATCTCCATTTCAGATGGTCTATGGGAAGGCATGTCATCTACCCGTAGAGTTGGAGCATCGAGCCTTTTGGGCATTGAAGTTCTTGAATTTTGATACCACTCTGGCGGGTGAAAAAAGAGTCAATCAGCTGCATAAATTAGAGGAGATGCGCCTTAATGCATATGAGAATGCAGGTATTTACAAGCAGCGAGTCAAGACCTACCATGACAAGAAGGTCGTGATGAAAGAATTTCAGCCGGGACAACAAGTTCTATTATTCAATTCCCTGCTGAGATTGTTTCCGGGCAAGTTGAAGTCTAAGTGGTCGGGACCGTTCATTGTCAAAGAAGTCTCACCTCATAGAGCTATAGAAGTGGAGGATCCTACTTCAAAAAGGATCTTCAAGGTCAATGGACAAAGGCTCAAGGCCTACTTGGGTGGGGACATCGAGAGATTGACCATAGCTGTGCGCCTTCGTGATCCTTGAGATCACCGACCCGTCAAGCTAGTGACGTTAAAGAAGCGCTTATTGGGAGGCAACCCAAGTTTCTTTTCCTTTTCCATTCATTTTTTATTTTTAACTCTTGAATAATTTGAGAAGATAAAGAGGAAAAAGATCATAAATTATTAGATTTGTTAAGTGTTTTCAGGGCAAGAAGGAAGGAGAAGCAAAAAAGACAGGGACAAATGAAGTCAACAAACATCACGCCCAGGCCGTGACACTGGTCACGGCCGTGATGAGCCAGTCATGAGGATCAGAAAGGATCACGGCCCAGCCGTGATACCCATCACGGGCATGACGAGAGGACCCTGAAGATCAGAGAGTATCACGGCCTAGCCGTGATGGAGGTCACGACCGTGACAGGCCAGCTCCTAAGGACCATAATTGATCACGGCCTGCCCGTGATGAGCATCACGGTCGTGACACATTTTTTCATGCAATCCCTCTGACTAGGCATGTGAGACAACACCCGCTACCACCTTGGTAAGTTGTTCCATTTTTCTCCTCTCTCCGACTTGATTATTTACATTGGGGACAATGTAAGTTTTTAAGCTTGGGGTAGGGGTATTTTTGCAAATTTTTGCATTTTTCATGTTGCATTCATATAGGCATAGTTTTGCATGATAGTTCTGCATGATCACATGATTCGATTGCCCTTTGCTTAGATTATGCATCCAATTGTGAGAACTTAGTACCAAATAAATTGAGATAGTGAATTTTTGAACCCAATTTTTTTTATTCTTATGATTAGGCTACAAATTAAAATGCTTGAGATGATCTTTGATAGTTGATAATTAGCATGTGGTTCCGTAGATTCGTGTTTCTCATTGATTTTTGAGCTACGTACTAAAATGTGAGATTTTGAGCCAAAAAGGGGTACTCACTAAATCTACCACATTCTTGTTGATAGAGTGTTTTAATTCCTCTTGGTTTGTATTCTCTAGAACTTGACTTGAAACCGCTTTGAAGCTTAAAAAATTTTGAAAACATTTTTGAAAATGATTGAGGCACTAGGTATTTTTCCGGCCTTCTGAGATTTGAATGACTAAATGCTACCCCTTAGGTGCCCAATTTTGAGCCTGAAAGAATAAAATACTTTTCTTGGTACCTTGAATTACTTTGATGAATATGCTTGGTATGGCACCTTTTAAAGTATTACAAAAGGGTAAAAAGGTAGTTTGAAAAAGTATGGGATGAGAAAGTCAGAAAATTATTTCTCTTGAATTAAAAATCTCCCCTTCTCCAAATCTTAAAAAAAAGAAAAAATAAAAGAAAATATATAGAGAGAAGGGGATGACAAAAGGAAGTGAGAAATAAAAGAAAATAAAAATAAAGAAAGAAATAAAGGTGGAAATGTGAATCAAAACCCAAAAAGGTATTTTAGAAGGTGTCATGCTTTGCAACGCTTAATATTTTGTTTAGCCTTCTTGAAATTTCCTTTTCTTGATTTCCCCACCTAACGATTAATCCCATGGCCCCGTTACAACCAAAGTAAAAGACCTCTTGATTCTTAGGTGTTTTCATTAATAAAGTAGAGATTTGGTTGATAGTCAAGCTTATGGTAGAATTCATTCCTTGAGGAAATTGAGCGAATTGTCATATATCCCTAAACACTTGAGTGGGGTGAGAAAGAGTGCCCGAATCAGTGAGAATATGAGTCTAGGAAACCTAAGCTTCTAATTGGGCTTGAAATTGATTGTCTCTTGCTGAATTATTTGAAATGCCTGTTACTTGGATTATTTACTCGGGTTCTTGGTTCACTATCCATGTTCTGATTATTTATATCTTCTGGCCTTAGTGATTGCTTGAGGACAAGCAAATGAATAAGCTTGGGGTGATTTGATAGTGTGATTTCACATCATAATTCATGTACATTTTTTCATGCATTTTCATATAGTTTAGGCATATTTAAATTGATTTTTAGTTAGTTTTTACCTTGGAACGGGTAAGGCGGTTTCGTGGTGTTGTTTTGCAGGAATTAAGGGTAAAATGCTCAAGATTGACCATGATGGAGCTCGGATGAAGATAGAGCTTGAGAAGTGAAGAAAATGTACCAAACAGAGCCCATCATGGCCTAGCCATGATGACCATCACGGCCATGATCGAGCAATAACTGGAAAGGAGAAGGCAAAAGTCAGAAGCTGTCACGGCCTAGCCGTGATGCCCATCACGGCCGTGACAGACCATTTGGCTAAGGCAGAAGCTATCACGGCCTGCCCGTGATGAGCATCACGACCGTGATGAATCAAAAGTTCACTACAATAGATTAGACTTTTAATAACGCACCTTTTATAGCATTTCTGTGTGGAAATGCTATTAAAAGTGATGGGGGGGACTTTTAATAGTGTTTCCTTTAGAAAACGCTATCTTAGGTATCACCTAAGATAGCGTTTCCGTGTTGAACCGCTATTAAAAGTGCCACTTAGGAAAAGATAGCGGTTCCACACGGAAACGCTATCTTAGGTGATACCTAAGATAGTGTTTCCTAAAGGAAACACTATCTTAGGTGCACACCTACATTTTCATCAGGAATTAAACGCGGGACCTTTCTTCCCTCCTCTTTTTTCTTGCTCTCTTCATTCCACTCGACACACACAGCCCCAACCCTACTGTCGTTGCCATCGCGGGAACCCTTTTCAACCACACTCCCTTCTCCTCCACCGTAACCCACCTTCACCGAGTCACTGAAACCCAGCTCCACCTTACGCACAGTGTCGCCCATCTCTGCATCTCATTTCCTTTCCGTGTTCATCCCCAAATGCCACTGCCCAAGTTTTTTTTCTGTCACCGCACCTGCGCAAGGGTAAGCTCCTCACTCATCACTGCGCACACATGTTTCCATTCATCCCAAGTTTCCTCTCTTATGTGTTAACTCCAGTAAGTCTCTTTTAGTGTTTTGTTCTTCATTTTGGTGAGTTATTCTGATGAATTCGAATTCAAAATGGTTTACCCATAGCCACTATTCTACTGGGATTTAGGAAGTAGGAATTGGGTTTTATTCTTAATGAATTTGGGACTGTTTTGGCAGAAATTTCGAGTGAGGCTAAGATGTTCTTCATTGTGTAGATATGATGCCACTATACTTGATTAGGGGTTAATTGCACATGAGCTATCGGATTTGCTTAGGATTTAGATGCTTGGGTAGTGTTATGATATTCAAGTGGGTTCTAGTGTTCATGTTGAGGGATTGGAATTTTGAATAGAACTCTTCATTTTCTCCTTTTTGGACCGTTGTGCATAACTGATTGGGGTTTAGAAATTTCTTTGTGAATTCTGGAAGATTATGTTTGTTGGGAGGGATTTCTGGATTTGGGAATGTTAATGTTAGTGTGAATTTGAGCTTATATTTTTTTAATCTGTTATCATGTGTTGTGGTTAAGTGTGATTGTCTGAGATAATTGATTTTCAAATTTGAATTAAACGCCCTGTTCTTCTTGTTGTTGACCATCCTGCGCAGCCGCCACCGCCTGTTCAAGCCCTTCCCTCTTCCATCGCCTTTTCCTCTTCGCTGTTTGGTAAGTCCCTTTGTTTCTCTTTTTTCTCCCTTGTTGGAAAGGATGCTTATCATGACTAAATATGAAGATAAGAAAAAGGCCAAAGTGAAGTTAAATTTCAATTTGCCGTATATTCAAATTAAGAACATCCATTTGAAGGTCATTGTTTGTTCAAATAAAGTTTGGCTCTTGTATGATTTTCTAATGACAAAACTAGTAAAATATCAAGTGGAATAGGTTTACATGCCAACTAATTTCAACTCTGTAATGCCCCAAACTGAACCTCTGCTTGCATTCTAATCATACGCATCATGTAAGTGTGATACATTATATAAATACTTTGTTTGGTTCTTTGAGAAAATGGACGGATAGAGACAGAAAGAGAGGATAATGTTATTATTTTTTGAAAAATTATAGTAGTATTGGATTTGTTCTCTTTGAAAACAATAGTGTGAATGAGAGCATGGTGGACAATTGTTCAATTTCAATCATCTGAGAGTCGGAAACAGAAACAGGGGAAGATTTTTCAAAAACTTCAAAATGCTTCAATTTCAATCCTATGTGTGCTATGCTGGCTTTAATTGGAGTTTGGATGCAAGCAACTCAATATTATGATAGGAGGTGTTCTTGAAAATCTAACCCAACTTGTGAAGTAGATTCCTCTCATAATAATAACTTAACATGTTAAACAAAAATAGTTATGACACCAATGAAGGATATGGTACACAAAATGAACTTGCATCCTGAGACTATTAGTCTAAGATGATATTACACAGAAACTTCCGTGATTTAAAATAAATCCACAACCTATATATAATTAAGCAAATCAAATTGGGTGCATTTAACTCCATGCTAATGAACCTAAATGTGTATGTTTATGTGACCTGAAGTGTGTTGACAGATTCATAACATTGTGATACTTGAAGAGGAACATGTAGTTACAGTAGTTGTCCTAGTAGCACGTTAACACAACTTCTATTTGATTGTTAAATTAAATGATGCACCAATGACTTAAATATGTATGTAGTGTTTGTGTTTAAATGAACTTTCTGATCCTTTTATATTATAGTTAGCATCTTCCGGTAATGCTAGTGTTGATTTTGTTATCAATTGTTGTTTTATATTTTGAATCAATTAATATTATATTAATGTCAATTGATGTTTTACTTGTGTCTAATATTTTTGTAGGTAAATGGCATCTTCAAGTAATTCTAGTGCTGCCAAAGCGACGAGACGTGGGCCAACAGTTATGAAGGCGGTCATCCGCGCTAGGAGTAAAGGACAAAAATTTGATGTAATTTACTTACTAATCTAAGGATTTCATAATGTTGTTTGATATCTAAATTTAATTACTTTATTATTTTTATTAGGTTGAATGGAATTATTTGGACCAACCAATTCGTGCTAATGGTAAAATATTGAAGAGTTACATTGGGGCCGTTGTTCGGCAAACGGTCCCAATTATTTGTTCTAATTGGAAGGATGAAGCTTTGGATGCTTTCAAAGAGAGCATATGGGCTGATGTACAGGTAATTGTTAAAATTTATGAATTATATTGTAAACTATGTAAACATACTTACTTTGACACGTTGTTTATATTGTTTTGCAGATGTCTTTTAATGTTGATGAATCTCGAAAAAAATTTGTACTTCAGGAAGCTGGTAACCTACATAGGGCATTCAGAACTAGATTGACCAAAAAATTTCTAAGAGATGCCAACGGGAGTATCATAGAGGAACCTCCATCACAATATCCACACATATCAAGGGATGAGTGGATAGATTTTATAGCAATACGCACAGGAGATGCTCGATTCCTGGTATGTTTAATATCACGTTAGTCCTTATAATTATATGTATACGTACATATGACATTAACCATGTATTAATATTACGTATATAGCTGACCGGTTTGCAACTAAAGAAAGAGAATATCAGCCCTTGTTTTTAGCGTCGTGCAATGTTGGGTGAGTCGCTTATCCTATAGGACTTAATTCACAATAATGAATTACATAAAAGTTGAGGTGCTTAGGATTTGTTATCTCAACATTTTTGTAGGAATCATTGGGTGCTGTGCGCGATAAATATTGTTGAAGAGATTATTTACTATCTGGATCCCTTGAATGTTGATCATAGGAATCGCCCAGATTTAAAGAATCCGTTCGATAAGTAAGCATGCTTTTATATTTCTGATTTTCTATGATTCTGTCGACTGGCTTCCATGGTAGATACATGTTGCAAGTTGTCATGGTCCTAATGTGCTTTTGATTTTTGACATTAGAATAACTGTGTTGAATTGACATATACTGGCATGGGTTGTGGCTGTTGTGGTTCAAAATAAAAAAAAGCATGCGTGTGTTTGTGATGATTGAAAATATGTTTCTTAATGAAGTCTGTTTGATTTTGTGATTAGTGCTTTGCAAGTTTATCGCGCAAATGTCGGAGCTAAGGTGTCGCGTTTAAAGGCAACCAACATTAAATGGATTCAGATAGAGGTATATTTGCAAAAACTTAATGCGCAATTAGATAAAAAAAAACTATATTGATTTACTATTTTATTTTTTATAGTGCCCAAGACAACCCAACAGTACAGATTGTGGGTACTATGTCATGTGTTTCATGAAGGAAACTATCTTGCAGAACCAAGTTAAAATACCAATGGCGGTATGTTGTTTATTTAGCTTTTAACTGTGACTGTTCAAATGTTTTAGCAATTGTAACTTAATTTATTTAATTTTTATGTCGCAGTACTTCCCTGACTTCAAATGCTCCACATACTCCATTGCTCAACTATCTGAAGTCAAGGAAGATTGGTGTCGCTATATTGTTGAAAAGTTCGTTTGATTATGTCAAATTGATCACAGTAGTTGCAGCAATACTCATTGGTATGTGAATAATGCTTTAGATTTCTAACTAGAGATCCACATCAACAATGCTTTAGTTTTTTTTCCTTTACTTTTTTTTTTCAATAAAAATCAGGCTGTACATTGAAGTCAGCTTTGTGGGTCTTTCTGTAATGGTCTTGATTGGTATTTTGTGGTTATAAAAAAAATGTTCTTGAATTAATTATTTTCTTTGTTTATATGCTGATTTGTTGGATATCCTCTCTTAATGTTTGCTTTTGATGCAAATTTGGAGGGAATCAGAATACAATGCTGCTTTAAAGTATGTTTCTGTAGCTGAATTTGGATTATTGTTATTACTACTATTGCTAATAATAATAATAATAATGTTGATGTTATTTGAGCATTTTGGATCCTTATTCTTAACAAGTAGTGTTTTTTTTTTGTTTCTTTTTTGGGGTGTTCATAACTGATTAGTAATGTGTTTCTGTGATATGCTGTGTGGTAGATGTGGCCTGGTCTTGTTCAATGCAGTACTTGTTAGTTGTAGCATGCTTCTAGAACATATAGTGTGAGATAAAATTTTATGACTTTATTTTCCTCCCACTTAAAATTGTGAATTGGTAGTATTACTTTGGAGGACGATTCGATCTGGTCAAGTTTGTGAAGATTGTCCAGCAGGCTCGCATGTACTTGATTCTTCGAATTGGCCCATTTGTTGCTGCAGAATGGAATTATGGGTATGTCAATATTATCTTTGCTATGATTTTTTGTATGTTACAATGGTGTACCATGGAGCCATTGATTCATGTTAACCACTTCTACAAAGTTGACAGTGCTTTCATATATCTTAACCAAGCTGTATGTTACAGTGGTGTTTGGTCTTCCATTTCCCTTCTATGGGAATTTCTTGATGGATTTGTTTGATTTTTGTAGGTCATTGCAAGGCAATAAACTCTCTGGGCATATTCCGTCTATGATCGGTCTCATGGAAGCACTTGCTGTCTTGTAATTAAGCATTGTTAGTTAGCAGTTTCTGAAACAAATTTAATGAAGTTTCATTGTTGACTTGAGGTTTTGGATGATGTTAAAACTGGGAAGCTTTAATATTATGAATCAGTTGCTTCTATAATCTGTATATGATCAGTGTGCATGGCTGAAATATATGAAGTTTGCGGATTCCCTTATATATACTTGGTTCCTTAATTTTTTCTCCCTAATTTTATGCATCTTTTTGCATATACATATTTACTTAGTATACAAAGTGGAAGCAAGGGAACATTTGTATTGACTGCAACAATTGTGGTTTTTTTGGTGTAGTTCAATATGCAGGAATGGATGTAAAAGTTAAGAAATATGTAAAATTAAAAAAAAAAGGGGGAATAGATAGTGTTTGTTATTAACAAACGCTATCTAAAGTCAGACTTTAGATAGCGTTTCCGTGTACAAACGCTATCTAAAGTCACCTATTAATAGCACTTCCTAAATGCTATCTTTGCTAACGAGTTTTAATAGCGGTAGCATAGATAGCGGTTACAAACGCTATTAAAAGGCATACGGAAACGCTATCTAAAGTCTAATCTGTTGTAGTGGTTGAAAGCGCGCCCAAGGCAGAACGCGTCACGACCTGGCCGTGATGGACATCACGGCCGTGACGCGCATTATTTGAATCGTATTCTATAAATAAGGCATTAGGGGCAGAATGAAAAGAGACTTTTTGGACCCAGAACAGAGCAAACTCTTACCCTAAAACAAAAAAGACCTCTTCTCGGCGCGAAGGAGCTGCTGTGGCTGATGTAGGAAGCTTCCATGGAGTCCTTTCACTCCCTCGTCTCTATTGTTTGTATTTTGGTTTTCTCTACAACTATGAGTAGCTAAATCCTTTTTTGTTGGGATTAGATGTAGCCAAACTGAATATCATGTTTTTACCTTGATTGATTAATCCATGTTTATGCCTTCTTATCAGTGTTTGATTCCTTCGCTTAATGCTTTTTGTGGTCTGGCCATTCATGAATTGATTTTGAGAATTGATTTGCAATGGGGACGTTCTTATCAATTTTTGATCTGGAATTAATCACCTAGTAAACCTTGTATCTAGGAATGGATTTTGGTTTATTAGTAATCGTGTAATCCTTACTCTTAATGCAAATTCACTAATTAGACCACCTAAGGAATTAGGGTTTTATTAGGGAATTTAGGCTCTTGTCATCTAAGGAATTAGGGCTTGAGTAATCTTGTGGATTGATTTTGATATTTGAAGCATAAACTGGATTGGTGTTCTTGGTGTTGCATGAGACTAAGGTTTGGTGAAGTCTAGTCCCAACATCTTTCATTTATTTGAAGAACCATTTTTTCTGCATTCTAAGTGTTTGACAAAATTCCTAAAAGAACCTTTTCTTTTATTTTGTCTATTTTAACTCTTGTTAGGCTTGGTAATTAGTATAGAGCTCCCTTCCATCCAAAGATTCGCTTAGATAGTAATTGATTCGGTACGTGCTAGTACTTGTCTCAGTCCTCGTGGGAACGATATCGGTCTCACCACCGTATTACTTGTACGACTAGGTATACTTGCCTAGATTCATCTCAACAAAATACAACACACAAAGATATAGGGGATAAGAAACATTTCTATCTTCTAAAACGGAAATGAGTCATAGCATATCATACAATAAATGTCACAGACCATCAACATACATAACTAAACAAATCATCCTCAAATTAATGTACCATCCTCCCCCAATCTCACACAACTACATTTTTATACTGACGTGACCACCACTAATCCTGTCACACATTCCTTGTTAGGAATGTCAGTCAGTCATCCAGGTGACGCGTTCCTAACACCGGTGCACATTCTCATTCATGGTGAGAATGCTCATGCAAAGTAATGACACTATAGCAGCACAGTACCGTCGGTGCACACCCTGGTTCTCTCTCATCTCTATCAAGGGTGCTCATGCATAGCAATAACACTATAGTTGCACAACTTAAATTCTAAGGTGGAACGGTCTAACGAGAACTATTGACCTCGTATATTCCAAATATACGGTTGTGAACAACAATGTAAACACATGAATATCACTAACCCATATTAATAATATCTTAGTGCCTTAACCTTCCATCAAAGCCTTAACACATATTCTATGTCATCCTTCCTCTTTAAAATAACTCATTTAGGTTAGGCACCTCTAAGTCACCATTATCCTCACACCCAAACAATTATCTCCCGAGCAATATATATATATATATATATATATATATATATATATATATATATATATATATATATATATGCTTAAAATCCAATAAGCATCATATTAACAACCAGACAGATCATGCCTAACATAACATTATAAAATATTCAAATCTAGTAAACCATAAAGTCAGACTCTATCACGGCCTGGCCGTGATAGCCATCACGGTCGTGACAGACATCCAAAAGCAAGATATTCTACAAACAGAACCTGTCACGGCCTAGCCATGATAACCATCACGACCGTGACAGACAACAAACATCCTCAACATCATAAATATTCAAACACCAAAATAATACGCCACGTGCATATGGAATACCTCAACCAGCGTATCACAGTAAACCATCTATGACACTTTAGGGCTAGGTTCGACCAAGACTAAGAAAATAGGTTTAGGGTTATCTTCTTAATGTCATATTTTGGATCCTAGTTACTAGAGTCTTAACTAACATAGATTAATTATTACAAGACTAAAATTTGAAACAAAATCCTCTAACCTTTAGGGTTAGGGTTTCGGCCATGTATAGTAAAATAGGCTAAAAATTGTTTTTGATTACAAGCTCTTGGATTATCACTCTAGGGATTTCAAGTAGCTTATTTCAAGTCATCATCCAAGTTAAAGTTGAATAAAACACATCTAACCCCTTTAGTGTAGGATTTTGCCAAGACATAAAAATAGGGTTAGAAGTTTCGTTTATTTTTTTTTTTACATACTCTTAGATTTAAAACCTAGAAACCTTAGATAGCCTAGAACCATCATCACTTATGCAAAACTTTGAAGAAAACTCATCTAGCCCACTTATGACTAGATTCAGCCTTGTAAAGAAAAATAGGAAGGAAAATAATTTTTCTCACAAGCTCTTAGATGATAATAGTAGAAAACATAACAAGATCATAGCGATTGGTTTCACATTTTTATGATTTTTATACAATTTTCTACAATTATTTAAAGTTTTAGATCTAAGACTGAAAAAGACTTGAAATAGGAAGAACAGGATCATAAGATGAGATGAGATGAGATGATCATAGTACCTCAAGTGTGTGGAAGAAATGAAGAAAAGATGATGATTTTGGCAAGTTTTCCTTAAAGCATGAACTTGAGCTCTTGGAGAGAAAATGGAGTTTTTGGAGAAAAGTGAATAAATGAAGAAGAGTGAAAAGGGAGGGATGCCACGGTTTGGGGGGTATATATAGGAGTAATCTTATGCCTTGTTTGGTTTGTTAAGCTTAGATTAATAGCTTTTAGGAATATTTAATTAATATAAGCTTAACCATAGTTAATAATTAACTTAACTAGGGTTACCTTGCTAAATAAGGTTAATTAATATGTGGCTCACATTTAGTGGAGGGTGTGACTGATTTTAGACCACACAAACTAACCCTGGTTCCTTAACCATGGTTTAAAATCTAACTTAACTTTGGTTAGGTTAAGCTAAAAGGGCATTTTGATCATTTCACCTAAATTTACATTTAATGCTTCATAAATGTTTGGTGAGTCATGGTGGTGACTCACCCCATGACTCAGCTCCTCCGGTGGCCGGTTTTTTCGCTGCACCTCCCTTCTCGACTCCGTCGGTTCCTCGATTAGGGTTTTACGTCCGTATATAAGCGTAATATTTCGTTTTCGACTGAAAATTTTTAAACTAACCAAACTCGTTGGAAATATGATTTAAATATAAACCATTTCGTTCACGAGTCAAAATTTCTGATCATTAAAGTCTCACTGTCAGTGAAAACACCGATTATTTTCCGTCCGAACTTTTACCAAAATTCGTCCGAATAAACATAATATTTTATTTCTGATCAAAACGTTGGAAAGTAGACTTCCTCACGGACAAAATATAAAATATCTACAAATTTCAGTTTCCAGACCAAATTAGAGTTTTCTGTCGGTATAAAATTATACTGTCAGTTAAAAAACGCAGACCGGTTTCCATCTGAGTTTTAAAACCAAAATTTCACCGTAACCTTCTACCATAAGAGAGACTACGAATATGATTTTATTTTACTTAAAATCACTTTCTAACTCTCAGATTAAAATATAATTAATTATATTTTAACCGGTTAAACAACGTAATTAAAAATCAGGCTGTTACATTCTGATCTGCATTGTTTATTGCTTGATCTTCCTCAACATAGGCTAAATTTGTCGAGTTTTGTCCAGGTCACCTATTGTTAGAGTTTCTTTGTGTCCTCCTCATGTCCCAATTTGCAGGGTTTCCAACTAACTCGAAACAGTTGGGCTTTATGTGACCTATCTTGCCATAGTGGTCACATTTTGGTCTGGGGCCATCTCGATTCCTTTGCTTATTAATTGAGTAGAATGCCGTAGCTGTTTCAGCCTTGTTTGTCTTTTCCTTTTCTGCCAAGAACCTAGATTCTTCCCTTAGTACATGATTGAATGTGGTCCTTGGCGAGGGAAGAAGCTCAATGTTGAGGATAGTTACTTTGACATGAGCAATTTGCTCACTGTCAAGACTGCCAGGGAAGAGATGAACAAGATTCTCTTCCTCTCTTCTCATCAAAGCTCTAGATGCCCCGCACGAACATTCTGGAAGGGGATGTAATTCATTGAGTTCGTCAAGATGGCTCTTTAACTCAGTGTAGAAACCTTTCACACTTGTACCTGGATCTTGCTAAATTAAACACAGACTGTGCCATAGCTAGTGAATTCCTGGAGCACTGGTTTGGGCAAACCTCTCTTCGTGATCGTCCCAAATCTTCTTTGTTATGGTTTCATGGGAGATACTTTGGTCGCGCTGTCGCGAACGCTCCAAAAAGCGAGCGGTTTGTAAAATATGTAGTTTAGGGAGCGACAACTCGAGTATCGTCTCACAAGGACTCTTGGGTTGTTGTTATTAACACAAAATCAGTTTTTGGGGGGTTTGGATATTTGAAATGAAATAAAGAAACAAAAAGGAAAACAATGCAATAAAAACAAAGCAGTTTAAGAGATTAACAAATAAGCTAAAGACGATTAATCTACTGTTCTCGATTCCCAACTATCATCGGTTCATGTAAATTCCAAGCCCTAAGCAGATTCTAACCCCCTTTCGGTTGTAGCAACAATTAACAAACGAAATCACTACTACGAGATATATGTTCCTATTCCCGAATTAAACAAACGGGGTTAAGCCCTCATGAACTAAACGAACATGAACGAACACACGCGAATTAAACAAACGCGATTCAATATAGGAACATAACATCACCGAAATAAATCAACACAACACTATACACTCCTGAATTAAACAAACAGAAATATATAGCATAGTATTGAAAAGGGAAAAGCAAATAAAACAGGAATTACAAAACCTCAAGTGTGGTGGAAATCGATCGCAGTAGATTAATCAAGGAGACTAGTTCTCCATTACAAAAGAAAAACAAAGCATTAAACCTAATTCTACAGCCATCTAAACTAAAGAGAAAACAAAGATCCAACTGTTCTGTCCTAAAACAGACTTATATACAGCTTTTGGATTCAGCTATTTCGCGAGGAGAGCACACCTTCGCGAGGCGAATAATACGAACAGTCTTCAGTGTTTGGCTCTCTCGCGAGGCGAGCTTATCATTCGCGAGGCGAAACTCTTCAAATTCCAAACTGTAACGCCCGTGACCTTCAACATGGATAAGCTGTGATGGCTTCTGGTCTTCCAGGGATGGATTACTCGCGAGGCGAGTCATGTTTCGCGGGGCGAGACAGAGAGGATTGCATTTTCTGGAACAGTCACGCTTCAGGTTCGCGGGACGAATGCCTTCTCGCGGGGCGAAGAACTCCAGAATTATTTCTTTTTATTACCTGCAAACAAGAAATAGCAGTAAGTACTTTATTCAACTCTAAATCAACTAAATTAACCTAAAAACACTCTAGAGACTCAAAATTCTGCTTAAAGACAATCAAGTCTAATTTGGGTGAAAACGATATATAATTAGCACAAAGCCAAGGTTTTTCTAGTTATAAAACTAGACTAGCCAGAGGCTGATCAAAATACCCCAAACTTAAACTTTGCTTGTCCCCAAGCAAACTAAAACTCAAAAACTCAAAAAGACTCAAGACATGGCAAGCTTAAAAGATTCAATCAACTTTGCACAAATTTCATGCATATCAATCAAAATAATTTTGCTTCAATGTTCCCCCCTTTCAAACAAAGCAATCCCCACATGCATTTATTCTGAACAATTGAGAATTTCATCTTTCAAACAATCATTAATCTAAGCAAGGGATCCAAGTTACACACAAAAGGGAGATCACCAAATTCAAACAATCGCCTTCCTCACAAGGGAATTTAGTGTTTCCCTCAATCGCTCAGTTTTTGTCTAGGCTATGAACCTTTCACTCAATTTCACTTTTAAAGCACTTCCCATAAATTTGATTTTCATCTCAAAATTGTTCTCACGGAAAACATGCATGCAACATCAAAAGGTCTTTTAAGGTTGTAATGGGGCCTGGCTAAGGGTAGGATATACAAAGGTACTGGGCTTAAGTCCCTAGGAACTAAGAGAGCATGAAACACTTCAAAACATTGAAATTCCACTCAAGTTCCTTTTCTCATTCTTCTTTTTACTTTGGGTGACTACAGCCTCTTTTCTTTCAATATCCTTTTTGAAATTTTTGTACTTTTTATTTATTTTTTTATTTTTTTTCATTCTTTTTTTTTTTTGGCTCCAACCTTTTTATTATATATATTTTTTCTCAATCCCAAACAACACATCACACCTTGTAGCCACCCCAAACTTAGTTTCTTGCAACCATTCTCTTGCTAAGATTCCATGCTCTCCTAATCCTAAGATCGGGTTAACATGGTTTTTCAGATTTTGGGCTCATAACATAAGGTTAACAAGAATTAACAATAGGCTAATTAGGCTCAATGGGGCTAACTAAGGAACATGCATTAGGGACTGGTTATTTTAGGCCAAGTGGTTATTTACAAAGAAAATGCCTAAATCATTTGAAGCAAACACATAAACATGCAAACCATAAAGAGATTCAAGCAAATTCGGGAAAGTGCAACTTAAAAGTGATTCTCACAGTTTAAAAAAACATGCTGGAGGCTCAAATCCTCACCTGGACATTTTTGCAAATTGCTTGACAGAGATTCTATCCCTAGTGTGTGCTTCCTATCACCCCAAACTTATCATAAATCATGCCATCACAACAAAAGATCTCAAAGTTCAGTTTTCAATTTTTCAAATGGGGATCAATTTTCAATTTTCAAGACCTAGGGGGAATCATCACATAGATCATGCAATAATCTGTGCCAAATCAATCAAAATCAATTAAGCTCATCGACCAAAGACTCACACAATTTATTCAAGAGCTAAAAGAAAAACAAGACAAAACACAAAATCAATCAATTTGTTCCCTCCCCCACACTTAAACATACATTGTCCCCAATGAAACAACATAACTATAAAATCAGAGTGAGGGAAAGGAAGGGTGTTCCCTGATCAAGTGGCAGTGTAGGTGGGAGCTCCCGCCTGGATCCCATTGCTTGTAGCATAAGGCCAAAGAGAGGGAGTTCATTCCATGGTCCCATAACTTGCAGCCTTGATATAGGAGTGAGCACTTGACAATTATGGTGACCTTGCCCAATGCGGCGGACTCATCACTCCCTATTGGGTCAAAGATGACCGCTTTCTCAACAAAGTCCTCCCAATAAAATTGGGGTTCAACCCCTTGGATTGGCCATGGTGCAAAATCCAGTCCCTTTGGTGGTTCCACGGTGGGAGGTGGCAGATAGGTAGGGAGGGTCTCCGGTGCTGCTTCATCTTCTGCACGTTCTTCATTCACTGCGCTAACAAATCCATCACCTGCTATACATGTAGAAATCTCAGCACACACCACACAATGGTTAATGTTAGTACAATCAGTACATGAATGAGTATCATCAAAGCCAGAAATAAATGGAAAATCAGAAACCAAGTCATCACAGGTGTTATCAATAATGTCAGAGAGCAACTCTAATTGGAAACGGAGTGCTCTTCCAATGGATGTTTCATAGCATCAAAGATGTTAAACTTTGCCACAATGTCACCAAACTCCATAGACATGGTCCCATCATCAACATCAATCTTAGTCTTTGCCGTATTCATGAACTGTCTTCCCAGGATGATTGGTGATCGACTTGAATTTGTTTCCCCTGCCATGTCCAGGATGTAGAAGTCAGCGGGGAAAATTAACTCATCAACTTGTACCAGCACATCTTCTACCATTCCCAAGGGGCGGGCACTGGTCCTGTTGGCCAACCTGATAGTGAGACCTGTATACTGCAAGGGACCAAGATCAAGGTTATTGAAAACAGAGGTGGGCATGACATTTATGGAGGCTCCCAAATCCAACATGCAATTTTCAAATTTTCTGTCCCCAATAGTGCATGGAATAGTAAAAGTGCCTGGATCCTTGCACTTCTGTGGTAGTGCCTGAGTGGGGGCTGAAACAGTAACTCTTTCAAGTGCAGGCTTAGGCTGAATCAGGGCTGAAACATTTCTTCCCAAATTAACTCTCTCATTACTCTTCAACCTTCTCTTGTGGATGCATAGATCCTTCAGAAATTTTGCATACTTGGGCACCTGCTTGATCACATCCAGAAGGGGAATATTCACCGCCACCTTTCTGAACACATCTAAAATTTCCCTCTCCTTGTCTTCACCACCAATCTTCTTATTTTTCTGCACTTTGTGTGGGAAGGGGATCGGTGGTATGTACACTTTCTCAGCTTCAACAATAACAGAAGGCTCAGGAGTTACCTCAACAGTTTCTTCATCTTTTCCAGAGGCTACCTCGACCACTTTTCCAGATCTCAGAGAAATGGCACTCACATTAGGATTAGAGACATTGGGATTTATCACTGTTTTTGCAGGTAGTTGGGTTGATCCTTGAGCTTGCTGTATGTTGTTCATGGAAGTGGCAAGCTGTCCAATCTGTGTCTGCAAGGCTTGAATGGTAGCATCCGTTCGCTGCTGAGATTGTCCAAATTGTGTCTGCAAATTGTGAATGCTAGCATCTGTTCGCTGCTGAAACTGTGCCTGTGAGGCCTGGAACTGTCCAAATTGCTGCTGCAACTGGAGATTCATTTGTTCAATCATTTGTGAAGTTATTTGTGAAGTCATTTGCTTAAACATGTCCTCTAGTGAAGGTCCGGAAGGTGCAGAGGTGGTCACTTGAGGAGGATTCTGTGGTGGTGCCATCGGTTGTTGGGATGAGTTCCCATACCGAAGGATAGGATGATTCCTCCAATTGGGGTGGTACTTATTTGTGGAGAGGTCTGGAGTGTTGTACCGGTTCTGACTATTGCCTTGATTGTAAGGATGGACTGCATAAGCTTGGGGCAAATCAGTAACTGACCCTTCCTTCAGAATGGGGCATGCATCATACGGGTGCTCAGGAGAACTGCACATGCCACACAACATTGCCGGCTGAACCTTATCCATTGCCAATTTCTCCACCAAATAAGTGAGCCTATCCATTCTATTCTCAAGGGCCTGGTTGGAAGAAGAGCTATGGACCTCATGCACACCCCTTGTCTCAACAGAATTTCTCCTGGTTGTAAACTGCTGGGAATTCAGTGACATATTTTCAACCAATTGCTTGGCAGCAGCTGGAGTCTTATCAACAAGTGCTCCCCCACTAGAAGCATCCAAAATATTTCTATCCATCGGTAGTAACCCCTCATAAAAATACTGGATAAGAAGCTGCTCGGAAATCTGATGCTGAGGGCAACTGGATACCAACTGCTTGAATCTCTCCCAATATTCAGCCAATGACTCATTTCCTTGTCTGACGCCACATATTTCCTTCCTGATTGATGCAGCTCTGGAGGCAGGAAAATATTTCTCTAAGAAAACCTTCTTCAAATCGTTCCAGGTGGTAACAGAGTTTGGCTCAAGATATAACAGCCAATCCTTTGCAGCGCCCTGTAGTGAAAACAGGAAGGCTCTCAGCTTGATGTGATCTTCAGTTTTTCCTTCTGGCCTCAAGGGTGTGGAGCAGACAACCTGGAATTCCTTCAAATGCTTGTGTGGATCCTCACCTACAAGACCACTAAACCTTGTCAACAAATGGATTAGACCAGATTTTAATTCAAAGGGAGTAACAGCACCAGAATATTCAATACACAAGCCATTATAATTAACATCAGGGGCAGCAAGTTGTCTTAATGTCCTTTGGTCACCCATATTATCAAAAACAGTTTCAGAATTAGAATCACCACTAGTACTAGCCCGAATTGCTCTACGGCGTGTGTGTAGTGTTCTTTCAATTTCAGGATCAAAATCACACAAGTCAGGGCAAGTAGACCTAGTAGCCAGACCAATTAAAAACAAAAACAAAAGTAAAAGAAAGAGAGAAAAAAAATGCGAAAATAACAAACAAGAGTCCCTGGCAACGGCGCCAATTTTTGGTTGCGCTGTCGCGCACGCGCCAAAAAGCGAGCGGTTTGTAAAATATGTAGTTTAGGGAGCGACAATTTGATTATCGTCTCACAAGGACTCTTGGGTTGTTGTTATTAACACAAAATCAGTTTTTGGGGGGTTTGGATATTTGAAATGAAATAAAGAAACAAAAAGGAAAACAATGCAATAAAAACAAAGCAGTTTAAGAGATTAACAAATAAGCTAAAGACGATTAATCTACTGTTCTCGATTCCCAACTATCATCGGTTCATGTAAATTCCATGCCCTAAGCAGATTCTAATCCCCTTTCGGTTGTAGCAACAATTAACAAACGAAATCACTACTACGAGATATATGTTCCTATTCCCGAATTAAACAAACGGGGTTAAGCCCTCATGAACTAAACGAACATGAACGGACACGCGCGAATTAAACAAACGCAATTCAATATAGGAACATAACATCACTAAAATAAATCAACACAACACTATACACTCCTGAATTAAACAAACAGAAATATATAGCATAGTATTGAAAAGGGAAAAGCAAATAAAACAGGAATTACAAAACCTCAAGTGTGGTGGAAATCGATCGCAGTAGATTAATCAAGGAGACTAGTTCTCCATTACAAAAGAAAAACAAAGCATTAAACCTAATTCTACAGCCATCTAAACTAAAGAGAAAACAAAGATCCAACTGTTCTGTCCTAAAACAGACTTATATACAGCTTTTGGATTCAGCTATTTCGCGAGGCGAGCACACCTTCGTGAGGCGAATAATACGAACAGTCTTCAGTGTTTGGCTCTCTCGCGAGGCGAGCTTATCATTCGCGAGGCGAAACTCTTCAAATTCCAAACTGTAACGCCCGTGACCTTCAACATGGATAAGCTGTGATGGCTTCTGGTCTTCCAGGGATGGATTACTCGCGAGGCGAGTCATGTTTCGCGGGGCGAGACAGAGAGGATTGCATTTTCTGGAACAGTCACGCTTCAGGTTCGCGGGGTGAATGCCTTCTCGCGGGGCGAAGAACTCCAGAATTATTTCTTTTTATTACCTGCAAACAAGAAATAGCAGTAAGTACTTTATTCAACTCTAAATCAACTAAATTAACCTAAAAACACTCTAGAGACTCAAAATGCTGCTTAAAGACAATCAAGTCTAATTTGGGCGAAAACGATATATAATTAGCACAAAGCCAAGGTTTTTCTAGTTATAAAACTAGACTAGCCAGAGGCTGATCATACTTGCATGTAGATTGGGATCAACTGAATTCAAGATCCAAGCCAGAACCACCGAGTCTGCCTTGTCCCAATTTTAGAAATTTGGTGCTCGCGATGACGACTTCCTGACACTTCCATTGATGAACCCTAATTTTGTTTTCACCCTCAATGCAGTTTTCACGGAGTGTGACCAGGTTTGATAATTGTCTACATTTAGTGTGGTGGCTACAAGGGGAATCCCTGGATTATCAGAGTAGCTAAGGAAGTAAGCTGGATTTTGTGTGGAATTCTTGGAAGATTTGCCATCACCGGAGGTATGTTCTTCCTTCTCCGGTGAGGCCTTCTTGGGCGAAGTCTTTGATCTTGTCATTCTCAAGATCATCATTGCTCTGAGATACCGTATTGAATTTCTGAATAGAGACTTTTGTATTATTGATTGAATATTGAATTGAATTACACACAGGGTTGCTGCTGCTTTATATAGCAATGTATGCAACTTCAGTTTCAACAGAAGCTAACTAACTTCACAAAGCTGTGAAATAGAAAACCTAACTAACAGAAAGCCAAAAGAGTCTAACTGATACAAAGGCTAATTACAACTACTTGAAACAGAACCTAGATACAACTAATGGTCAATTAGACTCTTAAGCTAAAATAGTTAATTTCAATAGGTTCCTACAAAGTCACTAAATCATACTACCCATAAAAAAACCCAGCTTCAACCTCCTCAAACATACAATCCTCCCATGCTTTCTGAGAAAACAAACAATCACGCAGGACATTAACATCTGTTTCATCAACTAGACCACATAAAGGACAAGCGGTGCAAATAGCCATGTGCTTATCCCTTCGCAGACCATTAGTTAGCAGGTCTAACTTACCAACCTTTCCAAAGAAACATCTTGCATCTATGAAGACAAAGTATCAACCCAATGAGGCCAATAACTAGAAATGGGAGATTTGATACACATTAAGAGCATTAGGAAATCCTGCAACTTCGGGATATTTTAGTTTCTGAGATTTTGCTATTTTTTCTTTAATTTAATTCATATTGTTTATTGCGCCGACAAGGTCTCCTGTCGCCATGACTCATAAAATTGTGTCGACGTGTTTTAAACGAGAGTTGACATGGTGGGTACAATGAAGGAGCTTCAATAATGACTCCTTTTGGTGTGGGAGAAGAAGGAAAGTGGAAGAAGAGAGGGAGGGGAGTGGTGTATTTTGTAATATAGGTTTAGGGTTGTATTAGATAGTTTTGGGTATTTTAGGAATATTGAATTGTTTTTAAAAAAATTGTGGTGTTTAGGAGATTTTTGTAGTATAAAAAGAAGCTCCCTAAATTTTGTATGAATTCAAATCATGAACCCTAATACTAGGGCCCAACCACTTTTTAGCCCTAAAGTAAGGGAGCTGCTATCTACACTCCCACACATGGACATCCACCCCCACACAATATTATAAATTTTTTTATATTACCAAACTACCCTTAATAAATCTATATACTCTAATTACTTGCTCAAAATCACCACCCACCGCCTCTTCTTTCTCATCTCCCTCCATTCCTCTTCTCTCTCATCTTCCTCCATAAATTAATAAACAAAAGTGTCATATCTGGTGTTGGTGAGAACTAGCAGAGCGGAGATACTGAAGTGTCATATTAATCTTTCATTAGTGAAGCCTATGTAAAATGTCAAAAGAAGGAGAGAGGTATGAGATCCCAAACGGCGTTGTTTCACCATCTGAATCTCCGAAGCGACAATTGTTTAGTACAAAAAGTATAACAAATGAAAATTTTCCTCCCTCAAAATGTTGTTACTTGAAGCTTCTTTTCTAACGATTATATCTAAAAAGGGGAAGAATGGGGTATATGACCGCTAATTTCCCAAAGCTCTCCAAAATGAAGACACTGATTGTTCTACAATAAGTGAGTATAGTGCTGGCGAGTAAACTGGAACAATGAATAAAAAGAACAAAATAAATGCAGAAGAAGAAGAAGAAGAGGCAGCGTATTTGAGAGGAAAGAAGAAGAAGAGAGTATGCAGAGGAGGAAGAAAATAAACGTAGAAGAGGAAGGGGTGTGGGGGTGTATGGTCTAACAGGAGGAAGATAGGGGGAGTTTGAAATTTAAAGGACAGAATAGTAATTGCATGTGTTAAAATTAAAAGTGTGGTGGTGGATGACAAATATGTGGAGTGTAGGTAGCAACTCCCCTAAAGTAAACTCTAGAGTGAGGCCTTTCAAAAGTTTTTTTTTCATTACTTGAGATCTTAATTAAAGTCCTTGAAATATTTTTTATTAGGTAATCACGTTTTTTTGGTAAAACAATACTCAAAAATGGGAGGTGAAAAAGTTTGATTTAAAAAAAAGCATGCAATAAATAGTAAGATAAATAGTTTATTAAATCCCAAAAAAACTAGTTTATTAAATATTGTCATTTATGAGAGGCACAATGAGGGTAATATAGTCAAGGGACACCTTGCTGCTTTTACAGTTACCAATTTCTTGAATCAATTTTCAATAAAGTGTATGATATGGGAGCTGCTACCTACACTCCACATATTCGTGATCCACCACCATACTTTTAATTTTGGCACATACAATTACTATTTTGTCCTTTAAATTTCAAACTCCCTCTCTTTTTCCAATTTTCCTCCTATTCACCACACACCCCCACACCCCTTCCTCTGCATACCCTCTTCTTCGTTTTTTTATCATCTGTTGGATAAGATTGGGGTGAAACTTTTGGATGATGGTGGTTCAATGAAGAAGGAGAAGACAAATGTGGTCGCTGAAGCGGGTTCGATTTGGGTTTCCCGGCGAATGCTCACATGGCGGAGGAGTGTTTGACGGTGAAGAGGCATTTGGAGGTTATGCAATCGGAGAACGTGTCGCTGAGGAACGCCATGGAGGATCTCCGACGAGAAATCCTCGACGGAGGAGGTTCCGTGAAGTACAGAGAGTTTGAGAAAAATGGAGGGAAAGTCTTGGGAGGGAAAAGCTCTAAGGGGAGAAATAAGGAGAAGAAATCGGATTTTAATGCTTTTGGCGGAAAATCAACAGAGAGAAATTTGAGTGAGGAATTGACGAAGGCGTTGAATCCATCCAAATGGCATGGTACTGCAAAATAATGCCTTTCATTTACTATATTGTTTAAATTATTAGAATTAGAATTTGTGTTATTATCACAGATTTGTAGTTTCAGCTGAGAGATTTTTTTTAGTTTCAATTTTGAAACTGTTTACTTGTCATATATAATGATATATGTTGATTTGGTTGATCATGTAATATACAGGGAGATGAGAGAGAAGAGAGGGTGGAGGGAGGTGATAGGGAAGAGGGGGTGGGTGGACAGGGTGGTGATTTTTACCAAGTCATTAGAGTAGATGGGTTTATTAAGGATAGTTTAGTAGTAAAAAAAAAGTTTTAAAAGTTGTGTAGCGGTGGATGTCCACGTGTAGGGGTTTATTTGCGGCGGTTATTAATGTCAATTGCGGCGGTGCAAACCGCCTTAGATTCACCTTTGCAGTGGTTCCTCCAGTGTCGCAATGTCGTCTGTCACGAGCAGACTTTGCGGCGGTTGACAAAACTATCGCAACAAACTGCCGCTAAATTATTGTGGCGGTTATAAACCGCCGCAGATTAGAAATATGAAATGGCTAGCTCAAATAGCGATGGTTATATAACCGCCGCTGATTGTTTCCCCCATTCTGAAAATAAAAATTGCGTCAGTTTTGCAACCGTCGCAACACTTAAACAGGAATCTTAAACAATCTAATACTTCACACAATTGAAAATCACTCATTCATACCCATACACCCCTTAGCCAAACCACAAAATTTAAACTATTCATGTTCAATCTACAATTCAAGCATACAAGCAGAGTGTGGCTTGTGTACAATACAAAATACGTAAATTAACACAGTTTTCCATTTTCGTCAGAGAGGAGCATGGTGTGGTGAGGTGAGGGTGAGCAATACAAATCACAGAAAAATAGAGAACGTGCAGTTACCTACGTGACGAACAGTGGCACCGGTGAGAAGAAATGGTGCCTCCGTCAGTGACGAACGACGACACCGGTGAGAGAAATAGTGCCTCCGTCGGTGATGAACAGCAGTGTGCAACAAGAGGGGTGGGGAACTGCCGAACTGGTAAGTTAATTTACCCTAGGTGATGAAGTGGTAATGTTAATTAAAGGGAAAGTGAAAAAAAAAATAAGAGTGAAGGGATGAAATTTTTTGGTAAAGAGAGGGAAAGTGGAAAAATAAAGTCAAAGGAAAAGTGAAAATTAGGGAAAGTGCCAAAAAAATACAAGTGAGTAACTATAATCAACATTTTTTACGCTACCATCATTAAATTAGAAATAACCGCCTCAATATTTGTTAGATTGGGGCGGTTCTTAAAAACCGTTGTGGAAACCGCCGCAAATTTCCATTTTTCGTGTAGTGCACGAATTGAGACGCATCCAAGGAACAAACATATTGGGGACCAATTTTTCGAGATCCAATCATCCAATTTATATAAGCCCGAGTGGCCAAGCGAGGTAAAGCAATTTAGTTGTGTAGATATGGGCCTCCGACGTTGAGCAGCACAAGTTGAGGGGTCATTTACATAATTGTATATGTATATATGGTAAATAGGTTTTTTGGGTGAGGCCTAAAGCAAGGGCTTTATGAGCCTCACCCTTGGGCCGGGCCTGCCTAATACATAATTTTAAATTCGCCATTAATTAAAGGAATAAACTTTGGGATTTAAATTATATGATGATTTATTGACCTTTTATATCCTCAATGGAACAAAGAAACAGTCACGTTTTTTTTCTCCAGATTAAAGCATAAAAAATTGTGCCTTTACATCAATTAATTAATCTTGTATTTCCCAATAAAACTCAAAATTAACATAGGGTTTTTGTTAATCAACACTCACCGATGAATATATCCAATTTTCACTACAAAAAAAAAAAAGATGTATTTAGCGACCACCAAATTTGGTCGCTAAATATGGAATTTCGGTCACTAAACCATTTAACGGCCGAATTTTCATATTTAGCGACCGAATTTAGTGGTCGCTAAATCGTTTCGTGGTCGCTAAACCATTTAGCGACCAAATTTTCATATTTAACGATTGAATTACCATATTTAGCATCCGATTTAGTGTGGTTGCTAAATTCGATCTCTAAAATACATTTTTTGTAGTGTTTTATGCGAATTCATTGAAAAAATTGGGAAATTGAAGTTGAACTTTTTAAACCGTTTTTGGGTTGAAGTTTCGAACAACATAGCTCCAAGATCCGCAACCTTTTTCCTAAATTAACATAAGACTTCCCTTAGCCAATGTTGCTAGCTCCATAATCCTGAAGTTCACTTTGTTTAATTTCTCATGGAGGGAAATCGAGTTAAGTCATTCTTGCGGGTCAAACGACCCATTTCCTGTCATTTGGGGTAAGGAAGAAAAAGCCAATTAAGTTTCTGTGAAGCTCACTCTTGACCAACTATGATAATTTATAATATGTGATACTCTAAGTGTGTGTTTAGATAAACGTTTGATAAAAGTGATTTTAAATGAAATTGATTTTGTAAAATTGATTTGGTTAGAATTGAGTTTGAAGTGAAGTGATTTATGTTTGAGTGTTTTTATTTTGAAAGCAAGTTTGATGTAAAACTTAGTGTAAAATTTTCAACTCAACAAAAGCTACTTTTTGTAGCTTCTAGTCAAAATATTTTCTAAAGGCAAAATCAATTTTACCTGATAGTAACCAAATGCCTCATTTTTTCTAAAATCTCGTTTCAAAGGAGGTAGAATCTATTTTAGAGGTTATCAACGTGAAGCCAAACACACACTAAGATCCACGATTGAAATAAAACAATTTTTTGGTACATTTTACCTAAAAAAAAATTCTGATAAAATCCATATCCTAAAAATTTTAAAAAATTATTTATTTTATAGACAAGTTAATTTCTTCAAAATTCATGTTTATTTAACTAAAAAAAATGAGGTATGCTTTGAAAACCACGATTTAAATAATTGAGAATATTTATAATGTTGATACACAATTCATATAATACAAATTAACTTCTAATAAATTTCATATATGCATACATTTTGAAGTAAAGTTAACAAGTAATATATGCATGCATGGCATGGGTGAGCACACTAGTACCACACAATGATCAATTTTCATAAATGTGTCCGAAAAGTATCATTTTTGAAATGGTTTTTGGACTGCGATTTGCAACAAATGTTTGATGAAAGTATTAAATCCCAAAATACAACCATGAAAGTGGACACCCAAAAAAAAAAAAACAATGAAGAATTATTTCACACCATTTCCGGCTCAAAACGGATACCATTACATAATGGAAAACATTTTGCGGAACCGCTTAATTCTGCTTGAACAAATGCATGAAGACTTTGCTTGTTCTTGCCCTGAATCGTTCTGATGCAAAATTCTCCTTCCACTTCTTGTCCGAATTAAAATATCTTCAGTGTTTAAAACATATGCAACCTAGCAACGGACGAGTCCGAGGAGAAAATAAAAAATGACAATTCAGAAACACAGTTCAAACAGCTTATAAAAAAATGCATGGCATTAGCAAATTGTGCAAAATAAAAGTAGGATTTTAGAAGAATGACACATATATTTACCAGAATATGTAAAAGTAAATGATCAGATACCTTAGACGAATTGCAAATTATTCTAGGCTTTAGACCATTGATAATCTGTAATCCTTCCATGGCCTGGCTTGAAAGTTCATCATTACATGCATATTTGCATATATTCCTGAAAAATAAATAAACAACAATAAATACAAATGTTATCTAAAAACATTAGCATGAAATGGAACCAAAAATTCTCGTTACTTATCAAGCACTACCTCTTCAAGAAAATTCTAGAGTTCTTATCATTGTCCATTGACAAAGCAGTCACTTTAGCCTTATCATGTCCATCCCCCGTCACTTGAATTGACATTTTGGTAGGTGCAGGCTGCAACACAATGAGTATGAAATAAAACCAAGTTGTAGAAAATATAAAACCTTCCATTTATAATTTCATTCAAGACCTGATCAAAGTAGAGTAGAAATGGAACAAATAAACTTTTACACATTGAATTAGGTAACTGGGAGTGCATTGCTTCATGACAAGTGAAATGTTAGCTTCATGACAAACCATAAATCAGAGAGACAAAAGAAATAGAGGGAGATAAACCTTGTCAACATGCATTTGCTGCTCTGTTGTAATTGCTAATCCTGAGCTCCCAGCACCATCCAGAAGAGTATTTTGGACAGAAGTAAATTGAGTACAGATAGTTCCCGAAGTTTCGTTAATATATTGAGTAAACTCATCAAGAAGATCTCTATGATCCTGAAGAAGTGTAGCAATCTGAAGATGTCCAATGTATGATTAAAATCAATGCCCAAAAAATAATGAGAGGGAAAGATATAGAGAGACCTTTTTTTTTTTGTTTAATTAACATATAGTTCCCTGAATTAGTTAGAAATATCTAAATAAGTCATTGAACATTAAAAATTTATAATTGGATTCCTAAACTTTGAAAAAAATAATTAATTGAATTCCTTGTTAGGGTTCACAAAATATATAGGAATCTATTTGAATTTTCCAACAAAAAAGTATAAAGATCTATTTGAATTTTTCCACAAAGTTCAGGGATCCATAAAAGCATAAACGGAAATGTAGTAACTCTAACAAAAACTTAAGGAGCCCTTATAACAAAATAAGCATAGGGGACTCAATTATTAATTTTTTAATAGTTTAGAGATTCATATTACAAACTTTTAAAGTTTAGGAATATATTTAAAAATTTCCTAATAGTTCAGGACCCGCAAATTAATTAAACATTTTATTTTCTGATTGGTGTATGAATCCTTTGGGTTGTTTTGACCATTTGATGTAAACATTTGATTTGTATTGGGTTTGAGTACTTCTTGTACTCCATATTCAATAAATTTTTGCTTATCAAAAAAAAAAAAAACACTGGCAAAGACAGCACAGACCTCTTGGACAACCTTGGTGTTGCGCGTTCTCAACATGCCTACGAACAACTTGCAAACACGATCATCAACTTGAAACCGAGTCTGCATGAAAAGATACCAATTTCAGACTCAAAAGCAACACTGTCCATTCTGTGTTGATCTTGCTGCAAAGCATGGGGACTTTAACCACAATACAACAAGAGATTGTTGTGGCAATATCACTGCTAACAATAACATAGGTATACGTACACTTAAATCTGCCAGCACTAGAATGGTTCATGCCAATGTGTGTGTGTGCTCGGGGGTTGGGTAGCTCAACTCGTTTGAGCCAAGGGTTCAAGGAGTTTGAGGAGTAGGAGGTTTATGATTCAAACACTGACAAATGAGGAAAAAATTAATACAATTAACAACTAAAAGGATGTTTGGGAAATATGTTTTTAGGGAATTTCAGCTGTTTTTGAAGAAAAAGCTTTTTTGTGAAAAAATCACAATGTTTGGTTACATTGATTATTTACTAAAAAAACATTTTAAAGCCCATTTCAACTGTTTTGCAATAAGCCAAGGGACCCAACTGTTTTTGGAAACGCTTTTTTTCTTCTTGCTTTACCGCTTGTGTCGCTGTGTCCTTGCTTTTTATTTCTTCCTGATCCCCTTGCTTTACCGCTGTTTTGTCTTTTTCTATTTTTTTCCTTAATTTTTTCTTCTATTTTTCTTCTTCTTCTTTTTTTTTTTACGGAATCTTCTTTCTTATTTTGGACTGTGAAGCTCATATATTTTTTAATATAAATTCTTTAGTTTATTTAAATGAAATATTTATTATTTATATTTAAAATTCTAAAAATAATATATTTTTATATGTTTTCATAAGTATGAGAAAATGTTACAAATTTTATTCTACTTTTTTTAATAGAAAAAATTGATGACAAAATATAAAATTAAATAAAAAACATTTCAACAACTTTTAATGTTAAAAAACATCAAATATTATTAATATAAACAAATAACTCCATACCCTTTTTCGTAATTTACTATGCATGTAAAAGTGATTATTTTTACACCACCTAAACGAAATAGATTATCTTAAAATCGTTTTTCAGCAAACATACCCAAACAAAAACAGATTCTTATTATAATCGATTATCACAATAATCGATTATTTGAAAACAGATTATCAGTATAATTTTTTTTTTCCAGCTTTCCCAAACATACTCTAACTACTAACATTTGCCTATGAAAAAATAAATTGTGTGTGCTGCTGCTTAGGCTAGGCTGTTTCTTCTGTGTCACTAGTATCAGGCAGCAAGACATAACATAAAATGCATCAAATTCAACAATTTTACCTTAAGCTTGTTCAATAATTTTGCAGCTTCTGCAATTTCATCCGTCCATGACATTTTGATTTTATATCGAGCTGGCAAGAAGACGTTAAATCCATAAATTAGATCTTTATGCCCTTTAAACAGCTGATTCAGTCTTGCTACGACACCTGCTAAATTAATTCTACAAATGAACAAAAGAGACACGAATTAACTTCTGCTAACAAAATCAAGATCCTCTCTGCCAATAAATACCATAATACAAAAAAAAAAAAATTGTGCATTGTGGTACAACATCATCAAACCTTCGAGCCTGGTAATCCTCTATAACCTCCAAAATGTCCTTATACTTTTCCCAGTCATTTTTAAATATATCCACTACTTTGTTGATATATGCTATAGTCTCTTCCTTTCTTTGTTGAGGCGTCATATTAGGTTGAATCAAGCTTCATCCCACAAAATTTCACAAAAATGTTTAAATCATTGAAGATATTGATGACAAAGCATTATCAATGATAATTTCAGTCTGAACTGAGCATCCGAGAATAAAAAGGATTCGAAAAATTCATCTTAAATCATGAAATAACTAGTGTATAAACCTCAAGAGTCAAGAATCACAACATTCAAAAAAGAAAAATTGAAAACTCAAGAACTTCAATAGAAAAGCTTAATCACTCAGCTAAAGCACCAAAACTTCAACTTGCAAGAAAGGATAAAAAAACATGAGAAAAATGCATGCTAGAAGAAATAGAAGACAACGAAAAGAAAATGAACTTTAAAAGAGTTGCACCACCAAATTTGCAATTACTTGAATGTAATTAAAGTAACAACGTGAAGAGAAAGTGCAGGAAGAAAAGAGAGATTCTATAGAGTAGTTATGAAGTTCTCGAACTACAGATTTTTTATTTAAAATAAAAAATAAAAACTGGCATACTAGCTAAAGTATTACCGTAAGGAAATGAATCCTAACTAAGTTGACACTCGAGAGCTCACTAGCACACCGTACTAATATTAAAAAAAATAGAAAAGAATACAAATACTATGGGGGACTAAAGTCAATATCCATGGAAAAAGAATCATCTGAATCTAAAACTGGGGAGACCTATCCTATTCTAGATTAAATCCTCCCTTATGAATCTTGGAACTAAGCCCCACCAATAAAAATCCTAAATATTAGCTCCATATGAGGCTAACTTGTCAGCACAACAATTATCATCCCTAAAAATATGAGTAAAAATAAAGTGCATACTCTTACATAAATAAAGATAATGCATCCACTTATTTCTAAGAGACCAACGCACAACATGGCTAGACTTAAAAGCAGCAATGGCTAGCATAGAATTACATTCTATCCAAAATTTCCTCCAACCCTTTTTGTGAGAAAATTCAATAGTGATCATAGTAGCAACATGCTCAGCTAGAACAGAGTAATTAATCCCAACATGAGGCAAAACAGCCTATATTGTCTCCTCTATGATCTCTAAAAATACCACCACAGCCTACATGACCTGAAGAGTCCTTAGCTGAGCCGTCGGTATGAACTGCAGAATCTTCCACAATAAAGTTTTCAAGAAAGATACCAGAAGCAAAATTGAATCTTTTTGAAACAGATTTTCTCAAGAATTGTGACTCTTCCTAATGTATATTAACAGAAGAAGGTGACAGAGTTCACAATGTGACATAATATATAAACACACTGTTATGTGTGTGGGTATACGATTACACACAAACCAAAACCTACTAAAATGTATGTACCCAAAAAAGCAATTTGTACAAAAAAAGTTGTAATCCATTAAAAATAAATTAAGAGAATTTTTTAATTGGATGCAAGAATACATTTATTTCAGAAATAACTTAAAAATTTTAAAGTTAAGTAATGTTTTTTAGAAAATTCAAAGAATTTAAATTTACCAAAATCATTTTTCTTCCTCAAGCCACTTATATACTTTGTACACTGAAAAAAGATATTAGGAAACCAAAACAATATAGAAGAAATTTAAATTTAAATTTGTTGAACTGTTATTCAATTTTTGTGGATTAGCATTAATCAATTATTTAGAATGTAGTTTTGAATTATTAATATACTAATTATGAAAATTATTATTTAATTATCATTTAGTAAGACTAGGGATACCTGAAAATGCAGTGGCTTCAACATAATGTGAATTGAAAAATTGTTGATTGAATTATATATATTACAATTAAATTCCCATATAAGGCTCTATGATTTATGATTATCCTCTTTTACTTATAGCCATTTAATTTCATTTATCTTTAATTATAAAGGAATGCCAACATAGTTTTTCCTTTTCATTTAGCGGGTATGAACCGCAAGTACAGCAACAGATTCAACCCAAAATCCACCAACACAACAACTTCATTAAAATAAGAATTCGCAAATCGGGAACACCAAGGGACCATGCAACAAACACCATACACAAAAAAACTTAAAACCATGGGGAATTGCAGCTTAAAAACTCGAACAAAAATTAGGAACCATGGGCAATTGCATATTACTCAAAGAAAAAATAGGGATTTTAGGGCTTACCAATTATTCCTTGAATCCGAAAAAATGAGAAGGGAAGAGAGAAGTGGGTACGGCGACTGAAGATGGATGCTTCCAAAAGAGGGGTTCCAAATGGTGGCGAGGAAGCAGTTAGTCGTTGGAGCTTTATCAGCCTGTTCAATTCAAACACTTGGATATCGAAAACTCTCCGTTGATTTCCGACTTCACAACTTGTTTTCTAGGAACATTTTGTACATAGTAACCTTAAAACATCGTTAGGAGAAGCTTTTGGGCTATAAAAACTATTGGAGGCTAGTCGCGGTGCAGAAATATCAAGACCTAACCACACAATACAAAATTCACAAATTTGCCCATCTGAAGTGATTTTACAAAATTACCCCAAACCACTACATTCCTTTTATATATAAAGATATAAAATTGCATTTCCATTAGGCAGTTAATACATTGAAAGTATCACGTAGTGAATAGTTTAATCGCATTCTCTCGGTTTATTGGATTACAACTATTCACAATAAGAAGATGGATCCTTCTTTGGTGCTATGTACAAGTTTTCGTTTTAATCGTTTATGTTTGTGACATGAACACATTGCATTGCATATCTACATAATTATTTGGGATCTAGGACTTACTATATAATTCCATCAATTGGTGTATTATAGCCTAAGTAAATTTGCAGTATGATTATTTTATGAATATATAAATTTGCATAAATCCAATTCATGAACCCTAATACATAATTTTAAATTCAACATTAATTGAACGAATAAACCTAGGGGTTTAAATTTTATGATCATGTACCCTCAATAGAACAAAGAAACACCATAATATTTCATATTAAAGCATAAAATAAATCATGTAGGGTTTCAATTTATCAATCTCCTATTGCCCAATTGAACTCGAAATTAACATAGGGTTTTTGTTTTTCAACACTCACTGATGAACATATCAATTTTTACGTGATTTCATTGAACAAATTGGGAGATCGAAGTTGATCTAATTTTTCCTCCATCTTGGGTCAAATTTTCGAACAACATAGCTCCACAATCAACAAACTTTTTCTGAAGTTCACGCTTTGTTTAATCGCTCATGGAGAGAAATCGAGTCAAGTTTTTCTTACGTATCAAACGATCTGTTACTTGTCATTCGGGGTAAGGAAGATGAAGCCAAGCTTCCGCAAAGCTCAATCTCGACCTAAAGCGCGTGGGGCACGCGAGCCCATTTTCAAAGTCCAAAAAGTTTTAATTTTAAGTCAAAAATAATTATTTAATATTTCTGTAATTTTTGGTATTTTTCCAGAATTTTTGAAAACTCTTAAATATTTCATATTATTTAATCAGAGAATAATCTGTATTTTTAAATAGTGTACTCTCAAATTTTTGGCTTGAAATTATTTGTGCATATTCAGTGATTTATGAGTAATACTTATATACATCATATCTCTCTATCAATGTATTATGATTATGGAGTTAATTTTAGGCCCTAATATGGATTAAATATTGTTTTTTATAAAAAAATTAAATATTGTGTTAATTCAATACTCTTCAATGCATGGTATGAATTTTATCATATTATGTTAACTATGACTTTTATTACATTTTGTAACTGTGAGCTCACTTATCGTGGGTACAATTATGCAAAATTTTGTGAAAATTAAATAATTTAATTTCTCTTAATTATAATTATAATATATATCCTATATTACATAAGTATACAACAGTACTGTGACTTTTTCCACCCAAATTGGGGTCAATTATGCTATTTACATTTTTCGTTTTTCTTTTTCACTTTCAATTATTATTATGCTACTAAGGCCGTCTCCAGCAGTGGCTTTTTGCTGGGTCTTCCTTAACCAAGTATTGGTGCTTAACAAGCACTCCTTGTTGGAGAGGATTTCACATGAGGTGCTTAATAAGTGGAGGTACTTCTATAGTGATCGGTGCTTAACAAGCACTCCTTCTTGGAGAGGATTTCACATGAGGTGCTTAACAAGTGTTTGATGCAAATTGTCATGCTGCAAATTTGAGAGATTTTATATTGTGCACAACTCCCCTGAACCTGACTCCATCAATTGGTGGCAATTTTTTTGCCATTAGTTTTATTGTTACTCACCACATTGTGTTTCATTAGAACCAATCTTTTGGGTGCCATAAAATTGTAGATAGTTTCTGCAAAATTTGTCTGTGAGGTGAAAACAACATAGCTAGTGCTCATGAGTTTTGGCGGAGTGTGGTGATGACAATATAATTTCATTTCCAAACTATGAAACCTAACTGTGGAATGATCAATTTTGGGTTAAAAAAATGTAAATGATAAGTAATAACAAGAGGATTATTTTCCTGTATTATCACAAAATTCACATGAAGTAAATAACATGCGAGACCAGAATCATGTTTGTCATGCCAAGTTTAGCAGTTCTGGTAGTTGTCTCTAGACTAAGTTTATTAGTTTTGGAACTTAATTCTTGCGCTGTGAAACCTGAAACAGAAAACAGAGCAGTTACTACTATATTCAGAAAATAAAACCTTGGCCATCCTTTATAACATGACTTTGGTTTATCATGCTTTTGCAAACAACGATAACAAGGTTTAGAGAACATTCTTCAAAAAGAATAATCCAAAGATAAGTGAATCACCATTTTAGTTCTTGCCTGAAACTGTATGATAGTGACAAGTTGGTCCCCTCACATTAAAAAAATAAACAAAAACATTACCTACTTTGACCTAAACCATTATCTTAGACCCTCTTCACACAGATAGTACTTTTCAAATAACACTATAATGAAAAGGGTGTTGCTAACGAGTGTCCTTAGGGCACTGGTCAATGAACCCAAAAATAGCAAGATTTCATTGGAAAATCAAGTGTTTATCTTCTAAAAAATATTATATACACCAATTTTCAATAAGAACTTTCTTTTATTAGTTCCTTAACCAAGTGTCCTAAGGACGCTCGTTAGCATTCCCCTAATGAAAATACTCCCTCTGGTCTCTATTATAAGCAAATTTTGTTTTCCAATGATTCATTTAATGACATTATTCCCAAAATACCCTTCATTTAATACAAATTCCAATATCTCATTTAATGAAGATTTAAGTTTTAGATGAAGGATAATTTAGATAATAAACCTAATTTTTTACAAGATTCAATGAGATTAACTGAACACCTTAATATATGTATTTTATTTAATTTTTACTTATAATAAAAGACAGGATAATAAAGACAGGAGGAAGTAAGCTTTTAGCGACGGCAAAAAGCTTATGCTACAAGGCAAAAGTCAATACAAACAATCATTTTAGCAATCACTCGTGACTCGACGCTAACTTTTAGCGTCAACCTTTCCTATGCTAAAGCTAGCGTCATCTTCGCCACACTGATTCATCCGAAAACAAATTATAAAAAAAAAAAAACATTGCACTTAATGATGTAACTAGGGGTGTTCGTGGATTAGATTGGATCTGTTTTGATCTAAAAAATCATCCGATCCAATGATGAAAATAACGTGATTTGGATTGGATCGATTTATTTCTTTAAAAATATATGATTCAATCCAATCCAATCCAATCAAATGCGGTTTGGATTGGATTGGATAGTTTGGTTTTTGACATGCTTTAAATTTTTTTTTTTGTAAGTGTCCTTTTACTTATTTAATAGTGGACAAAGATAATCTTCATTTAATTAAGTAAGCTACTTTAGGGTGCTCAATACTTATTTTAACATCTCTGAGAAAAAATAATTATTGATATTTTTTAACACGTTCTTTTATGTTAGATATTTTTTAAATTTACTTAATTGATTTCTGTAAGAATTGAATATGTGAATGTTATGTGTCAATAATATGGCCACACATGTATGCTATTTATAATCTCATATTAGGGTGTAAGAGAATCAATAATAAATACAAAGGAATCAAATCAAATATCTAATTAGTAACGAACCCTTAATTACTAGCACCTATTTATGTACATATTAAGCACATGTTAAATATGCTTTCTAACACTCCCCCTCATGCTGGAGCATATATGTCATAGGAGCCAAGCTTGTTACAAATGTAGTCAACACGAGAGCCTCTAAGGGACTTAGTGAAAATGTCAGCCAACTGGTCACTAGAGTTGACAAAGTCAGTTGTGATTTCCCCTGAAAGCACCTTCTCTCTTACGAAGTGACAATCTATTTCTATGTGTTTGGTTCGTTCATGAAAGACCGGATTTGATGCAATGTGAAGTGCAGCCTGATTGTCACAGATAAGTTTAGTATCTTGGATATCTCCCAATTTTAGTTGTTGGAGTAGTTGCCTAAGCCATGTAAGCTCACACACAGCTGCTGCCATAGCACGGTATTCAGCTTCTGCACTGGATCTGGCAACAATGTTCTGCTTCTTGCTCCTCCATGAGATCATATTTCCTCCAATAAGAACACAATATCCAGAAGTGGACCTCCTATCTAATGGTGATCCTGCCCAGTCAGCATCAGAGTAACAAGTGATTTTGGCATTGCCTTTATCTTCATATAATAATCCTCGTCCTGGTGCATTTTTGATGTACCGAAGAATACGCATGACAACATCCCAATGGCTATCACATGGGGCATTCAGGAACTGGCTTACCACACTAACTGCAAAGGTGATATCAGGTCTAGTGACTGAGATAGTTGAGTCTGCCCACAAGACGACAATATATTCCCGGGTCTTTCAATGGCTCCCCCTGACCCGGAAGAAGCTTGACATTGGGATCCATGGGAGTATCAGTTGGACGGCAATCAAGCATACCTGTCTTAGTAAGAATATCCAGAGCATACTTCCGTTGGTTGATTGAAATTCCTGAAGTGAACTGGGCAACTTCAATCCCTAAAAAGTACTTGAGAAGACCCAAGTCTTTTGTCTGAAAATGTTTGAAGAGGTGTGCTTTGAGCCGCCGGATACCATCTGTGTCATCACCGATAATGACGATATCATCGACATAGACAACAAGATAGATGTGCCCACCAGAAGGAGAATGGATAGAGAAAACAGAGTGGTCAGCCTCACATCGGGTCATGCCAAACTGTAATAAAGCAGAGCTAAACCGACCAAACCAGGCACGAGGAGACTGCTTCAATCCATAAAGAGAATGGCGAAGCCGACAAACAAGTCTAGAATCACCAGAAACAGTAAATCCTAGGGGTGATAGTGTGATTTTACATCAGGTTTCCTGTACACTTTTGCATGCATTTTTCATATAGATTAAGCATTCTTTATTTGATTTTAGTTAGTTTTTCCCTTGGAACGGGTGAAGCGATTTCTTCGTGTTGTTTTGCAGGAATCAATGAAAAATATGGTTAACTTAGAGTCAAGGGAATGAGGAAACAGTGGAGAATGCAATTCTGGGAATGCTCGCCCCGCGAGAGGTTACTCGCCTCGCGAGACTGAAGACAGCCAGAAACAGCAGAATGTCATCCTTTCTGTCTCGCCCCGCGAATCACACCTCGCCTCGCGAGTCTGAAGGCTGACTGTGCCAGAGAATGCAACCATTTCTGTCTCGCCACGCGAACCATGTCTCGCCTCGTGAGCCTGAGGACCAGAAGCCATCACGCCCAGGCTCTGATACTCATCACGGGTGTATTTGAGAAGGACCTTTCGGTTTCGCCTCGCGAGTTACTATCTCGCCTCGCGAGAGATCCAATCTCTGAAGACCAGATTTTTAATATTCGCCTCGCGAGCTACGTCTCGCCCCGCGAGCGCGCGAAACCCAGAACCCTTGTTATAAGCTGTTTTAGAGCAGAATTGTAGGGGAGATTGATTTTGGAGAAAAGGAGGCGGCCAAGAAACCCTAAAAAAGGCAATCTTTGCTGCTGTGGTGTCTGGGTGCATCCTTCCATGGAGTTCTTCCCTTCCTTCATCTTAGTATCTTTTCTTTTCCCTTTCACTTTGATGATGTGTAGCTAAACTCCCATTGTTGGGGTTAGGGTAGCTATTTCTGAATTCTCATGTATATGACTTGATCTTGTAATATGGTTTTTACTTCTTTATTGAGTGATTGATTTTGTGCTTAATGCTTGTTGTGGCTAGCACCCCCATGACTTGATTAGTGTAATGATATGCAATTGGAAAATTCGTATTAGAACCGGAACTGAAATTAATCACCTAGTAAACCTTGTATCTAGGAATGGAACTAGGTTTATTAGCAATCGCGTAATCCCTAATCATCATGCAAATTCATTAATCTAGGCCACCTAAGGAATTAGGGTCTATTAGTGGATTTAGGCTCTTGTCATCCGAGGAATCGGGGCTTGAGTAATCTAGTGGATTGATTGTCATATTTGAAGTAGAAACTGTTTATTAGTCATTTCATTGCATGGGGATGAAGTTTAGTGAACCTAATCCCAACATCTTTTATCATATTTGAAAACCATCTTTTATTGCCTTCCAAGTGTTTGAGAAAATTACAAAAAGAGTTTGTTTTTCTTGTTTTGTTAGTTTTAACTTTTGTTAGTATATGACTTCCTTCAATAATCCGCTTAGATAGTAATTGGTTTGGTAAGTGCTAGTACTTGTTTCAGTCCTCGTGGGAACGATAAACGGTCTCACCACCATATTACTTGCACGATCGGGTATACTTGCCTGATTCGTTCAAACAGGGGGCTGGTCCATATAAACTTCTTCTTGTAATTCGCCATGCAAGAAGGCATTCTTAATATCCAGCTGGTGAAGAGGCCAATGATGAATGGCAGCCATGGCTATAAAAAGACGAATGTAACTGATTTTGGCCACAGGGGAAATAGTATCCCCGTAATCTAGACCAAAAATATGCGTATAACCTTTAGCCACCAAACGAGCTTTGAAGCGATCAATATGACCATCGGGTCCAATCTTCACCGTATAGACCCAACGACAACCCACACTAGTCTTGTCAGGAGGCAAGGGAACAATCTCCCAAGTACCATTAGAATGCAATGCTGCCATCTCTTCCAACATTGCCTTTTGCCGCTTAGGATCAGCCATGGCTTCACTTGTAGACTTAGGAATAGACAAAGAATCCAAAGCAGAAACAAAGGAAACATAGGAAGGAGATAAACGGCCATAATTTAAAGTACAAGCATAGATGGGATTAGGATTGCGAGAGGACCGAGTACCTTTCCGTAATGTAATGGGAAGTTCAGGTGCATGAGGCGTAGATGGATGGGCGGTTGGAGTCGGAGATAAGACTGAAGGATCCCCGGAAGGAGGCACCGCAGGAGCCTGTGTCCGCCGCCGGTAGGTACGCAAAGGAGGTGGAGTGGGAGCAACAATAGGTGCCTGGAACAACCGGTGGAATATCCGGAAGGTCCTGAGTGAAGTTGACATCAAGGACGACGAGGTGGAGGAGAAGAATGGGACAGCTTCAAAAAGGTGACATCAAGACATACAAGATATCGTTGAAGTTGTGGACAAAAACAACGATAGCCCTTTTGCAAACGTGAGTAACCCAGAAAAATACATTTGAGAGATTTGGCCGAGAGTTTGTCTTTTTCTCGGAGTTAGATCATGGACAAAACATGTGCAACCAAAGACACGTAGAGGATAGGATGGAGTTCTTCTTGTGGATACAAGAGAGAGTAGGGAACCTGATTATTAAGAACGGAGGAAGGCATGCGTTGATAAGATAGCAAGCCGTGAGAAGCGCATCACCCCAAAAGCGAAGAGGAACATTATTGTAGAGGAGTAGCATACGAAGCTGTTTCAACCAAGTGCCTATTTTTTCTTTCTGCAAACACCGTTGTTGTGGTGTGTGAGCACATGATGTTTGATGAATAATTCCTGTGAAGTCAAAAAGGATTGAAACTGGGAGGACAAATATTCACGAGCATTATCAGTGCAAGAAAATTTTAATTGAAGAACCAAATTGATTTTTAATTTCAAAGCAGAAACCTTGAAATATATTAAAAACATCGAATGATTCTTCATTAAAAATAACCAAGTGCACCGGAAAAATCATCAATGAAAGTGACAAAATAATAGTAACCTAAGGTTGAGCGAATTACCGACTAGGACCCCAAATATCAGAATGAACTAAAGCAAAATGTGATGCAGCACTTTTATTGACTTGCTGACTATAAGTATGGCGAGTATGTTTTCCTAACTGACACGACTGACATTCAAAAAAGGGAACTTTAGAAAAGCTTGGAACTATGAGTCGCATTTTATTAAGACTAGGGTGACCCAAACGTTGATGTTCCAGGGTTAGAGAAGCAGCGGAGACATAGGCCACTGGCGGTGAAAGTTGATATAATCCTTGAGACTCATGTCCTACTCCAATCGTCCGTCCCGTACGCCGATCCTGGACATAAATAGAGTTGTTAACAAAAAGAGCAGAGTAATCAAGGGTGCCAGTGAGTTTGCTGATTAACACAAAATTAAAAGGACAACCAGGAACATACAGCACAGAATCTAAGGAAAGGTTAGGAAGGGGATGTGTTTGACCAATGCCTTGAACTTGTATTTAAGAGCCATCAGCTAAGGTGACACTAGGCAAAGAATCCAAGTAAGACAGTTTAGAGAAAAGAGATTTGTTACCAATATATGATCAGAAGCACCGGAGTCAAGTATCCAAGGTCCAAGAGAAGATGACTGTGAAATAAAGGCTACAGGATTACCAGACTGAGCCACAGCAGCGGTAGGTGAGATGGGCTGTTGGGTTGCCTTGAACTGGAGAAAATCATTATATTCAGCAGCTGAAATAGTAACGTCCTCATTAATATTTGGGCCAGTGAGTGGAACATTAGTAAAGGTCACTTCTGTGCTTGAATCGGAAGAGGAATCGTTGGAAGCCATGAGAAATGGATCTGAAACAGGGGCAGAGAGGGTCGCCGGAGTGAAGGGAAGGTGGCGGAATAGTCGCCGGACAGTGGGTCACGCCGGAGAGCAGCAGAAAAGCTGTTTGGTGTCGGGCGCGTGAAACGAACGCGCCGGAGAACAGCCGCGCGTGGAGGAGCGTGCGGCGGAGGTTGGTGGTGTGGTGCCGGCGTAGTGGTCACCGAAGGATGCCGGAGAGGATGGTGGGGTCACACCAGAGGATGGAGGCACGGTGGAACGGAAAATGGACCACACAGTGGGTTGCGGGTACTGTTCACCCGAAAATAAGAAGACCACTGAGCAGAAAAATAACCTAAACTACTGATACCATGTAAGAATAGAATATGTGAATGTTGTGTGTCAATAAGGCCACACATGTATGCTATTTATAATCTCATATTAGGGTACAAGAGAAACAATAATAAATACAAAGGAATCAAATCAAATATCTAATTAGTAACGAACCCCTAATTAATAGCACCTATTTATGTACATATTAAGCACATGTTAAATATGCTTTCTAACAATTTCCTATTTTCATGTTTACTCAATCAAGTATATGTATGTCATGCATCAAAACTTTTAGCAAAATATAACTTCAAGACATTAATATTTATTATAAATAGTCTCATATATGATATTCCAACAAAAATGTTAAAGACAATGAGTGACATAAAAGTATGAAAAACAATGCTCAAGTATGAGTAATACTATAATTTAGAAAATAATAGTATATGTATATAAAAGATCGGTTTGGATTGGATTTCACCAGGGATCCAAAATCCGATCCAATCCAATTAGAAAAAGCGGTTTTTTGGTTTTCGGTTTGTTCAGCTTTCTTTTTTACGGTTTGAACCGATTTGGATCGGTTGATGAACACCCCTAGATGTAACTGCACATATTCTTGGAAATGGGACAAGTTTATGTTGGTGTAAGCCCTAGTGGCCAATCTATTTTGAATAGATCATTATTTGTATCATGAATTTGATCATATATTTGATATATAAATAAGGCATTCATTCATTATGTTATTAGTTTATAGCATAATAAAGTCCTTAGATTAGGCAGTTCATTCAATGAGATATTAAGTGTGTGACTTAATTGTGAGACCTCCTTGAATAATAGAACTCTATTCTTAAATATCCATAGTCGAGCATTATTGTTAATTAGGACGACAATAATACATAGAGACTATTGTGTAGACTAATGACCACATCTCACGGGTCATGGATATGTGATATCAATTCGGCACACATGTATAAATATCAGGAGTAATATTTATACTGGATGACCCGCTAAGAGAATACTTCATAATAGTTATGTATGTGTCATAAGTATTCTCACGGCGACCATTGTGAAGTAGTTCTTCGACTTGAAGTCACTACGATTCCTACATTATGAGTTGTAGGCATTAATGCTATCAAACGTCATGCGTAACAGGATGATCATAAAGGTAGTTATTAGGCCAGCAATAAATCATGTTGATGAGTGTGAGTGATGTAGACAGGATTCGTCCCTCCTACATAACAGGGGTAATGTCTTGGGTCCCTCAATAGAGTAGAACGTGAAATATGCGTGGCCACACGGAAGTGGGCCAATATGTGATATTGGGCCCGTTTGTGATTACACGTCTACTCGGGAATCGAGGAATAAATAATTGAATATGACAAGTATGACACTCTTATGCCTTGTGTTCAATTAAGACATATAGACAAAGAGACATTTACTGCACGACAAATTTTGGTCGCGGTAAGGCTAAAATCGGATCACCGATACTCTAGCTAATTTGGTAGTAATGATGCATTGCTAGATGGCGCTCATTATTTATAATATTTAATATTATAATTAATATTTTATATTATTATAATATTTAACATTATTGCCAACTTAGTGGGAGCCTATAGGGTCACACTGTAACACCCTACTTTTGCTAAGTGCTTTCCTTAAGCTTGTTTTGTTATGTTTGTTTGGTTGGTTAAGGGCTTAGTGGGATTTTGGCTCAAAAGTCCATTTCTGGTGGTTGAGCATGCCCGTGTTCAATAGCTAGCATGCCCGTGCTTAAAGTCTGAAGCGTGTTTCAGATTTTAAGTTGAGCACGCCCGTGCTCACTGTGTGGACCGAGTCTCGGCTGATGAAGTCGGCATGACCGTGCTCAAGGTTAAGCACGGCCATGCTCAAGGTCCAGCCTATATAAGTTTGGTACAAAACCCGATGGTTAACGTGAAACCCTATTTTGTTGGTCACAACAGCCACTGTTGCGACCTAGTATGCCTCATTCCCTATTTCCTCTTCATCCATTGCTATAGTGGAGTTTTGGAAGCCGGTTGGGAAGCTTGTTTGATCTGTTTCAAGTTTAGAGGTAAGTTTCCCTTCCCTTGTGGTTTCCTTTCATAATTTTTGAATAGGAAACTAATGGGTTTGTGTTTGGTTTGGCTAAGGTTGAGTTTGTGTTGAGCCGCTTTGGGAACCGAGGGCAGTTTGCTGTTAGGAGCTTACGTTGGAGCGACCTTCAATCCAGGTACGGGGAGAAAGGTAGTGTATATCATAGGCGTTGGGGGTAGTGTAAGATAAAGAGGTTCCTGTAACACCCTTCTCGAGCGCTACATCGTACATGACATTTTAAGGTCGAAAAATAGTTTAATTAAAATTGGCTATATTCGAATGGGGAAATTTTTTTCTTTTTCATAAGTCATATATATAATTAGTTGGGAATAAGGTAAAAGTTTAATAACATATTTCATAATCATAACAAGATTAATAGTTCAAAAGTCACTTATATAAAAATCCAACCTGACTCATAGATAGAAGCCATAAAGATATACGGACTCAACATAAAGATATGGAGACGAGCTCCTAAAATATAAAATACTTGGAGTCGCAGCCTCCATAAACAAGAACATTAACTCCCGCACATACCCACTGGCCAAACTAAAATAGAAAATACAATCCTCTCTCGTACATCGTGAGAAGGATAAACCTAACCGACTAGATCTAGTAGAAACTCTATTTGAGGCCACCGCCGACGTCGTCACAAAAGTCTCTACTAGAGTCACTACAAAAGTAACTCTCGAGACTAAGCCATTTCCCTTTCAAAGGAAAAACTATAACTTACTTAACTAATGACTATCATGCCTATCCCAAGAAAAGAAAGGTTAGGCATAACTGAAACCCTAATACCATCGCTTGAACCCTCCGAAGTCTAGAAGACGCCCAATAGAAGTTCCACCATAACGTTCGCATGTTCGAACCTCGATCTCTATGATGAATCGGTCAAGCGTCATCTTGACGTCTCAATCTTCTTTACAGAATACAGAAAGCACATAGCCAATCGACATAGGGAAAATAAAATAAGGAGGTGAGATTCCATTTATCTTACACATAAGGAAGACATGCGGTGAGGGTACGACTCACAGTACATAATACAACAAAGACTATATTCCTTTTATCTCCCATTTTAATTCTGTAACTCAAAACTCCAAGAATATAATATACCAAACTCGACGGTATGCTTATCAAGCATACCAGACATAGTGTTAACTATGTACCATACTCGACAGTAATATACCGAATTCTGCCCACCTTAGGTACCATGTGTGACTAGCTGACTAGGCACACAAGGCTTGAATCATAACGTACGTACAATCATAATCACATGTGATCTCAAACTCTCTCGTAACACATCAGGCTCTTTATGAAACCTCTACAACCAAACTCGGCTCCTAGGCATAACGGCCTCACCGAACATAGTGTTAACTATGTATCTGGGCAAAATTGCCGGAATACGTCCAATTGGTCTATCCGGCTGGATAACCTCATGATTCCACAAGAATCCACTTGCTGTCAATCGCCGACGGACGATATTCTCGGGTACAAATCATCGGCTCTTCACTAATCCACAGTTCTCAAACAGACTTGTCACGCTTTGTGTAAAGATTTTTCAAGCACTTGCTTACAAACCCTAACACATTATGAAAAATGGATCGACAGTCAATCATTTATTTCTTTACACTTTTTAATTGAGCCTTTCTTTGGGCTTTCAAGAAATCAAATAACTCTTAGTCCATTAAGTCTTATGGAGGTATGGATATTGAATTATCCATACTTTACGACAAATGGTCTTGCTTCACCATAAGTCATAAATTATTAAGTTCATATTTTCACTAAGTCATCCTCGACTTAGGTTTTCAATTTACTTGAAATACTAGTCTTGAAGACTAAAATTATCTTTTGTCTTAAAACCCAAAACCTTTGGCTAAAATCAAATCATTTTGAAATCAGATTACATCAAAGTACATAAGTACCCAAGTCTTCAAAACAGTTTCTTGAAAAACATCGAAACTCTTAAAATATTGTTTTACCGCTTTTACAAGATTTCAACTTAAATTCCATATTTTCTCAAATATAATTATTTTTCTCAAATCCTTTATTTTCCTAAGTTTCTATACTTATATTAAAGTATTAAAATACTGATTTCAAACTCTACATCATTGTTTTCCCAAAAATTCTTAAAAACGTTTGACGCCAGTTTCACCGTTTTTTTCTGGTTTTAGGCCCAAAAGCCATACTTTTGAAAATATGGTTCTTCACCTCAAATATATTACTTACCTAGGTTATAATACTCATTTTAAGATGTTCAAAACACTGATTTTACAATTTCCTTTCCATGTATAAAAAATTCCTAAAACTTGACCGAACGTCGTTAAATTTGTAAAACGCGTAAATCCTTTTTTCAATGATTTCACACTCTAATAGTCCAAAACTCATTTTGGAGTTTTAGAACAGTTTATTAGGTATGAAAAAAGTCTCTAACTGTCCAATAACATTTATTTTCCAAAATTGCATTTTAGCCCGTAAACTTACATTAATTACAAAAGGTCCTTATTCACTTAAAACCTTATAACTTTTTATTTAAAACTTCAAATCTCACCAAACCAACTTCTATAGAAATGATTTTCAGTTTAAATCATGTTTCCAAAAATTTATATTTTTGGGTCTCATATTTTTCAATATTTGCAAATAAGTCCTTAACTATTAAAAAGCTCATAACTTTTTATATATAAATCCAAATGACTTCAAACCAATTTCTTTAATCTTATATTACCAAGAGCTACAATCCCAACATATAATAATATAGTTTTCAGAACAGTCTTCGAATTTCTCAGTATTTGCACAATGGTCCCTATATCTTCAAAAATTCATAACTTTTAACATACATATCCAAATCAATCCAAACCAATTTCTATACTCTTATATACTCATTCACTTCTTATAAAAATTATCCAACCAAATTAAATCCCCATTGAACTCCCCCAACCAGTTATTGCCGAATGGCCTTAAATAAATATATTAGGCATTTTTCTTAACACATCAAGCAAACAACAATCATGGTTCCAACTTAAGGTCATTGGAACCAAAACAACCATATGACATCATACCACAACCAAACATCAAATCAAATCCTCCAAGAGGTCACACACATATAAATCAAGAATACACACTTGAGTTACAAAACAATGAAAACATATACACTAAATAAACCATCAACATATCTACACTAAGGTAGGATAGTAGTAATCGCCCCCCCTTACCTCTTGTAGATCACTTGAAACCCAAGTAGGAGAAGGATGTTGTTCACCTAAATCACAAGATTTTGAACCCACAAAACCTAGTCATGAACAACCAACAAGAAAACAAGTTAAAGAATGAAGAAAACCATCCTAAACCCATTTTATATAGGTTCGGCCAACTCAAAACAAAAGGGCTAGCTATATCTAAATTTTTCAATCCCTTGGATGATGAAATTAGAGATCATAACTAGATCATAGAAATTGGTTTCACATTTTTATGACTTTTGTACAATTTTCTAGATATTTTTGAAGTTTTAGATCTAGGAATTTGAAATTTGTAAAAACATGAGATATGAAGAAAAGTTGTGAAAGGAAAGGAAGATATGATCATGAATCACAAGAATCTACCTTTGGAATTTGAAGAACACAACAAAAACTTATACTTCCTTTGTAAACCAAGTGAGAGTTTTTGCTGAGAAAAATGAAGAACATGAACCAAATGAGAAAAATGAAATGCCAAGTGTGTCTTATGAAGGTGTGGCCATGAGCTTCCTAGGGATAAAAGGGTCCAAGGAGTAATTTGGTGTCATGGCAAACTTGTAGTTAAAATGAAGGATTAAGGGTATTTTGGACTTTTCACTTAGAAAGTCATCATTACATGCATTAAATGCATGATGACTAACCCCTATGACTCACCCCCACGAGTCATCATAAATGACTCATTGTTCTCATCCGTCCGGCATCGGGTTTTGTCTTTGCACCTCCGTTCTCGATTCCATTGATCCCCGATCGCCGAGTATTCACCCGAATAACGTATAGTAACTTATTTATTTTGAAAATTTTAAAAATAACCACTATGGTTGGAAATAGAATAAATATATAAACTGTTTCATTCTCGGTCAAAAGTAGGTTTTCCGATCAAGAAAATCTTATCACAATTAAAACGCAGAATGGGTTTTGTCTCAATTTTAAACCTAAATTTTTACCATAACCTTATACCATAAGGTGGAGTAAATTTATGATTTTATTTTATTAAAAATCATTTTCTAGATCTAATATAAAAATGACAAACAATTAATAGTGTGTACGAATTTGGTCATAACTTGAGCTACAAGAATCCAATTTGGACAAATTTGGTGTCAATGGAACACTAAGAGACAGAGCTACATTTCTTATGAATATATCGAATTAAAACAAGTTCTATTTGGTTGCGGAATATCCATCGGAAGTTAGGTATCTAATCATATGAAGTCTATTATGTGAAATTGGGCCTAAAACACTCAAACTATCTATTTAACCTTTTTTGAGCCACTTACGAGATTTTAAGCACTTCAAAATTGAAATATAATAATTTTGATAATTTCATTCCTATCAAATTAACTAATAGTCAATTTTTGGGATGTTACAATCCCCTCTTACCTCTCGAAGAACTTAGCTTCCGATGAAAAACTTTGTCACGAATCCGGAAACCGTCAACTCACGTACACGGTACAAGACTTTTATCCTTCAACAAACAACAATCAACCAATCAAAATCAAACAAATACAATCACCTATATACTAAGGATAGGTCACGGCCATGATGAGTTTTTGTGGCTAAAAATTTCTAAAATTCTTAAGTCTTTGGATTAGTGATCCTTAAGTACTTAAGACATAGGATTAATGGTTTAACACAAAGAATTGAAACCAAATATTCCAATTCCTCCTAAACTCAATTTCATACATGGATGAAAACATGAGCTAGGGATTTTATTTGAATACAACAACTTGGATTCATCATACATATTCAATAGAAAGATGGAATCCATGATTATTTTCAAATGAATTGAACAAAAGTTCCTCCACCCACATATATAGGGTTTCGGCCTTGGAAAGAAAAATAGGGAGGAAAACTTTGTTTGCAACAAAATCTTAGATTATGATAATAGAGATTATAACTAACTCATAGAAATTGATTTCATATTTTTAGGATTTTTCAATGATTTTCTAGAGAATTTCAAAGTTTCTAGATCTAGGAATTGAAAATGATGAACAAGGCATTGAATCATGAAAATAATTTAAGAACATGATGATAATCAAGTGAGAAGAGTATGATATACCTATTGCAAATGAAAAATGAGCAAGGAATCAAGCACTTCCTTCACAAATTATGACTATGTAACTTAAGCTTTTTAAGAGAAAATGGTGAAACTTGGTGAAGATGATGAACATTGCCTTTTATATAAATGGAGTGGGCTCATGGAGGAGGCTTGAGCCGTTGGGTTTAATGGTTAAAAGGGTCCAAGGCTTAATTTTCTAGGGACAAAATTGTAATCTTGTACAATGGCAAACTTGTGATTAAAACCAACATGAAGGACATAATTGTAAAATCCCCAAAAAGCCATCATGACTAATGTGAGTCATATATATGACTCACCCTTCTGAGTCATCACTTGTCTTCATCCATTGACTGTCAGATTTTGTCTCCCGACGTCCGTTCTCAACTCCGTCGATTACCCGATTTAGGTTTTTACACCTGAATCGAGTATAATAACCTATTTATTTTGGAAATTTTCAAAATAACCTATATAGTTTTAAACTTCATAAAAACCCTAAGTATTTCGTTCACGAGTCAAAATTAGGTCTTTTAATCGTCACTCTCTACTATTAAGTAGAGTGTAACTAAGGTTTCGGTTTAATTAAATATATTTTGTAGGTCTCGAATAAAAATATAAAGGTATTTATATAAATTTTAGATATTGGAAAGTAGTGAAAAATCGGGGTGTTACAGGCATAATGTTGTTAGTTGAATGGTTGATAGCATGATTGTGATGATAGTGTTGTTACTATGTTGATAATGACGTTTAGTCCTAGAATATGTTGTTAACTGTCTTGGGATTAATAGAATTAATCCCTAAATTTAATCGACTAAAATTGATGTTGAACTCTGCCTGCAAAAAGATCGTTGCGTGCATTGAGCACGATCGTCGCAATGAACAGGAGAACACCCGTGCTCTCGCTTGAATTCTAGAAAATGGTCGCGCATTCAAAGACGGCCATGCGAGAAGAGCACGCCTGCGTGCAAACGAAAGCACGACCATGCCGATAAGCCTCGGCTTATCTAGTTTTATGACTAGATGAACTAGGGTTTATATGCCAATTTATTCGAGTTCACTCTCGATTTCGCCTGAATTTGCCTTGTTTTATTCCTAAGGTCGACTTTGACTCGTTTTGCGTCTTTTGTGTAGTTTTTAGGTTATTTTGGATAGACTTACGCTTGTGGTTGCTTGTGTTGTTTTCAGATCCATAAGTGAAGCTTTAAGAGTTAAGAAAAGTGAAGAATATGAGCCGCATGAGCCCATCACGGCCTGGCCGTGATGACCATCACGGCCATGATCAAGCAGAGCGTAAGGGCAAAAGTCGGAGTCGTCACGCGCCCAGCCGTGATGTATATCACGGCCGCGACCTAAAACCCACAAAAGTCGAGAAGTCTGTCACGGCCTAGCCGTGATGTCTATCACTACCGTGACAATCCAGGAGGCAAAAGTCGAACCTGTCACGGCCGGGGCCGTGACACACCCGTCACGCATGACAGAACGGATGGTGGAGACAGAAGCTATCACGGCCTAGCCGTGATGAGGCTCACGACCGTGATGTTCAAGATTTGAAAGCGCGCCCAACCTGCACGCGCCACGGCCTGGCCGTGATGGCCATCACGGCCGTGACGCGTGGCCTCCCTATAAAATAGAGCAGATCGTAACAGATTTGAGGAGTTTTTGGATCAGAATTTTTCGTAGACTTTTTGTAACCCTATTTCTGGGATTTCTTCTTCTCTTCTTTTCTCTTAATTCATAGGCTGAGGATGGATTCCAATTGTACGTTCGTTGTTGTTACTTTACATGAGGAACTAATCCTCTTGTCTAAGGGATCGATGAAGCCACCCATGGCGGCATAGTATTAATGTAATGTAATTCTCTCTCCTTTAATTCAATTATGATTTTCCAATTCTGTTTTCATTGTGTCGATTATATGCTAGCGTGATCGACTAGTTAAGCGTGTTGAGGCCTAGCGGCGATTCGCGTTTCAGAACTTGAATTGGGAACATCGGTCGAGTATTGCACGAGAGTGAATAGGAGATCGGTGCAACCTATAGGGAACAAGAATTAATAGAATTTGAGATTAGGGTTAAGAGACCTAGCAAGTAATTAACCCAAATCATCGAATACGTCCTAATGAGCACTAAGTGGATTTAGGAAAATTTAGGGGTCCCGGTTGACATTAAAATTGAACTTAGGGAGGAGAATATCATCACTTGGGTACTTTGCATGAGTGGGTAGGTGGATTCGAAACCTTAGATACTTTTATTTCTGAATTTAATCACCCGTAGCTTTAATTGATTTGATTCTTGAAATTGCGATCTCAATCTCTTTGTCTCAACCTCCTTCTATTGCTTAACCAACGTATCGGATTTCTTGACAATTTAGTCGAATTGGTAACCCAATCCTTGTGTTCGACCTCCTGTGAGAATACTACCGTGTTTTTATTACTTGCGACGACCCGGTACACTTGCCGGAGTCACAACAAGTTTTTGGCGCCGTTGCCGGGGATTGGCACAACCAATTTTCCTAATTTTTAGGAAATTCGGCTGTTTGGTTAAGCTTACTTTTAGTTTTATTTTTTTTTTATTTAATTGCCATTATTTTTCTCTGTTTCTTTGATTCCACTTGGTCTTTGCCTGTTTTTGTATGCGAGGTACTCTTCTACAAGAGGACTTGCTATTCGATTCAGAGATCACCAGGACCGAGAGGCAGTTAAGAAAAGAGGCCAGAGAAAGGAAGAGGTTGGAAGCAATTAAAATAGAAGGCATGGCTGAAGAAAATCCTCCTCCTCCTCCTCCTCCTCGTTACAAGCCTCTCTTTGAGTACGATCAACCAAGCTTGGTGGATTGTGACTCTTCTATTGTGAGAGGCAACCTGAACACAGACTCCTTCAGAGTTGAAGCATGTGTCACATTCCAGCTCCGGGAGAATCAGTTTGATGGGAGTGGAAAGCAAGACCCGCATAGACACATCACTCGCTTCCTTGAGGCGTGTGACTTACAGAAGACAAGAGGAGTCTCACAAGATGAGTTTCGCTTGCGGCTCTTCCCTCTCTCTCTTAGGGATGTCGCTCGCGATTGGGTTGACAAATGGATAGGAACAAAGATCGTAACTTGGGAGCAAATGGCCCAGAAGTTCCTAACCAAATACTTTCCTCCTCAGAAGGCGGCACAAGCAAGAATAGCCGTCACTTCATTCAGGCAAACGGAGGATGAAACATACAATGAAGCATGGGAGAGGTACAATGGTTTGTTGAGAAGATGTCCCTCTGCGTTCTTTGACCCAGTTTCCAAAGTGTAACATTTCTTTAATGGGTTGAGAGGACGCTATCAGATGAACTGTGATGCCGCAGCTGGCGGTTCTTTTGTATATTTATCGGCTGAGGACGGATGGGCACTGTTAGAGAAGATGTCATATAATGATTACAACCGTGGTAGGGAGACCTCGAGTGGAATCAGTTGTGGGACAATGGAAGCCATTTTAGAGCAAAACAGACTTTTGAAGATGCAAAATGAGGCTTTGTCTGGGAACAAGAGGGTTAATGCTATACACGAGGGAATGCCTCCAGGTTGTGCAAATTGCAATGGAAATCATGACACTCAGAATTGCCCGCTAAATTTCCCTCAAGAACATGTGGACTCTTGCCACAACTTCTATGACACCGTGCCCCGGAACAATTATCGGAGGAACAATCGAGAATCGAATAGGGGCTACATGAGAAGAGACCATCCGGATTTGCTTGGAGTGATGTTAATGGTGGTCTAGCCGGTCAACAACACCCTCAACAGAATTGGCAACAACCTCAACAGGGTCTGAGACCGAACATTGGAATTCAGCAGCGCAATACTCAGCAGGGTCCTCCTGGGACTAATCAGGTGCAAATAACAGATAGTGGAAGACAACCGTGGGAGTTGGCTTTTGAGAAAATGAGTGCAGCAGTGGAGAAATTGTCAATTAACACGAACACTACCATTGACAAGTTGGCCACTCATACAGGTTCAGCAATTCAGAATCTCGAGACACAAATAGCACAGCTCGCGAAGCAATTGAATGAGCGTCTGCCGGGCACTCTTCCAGGTGACACCGAGAACAACCCCAAGGGACAATGCAATGTCATAACTACTAGAAGCGGAAGGGTGTTAGGACCTAGCAGGGGTACCACTAATTCTCAGGATGACAAGGGCCTGCAACAACCTCATGTTGATGAAGAGCAAACTGAAAAAAGAAGGGTTGGCAAGTGACAAGGGACCGGAGCAAGGGGGAAGGCTGAAACTTGTGGATGAAGAGTTCCGAAGGAAGAAGTGGGTTGATCCCCAAGACCTCCCGCCCTACATGAAGGTTCCGTATCCGGAAAGATTGAAGAAGCCTCAACAGGATAAGCAATTCAATAAGTTCCTTGATGTCTTCCGAAAACTTCAGATTAACATTCCATTTGCGGAAGCCTTGGAACAAATGCCATCATATGCTCGGTTTATGAAGGAACTTCTCACTAAGAAGCGGAGGATTGTGGATGAAGAAACGGTTGCTTTGACCGAGGAGTGTAGTGCCATTCTTCAACGGAAACTGCCTCCGAAGTTGAAGGATCCCTGTTCCTTCTCGATACCATGCACCATTGGGGGAATTACCTTCGGAAAGGCATTATGTGATCTAGGGGCAAGCATCAACTTGATGCCCCTCTCGATGATGAAGAGGCTAGGGATCAAAGAAGTAAAGGATACGCGAATGTCACTCCAACTGGCCGATCGCTCTATCAAATATCCCTATGGAGTAGTTGAAGACTTGCTCGTGAAAGTTGACAAGTTCATATTCCCAAGTGGACTTTGTGGTGCTCGATATGGATGAAGACGCCGAGATCCCTCTCATATTGGGTAGGCCCTTCTTGGCCACCGGGGTGCCTTGATAGATGTGCGGAGAGGGAAACTCACTTTAAGGGTAAATGATGATGAGGTGGTCTTCAATGTCTTTGAAGCGATTAAGCACCCTAAGAGAAGTCACCGTGGTATCGAGTGGATGTGGTGGACCCAACTGAAAAGGTAAAGGTAACTCGAAAAAGACCATGATCCTTCACTTGCAACAAGATATCGGTGGAATCTCATGAGGAAGACAAAGAGGAAAAAGGCCCTTCGGGGGATGAAGTCTACCTTGAGTGGCTACGAGACATGGAACCCATACCGAGTCTCCCAAGGGAAGAATGTGCAAGGAAAGAACTCAGCAGCAAGGGAATGAAAAAGAAGGGTAAAGCACCAAGGGTGAAAGGTAGTACAACCGTGGTGGTCAAGAAAGACAACAAGTTGATCCAAAAAAAGACCATCGCGGAGTGGAGAGTGCGTGCAGATTATAGAAGGATGCTGGACTTGAATGAGCTGTCCGGGAACAGCTTGCGAGTATATAAAAGTGCACAAACCTACAAAGAACAGGCCAAGGAATGGAATGGCAAGCAGGATCTTCCTCCGGATTAACCCTTAGGGGCGACTTGAGTCAGGCTCGGGACGTTAAACAAGCGCTACTTGGGAGGCAACCCAAGCTAGGTACCCTCTCCTTTCCTCACTCTTATTTTTGTTTTTGTTTTTGTGTGTGTTTTGTTTTTGTTGTCACTCTTGAATAATTTGAGAAGATCAAGAGTTGTTGTATGAATGTCGTGTCGGCAAGCTTGTTGGATGTTAATTGAATTGAGCATGATTGATTGCATGAATTAGTTGATCATTGATGATTTCCCCCTAGGGTCTGAAAATAGAAAAGTTGATCCCCACTTAAAAAATTGAAAATTGAACTTTGAGATTTATTATGATTACTTGATTTATGATAAGTTTGGGGTGAGGAGGTGCACACACTAGGAATCGTATCTCGGTCAAACAATTTGCAAAATGTCCAGGTGAGGAATTTGAGCCTCCAACTCTGTTTTGAATGTGAGAATCACTGTTAAGTTGCACTTTCCCGAATTTGCTTGAATCTCTATATGGTTTGCATGATTATGTGTTGCATCAAATGATTTAGGCAATTTTCTTTGAATTAACTACTTGGCCTGAAATGAACCATCCCTAATGCATGTTCCCTAGTTAGCCAAATTGAGCCCAAATTGACCTATTGTTTCTTGATGACCCTACATTACGAGCCAAAATCTGAAAAACCATGTTGACCCAATCTTAGGATTAGGAGAGCATGGAAATGAGCAAGAGAAAGGTTGTGAGAAACTAAGTTTGGGGTGGCTACAAGGTGTGTGTCATATTGGGATGAGAAAAAGAAAATAAAGGTTGACCCAAGGCAAAAAGAAAAAGAAAAGAAAAGAAGAAAACAAAAAAATTTCCAAAAGAAAAGGGGCAAAACAAAAATAATATCAAGGAAAAGGTTGTAGTCACCCGAGCCCAAATGAAAAATGGAAAGAAAGGAATTTGAGTGGAAAAATGTGTTTAATGCTCATGCTCTCTTAGTTCCTAGGGACTTAAGCCTAAATATCCTTGATTATCCTACCCTCAGCCAGGCCCCAGTACAACCTTTAAAAGACCTTTTGATGTTGTATGCATGTTTTCGTGGGAACTATGTTGAGATGAAAATCAAATTCAGGAGAAGTGCTCTTGATAAGTGAAATTGAGTGAAAAAGTTGAAAGCCTAGACAAACTTGAGCGAATGAGTGAAGTACTAAATGCCTTTGTGAGGAAGGCAATTGTTTGAAATAGGTGATCTTCCTTTGTGTGTATCTTTGAGCCTCAACTTAGAGTAAAGATGGCATGAATGATAAATTCTCAATTGTTTAAAGTAGATGAATGTGGGGATTTACATTGATAAAAACGGGGGGGAATCAAAGAAGAGAAATTGTTTTGTAAAGTCGCATGAAATTTGTGCGAAATTGATTAGATCTTTCAAGCTTGCCAAGTCTTGAGTCGTTTTTGAGTTTTAAGCTTGCTTGGGGACAAGCAAGGTTTAAGTTTGGGGTATTTTGATAAGCCTCTGGCTTATCTAGTTTTATGACTAGATGAACTAGGGTTTATATGCCAATTTATTCGAGTTCACTCTCGATTTCGCCCGAATTTGCCTTGTTTTGTTCCTAAGTTGGACTTTGACTCGCTTTTGCGTCTTTTGTGTAGTTTTTAGGTTATTTTGGATAGAATTACGCTTGTGGTTGCTTGTGTTGTTTTCAGATCCATAAGTGAAGCTTTAAGAGTTAAGAAAAGTGAAGAATATGAGCCGCATGCAGCCCATCACGGCCTGGCCGTGATGACCATCACGGCCATGATCAAGCGAGAGCGTAAGGGCAAAAGTCGGAAGTCACTCACGCCTAGCCGTGATGTATATCACGGCCGCGACCTAAAACCCACAAAAGTCGAGAAGCTGTCACGGCCTAGCCGTGATGTCTATCACTACCGTGACAATCCAGGAGGCAAAAGTCGAACCTGTCACGGCCTGGCCGTGACACCCGCCACGCATGCATGACAAAACAGATGGTGGAGACAAGCTATCACGGCCTAGCCGTGATGAGGCTCACGACCGTGATGTTCAAGATTTGAAAGCGCCCCAACCCGAGAATGCGTCACGGCCTGGCCGTGATGGCCATCACGGCCGTGACGCGTGGGCCTCCCTATAAATAGAGCAGATCGTAACGGATTTGAGGAGTTTTTGGATCAGAATTTTTCAGAGACTTTTTGTAACCCTATTTCTGGGATTTCTTCTTCTCTTCTTTTCTCTTAATTCATAGGCTGAGGATGGATTCCAATTGTACGTTCGTTGTTGTTACGGACATGAGGAACTAATCCTCTTGTCTAAGGGATCGATGAAGCCACCCATGGCGGCATAGTATTAATGTAATGTAATTCTCTCTCCTTTAATTCAATTATGATTTTCCAATTCTGTTTTCATTGTGTCGATTATATGCTAGCGTGATCGACTAGTTAAGCGTGTTGAGGCCTAGCGGCGATTCGCGTTTGAACTTGAATTGGGAACATCGGTCGAGTATTGCACGAGAGTGAATAGGAGATCGGTGCAACCTATAGGGAACAAGAATTAATAGAATTTGAGATTAGGGTTAAGAGACCTAGCAAGTAATTAACCCAAATCATCGAATACGTCCTAATGAGCACTAAGTGGATTTAGGAAAATTTAGGGGTCCCGGTTGACATTAAAATTGAACTTAGGGAGGAGAATATCATCACTTGGGTACTTTGCATGAGTGGGTAGGTGGATTCGAAACCTTAGATACTTTTATTTCTGAATTTAATCACCCGTAGCTTTAATTGATTTGATTCTTGAAATTGCGATCTCAATCTCTTTGTCTCAACCTCCTTCTATTGCTTAACCAACGTATCGGATTTCTTGACAATTTAGTCGAATTGGTAACCCAATCCTTGTGTTCGACCTCGGTAGAATACTACCGTGTTTTTATTACTTGCGACGACCCGGTACACTTGCCGGAGTCACAACAAGTTTTTGGCGCCGTTGCCGGGGATTGACACAACCAATTTTCCTAATTTTTAGGAAATTCGGCTGTTTGGTTAAGCTTACTTTTAGTTTTATTTTTTTTTTATTTAATTGCCATTATTTTTCTCTCTTTCTTTCTTGATTCCACTTGGTCTTTGCCTGTTTTTGTATGCGAGGTACTCTTCTACAAGAGGACTTGCTATTCGATTCAGAGATCACCAGACCGAGAGGCGATTAAGAAAAGAGGCCGGAGAAAGGAAGAGGTTGGAAGCAATTAAAATAGAAGGCATGGCTGAAGAAAATCCTCCTCCTCCTCCTCCTCCTCGTTACAAGCCTCTCTTTGAGTACGATCAACCAAGCTTGGTGGATTGTGACTCTTCTATTGTGAGAGGCAACCTGAACACGAACTCCTTCGTGAGTTGAAGCATGTGTCACATTCCAGCTCCGGAGAATCGGTTTGATGGGAGTGGAAAGCAAGACCCGCATAGACACATCACTCGCTTCCTTGAGGCGTGTGACTTACGTAAGACAAGAGGAGTCTCACAAGATGAGTTTCGCTTGCGGCTCTTCCCTCTCTCTCTTAGGGATGTCGCTCGCGATTGGGTTGACAAATTGGATAGGAACAAAGATCGTAACTTGGGAGCAAATGGCCCGTAAGTTCCTAACCAAATACTTTCCTCCTCGGAAGGCGGCACAAGCAAGAATAGCCGTCACTTCATTCAGGCAAACGGAGGATGAAACATACAATGAAGCATGGGAGAGGTACAATGGTTTGTTGAGAAGATGTCCCTCTCGTTCTTTTTGACCCGGCTTTCCAAAGTGCAACATTTCTTTAATGGGTTGAGAGGACGCTATCGGATGAACTGTGATGCCGCAGTTGGCGGTTCTTTTGTATATTTATCTACCGAGGACGGATGGGCACTGTTAGAGAAGATGTCATATAATGATTACAACCGTGGTAGGGAGACCTCGAGTGGAATCAGTTGTGGGACAATGGAAGCCATTTTAGAGCAAAACAGACTTTTGAAGATGCAAAATGAGGCTTTGTCCGGGGAACAAGAGGGTTAATGCTATACACGAGGGAATGCCTCCAGGTTGTGCAAATTGCAATGGAAATCATGACACTCAGAATTGCCCGCTAAATTTCCCTCAAGAACATGTGGACTCTTGCCACAACTTCTATGACACCTGCACTTTAACAATTATCGGAGGAACAATCGAGAATCGGAATAGGGGCTACATGAGAAGAGACCATCCGGGATTTGCTTGGAGTGATGTTAATGGTGGTCTAGCCGGGTCAACAACACCCTCAACAGAATTGGCAACAACCTCAACAGGGTCCGAGACCGAACATTGGAATTCAGCAGCGCAAATACTCAGCAGGTCCTCCCCGGGACTAATCAGTGCAAATAATGAGATAGTGGAAGACAACCGTGGGAGTTGGCTTTTGAGAAAATGAGTGCAGCAGTGGAGAAATTGTCAATTAACACGAACACTACCATTGACAAGGTGGCCACTCATACAGGTTCAGCAATTCAGAATCTCGAGACACAAATAGCACAAATCGCGAAGCAATTGAATGAGCGTCTGGGCACTCTTCCAGGTGACACCGAGAACAACCCCAAGGGACAATGCAATGTCATAACTACTAGAAGCGGAAGGGTGTTAGGACCTAGCAGGGGTACCACTAATTCTCGTGGATGACAAGGGCCCGTAAACAACCTCATGTTGAGGAAGAGCAAACTGAAAAGAAGGGTTGGCAAGTGACAAGGGACCGGAGCAAGGGGGAAGGCTGAAACTTGTGGATGAAGAGTTCCAAGGAAGAAGTGGGTTGAACCCCAAGACCTCCCCCCGTACATGAAGGTTCCGTATCCGGAAAGATTGAAGAAGCCTCAACAGGATAAGCAATTCAATAAGTTCCTTGATGTCTTCCGAAAACTTCGGATTAACATTCCATTTGCGGAAGCCTTGGAACAAATGCCATCATATGCTCGGTTTATGAAGGAACTTCTCACTAAGAAGCGGAGGATTGTGGATGAAGAAACGGTTGCTTTGACCGAGGAGTGTAGTGCCATTCTTCAACGGAAACTGCCTCCGAAGTTGAAGGATCCCTGGCCTTCTCGATACCATGCACCATTGGGGGAATTACCTTCGGAAAGGCATTATGTGATCTAGGGGCAAGCATCAACTTGATGCCCCTCTCGATGATGAAGAGGCTAGGGATCAAAGAAGTAAAGGATACGCGAATGTCACTCCAACTGGCCGATCGTTCTATCAAATATCCCTATGGAGTAGTTGAAGACTTGCTCGTGAAAGTTGACAAGTTCATATTCCCAAAGGGACTTTGTGGTGCTCGGATATGGATGAAGACGCCGAGATCCCTCTCATATTGGGTAGGCCCTTCTTGGCCACCGGGGTGCCTTGATAGATGTGCGGAGAGGGAAACTCACTTTAAGGGTAAATGATGATGAGGTGGTCTTCAATGTCTTTGAAGCGATTAAGCACCCTAAGAGAAGTCAGTCTGTGTATCGAGTGGATGTGGTGGACCCAACTGAAAAGGTAAAGGTAACTCGAAAAGACCATGATCCTTCACTTGCAACAAGATTTCGGTGGAATCTCATGAGGAAGACAAAGAGGAAAAAGGCCCTTCGGGGGATGAAGTCTACCTTGAGTGGCTACGAGACATGGAACCCATACCGAGTCTCCCAAGGGAAGAATGTGCAAGGAAAGAACTCAGCAGCAAGGGAATGAAAAAGAAGGGTAAAGCACCAAGGGTGAAAGGTAGTACAACCGTGGTGGTCAAGAAAGACAACAAGTTGATCCAAAAAAAGACCATCGCGGAGTGGAGAGTGCGTGCAGATTATAGAAGGATGCTGGACTTGAATGAGCTGTCCGGGAACAGCTTGCGAGTATATAAAAGTGCACAAACCTACAAAGAACAGGCCAAGGAATGGAATGGCAAGCAGGATCTTCCTCCGGATTAACCCTTAGGGGCGACTTGAGTCAGGCTCGGGACGTTAAACAAGCGCTACTTGGGAGGCAACCCAAGCTAGGTACCCTCTCCTTTCCTCACTCTTATTTTTGTTTTTGTTTTTGTGTGTGTTTTGTTTTTGTTGTCACTCTTGAATAATTTGAGAAGATCAAGAGTTGTTGTATGAATGTCGTGTCGGCAAGCTTGTTGGATGTTAATTGAATTGAGCATGATTGATTGCATGAATTACTTGATCATTGATGATTTCCCCCTAGGGTCTGAAAATAGAAAAGTTGATCCCCACTTAAAAAATTGAAAATTGAACTTTGAGATTTATTATGATTACTTGATTTATGATAAGTTTGGGGTGAGGAGGTGCACACACTAGGAATCGTATCTCGGTCAAACAATTTGCAAAATGTCCAGGTGAGGAATTTGAGCCTCCAACTTTGTTTTTGAATGTGAGAATCACTGTTAAGTTGCACTTTCCCGAATTTGCTTGAATCTCTATATGGTTTGCATGATTATGTGTTGCATCAAATGATTTAGGCAATTTTCTTTGAATTAACTACTTGGCCTGAAATGAACCATCCCTAATGCATGTTCCCTAGTTAGCCAAATTGAGCCCAAATTGACCTTTTGTTTCTTGATGACCCTACATTACGAGCCAAAATCTGAAAAACCATGTTGACCCAATCTTAGGATTAGGAGAGCATGGAAATGAGCAAGAGAAAGGTTGTGAGAAACTAAGTTTGGGGTGGCTACAAGGTGTGTGCCATATTGGGATGAGAAAAAGAAAATAAAGGTTGACCCAAGGCAAAAAGAAAAAGAAAAGAAAAGAAGAAAACAAAAAAATTGCCAAAAGAAAAGGGGCAAAACAAAAATAATATCAAGGAAAAGGTTGTAGTCACCCGAGCCCAAATGAAAAATGGAAAGAAAGGAATTTGAGTGGAAAAATGTGTTTAATGCTCATGCTCTCTTAGTTCCTAGGGACTTAAGCCTAAATATCCTTGATTATCCTACCCTCAGCCAGGCCCCAGTACAACCTTTAAAAGACCTTTTGATGTTGTATGCATGTTTTCGTGGGAACTATGTTGAGATGAAAATCAAATTCAGGAGAAGTGCTCTTGATAAGTGAAATTGAGTGAAAAAGTTGAAAGCCTAGACAAACTTGAGCGAATGAGTGAAGTACTAAATGCCTTTGTGAGGAAGGCAATTGTTTGAAATAGGTGATCTTCCTTTGTGTGTATCTTTGAGCCTCAACTTAGAGTAAAGATGGCATGAATGATAAATTCTCAATTGTTTAAAGTAGATGAATGTGGGGATTTACATTGATAAAAAAGGGGGGGGGGGGGGGGGGGATCAAAGAAGAGAAATTGTTTTGTAAAGTCGCATGAAATTTGTGCGAAATTGATTAGATCTTTCAAGCTTGCCAAGTCTTGAGTCGTTTTTGAGTTTTAAGCTTGCTTGGGGACAAGCAAGGTTTAAGTTTGGGGTATTTTGATAAGCCTCTGGCTTATCTAGTTTTATGACTAGATGAACTAGGGTTTATATGCCAATTTATTCGAGTTCACTCTCGATTTCGCCCGAATTTGCCTTGTTTTGTTCCTAAGTTGGACTTTGACTCGTTTTGCGTCTTTTGTGTAGTTTTTAGGTTATTTTGGATAGAATTACGCTTGTGGTTGCTTGTGTTGTTTTCAGATCCATAAGTGAAGCTTTAAGAGTTAAGAAAAGTGAAGAATATGAGCCGACATGAGCCCATCACGGCCGGGCCGTGATGACCATCACGGCCATGATCAAGCAGAGCGAGAAGGGCAAAAGTCGAGGAAGTCATCACGGCCTAGCCGTGATGTATATCACGGCCGCGACCTAAAACCCACAAAAGTCGAGGTCTGTCACGCCTAGCCGTGATGTCTATCACTACCGTGACAATCCAGGAGGCAAAAGTCGAACTCCTTCACGGCCTGGCCGTGACACCCGTCACACGCATGACAGAACAGATGGTGGAGACAGTGGCTATCACGGCCTAGCCGTGATGAGGCTCACGACCGTGATGTTCAAGATTTGAAAGCGCGCCAAACCTGAATGCGTCACGGCCTGGCCGTGATGGCCATCACGGCCGTGACGCGTGGCCTCCCTATAAATAGAGCAGATCGTAACAGCATTTGAGGAGTTTTTGGATCAGAATTTTTCGTAGAGACTTTTTGTAACCCTATTTCTGGGATTTCTTCTTCTCTTCTTTTCTCTTAATTCATAGGCCGAGGATGGATTCCAATTGTACGTTCGTTGTTGTTACTGGACATGAGGAACTAATCCTCTTGTCTAAGGGATCGATGAAGCCACCCATGGCGGCATAGTATTAATGTAATGTAATTCTCTCTCCTTTAATTCAATTATGATTTTCCAATTCTGTTTTCATTGTGTCGATTATATGCTAGCGTGATCGACTAGTTAAGCGTGTTGAGGCCTAGCGGCGATTCGCGTTTGTAACTTGAATTGGGAACATCGGTCGAGTATTGCACGAGAGTGAATAGGAGATCGGTGCAACCTATAGGGAACAAGAATTAATAGAATTTGAGATTAGGGTTAAGAGACCTAGCAAGTAATTAACCCAAATCATCGAATACGTCCCTAATGAGCACGAAGTGGATTTAGGAAAATTTAGGGGTCCCTATGACATTAAAATTGAACTTAGGGAGGAGAATATCATCACTTGGGTACTTTGCATGAGTGGGTAGGTGGATTCAAAACCTTAGATACTTTTATTTCTGAATTTAATCACCCGTAGCTTTAATTGATTTGATTCTTGAAATTGCGATCTCAATCTCTTTGTCTCAACCTCCTTCTATTGCTTAACCAACGTATCGGATTTCTTGACAATTTAGTCGAATTGGTAACCCAATCCTTGTGTTCGACCTCGGTAGAATACTACCGTGTTTTTATTACTTGCGACGACCCTAAACACTTGCCGGTACACCCGTGCTCTCGGTTTGAATTCTAGAAAATGGTCGCGCATTCAGCACGGCCATGCGAGAAGAGAGCACGCCTGCAGTGCGAGCAGCACGACCATGCTCAAAAGGAAGCACGACCGTGCTCCACTTAAGTGGCAGTGCTCACCCCTCTGGACAAAATCTGAGATTAAGGACTTAAATAGGGGTTTTTAACCCCAATCTCCCGCAATGATGATGATGACATAGTTAATCAAGGATGAAGGTTAGAGCACTTAATTAAAGATTAATTAAGATGGTTAAGTCGGTAACCGTTGGGTTATCGCACGTTGATGAGTTGTACCTTGGTGCTTTTTGGCCAAGGGAACCTTGACCCCGCGGTTTGGGTCGAAGGTGCTGTTGATGTTGTACCTCGGTGACCGAGAGTTTGCTCCAAGGGGGACCTTAACTTGGTTGGGTCTAAGGTGTTGCGGTTGATTCCTCTAAAGGTTTAAGTGTTGCGGTAGATTCCGCTGTGGTCGAAGACGTTCATTCTGAGTTAGTGTGGATCCACATGCATGTTGGAGTAGTGGAGTAGTGTTGCATTGCACTCCATATCATACTCGGTTGATATGATGTTGATTGGATGTTGATATATATGTCTATGTTGATGTATGTTATGATGATGCTATGTTGTATGTTTTACCTTGCTTCCTATCTCCATGCCATATATGTTTACATGATTCTTACTCCCCTCTTTCTGTTTGTTTGTTTGGCCTGATTGGCATCTTGCAGAGGATGACGAGCAGCCCGGAGAGGAGTGACTCTGAGGATCCACCACTCATAGTTAGGGCCTTTCTTGTTAGTTAGTTGTTCAGTTGTACTCCGAGGACATTTTCCGAAACGGTTGTACCAGCTCTGAATTGTGACATCGGGGTTGGGTGTTTATGTTTATGTTATCTTGATATGTTTTATTTGTTTAAAACTTGTTTTATTTTCCACGTTTTGTGAACCCGTTCATGTGGGACCTTTCTACCCATGGACAAAGTTTTTGATTGATTCCAGGAAATGCATGTTTTTGTTTTAATATCTTTTTATATTAGTTGCTTTATAACATATGGGGTAGCATGGTGTCACATTCAGTGGTATCAGAGCAGGTCTGTCCTATCAGGCCGTGGTATGAGTCTGTTGTGTGCTCTAGTTTGAATTATCTATACTTATTATAGACAACGAAACTTTAAGTTAGTTGCCTGTAGCTTTTACCCGCTTAAGTTTCTGTATCTAAGAGTTGCATTGGACGTGTACAGGAACTCATGGCAGGTAGAGGACGCAACAATCAGGTAATTGCGGACGCGTTGGCACATCTTGCCAATGCTATCGGACAGGTCAACCATAACAACAACAATGGTGGGACAACTGAGTTCCAGGGACTGGATAAGTTCAAGAGGAACAACCCTCCGTCTTTCAAGGGAGCGTATGATCCGGAAGGAGCTTTGCTATGGTTGAGGGAGACCGAGAAGATCTTCCGAGCTATGGATTGCAATGATCAGCAGAAGCTCATCTTTGCTACCTTCATGTTGACTGAGGAGGCTGAGCATTGGTGGGACACGTGCAGACAGAGGATGCAGGCTGAGGGCACAGTGGTTACATGGGCTGTGTTCAGGCAGAGGTTTCTGGAGAAGTACTTTCCAGCGGATATCAAGGACAAGAAAGAGATGGAGTTCTTATCCTTGAGGCAGGGATCTATGTCAGTTGGCGACTATACATCCAAGGTTCAGGAGCTGGCGAGGTACTACACTCCTTATCAGCACGAGACAGGTGATTGCTCCAAGTGCGTCAAGTTTGAAGCTGGACTCCGACCAGAGATTAAGCAAGCCATCAGCTACCAGGAGATCAGGGTCTTCCCGATTCTAGTCAACAAGTGCAGGATTTATGAGGATGCTAGTCAACACAGTGTTGCCAAGGGATCAGATAGTCAGAGTGGCAAGTGGACTGATTAGAGAGACAAGGGCAAGTAGCAGTATGCTCCGACCAGCAAGGACTTCAAGCAGAGTGGCAGGAAGCCACGGTTTCAGCAGGATAGGTTTAGCGGCGGGTTCTCTAATGCCCCTAGAGCTATGAAGTGCGGCAAGTGCGGTGCATTGGATCATTACTCATTCCAGTGCAAGGAGCCAGCTATGATTTGCTTCAGGTGAGGCAAGTCTGATCATATCAGCCGCGAGTGTGAAAGAGCCAAGGCCGAGCCTCCTAGTGCTAGCAAGAATCATAAGTCCCAAGCCAACAGACTGAAGACCACTGGAAGAGTCTTTACTCTTAGTGGAGCGGAAGCTTTCGAGTCTGATGACTTGATCCAAGGTACATGTTTTATTGATGGAACTTGATTGACTGTATTGTATGATTCGGGTGCTACTCACTCATTCTATCGCATGATAGGGTCAAGAGTCTTAAAATGCCTGTTTCCTTTCTTGAGTATGATTTGCTTGTGTCTACACCCACAAATAAACTTGTTACTACTTCTTATGCATGCAAGAACTGTCATATTGTCATAAATGATAAAACCTTTGTTGCTGATCTTGTATGTTTACCCCTGAAAGACCTTGATATTATTCTTGGCATGGACTGGTTATCTTCCAACCATGTCCTTTTGAACTGTTTTTATAAAACCTTGGTTTTTGGAACTCCAACGGAGTCAGAGAATCTAGACCTTCTCTCTGCTAGCCAAGTTCAAGCTTCAATGAAAGACGAAGCCCAGGTATACATGATGATAGCTTCCCTGGAAGTAGAAAGCAACCCTCCTGATGTCCCCAGCTTTCCTGTTGTGCTGGATTTCCCTAAAGTGTTCCTGGGGGATGTTTATAACTTACCCCCAGAGAGAGATGTCGAGTTTGCCATAGATTTAGTGCCTGGCACCGGGCCAATCTCCATAGCACCCTATAGAATGTCTCCTCTAGAGCTTGCTAAGTTGAAGGAGTAGTTGGAGGACCTGATGAAGAAGCAGTTCATTAGGCCCAGTGTGTCTCTGTGGGGAGCACCTGTGTTGTTGGAGAAGAAGAAAGATGGTAGTCTGAGGTTGTGTGTCGACTATTGGCAGCTCAACAAGGTGACCATAAAGAATCAAGATCCCCTTCCTAGGATTGATGATCTTATGGACCAGTTGATAGGCGCTTACGTCTTTTCTAAGATAGATTTGAGGTTAGGATACCATCAGATTCGGGTTAAGTCTGAGGACATCCCGAAGACTGCGTTCGTAACGCGATATGGTCACTTATGAGTACTTGGTTATGCCCTTTGGTGTGATCAATGCTCCTGCGGTCTTCATGGACTACATGAACAAGACCTTTCACCCTTACTTGGATAAGTTTGTGGTGGTGTTTATAGATGACAACTTAGTGTACTCCAAGAGCAAGGAGGAACATGAGAAACCACTGAGGGTTGTCTTGCACCCTTAAGGAAAAGCATTTGTATGCTAAGTTGTCTAAGTGTGAGTTACGGTTAGAGGAAGTGAGCTTCTTAGGACATGTCATCTCTAAGGATGGCATAGCAAAGGGACCCAGCTAAGGTAGAGACGGTGCTCCAGTAGGAAGCGTCGAAGTCTGTAACCGAGATTAGGAGTTTCTTGGGGTTAGCCGGGTATTATAGGCGGTTCATAGAAGGTTTCTCTAAGATAGCTTTACCCTTAACCCGTCTCACCAAAAAGGGACAGTTGTTTGTGTGGGACTCTAAGTGTGAAGGGAGTTTCCAAACCCTTAAGAATAGGTTGACATCAGCACCAAGTGTTAGTTTTGCCAGATCCTAGTGAACCCTTCATAGTTTCTCGCGATGCTTCTAAGCAAGGGTTAGGTGGTGTGCTTATGTAGAATGGTAAGGTAGTTGTTTATGCTTCTAGGCAGTTGAAAACCCATGAGAAGAACTACCCTACCCATTGATAACTCATTTTTGAGTTATCTTTTAGTGTATATACTTGGCCTACTTAATTGTTATATGTGTTTAATATTGGTGATTTGGCTGAGTTTTACATTATTGGGCTTAATTGCTAAACATTGTTAATTTTCGGATTTTTCACTCATCCCGACCTTGTTGCCTTGTGCAGAGCATAACTAGAGCTACATATATCGTATTTTGGTGATATTGCTGTCCCTAGAAAGATAAGGAAGAGACCTACAATTTAATGTTTCACAAGAATTATCAAATTAGACCAAAATCAAGGCTAAATTGAGTCTCGAGTTCTCTGGCGCGGATCAATGTGCAGTCCATGATGTTCCTTCACTTAAATGGGCCTAATTTACTCATCTTAAGCCCAATTAAGGCATATGATACCTTGTTGGAAAGCTTATTAAGAGGCCCTTAATTTGGAATAGGGTTAGGTCAGCATTAATAAGCATAAATAGCAGTTTACATCCGCACAAGTGAGACACGAAATTAGACAACTTTTACAATCCTTGTTTTTGTATGTTTTGGAATTCTCTTCCCTTCTCTTCTCCCCTTTTTAGTTTTCTGCACTTTGTTGGATGTTTTGTTGTTAAAGCTTCTCCAATGGTGATGACTATGGAAGGCTAAACCTTTTATCAATCCTAGACATTCAAGTAATTTGGTTTGAATTCGAGTTCCTTACGCTGATCTATGTCCGATTAGATGTAGATTCAGCTTTCATGATTGAATTGGAATTAGGAATTAGGATTGATTAATCCAAAAATCTAATAGAGATTAGGGAACCGATTGGTAACCTAGGTTAATTGAATTTGTGCATAAATCAACGTTATTAGGGATTGCGATTGTGACTCCAATTTTGTTGTTTAAACCCTACATGATCATGTAGTAGATTTCAAATTAACAGAGGAGGGCAAATGAAATTTATATCTTTTGGAATAATGACGAATTCTACCAAAGAACTTGACGTCTTGGATTGATGTTTATAATTAATTGAATTTCTTTTTTAATTGCAATTTTGTTTTCTCCCAACGAATTTTGAAAATCCGATTTCTCTAACATTCTTGATTGACTAATAATTTTAAAGATCCTCGTGAGACGACCAAGGTTGTTTTTACTTGTACTACAGTTTTTAATTACTGTTATTTTGACCCGTGTACGGCCTCGGATCAAATTTGGCGTTGTTGCCGGGGATCTTTGATTTTTATAAGCCGTATTAGGAATTTTATTTTTTTTGGGACTAGTTTTTGTTTCTGCTTTTTTAGTCCCATAATATTCATCTTTGTTTTTTGCTATTTTTTATTTTTCATTTTGCTTTTTTGAGCTTATATGTGAGTGTTTTGAGCTCATATGTTTATATCATATTGATGACATTGCAGATTGTCATTGTTGTGGTTGTGAAACTTAGTACTTCACATGGATATTGTATGCAAAATTATATGCCTAATGTGTTGGTGTAAGCCCTAGAGGTCAGTGTATTTCTTAGACTTACATTTGTATCTTGCTATTATATATATATATATATATATATATATATATATATATATATATATATATGATATGAGGCATTCCAGTTTATTGTGTTACTTGTTTAAACATAATAAAGTCCTTAGAATATAAATTTCAGTTTAATAGAATATCAAGTATATGACTTGATCGTGAGACACTATTGAACAATGAAATTCTATTCTTAAATATCCGTAGTCAAGTATTTTATTAACAAGGACAATAATAATACATTGAGACTATTATGTGTGCAGACTGATGACCATATCTCACGGGTCATGGATATGAGATATCGAGTCGCCACATAGGTACACATTAGAGTAATGATGTACTGGATTGACCCACCACGAGAACACTACATGGAGCGTTTTGTGAGTGTCATAAGTAGTTCTCATAGTGACAATGGTGTATGCAATCCTTCGACACAAAATCGCTACGATCCCTACATGAGGAGTCGTGTGCTTTAATATCGTCAAACGTCATCTGTAATAGGATGATTATAAAGATGGTCATTGGGCATACCATGAGCCATGCAGAGGGATGTGAGTGACCTAGATGGAATCTGTCCCTCCTACATAACAGGAGTAATATCTGTGGGCCCCCTGATAGAGTGAGACTGTAAAATGCATGGCCGTGCTGAGATGAGTCAATATGGGATATTGACCTCATTTGTTGTTAAGTCTACTCGGGTATCAGGGAACATGATATTGAACCATACAAGGGTGACACATTCTATGTCTTGTGTTCAATATAGATATATGGACAAAGGGATAATAATGCACATGAATATTTGTCACAGAAAGGTTTCACAAATCATCGACTTTCTCACTACTTAGGTAGCAGTGATGTATTGCTAGATACCACATCGTTTGTAATATTAAATGGGATTTAATATTACTACTAACGTTTTGGGAACCTATAGGGTCACACACATAAGAGCGGATTAAAAGAAGCATTAAAAGGAGAGTTGGACTTTTCTATTGGGCCTAGCGTATAGTACACGGGGCTAAGGTCAAGCGCTGCTCACTAACTCACTTAAGGAGGTGCTGCTATAAGTAGACCACTTAAGCTATTGTGCCTACACGATTTTGTTTTACCCTAGCCGCACATAGAGAGTGATAATGAGCAGCAGGTCTCGGTTTTCGAAGCTAGCACTGTGAGACAGAGACGCTTCGGGTTCGTGACGTTGGACGTTCACGGAATCTGCTCGTGTGGATACCTTAGAGACATCGTTCGTGCGGTGTTCGTGATAGATGATTTTTAATCAACTGTCATCGCTTCAAGAGGTAAATCTTCTAACCATGAATCGTGACCATTCGCAAGGATCCTTCGATGGGAATTTTTCTGCTGCGTTATTTTTTTTTATATGCAAATTCCCAACAGTGGTATCAGAGCCGCTTGCGAAACCATGATTCTGTTACGTGGTTTACCTGTTATGTATGATAACATGTTTATAATGTGAATCGTTTTCTGAAAATTGTTTTCTGAAAATCATTTGCATCCGTTTTGCGAAACCTTGTTTCTGTAATTTTCGTATGTATATGATATATGCGTCTATTGCATGTTTATGTATATATGCGATATGTACATTGGTTCTGGAATCCTTATTATGTTCTGCGATGGCGTCAAGTGTTGATGTTAAAATTTGGACCGGGCAGCGGGACCCCCGTGCTACCTCTACGTAGTGTGTTATTTCGAAATTCAATTTTTTGAAATCTTTTGTATCACTTAATAATAATATTAATAATAATAATAAAGGTATTATTATTGTTTGTTATTATTTGCGTTGTGATGCATGGTGGATGGTTATGGCCTTAGTCTTTTGGTTTATTTTGAAATACGGCCTGCGTGTCGTGCCTTTATCTTATATTCCATATGTATATTCTTTTCTCATCTCACTCCCCTCATATGTAAAATGTGGTTTCTGTTTATGTAATGTAATGATGGAGACAAGAAGACGTTATCCTGTGGGAGATCATGCTTGGAGAAGCTTGGACGCTCCTAGATTTCAGTTTAGATTCTCTCATTGGCTTGGGAGAGTCAATGTGTTAGGGGCCATAACCATATCACATTTATTTGCCTTATATATGTATGAGATGCATGTATGTATATAGTATGTTAAAAGGAGTTTAACTAATATATGTATGAGATGCATGTATGTAAATAGTAAGTTAAAGAGTTTAACAAATGATGAGATCAAATTTTAATCAAATCCCTCAAAAGGAAATATTAAGTCATATTTAAAGGCCTTCCAATGCATGGCACTCATCAAGACTATGATCGATTAAGTGTGGGTCCGCCAAAGCGGGGTACCTTTATCTATACTAGTAAGACGTGATGGGACAAATGTAATGTTCAATTGCTATCCATTGGGTCTGACTTAACTAAGCCAACTTCAATAGGATTGAAAGGCTTAGAGGCTTATAAGTTGGGCTTTAGTCCATGTGATGGATTAGAATAAGAGTTATTCACCCAACTGTCCAAGAGTTGCATGAGATGCAATCGGAAAGTGTTTCCTACCTATATAACCGAATTTTGAGTGATCAGCCAAAGCTGACTTAAAGCTAGGTGAAATATGGATCTTGGCTCACTAGAAAATCTTCCAATAGGATTTTCCGAATCAATGATGAGGGTCATTGTTTTGAGTAAAATAGTGGGAGGCGTATTTAATTAAAGACCTTATTAAATAACTTCATGGCATGATACTTATATTTTGCATATTTATTTCTGTAGATTACCATGGCATCAAACACATCAAGTAACCTGTCATTGCGATCCGTCCTTGAGAAGGATAAACTATCCAGAACAAATTTTTCGGGATGGTACATGAAACTTGAGGATTGTCCTCAAACATGAGAAAAAGCTGTATGTTCTTGAGGAGCCTATTCCCGAGGAGCCATCGGCTTCAAATGCTCCTAAGGCTGACAAGGATGCTTATAAGAAGCATCAGGATGACGCCTTAGACGTCGGCTGTCTTATGCTTGCTACCATGACCTCTGAGCTGCAAAAGCAACACGAGACCATGGAGGCGTACGATATGATCGTGCACCTCAAGCTGCTCTACCAAGAGCAAGCAAGGCATGAGCGGTTCAAGTTTCCAGAGCCCTTTTCCAGTGTAAATTGGCGGAAGGAAGCCTCGTGAGTCCTTATGTACTCCAGGATGATCGAGTACAGTGAGAATCTCGAGAGACTGGGATTTCCTTTAGGCCAAGAGTTGGCCACCGACTTAGTTCTGCAATCGTTGCCTGAGAGCTATAGTCAGTTTGTCATGAACTATAATATGAATGATCTTGACAAACCTTTGCCAGAATTGTTGAGCATGTTAAGAATCTGTTGAACAAAATATTAACAAAGTAAAGGGAAGGCCATTTTGATGGTCCAGTGGAAATAGCAAGAAGCAGCCCAAGAAGCCCACGTACAAACAAAAGGGCAAGGGCGAGGCCATCAACAAGTTCAAGCCCAGTACTTCTGGCTTGAAGCCTGTGGGTGGTGTGGCTAAGGAAGGAAATTGCTTCCACTGTGGTCAAACCGGACATTGGAAGAGGAACTGCCCAAAATACCTGGAAGAAAGCAAGAAGAAGAAGGGAAGTGAGACTTCCACTGCAGGTGTGTTTGTTATAGAAGTCAATTTATCTACTTCATCATGGGTATTAGATACTGGATGTGGTTCTCACATTTGTACAAATGTGCAGGATCTAAACAGGAGTAGACCATTGGCAAAGGGCGAAGTCGACCTACGAGTTGGAAATGGAGCAAAGGTTGCTGCTTTAGCTGTAGGGACTTATGTATTGACTTTGCCCACTGGGCTTACTATTCAGTTAGAGAACTGTTATTTTGTGCCTGCAATTAGCAGGAATATCATTTCCGTTTCTTGTTTGGACAAGATTGGTTTTTCTTTTATAATAAAGAACAAAAGTTGTTCTATTTATTTGGATGATATTTTCTATGCTAGTGCACACATGAGTAATGGGCTTTATGTCCTTGATCTTGAAATGCCGATCTATAACATAAATACTAAGAGGTTCAAACCAAATGAGTTGAGCCCGTATTATCTTTGGCATTGTCGTTTAGGCCATATAAATGAGAAGCGCATTTCGAAGCTCCATAAAGATGGACTCTTGGACTCATTTGATTATGAATCATATGAGATATGTGAGTCTTGTTTATTGGGAAAGTTGACTAAAGCTCCATTCACCGGAAAAGGTGAAAGAGCTAACGATCTTTTGGGTCTTATACATAGCGATGTATGCGGACCCCTAAACATATTAGCTAGAGGTGGTTTTTAGTACTTCATCACATTTACTGATGATTTCAGTAGATATGGATTTGTGTATCTTATGAAACATAAATCGGAATCCTTTGAAAAGTTCAAGGAATTCAAAAATGAGGTACAAAACCAACTTGGTAAAAATATTAAAACTCTTCGATCAGATCGAGGTGGTGAATATTTGAGCCTAGAGTTTGATGATCATCTGAGAGAGTGTGAAATTTTATCTCAACTCACTCCACCTGGAACACCACAATGGAATGGTGTTTCTGAGAGGAGAAATCGAACCTTGTTGGACATGGTTCGGTCTATGATGAGTCATGCAAACCTTCCAAACTCTTTCTGGGACATGCTCTATTAACAGCAGCTTTTACACTTAACCGTGTTCCATCCAAAATGGTAGAAAAGACACCATATGAGATATGGACTGGTAGACAACCCAGCATTTCTTTTATGAAGATTTGGGGTTGTGAAGCATATGTAAAACGTCAAGTTTCTAATAAGCTTGATCCCAAATCTGATAAATGCTTCTTTGTGGGGTATCCCAAATAAACCAAGGGATACTATTTCTATAATCCTTCCGAAGGCAAAGTGTTTGTCGCACGGACTGGTGTATTCCTAGAAAAGGAGTTTATCTCCATAGGAACCAGTGGGAGGAAGATAGAACTTGAAGAAATTCAAGAATCACATAGTAGTGACCTACCATTGGTAGAACAGGAGAGACCTTCACAAAATGATGTGGAGGAACAACCTGCTCCAGTAGCACAAGACCAAAGTAGGTCTAATAGGATACGTCACCAGTCTGAGAGATATGGATTTCTCATGACTCCACAAGGTGATGTATTGCTCATGGATCAAGATGAGCCTGTGATTTACCAGGAGGCCATCACTGGCCCAGAATCTGAGAAGTGGCTTGAGGCCATGAAATCTGAGATGGATTCCATGTACACCAACCAGGTATGGACCTTGGTAGAGCCACCTGAAGGGGTAAAACCCATAGGGTGCAAGTGGGTTTTCAAAAAGAAAACCGACATGGATGGTAAAGTACATACCTTTAAGTCGCGATTGGTGGCTAAGGGTTTCAAGAAAATTCATGGTGTCGACTATGATGAGACCTTTTCGCCTGTTGCGATGCTTAAATCCGTCCGGATCTTACTTGCTATCGCTACATACCATGATTATGAGATATGGCAGATGGATGTCAAAACTGCTTTCCTTAATGGAAAGCTTCTTGAGGATGTGTGTACATGACACAACCTAAAGGCTTTGACATTTCGAGAGGATGCCTAAAGGTATGTAAATTGCAGCGATCAATCTATGGATTGAAGCAAGCTTCCGAGAAGTTGGAACCTTCGTTTTGATGATGCTGTAAGACAGTACGGATTCATCAAAAATGAAGATGAACCTTGTGTCTACAATAAGGTTAGTAGGAGCATTGTTGTTTTTATGGTGTTATATGTAGATGACATATTACTCATTGGAAATGACATCCCTACACTACAAAATGTAAAGACATGGTTAGGGAATTGCTTCTCTATGAAAGATTTGGGTGAAGCTACGTATGTATTGGGAATCAGGATCTATAGGGATAGATCGCTGAAATTGCTTGGCCTAAGTCAGAGTACATACATAGACAAAGTGTTGAGACGCTTTAACATGCATGAATCCAAGAAAGGACTCTTGCCTATGTCACATGGTATATGCCTATCAAAGGCACAATCCCCTTTGACTCAAGAAGAAAGGGATCGCATGAGTAAGATTCCATATGCATCCGCAATGGATCTATCATGTATGCCATGTTATGTACTCGACCAGATGTATCGTATGCTTTAAGCATAACGAGCAGGTACCATCCGATCCCGTGAAAGTCATTGGTCCGCTATCAAGAACATCCTTAAGTACTTGAGAAGAACTAAGGATTCGTTCTTGGTATATGGAGGCGAGGAAGAGCTTGCTGTAATAGGTTACACCGATGCTAGCTTCCAGGCCGATAAGGATGATTCCGGATCACAATCTGGTTATGTGTTCTGCCTGAATGGCGGGGCGGTGGAAGAGTTCAAAGTAGGAGACAGTCGTCGATTCTACTACAGAGGCTGAGTATATTGCCGCCACCAATGCAGTAAAGGAGGCTGTTTGGATCAGGAAGTTCATTGCTGAGCTTGGTACAGTTCCTAGTATTGTGGATCCCATTGATCTCTACTGTGATAACAATGGGGTCATTGCACAAGCTAAGGAACCTAGATCTCATCAGCGATCCAAACATATACTTAGGCGATTCCATCTCATTCGATAGATTATCAATAGAGGAGATGTGAAAATATGCAGAGTACCAACACTTGATAACGTTGCTGACCCACTTACGAAACCTCTTGCTCAACAGAAGCATGAAGGTCACACTAGATCGATGGGCATTAGATTTATGCCTGATTGGCTCTAGTGCTAGTGGCAGATTGTTGGTGTAAGCCCTAGAGGCCAGTGTATTTCTTAGACTTACATTTGTATCTTGCTATTATATATATATATATATATATATATGATATGAGGCATTCCAGTTTATTGTGTTACTTGTTTAAACATAATAAAGTCCTTAGAATAGAAATTTCAGTTTAATATAATATCAAGTATATGACTTGATCGTGAGACACTATTGAACAATGAAATCCTATTCATAAATATCCGTAGTCAAGTATTTTATTAATAAGGACAATAATAATACATTGAGACTATTATGTATGCAGACTGATGACCATATCTCACGCGTCATGGATATGAGATATCGAGTCGCCACATAGGTACACATTAGAGTAATGATGTACTGGATTGACCCACCATGAGAACACTACATGGAGCGTTTTGTGAGTGTCATAAGTAGTTCTCATAGTGACAATGGTGTATGCAATCCTTCGACCTGAAATCGCTACGATCCCTACATGAGGAGCCGTGTGCTTTAATATCGTCAAAAGTCATCTGTAATAGGATGATTATAAAGACGGTCATTGGGCATACCATGAGCCATGCAGAGGGATGTGAGTGACCTAGATGGAATTTGTCCCTCCTACATAACAGGAGTAATATCTGTGGGCCCCCTGATAGAGTGAGACTGTAAAATGCATGGTCAGTCTTGAAATGAGTCAATATGAGATATTGACCTCATTTGTTGTTAAGTCTACTCGGGTATCAGGGAACATGATATTGAACCATACAAGGGTGACACATTCTATGTCTTGTGTTCAATATAGATATATGGACAAAGGGATAATAATGCACATGAATATTTGTCACAGAAAGGTTTCGTCAAATCACTGACTTTCTCACTACTTAGGTAGTAGTGATGTATTGCTAGATACCGCTCACTGTTTGTAATATTAAATGGGATTTAATATTACTACTAATGTTTTGGGAACCTATAGGGTCACACACATAAGAGCGGATTAAAAGAAGCATTAAAAGGAGAGTTGGACTTTTCTATTGGGCCTAGCGTATAGTACATGGGGCTTAGGTCAAGCGCTGCTCACTAACTCACTTAAGGAGGTGCTTATATAAGTAGACCACTTAAGCTATTGTGCCTACACGGTTTTGTTTTACCCTAGCCGCACATAGAGATTGATAATGAGCAGCAGGTCTCGGTTTTTGAAGCTAGTACTGTGAGAGAGAGACGCTTCGGGTTCGTGACGTTGGACGTTCACGGAATCTGCTCGTGTGGATACCTTAGAGACATCGTTCGTGCGGTGTTCGTGATAGACGGTTTTTAATCAACTGTCATCGCTTCAAGAGGTAAATCTTCTAACCATGAATCATGACCATTCGCAAGGATCCTTCGATGGGAATTTTTCCGCTGCGTTATTTTTTTTTTATACGCAAATTCCCAACATAATGTTGATTATGAACCATCATGCATATATTATCATCAAACCAATTTTGCTCATTTTGCAAGAGGTTATATAGATTCAAGTATGTCTGCATCAATGGATAATTATTTTTCTCATAGCACTTTGAGAGATTTTGCCACATTTTATGAACCACCATGCATACATTATGTAGAGAAAGAGGTTGAGCCATCATGCATATATTATCCTGACATTACTGGTGATTATGAGTTTAGTAGTGATTTTGGCATGATTGGAGTGAATGAGGTGCAACTTTCCTATTCTGACCAACATGGGGGAGAACATGGCAGCTTGGACGAATTAGCTTCTTTGGTGCATCAATTGACAATAAGTCAGCAGCAATATCAGCCTGACCCCACACCTGTCCAACCTAGTCTGGAAGAATTGGTGCAACAAATGGCAGAACACACTCTTGAATTCCAACAGAGGACAGAAGCAAGTCTTCATAATTTGGCCAGTCAAATTGGTCACATTGCCTCCACATTGACTGCACTGCAATCACAACATCTCCTTGAACAACATTCAGATTCACAAATAGATATTCTTGACAATACTTCTTCTGACCATAATTTTGATAATGATGTTGAGAATACTATTATTGATGAACTTTGTGTTGACTTTCCAGATATTCTAGATTCTATTTTATGCACTTCATGTGTTGACTTTAACGGTGCTATTTTGTGTGCAGCATGTGTTGAAATTTCCTCCTTTTTAGGGTATAAGGAGCAAAAAGTGCATATGGAAGATGAGACACATGAGGTTGAGGACCCTGTTCAACCCAGAAATGTAGAAAATAGGGATCATATGGACGTGCTAACCACAGAAAGAATCCCCATAAAAGATGGCGATCATGTCATGATGGATGATGCAAGACTACTCATGTTAGAGACAACCACTAAGGCTTTCATGGTTGATAAAGACTGGCTCAAGCAATTTGGTGAGAAATTCTCAGAGCAAGCATTGGAGAAGCGCTTGAGCCATAATGAGACTTGCTCCATTACACTTTATAAGGCTTTTTCTCCCCCTTTCTATTTTATTTTTCGTGTCCTCTATGTGAATGAATTTGTTCTTGTTCTTGATTTTAATATGTTCTACATTGAGGACAATGTAGATTTCAAGTGTGGGGGAGATATACTATGTTATGATGTTTTTAAATTGTGTGTTGAACTTTGTTGACATCTGTTTCTTTTGTTGTTTATGTTATTTTTCTCTATTTTTAAAATAAAACGTAAAAAAGTGTATTTTTTTTATTGGTGTTTTAGTATCTTAGGAATTTTTTGTTTTTTTGTTTTCTTTGTTGTTTTTAGGGTCTCAAAAAAAATTTAAAAAAATAATTGTGTTTGAGTCTTGTTGCATGCTTTTCAGTGAATTTTTTAAGTTTGTGTGAGTTGTGAGTGATTTGCTTCATTCTTGGTTAAGAGGTTTCATGACTTGATATGGAGAAATTCTTTCATTTCTAGTGTAATAAGTTGGCATTGAAATTAATTTGTGAATCTTTTGTGGTAGAAATAACCCTTGTGAGTTTTTGAGCCCTATACATGGATGAACTGCAATTGTTCCATGCTTTTCTTTCTTGTGTGATTTCACTCATGATTGTTAATTACTCTAGAACTTGACTTGACTCTTTGGAGCCTCTTGTTCACATGCATGTATTGAGATGATTTAGGCCTTCTTTGTTTTTAAGCTACTATCCAAATAAGCCTACCTTAAAATTATCCCCTTGATATCCCTTTGAGCCTATTTATCCCATTCTTTGTTTTATAGCTCGTTACAAGCCTAAAAGTGAAAAACAATGATATGACCCAAACCTTAGGGAGTAAAGGAGTTTTGGAATTTTTTTGGGAATGGATGGTTAAATAAGTGTGGGGTCTATGCAATAGTTTGTGGCTTACTTGATTTGGTGGCAAAGTACAAAAAAAAAAAAACAAAAAAAAAGAAGTAAATTGTAATGCAATGTGAAAGTACAATTGAGTGAAAGTGCAAAAGGAAGAAAAAGTTCAACAGAGACAAAGTGTTGTTCATTGACATTGAATTGTGTTTCTTGGGATAAATTTGCATGCTTATTTAAACTCATTCCCCATTGCTCCTCTAGTCTCTTTGGTTTATAGCTAACATCCCTTCTTGTATCCACCCATACCTTAACCCCATTACAACCTTGAAAAAGTCCTTTTGATCTTTATGTGTATGTGTTTCAAGTGGTGGATGTTAGAGGCTTGTCAAGCTTATGGTAGTGTTAACATTCATGATGTGCCTTGAGCGTAAACAAAAACATTTAACACTTGAGAGTTGGAGTGTATGCCTAGTGAGGACTCTACCACTTTGGGTTCATCTTTGATTTGAATTGCCTCCTTGTTTGATTGAGATGTTAAGGAGTATTCATGATTGTTTTGATTCCTAGATGCTTTGAATGTTTGTATCTTGCTCACTCTTGTACATTCTTGGGATTCATTGATAAGTGAGTTTGTTTTGTTTATCAAGTTTTTAGGAATTCAATTTTTGAGTTTTGCTCAGGAGTGCAAAAGAGTAAGTGTGGGGGAATTTGATAACTCATTTTTGAGTTACCTTTTAGTGTGTATACTTGGCCTAATTAATTTTTATGTGTTTAATATTGGTGATTTGGCTGAGTTTTATATTATTGGGCTTAATTGCTAAACATTGTTAATTTTTGGATTTTTCACTCATCATGACCTTGTTGCCTTGCGCAGAGCACAACTAGAGCTACAAATATCGGATTTTGGTGATCTTGCTGTCCATAGAAAGATAAGGAAGAGACCTACAATTTCAGGTTTCACAAGAATTGTCAAATTAGGCCAAAATCAAGGCTAAATTGGGTCCCGAGTTCTCTGGTGCGGATCAGTGCGCAGTCCATGATGTTCCTTCACTTAAATGGGTCTAACTTACTCATCTTAAGCCCAATTAAGGCATATGATACCTTGTTGGAAAGCTTATTCAGAGTTACTTAATTTGTTTTAGGGTTAGGTTAGGATTAATAAGCATAAATAGAAGTTTACAGCTGCACAAGTGAGATACGAAATTAGACAACTTTTACAATCCTTGTTTTTGTAAGTTTTGGAATTCTCTTCCCCTCACTTCTCCCCTTTTTAGTTTTCTGCACTTTTTTGGATGTTTTGTTGTTAAAGCTTCTCCAATGGTGATGAATATGGAAGGCTAAACAATTTCATCAATCCTAGACATTCAAGTAATTTGGTTTGAATTCCGAGTTCCTTACTTTTAATTCTTTTTCAATTGCTTCTTCTCCTTTTCTCTTCTTTCAATTATGATTTCTGTGTTGTGAGTGTGATTACGCTTGATCAATGTCTGATTAGATGTAGATTCAGTTTTCATGATTGAATTGGAATTAGGAATTAGGATTGATTAATCCAAAAGTCTAATAGAGATTAGGGAACCGATTGGTAACCTAGGTTAATTGAATTTGTGCATAAACCAACATTATTAGGGATTGCGATTGTGACTCCAATTTTGTTGTTTAAACCCTACATGATCATGTAGTAGATTTCAAATTAACAGAGGAGAAAGGGCAAACGAATTTATATCTTTTGGAACAATGGCGAATTCTACCAAAGAACTTAACATCTCGGATTGATGTTTATAATTAATTGAATTTCTTTTTTAATTGTAATTTTGTTTTCTCCCAACGAATTTTGAAAACCCCCTTTCTCTAACATTCTTTATTGGATAATAATTTTAAAGATCCTCATGAGATGACCAAGGTTGTTTTGCCATGTACTACAATTTTTAATTACTATTATTTTGACCCGTGTACGGCCTCGGATCACCCATGACCTAGAGTTAGGAGCTGTGGTATTTGCCTTAAAGATCTGGAGGCATTACCTTGATGGAGCGAGGTTTGAGATCTTTAGTGATCACAAGAGTTTGAGGTATCTCTTTAATCAGAAGGAGCTGAATATAAGGCAGCGTAGGTGGATGGAGTTCCTAAAGGATTATGACTTCGAGCTGACCTATCATCCAGGAAAGGCCAATGTGGTGGCCAATGCCCTAAGTATAAAAGCCTTGCATATCTACGCTTTGATGGTTAGGGAGATGGATCTGATTGAGGAGTTTAGAGACCTTAGTCTAGCTTGTGAGTTTACCCCTAAGAGTATTAGGCTTGGTACCTTGAAGGTTACCAACAATTTGATGGATCAGATTAGAGAGGGTCAGAAGTTAGACAAGTTTCTCTTGGACCAGCGAGAATTGCTCGCTCAGGGTAGAGACCTTAGTTTCAAGGATGGAAGTGATGGAGTCTTGAGGTTTAAGGATAGAGTGTGCATACCAGATGTTCATGCTTAGGAAGTTGATCCTTGAGGAAGGACATAAGAGTGGATTGAGTGTGCACCCAGGTTCCACTAAGATGTATCAAGACCTTAAGAGGATGTCTTGGTGGCCTATGATGAATAAGGATGTGGCCGAGATTGTGTATGCGTGCTTGGTTTGTCAGAAGGCCAAGATAGAACACCAAAAGCCATCAGGTAAGTTGCAACCTTTGAGTATCCTAGAATGGAAATGGGATATCATCTCCATGGATTTTGTGTCTGGACTCCCTGTTGTGACTCCGGCAAGTGTACCGGGTCGTCGCAAGTAATAAAAATAACACGGCAAGTAATTACCGAAGTCGAACTCAAGGATTGGGATACCAATTCGACTAATCCGCGGGAAGTCAGATACGTTTGGTCAAGTTACGGAAGAAGGTGGTTGAGAGAGAAGATTAATAGCGAAATTCAACTAACAATCTAAATAAACTAATTAACTAAAAATCAGAAAACTAAAATGTCCAAGGTCACAAATCCACCTACCCAATATGTACACCCAAGTGATGATGAATTCCTCCCTAGGTTCAATTACAATGTCAACCGGGACCCCTAAATTCTCCTAAATCCACTTCCGTGCTCATTAGGACGTATTCGATGATTTGAGTTAATTACTTGCTAGGTCTCTTAACCCTAATCTCGAATTCTGTTAATTCGTGTTCCCTATAAGGTCGCACCGATCTCCTATTCACTCTCGTGCAATATTCGATCGATGATTCTAATTCAAGTTCTAAACGTGAATCGCTGACTAAGCCTCATCAACGTTAACAAGTCAATCACGCAACACGTATGATCAACACATTCAAATCAGAATTAGAAAACAAGAATTGAATTAAGGAGAAAGACATACATCAAATCGGATTTACATCGCCATGGGTGGCTTCATCGTTCCCTCGGACGACGGGATTAGTTCCTCATGCTCATAGACAAGCGATCGGACATAATCACCATCGTAAAATAAAAAGAAACCCGAAAAGGAGACGCAGCTCCAAGGAGAAATAATAATTCGTAACTACTGCCCTAACCTAAGTGGAAAACTGCCTTCTGAACTTGGATTCCCCAGTTCTGATATGCAACAGCCTTTAAATAGTAATCCTGATCTGCGCTCTCTCGCGAGGCGAGCAGCCTTTCGCGAGGCGAGAATTAAAATTGGCGCGCTTTCAATTTAAACTCTCGCGAGGCGAGCAGCCTCTCGCGGGGCGAGTCTTCAATTCTAGGCTGTGACCTTCATCACGGCTGGGCCGTGATGGTCTCTGTCTTGCAGGTTTTCATGAGCTCGCGAGGCGAGACACCTCTCGCGTGGCGAGACTGAAGTGATGACTTTTGCTGCTTTGTTGACTTTCAGGCTCGCGGGGCGAGCAAACACTCGCGAGGCGAGTGTCTCCAGACTTGCAATTTCCACTGCTTTTCGACTTTCCTTGACTCCCGGAGCTTCACTTATTTAACCTGAAAACACAAAAAAAACACCCACAAGCGTAATTCTATCCAAAATAAGCTAAAAACTACACAAAAGACGCAAAACGAGTCAAAGCCCAACTCAGGAACAAAACAAGGCAAATTTGGGCGAAAACGAGAGTGAACTCGGATAAATAGACACATAAACCCTAGTTCATCTAGTCATAAAACTAGATAAGCCAGAAGCTTATCAAAATACCCCAAACTTAAACCTTGTTTGTCCCCAAGCAAGCTTAAAACTCAAAAACGACTCAAGACTTGGCAAGCCTAAAGATCTAATCAATTTCGCACAAATTTCATGCAATCAAAACAGTTTTTCTCTCCAATGATCTCCCCCCTATATTAATGTAATCCCCACATTCATCTACTTTAAACAGTTGAGAATTTATCATTCATGCCATCATTACTCTAAGTTGAGGCTCAGAGATACACACAAGGGAAGATCACCTATCTCAAACAATTGCCTTCCTCACAAGGGCATTTAAAATTTCACTCGTTCGCTCAAGTTTGTCTAGGTTATCAACTTTTTCACTCAATTTCACTTATCAAGAGCACTTCCCATGAATTTGATTTTCATCTCAAAAATGGTCCCCACATAAACATGTATGCAACATCAGAAGGTCTTTTAAAGGTTGTAATGGGGCCTGGCTCAAGGTAGGATAATGAAGGATATTTAGGCTTAAGTCCCTAGGAACTAAGAGAGCATGAGCATTAAACACATTTCCACTTAAATTCCTTTTTCCATTTTTTTTTTGTATCGGGTGACTACAGCCTTTTCCTCGCTAATCTTTTTGTTCTGCCCCTTTTCCTTTGGCAATTTTTTGTTTTCTTCTTTTTTCTTTTTTTTTTGCCTTGGGTTTCAACCTTTATTTTTCTTTTTCTCACCCCAAAATGACATTCCTCCTTGTAGCCACCCCAAACTTAGTTTCTCACAACCTTTCTCTTGCTCATTTCCATGCTCTCCTAATCCTAAGATTGGGTTAACATGGTTTTTCAGATTTTGGCTCGTAATGTAGGGTCATCAAGAAACAATAGGTCAATTGGGCTCAATTTGGCTAACTAGGGAACATGCATGAGGGATGGTTCATTTTAGGCCAAATGGTTTTTTCAAAGAAAATTGCCTAAATCATTTGATGCAACACATAATCATGCAAACCATAAAGAGATTCAAGCAAACTCGGGAAAGTGCAACTTAACAGTGATTCACACATTCAAAAACAGAGTTTGAGGCTCAAATTCCTCACCTGGACATTTTGCAAATTGTTTGACCGAGATACGATTCCTAGTGTGTGCACCCCCTCACCCCAAACTTATCATAAATCAAATAATCACAATAAAATCACAAAACAAAAGTTAAGAGAAGAGAAGGATACCTAGCTTGGGTTGCCTCCCAAGAAGCGCTTGTTTAACGTCCTGAGCCTGACTTATTAAGAAGCATCCACCTGGATCCCATAGTCTGTGGTACAGAGGCCAAGGGACACTCATCATATCAAATCCTCCACCCGGATCCCATGGTTTGTGAAGTGGCCCTTGTAGGAGCAATATGACTCTATCCATACTTCCATCTAGTCTGAGTGTGAAGACTTCTTTGACCTCCGCAATGATGAACTCACTTCCTCTCGGGTCAAATGGTGTCCTCACGAGGAAGTGTGCCAGACAAGTGGGAGTGTCTAATTTACCAATGTCCACACATGCATGCAAGCCAACATATTTATCCAATGCATTATTTTCCGGTTGCTTAGCAAGCATGGTGGAATCCTCTACCACTTTATCCGCATTTTGTTCTCTACCCCCTTGCTCTGGTGCCTTGTCCCTTGCCAACTTCTCTTCCTCTGGTTGCTCTTCCTCATCATGTGGTTGTTCCGGGGCCATGTCACTTGCCAATTCCTTTTCCTCCGGTTGTTCTTCCTCAACATGTGGCAGTTCTTCCTCAACTCCCTGAGAACTAGTTACATCCCAGTCATATCCCAACACCCCACTGCTTCTAGTTGTTGTGGCATTGCATTGGTTCTTAGGGTCGTTCTCGGTATCAACTGGGAAAGTCTCTGGGGGATGCTCATTTAGTTGCTCTACGAGTTGAGCCAACTTGTCAACGGCTGTGCTTGTCTTGATTGCAAATTTCTCAACTGCCGCATTCATCTTCTCCAGAGCCAACTCCCAAGGTTGTGGTTGCCAACTCTGTTGAGGTTGTGGCTGCCAGGCTAGACCATCGTCATCATTACTCCAAGCGAAATCCGGATGGTCTCTACTCATATCACCCCAATACTGATTCTGACTCTGATAGTTGTTCTGGGGCACGCTGTCATTATGCCATGGTTCCACATAAACCTGAGGGAAGTAGAACGGACAACTCCAAGTGTCATGGTTCCCATCACAATACTCGCAACCCGGAAGCATTCCTTCATGTACCTCGCATACAAAACAAGGCAAGACCAAGTGGAATCAAAGAAGTAGAGAGATAATGGTAAAATAAAAATAAAATTAAAAATAAAAGAAAAATAACTTAACCAAATAGTCAAACTTCCCTAAAATCAGAAAAATTGGTTGTGCCAATCCCGAAACACGCGCCAAAACTTGTTGTGACTCCGGCAAGTGTACCGGGTCGTCGCAAGTAATAAAAATAACACGGCAAGTAATTACCGAGGTCGAACTCAAGGATTGGGATACCAATTCGACTAATCCGCGGGAAGTCAGATACGTTTGGTCAAGTTACGGAAGAAGGTGGTTGAGAGAGAAGATTCATAGCGAAATTCAACTAATAATCTAAATAAACTAATTAACTAAAAATCAGAAAACTAAAATGTCCAAGGTCACAAATCCACATACCCAATATGTACACCCAAGTGATGATGAATTCCTCCCTAGGTTCAATTACAATGTCAACCGGGACCCCTAAATTCTCCTAAATCCACTTCCGTGCTCATTAGGATGTATTCGATGATTTGAGTTAATTACTTGCTAGGTCTCTTAACCCTAATCTCGAATTCTGTTAATTCGTGTTCCCTATAAGGTCGCACCGATCTCCTATTCACTCTCGTGCAATATTCGATCGATGATTCTAATTCAAGTTCTAAACGTGAATCGCTGACTAAGCCTCATCAATGTTAACAAGTCAATCACGCAACACGTATGATCAACACATTCAAATCAGAATTAGAAAACAAGAATTGAATTAAGGAGAAAGACATGCATCAAATCGGATTTACATCGCCATGGGTGGCTTCATCGTTCCCTCGGACGACGGGATTAGTTCCTCATGCTCATAGACAAGCGATCGGACATAATCACCATCGTAAAATAAAAAGAAACCCGAAAAGGAGACGCAGCTCCAAGGAGAAATAAGAATTCGTAACTACTGCCCTAACCTAAGTGGAAAACTGCCTTCTGAACTTGGATTCCCCAGTTCTGATATGCAACAGCCTTTAAATAGTAATCCTGATCTGCGCTCTCTCGCGAGGCGAGCAGCCTTTCGCGAGGCGAGAATTAAAATTGGCGCGCTTTCAATTTAAACTCTCGCGAGGCGAGCAGCCTCTCGCGGGGCGAGTCTTCAATTCTAGGCTGTGACCTTCATCACGGCTGGGTCGTGATGGTCTCTGTCTTACAGGTTTTCATGAGCTCGCGAGGCGAGACACCTCTCGCGTGGCGAGACTGAAGTGATGACTTTTGCTGCTTTGTTGACTTTCAGGCTCGCGGGGCGAGCAAACACTCGCGAGGCGAGTGTCTCCAGACTTGCAATTTCCACTGCTTTTCGACTTTCCTTGACTCCCGGAGCTTCACTTATTTAACCTGAAAACGCAAAAAAAACACCCACAAGCGTAATTCTATCCAAAATAAGTTAAAAACTACACAAAAGACGCAAAACAAGTCAAAGCCCAACTCAGGAACAAAACAAGGCAAATTTGGGCGAAAACGAGAGTGAACTCGGATAAATAGACACATAAACCCTAGTTCATCTAGTCATAAAACTAGATAAGCCAGAAGCTTATCACTCCCTAGGACTCCAGCTGGTTTTGAGGCTATATGGGTGGTTGTGGATAGATTGACTAAGTCTGCCCATTTCATCCCAATGAACATGGAGTATCCTTTGGAGAAGTTAGCCAAGCTGTACATCAAAGAGATAGTTAGACTTCATGGTGTACCCTCTAGCATAGTATCAGATAGAGACCCGAGGTTTACCTCTAAGTTTTGGGAGAGTTTGCAGCATGCTTTAGGGACAAAGCTTAGGCTTAGTTCAGCTTACCACCCACAGACTGATAGGCAGTCTGAGATGACCATCCATTCCTTAGAGGACTTGTTGAGGGCTTGTGTGTTAGAACAGTCTGGTAGTTGGGACAAGTTTTTGCCCCTGATAGAGTTCACCTACAACAACAGTTTCCATTCCAGCATCGGGATGACACCTTATGAGGCTCTAGATGGGAGGAGATGTAAGACACCTTTGTGTTGGAGTGAACCTAGTGACAAAGTGGTTCTAGGGCCAAAGATAGTCCAGGAAACGACATAAAAGATCAGGTTGGTTCAGGAAAAGATGAGAGTTGCAAAAAGTAGGAAAAAGAGCTATCATGATAAAATGATGAAGGCGCTTGAATTCCAGGAAGGCGATCATGTATTCTTGAGAGTTATTCCAACAACTGGGGTTGGTAGAGTGATGAAGGCGAGGAAACTTACTCCAAGGTTCATTGGTCCTTACCAAATCCTCAAAAGAGTCGACGAAGTCGCCTACCAAATAGCCTTGCCACCGTTCTTGTCAAATCTCCATAATGTTTTTCATGTGTATCAACTCAGAATGTATATCCATGACCCTAGTCACGTGATAGTACCCGACGCTATACAGTTGAAAGAGAACATGACATTCGAGGTGTTGCCTCTTCGAGTCAAGGATACGAGGGTGAAGCAGCTAAGAGGCAAGGAGATTCCTTTGGTCAAGGTGGTTTGGAGTGGGGCAACTGAGGAAAGTGCTACCTGGGAGCTGGAAGGCAAGATGATGGAAGCATACCCGCACCTTTTCGTTTGAGGTACGTAGAAATTTCGAGGACAAAATTTTTATAAGGGGTGTGGAATTGTAACACCCTGCTTTTCATTAAGTGCTTTCCTTAAGCTTGTTTTGTTAAGTTTGTTTGGTTGGTTAAGGGCTTAATGGGATTTTTGGCTCAAAAGTCCCTTTCTGGTGGTTGATCATGCCCGTGCTTAAAGCATGTTTCAGATTTTAAGTTGAGCACGCCCGTGCTCACTGTGTGGACCGAGTCTCGCTGATGCTAAGTCAGCACGACCGTGCTCAAGGTTAAGCACGGCCGTCCTCAGGTCCAGCCTATATAATTTTGCACAGAACCCGAGGGTTAACGTGAAACCCTTATTTGTTGGTCATAGTAGCCACTGTTGCGACCTAGTGTGCCTCCTTCCCTATTTCCTCTTCATCCATTGCTATAGTGGAGTTTTGGAAGCCGGTTAGGAAGCTTGTTTGATCTGTTTCAAGTTTAGAGGTAAGGTTCCCTTCCCTTGTGGTTTCCTTTCATAATTTTTGAATAGGAAACTAATGGGTTTGTGTTTGGTTTGGCTAAGGTTGAGTTTGTGTAGAGTCGCTTTGGGAACCGAGGGCAGTTTGCTGTTAGGAGCTTACGTTGGAGCGACCTTCAATCCATGTATGAGGAGAATGGTAGTGTATATCATAGGCATTGGGGGTAGTGTAAGGTAAAGGGGTTCCCATGACCCCGGTTTGTTGTGTATGTGTATATGATTAATATGATGGTTTGTTTGATTATGATAACATGATCTTGATTGTTAATATGTTGTTTATATGCCTATGTTCATACTACATTCTTGATGTTTATGTTGGTTTTATGAACATGATGATATGTTGATGGTTGCTATTGGCATAATGTTGTTGGTTGAATGGTCGATACCATGATTGTGATGACAGTGTTGTTACTATGTTGATAATGACATTTAGTCCTAGAATATGTTGTTAATTGGCTTAGGATTAATAGAATTAATCCCTAAATTTAATCGGCTAAAATTGATGTTGAACTCTGCCCAGAACAGTACTGTCGTGCATTGAGCACGACCGTGCTGAACAGGGAGCACATCCGTGCTCCCAGTTTGAATTTTGGAAAATGCCCGCGCATTCAGCACGGTCGTGCAGCAGAGGAGCAAGCCCATGCAGCTGAGCACGACCGTGCTCAAAATGAAGCACGACCGTGCTCCACTTAAGTGGCAGCACACCCGTGCTGGGGTTAAGCACGACCGTGCTCACCCATCTGGACAGAATCTGAGATTAAGGACTTAAATAGGGATTTTAAACCCCAATCTCCCCCAACGATGATGATGACATAGTTAATCAATGATGAAGGTTAGATCACTTAATTAAAGATTAATTAAGATGGTTAAGTCAGTAACCGTTGGTTTATCGCACGTTGATGAGTTATACCTTGGTGCTTTTTGGCCAAGGGAACCTTGACCCCGCGGTTTGGGTCTAAGTTACTATTGATGTTATACCTTGGTGGCCGAGAGTTTGCTCCAAGGGGGCCTTAACCCAGTTGGGTCTAAGGTGTTGCGGTTGATTCCGCTAAAGGTTTAAGTGTTGCGGTAGATTCCGCTACGATCGATTCTGCTGAAGTCTTCGGTTGATTCCGTCGAAGCAAAGGAGGTGGCGGTTGCCCGTTGTTTGTTGTATGTTGCATGCATCATTGGAGATGTTGTTGTTGGTGGATGTTTTACATAAGGGAGGTCGTCCTAGAGTACGGCGACCTGGCCATCCACAGTAGGTTACCGAAGGTTTGGTAACCGTGCGCCCCCGTGATGAGGTATTCGTTGGTTTGATGTGTTGGCTATCCAAGGAGTAGATTCTCCGGTGTTGAGTAGATTCTCAATGTGGATATTTAACTTCGAAGTCGTTCATCCTGAGTTAGTGTGGATCCACATGCATGTTGGAGTAATGGAGTAGTGTTGCATTGCACTGCATAGCATACTTGGTTAATATGATGTTGATTGGATGTTGATATATATGTCTATGTTGATGTATGTTATGATGATGCTATGCTGTATGTTTTACCTTGCTTCCTATCTCCATGCCGTATATGCTTACATGATTCTTACTCCCTTCTTTCTGTTTGTTTGTTTGGCTTGGATTGCCATCATGCAGAGGATGGCGAGAGCGGCCCGGAGAGGAGTGACTCTGAGGAGCCACGACTCATAGTTAGGGCATTTCTTGTTAGTTAGTTGTTCAATTGTATTCCGAGGACATTTTCCAGAACGGTTGTACCAGCTCTGAATTGTGACATCAGGGTTGGGTGTTTATGTTTATGTTATCTTGATATGTTTTATTTATTTAAAACTTGTTTTATTTTCCGCATTTTGTGAACCCGTTCATGTGGAACCTTTCTATCCATGGACAAAGTTTTTGATTGATTCCAGGAAATGCATGTTTTTGTTTTAATATCTTTTTATATTAGTTGCTTTATAACATGCGGGGTAGCAGGGTGTCACACACACGCATAGGGCAAATGCAGAGCAGTTATATTAATTAAATATGATTTAATTAATATAAGGATAATTGGGCTTGTAACGTACAAAGACTCGGGTTCGATTCTCACTGGGCACCGTTTTGCATTAAAATGTTTTAAATAAAACGGTCGGGAATGAATTGTTTAAAATGCATCTGATGAGTATCGAACCCTTGACCCACGAGATCCTATGCCAAGGTGACACCATTGAACGAAGACATCAGCTTATGTATGGTAACCATCCGTTAATTGTATTTAACTGTTCAAACCATGCAACCTTCCAAACATTTATTTTGGAAATCTCTCACAATCTCCCACCATTTTCAAAATAAATCCAAATCCCATTATTCCGGAAATTGCGTGCCATCAGATAAAGGTATCTTGTGGATTTGAACCTTTGCTTAGTAAGCCATGAGTTTCACTCATCCCCAAATAAAATGGTAGACAAGCTTTGAATCAAATATTCATTAGAACAAGCGTGCATGACTTACACATGAAATCTCAGTACCATTGAACGACGTGATAGTGTGACACATTTGGTAAGGCCTTTTGTCGTGTATCCTTTTCATGAGAGCCTACAGAGTCAAGCCCTTAACTCCAAGAAGCGACCCTACTTCACTCTCATATAGGTGGACTTTACCAAAATCACCCCCATGATTAAGTTGGGCACCTCAGTACATATATGCTCTAGGTCCATTAAGAGCAAAAGCTCACCCTTTCACTTTTATGTCCTTATGGTATCCAAGTACTTTTAAACCTTGGGATGTATCTAATGTCAAGTACTTGCAATCACTCTGATAGTGTACTTTGGCCCATTGAACTCAAGGCTTGATGCTACCCAAGTGTGAGTCGGGTTTCCACCATTGGTGATCATTTAGATATGAGCTTGTCCCATCCCTAATGATGTTTTTCCACATCATATCACTTGTCAGTCCTTTCGTCAAAGGATGGAAGATTTCTTTTCGTCTTATAAAGACCTTGGATATTACTCCATTTGCAATTAGTTCCTTGACATAACTATGTCTTAGCCCAATATTCCTGGACTTCCCATTATAAACCTGGCTATATGCCCTTGATAGTGTTGATTGACTATCCCATTGTATGGATATTGGCACCATTAAAATTGGTATCTCATACAACAAATTTCTAAGTCATTCAACCTCTTTATTACCTGCTGCCAATGCTATGAATTCTGCAGCCATGGTGGAATTTACAATATAAGTTTGTTTCTTGGGTTCCCAAGAAATAACACCCCAACCAAATTTGAAGACCCAGCCGCTTGTTGAAGCAAGGTCTTCTGTATAATTCACCCAACTGGCATTCGTATATCCTTCTAATACCCAAGGATAACCATTATAGTTTAAACTATAGTTCATTGTCCCCATCAAGTATTTAAATACTCTTTGGACAGCATGTCAGTGATCTTTGCTTGGATTACTTGTATACCTACTTAGTCTCCCTACAACATATGCAATGTTTGGCCTGGTCCATGTCATGGCATACATTAAACATCCAACTACTTTTGAGTTTTCAAGTTGTGATACTAGGCTACCTTTATTTGGTACTAAATTAGTGTTATGATCAAAGGGAGTAGTGATAAGTTAACAATCAAAGTGATTAAGCTTCTTTAATACCTTTTCTATGTAGTGAGATTGGGGTAAACCTATACTCTCACCATCTCTTATTGTTCTAATTCCTAGAACCACAACGGTTATCCCTAAGTCTTTCATATGAAAACCTCTAGATAAGAAACTCTTAGTTTCTTCTACTTCATCTAGACCAGTACCGAATAACAACATATTATTAACATACAAACAAATCATGACCCCTTTTCCACTATGGAAATTTACTATAAATGCACTTGTCAGATTTATTTATTTTATATTAGCCGGCACAACTTGATCAATTTTCATGTCATTGCTTAGGAACTTGTTTTAGTCCATACAATGACTTCTTCAATTTACACACTTTTTTTTCTTGACTATTAACCACAAACCCTTCATGTTGTGTCATATACACCTATTCATCTAATTCCCATTTAGGAATACCATCCTCACATCCATTTGATGGATGACAAATATATATATGGATCCAAGTGCCACTAGCACTCTAATTGAGGCAATTCTTGCCACAAGTGCATATGTATCAAAATAGTCAATACCCTCCTTTTATGTAAATTCCTTAGCAACTAGTCTTGCCTTAAACTTATCAATGGTTCAATCTACCTTCATTTTCTTTTTGAAAATCCTTTTACAACCTATTGGTTTGGAACCAGGTGGGAGGTCTACTAGTTTTCATGTTTTATTCCCCATTTGGGTCCATTTCCTCTTGTATTGCTTTCATCCAGAAAGCGGGATCTTGAGACTTATTGCCTCTTTCTGGTAACCATCCGTTAATTGTATTTAGCTGTTTAAACCATGCAAATTTCCAAACATTTATTTTGGAAATCTCTCACATTTTTTTGATAAAAAAATTATAGTGCTCATACCTGGAGTGATCTAACTTGCTTTAAGTGGGCTTCAAAACACATCATGAGATCCCCATTAATCCTGTGCCATTTTTGGAAAATAAGCCCCAGATATCAGGTCCACTGCCACTCCCATTTTGTACTATTTGTAACACCCCCACTAGGTATTACTACGTAACACATGCGGAATTTAAATGAAAAATATAATTTGCTGGTTTCTTTCAGAAAATAATTTATATAAAGGCATAAGCGTCTGAAATTGGGTTAAAAATTTGTAACAACTGCAAACCTAAACCTTGATCAGCACACAAGCTTACAATCCTAGCCTGGCAAGCCTATTTAATTCAGAGATATACTTGAATAAAAGCTAGTATTTTTACAAAAAATTCGAACATCCCAGGTAAAAGAACACCTGCTAAAATAATTACATTTTCATTCCAGAAATCCAGTTACACCAAATACAACCAGGAAGTAATATGCTAAAAATAGTTATATCAATAGGCTATACATGACCAAAAGTAAAAGCTTAGGTTTTCATTCAAAAGAGATGCTCTCCGAGCCATAAACATTCCATTTTAAAATAAAGACTGAGTCATACTCATACATACTATCAAAAATCTGAGTCTCAAACCCTAAGCTGGTCATTCTAAAAGTTATTCCTGAGGAAAACTCACGTGATCATTCCATAATCAAATAATTCATCAACAACCAGATCTAAGTCTCTGAGTGACTTAGGAAGACTCCTCTGCACCATCTGTACTAAAGTACCCAGGGTACAATAGCAAACCAGAAGAAACCTGATATATCTGTAAGGGTGAGATACCGACAAATGGATATATCACACAACAACCATATACACGATACATACATCACCTTAGCACATTAACATTTAATTATTATCCAGAGATAAAATGACAAGTGTTATATCAGTGGGTCTCATACCCGAACAATCAGTTTTATAAAGAGCATGCATGACACTTCAATAATTAGGCTCTAAACTTAATCTCATGAGATACCAACACCGCTTTATCATTAAGAAAGAAAGAGCTTATCAGGCTCATACGCCCCATTTGTCAAGTTGTCTCTGTCACCTCATGTGCCCGGATCAACATCATCACGAATCCCTTATAACGGCCATTCGGATGTATACATCATCGAATACCACATCTTAAGAAGGTATTCGGATAACTCAAGCACATCTGCTAAGGGGAAATGTATATGAATAAAAGACTTTTCATTATCGAGACTTTTCTTTGTGTTCACTCTTTTCCGTTGTCGAAGCCCAAAGCTAACGACTATTCACAATTTTCATTACTTGAAAATCAATAACAGGACATGTAGTCCGAGTGCTCAATCACAACACCTTAGACCGATGTCGCAGTCCGAGGTTGTGGTCATAGAAACAATTATAATTTCACCATGTTTTATTTCAACATGATAAGGACTCCTAGCCCATAACAACGAAATTAGCACACACAGTCCTCAATTCCAAAATCAGGACTCCAAGCCCATAGTATCACAATTGGGACCCTTGGTCCATAATTCTTGACATGGATCCCAGATCACGTGCATACAACTGAATACTAGAGGCGACATCTCGCGAACTAGTATTCTCTTTCACATGTGCTTACTTTTCACTCAGTGAAAATCAAAAACAAAAACAAAACCTCGGTCACTTATCCAAGTAACCGGAAGGTTTCTAAATCATTTAGGAGAAAATCTTTTCCTTTACAAAGTCTTTTATAAAACCTTTGGAAATTCGTTTGCTTTTGAAATACTTGATGGAATAAAGTCAAATATTTTCAAAGGGTCTTTCCTTCATAAAACACACCGTTCGAAAAGGTTTTCTCTCGTACAAAACTTTTGATCATAAAAATGTAGTTTTCCTTCAACTCAAAATCACTTCAACATTTTTCTAAAAGCCAAGATCTTATTCTTCTGAAGGAAGCACTTTAAACAAGGAAATTTTATAAGTGAACCCAAAACTTTCAAAGTTTTATTCAAGGCTTATTAAGGCTTTTAATCCTTATAGCCATTGGGCACTGGCTCAAGTCCGGCTTCGCAAACTTCGATCAACAGTAATATATTCACAACAATAATAATATTACAGTTAATGACAGTTCATCACATATATATAATTCATAACACCTTAAAGCAAGTAATGTTCAACTCCAAGTAATAACCACAATAGTTCAAGTAAACAAGTTATTCAAGTATTGGCTCAATATCACGATAATATTCACAACACTCAATTAAACACATACACACATGCATATAGTCATTGAATATCCCTAGGCAAGCTCCCCTTACCTTTGAATACAAGTAAAGGATCCTCGTCTTAATGCTCACGTTAGCTCAAGAGTGTAACTATCTACTCCATCAAGCAAGCATAGCAGTGTCAAACGTCTCGGAGAGGGATTCCAACAACGCGCAACAACCAGAAATCGAGGAATCAATTACACATGACCAAACACACATTCTAATTTGATCTAAACACTTAATCTTATTACCAAACAAGGTCATTTTCAAAGAAAATCACGTTTGGAGCTTAAGCTTCACAATACCCTTTGAGGAAACTTTGTTTTGATTAAAGGATCACGAAAATGAACTTAGGAATCATCGATTAAGAGTCCTAATTTGAATAAAACATAGCTAATATTATAGAAACACCATTGATTTCAAATAAAATCAAATTGGGGTTTAGGGTTCCTAGACACAATTTGGGGAAAACTCATTTTAACTAAAGAATAATGAAATTGGTTTAGGGAAGCACTAATTCACAGTCCCAATTTCATCAAACAAGGTTTAATTTCAAGATTAAAATCTAAAATCAAAAGGGTTAGGGTTAGGGTTTCAAAATCAATTTGGGGATTTTTGAATCTAAGAAAAATAGATGGGGTTTTCACTTACCCATACAAGGAAGAAGAAGATGACGTGGTGGCTATCTTGGAGGTCTGGGCGGCGGAGCAGCGGCGAACGAAGGAGAACAGGGTCCAGAACATGCGATCGCCTCTCCCACTCCATGCAGCGACCTGACGACGAACTGGACGGCGGTGCGAGGTCGTCCCCTCCATACCAGACGCGGCGAAATGGCGAATGGACGATAAACCTACGACGTCAGCGCGCACAACAATGCACAGCGAGGAGGAAACATACCAGATGCGTGAGAGCTGGGTCGTGCGATCGTGGGCTTGGCCGGGACAACTGACGGACGGCGGGCTGGTCGATGGGCTGGACGGCACTGGTTCAACAGAAAAGGAAGGGAGATTTTGAGTGTTTGTTTCTGAAAGTGGAGAAAGAAGATAAAAGAGAAAAAGAAGGGGTAGAGGTCGTGTAACTTTCTGATCTAGGGAAAGAGGGTTCTTTTTTTTTTCTTTGTCTTTATCTTTTAGTTAGAGTAGATAACAATAAAAATGAGTGGTTAAGATTGAGTCTAGAGAGAAATAAATAGTATGGGTCCTTGGATCTAAACACAATGAGTGATAAATATATACTTTCAAAATTCAAATTAGAGTAAAATTTGATGGTTGAATTGATCCACCAAGAAAATCAGTGATCCAAAATTAATCTTCAATTAATGCCAAACCAATTTATTTTCAAATCTAAAATTAAATAGAATGAAAATATGAAAATGTTTTTCGCTTAATCATATTATTTAACACACTTTTCTGTACTGGTAATAATGATAACAATAACGTAAATTATTGCCTAGTAAGAGTGCATTCACTGAAATAAGTCAATGCTAACGCACCCAATAAAATAATTTGAAGAGAGTAATTCAGTTACTTAAACTAAACCACATAACAAAATAAACATAAACATCCAAATAAAATAATTAATCACGTGTGTAAAAACTAGGGTGTTACACTATTCGTATCAGAGTATTAATATTAAATGAGCACTACTAGAAAAATTGAATTTCCGGACGGAATTTTCGGACGGAAATGTTTTCGTCCGAAATTTTCCGAAAGTTTCGGACGGATTTCAGACGGATTTTGATATTTTTTATAATTTCCATGATCCGTCTGAAATCCGTCCGAAATTTCGGACGGATTTCAGACGGATTGTGTTATTTTTTATATTTTCCTTGATCCGTCTGAAATCGATCCGTCTGAAATCCGTCCGAAATTTCGGACGGATTTCAGACGGATTGTGTTATTTTTTATATTTCCCTTGATCCGTCTGAAATCCGTCCAAAAATTTCGAACGGATTTCAGACGGATTGTGTTATTTTTTATATTTTCCTTGATTTATCTTACATCCCTCTGAAATCCGTACAAAAATTTCGGACGGATTTCAGACGGATTGTGTTATTTTTTATATTTTCCTTGATCCGTCTGAAATCCATCCGAAAATTTCGGACGGATTGTGTTATTTTTTATATTTTCCTTGATACGTCTGAAATCCGTCCGAAAATGTCGGACGGATTTAATTTGATTGTGTTATTTTTTATATTTTCCTTGATTTATCTTACATCTCATCTCAAATCCGTTTGAAAATTTGGACGCATTTGAATTTGGATTGTGTTATTTTTTATATTTTCCTTGATCATCAAAAATCCAGTCCGAAAATTTCGAACGGATTTCAGACGGATTGTGTTGTTTTGTTTATATTTCTTACATCCATCTGAAATCCGTCCGAAATTTCGGACGGATTTCACACGGAATTTGTTATTTTTTATATTTTCCTTGAAAAAAGATTAAATAATTTATCTTATAAATATGATTAAAATATTTGATCTTAATAAATTTAAAAGTAAACAAGATTTATGAAGTGAATTAAACAAGATTTATATTTCTTACAAGATTTATGAAGTGAATTAAACAAGAAGTACGATTGTTTGATCCTAATAGAACCCAAATGGACTGTTTAGGTCATATAGGACCTAACTGGGTCAATTTGTACTTCTTTGGTCCTAAAGCAGCCCAAATGGACTTGTTTGATCCTAATAGAACCCAAACGGACTGTTTAGGTCATATACGATCTAACTAGGCCAATTTGTACTTTTTCAGGCATAAAGGAGCCCCAATGGACTTGTTCGATCCTAATAGAGCCCAAATCGACTTGGTAGGACCTAATTGGGCCAATTGCCCCGTACGGCCCAATTGTATTTCTTTGGTCCTAATGGATCTCAAATGGACTTGTTTGATCCTAATAGTGCCCAAATGGACTTTTTAGGTCATATACGACCTAACTGGGCCAATTTGTACTTCTTTCGTCCTAATGGAGCCCAAATGGACTTGTTTGATCCTAATAGAGCCCAAATGGACTGTTTAGGTCATATAGGACCTAACTAGGCCAATTTTTACTTTTTCGGGCACAATGGATCCCAAACGGACTTGTTTGATCCTAATAGAGCCCAAATCGACTTGTTAGGACCTAATTGGGACAATTGCCCCGATCGGTCCAATTGTATTTCTTTGGTCCTAATGGACTTGTCTGATCCTAATAGAGCCCAAATGGACTTTTTAGATCATTTAGTACCTAACTAGGCCAATTTGTACTTCTTTGATCCTAATGGAGCCCAAATGGACTGGTTTGAGCGCCCAAATTGACTTGTTAGGACCTAATTTGGTCAATTGCCCCGATCGACCAAATTGAACTTATATGGTCCTAATGAAGCCTAAATGGACTTGTTTGATCCTAATAGAGCCCAAATCGACTTGTTAGGACCTAAGCGTAAGCTCCAAACATGATTTTCTTTGAAAATAACCTTGTTTGGTAATAAGATTAAGTGTTTAGATCAAATTAGAATGTGTGTTTGGTCATGCATAATTGATTTCTTGATTTCTGATTGTTGCGCGTTGTTTGATTCCCTCTCTGAGACGTTTGACACGGCTATGCTTGCTTGATGGAGTAGATAATTACACTCTTGGAGCTAACGTGAGCATTAAGACGAGGATTCTTTACTTGTTTGTTTATTTTCAATTACATGTAATGAGTGTTGCAATTACTCATGGACTGATGCAAGATCCAGGAAAACATATGTCCTATTTAAAGCAATCCGTACCGGTTTAGTTTGAGTAATTAAATTACTCTCTTCAAATTATTTTATTGGGTGCGTTAGCACTAACTTATTTTAGTGAACGCACGCCTACTAGACAATAATTTACGTTATTGTCACTATTATTACCAGTACAGAAAAATGTACTTTTTCAGGCATAAAGGAGCCCCAATGGACTTGTTCAATCCTAATAGAGCCCAAATCGACTTGGTAGGACCTAATTGGGCCAATTGCCCCGTACGGCCCAATTGTATTTCTTTGGTCCTAATGGATCTCAAATGGACTTGTTTGATCCTAATAGTGCCCAAATGGACTTTTTAGGTCATATACGACCTAACTGGGCCAATTTGTACTTCTTTCGTCCTAATGGAGCCCAAATGGACTTGTTTGATCCTAATAGAGCCCAAATGGACTGTTTAGGTCATATAGGACCTAACTAGGCCAATTTTTACTTTTTCGGGCACAATGGATCCCAAACGGACTTGTTTGATCCTAATAGAGCCCAAATCGACTTGTTAGGACCTACTGGGACAATTGCCCCGATCGGTCCAATTGTATTTCTTTGGTCCTAATGGACTTGTCTGATCCTAATAGAGCCCAAATGGACTTTTTAGATCATTTAGTACCTAACTAGGCCAATTTGTACTTCTTTGATCCTAATGGAGCCCAAATGGACTGGTTTGAGAGCCCAAATTGACTTGTTAGGACCTAATTTGGTCAATTGCCCCGATCGACCAAATTGAACTTCTATGGTCCTAATGAAGCCTAAATGGACTTGTTTGATCCTAATAGAGCCCAAATCGACTTGTTAGGACCTAAGCGTAAGCTCCAAACATGATTTTCTTTGAAAATAACCTTGTTTGGTAATAAGATTAAGTGTTTAGATCAAATTAGAATGTGTGTTTGGTCATGCATAATTGATTTCTTGATTTCTGATTGTTGCGCGTTATTTGATTCCCTCTCTGAGACGTTTGACACGGCTATGCTTGCTTGATGGAGTAGATAATTACACTATTGGAGCTAACGTGAGCATTAAGACGAGGATTCTTTACTTGTTTGTTTATTTTCAATTACATGTAATGAGTGTTGCAATTACTCATGGACTGATGCAAGATCCAGGAAAACATATGTCCTATTTAAAGCAATCCGTACCGGTTTAGTTTGAGTAATTAAATTACTCTCTTCAAATTATTTTATTGGGTGCGTTAGCACTAACTTATTTCAGTGAACGCACGCCTACTAGACAATAATTTACGTTATTGTCACTATTATTACCAGTACAGAAAAATGTTTTAAATAATATGATTAAGAGAAAAACATTTTCATATTTTTATCCTATTTGATTTTAGAGTTAAAAATATTTTGGTTTGACATTAATAGGAGATTAATTTTGGACAGACTATTTTCTTAGTTGATCAGTTCAATTATTAATCTTTGCTCTAATTTGAATTTCGAAATCATATATTTATCAATCTTTATTTTTAGATTCTAAAAATTAAAAATATGTTTATTTTAGGACTAATATTTTATCACTCATTTTTTTACCTATTACTAAATATTAAGTTAAAACATGAATTTCTCTCTCCTACTTCTACTATCAAACCCGTAACCCCCCCCCCCCCCCTCCCTCTTTCTTTCTTTCTTTCTTTCTTTCTTTCTTTCTTTCTTTCTTTCTCTTTCTTCTTCTTTCTACTTCTTTCTTTGCTTCTACTTTCTCTTCCTCCCCTCACCCGAATCTTCCTCCTCCATTTCCCCCACCCCTCAGCCACCTCCCAACAGCCACCGCCGGCACCACGCTCACCGTCCTGGCCACACTGGCAGCGGAGGAGAGGATGCGCGTTCGCTCCATTTCCGTCCGCCATCGCTTCAACTCCGCCGCCGCATTGCTGGCGGTGCGCCGCCATGGCTTCCTGCTTCCGTCGGCCAGTCCAGCCACCGTGTCAACTAGCCACCGCCCCACACCCTCCACCCATCGAACCGCCGAAAGCTGCCAGGAGGAGACACGTTCGACCACCTGCTCCAATCCGCGTCACAGTCGCCGCGTCAACCACCGCAGCACCACCATAAGCTTGCCTTCTTCCTTGGGTAAGTGGTTTTCTCACTTCCTTTGTTCAGATTCAAGAGCCCCAATTTCTCCTCAAACCCTAACCCTAGGTTTTGATTTTTAGTTCTCAGTTTATGAAATTAATTGGTGTTTTCTGAAATTGGGAGCATGATTAAGTGTCTCCCTAAATCAATTTTGTCAATCTCTTGTTAAACTGTTTTTTTTTCTCAATTTTCATCTTGAGCCCAAAAACCTCAAATCTGCTTTGAAGTTGTTTGATGCAGACGAGTGGATTATGGCAGCTTTGATGGGGACTGATATTGAAGTGATGTTAGCAGTACCTAATAACATGTTGGAGGAGATGAGTAAGAATCCTAAGCTTGCAGATTCTTGGGTTGATGAAAATGTCACCAGTTACTTGTACCCTGGTGGAGTAAATATCAAGTTAGTAGCTAGTTGTATCAGTATATTCAATATTCATGTTCCTCACATTGTGTCTTTAATTTACTTGCAGTTGGTTCATTTCCCATTCAATATTCATGATCCTCACATTGTGTCTTTAATTTACTTGCAGTTGGTTCATTTCCCCCTTCTTCCATTATATGATCTTGCTGATTTCTTTATTCTTTTATTCAAGATGCCCAAGTGGCTTATGGCTTCCATCATTTATGCAATGAAAAGCCTTACCTTGCACACGGTCCAATTGCAAATAAGGTATTAACTATTAAACCTCCGGAGCTATTGAATTAGTATTATAGATTAAGTTTCTTTCTTGATTGCTTGATTTGCTTCCTTAATTTGATGTTACCATTTTTCAGGAAGTAATCTATATCTGTTAGGTTTGTCCTTTTATTGTACCACACTTTATTTACACACATTTTTAGCATTCATGTTAACGGTCAAACAGCTACCATTTATTTGTCTTGTAAAAATGATGTCATAGAATTCGGTCATACCAATACAGGGTTATGACAAATCTGGTTCTTTCTTTCTTTTTGTTTTTGTGTTGCAGCTTATATACTCGAGTTACACTTGCACTCAGGGCTGGTTCCTCACACCTTGCACAAGTGATCCAAGTTTAAGGTAAGATATATCTCAACTAAAGCAGTTCATCCTTCTGTTTTTACTTTCTGCTTTATTTGATGTTTCTATTTGTACTTTGTTCATGTGCATTTTACCCTGAAGCCTGCAACTTTACTGGAGTTTATCATTTTCAATTGATCATTTCCAACAACCTCTAGATATTATTTTGCTGCAATGACTAAATCATCTGCTTTCAGTAGTAAAGGACAGTGACTTTCCTAATAACTACATATTCAATTCGTATTGATTAAATTCTCAAAAATATAACTCTGTTATTAGGGGACTTAAGAACATTTGTCAGATGCATGTCAAAAAGTTCAATTGCTCAGAATGGGAGCAGGTTCCAGTTCCTACAAGGTATATTTCTTGTCATATCATTTTTACTGGTGCTTGTTATTAACTGGTAAACAAAGCATTGCATATTTCATATTTGTTAGAATCTTATGATTCACAATTCGAATCACACATTTTGATATGATTTGGCAAGCCAGTTACTCGTATCATGTGGTGAATTGCATAGATGGCTTTGCATCATGCATGTATCACACAATTTTACACTTGTGTAGTAACAGTCTCTTTTGTGCTTCTTTTTTTGGTTTGTCTCATTTCACATAAGGTTAAATGTTATTTACTTTCAGCGTAAGAGCAGTAGTTGCTCTGAATCTTCATAGTTATGGAAGTGGAAGAAATCCTTGGGCTAATCTGAAACCAGAATATTTGGAAAAGGTATCGTGCTCTTGTTTCCTCTAATAATCCCTTGTTTCAGTGATAGCACATTCTGACTTTTTATTGTATACCTAATATTCTGTTTTCGACATAGGTGAATTGCAATCTTTGGTCTCCCTTTGAGTAGTTTTTATGGAATTATTTTTGTGAATTTATATAAGTATGATTATAAACATACAAATAGTTTTCTTGGTCTGATCATTGCACTAATAGAGGGAAAATGTGAAGAATATCATTTTTATTCATTTCTTTATATTCTGAAAGATCGCTTCCATATAACAGAGGTGTCCATCAGATATCTTATTTACCGTATTTTATGATCTAAATTTTTGGACTGTATTTGTATATGCCTTTCTTCCGTCCCTCTTAGCTTGCTAAATTTTGTTACTCGTTTTATCCAAATTTAAGTATGCCTAAATGGAAGCACTTTTTCATGTACTTCCAGAGAGGCTTTGTTGAAGCAAAAGTTGATGATGGACTTCTGGAAATATTTGGTCTAAAGCAAGGATGGCATGCATCCTTTGTCATGGTTGAACTGATATCTGCAAAGCACATAGCTCAGGTACCAAATGTTAATCAAAATCGTTTATGGTTTGTGATTTGGGGTGAATCACAAATGTGAAGACTATGAGCACTAGATCCCTTACAGCTCTTTCCCAACCATGGTATTTAATTTCAGTTCTAGCTTATATAATTTAATAACTCAGATTTAGTCATTCTAATTTGATTTAATTTTCATTTTGAAGTATTTTCCTGAATGTAAATGCATCACATACTCCGACGATCTACTTACTCAACTTAAAGACGAGTGGTGTCGTTATATGGTTATGAAATTTATCAACAATTAAAGGGTACGACATACTCTGATATTATGCTAGCTAGTGTCTCCCCTATATTGTTAGACTTGTGTGTATGTGCAAGTGATGATCTGTATGTGTATCTTATGCAGGCCGACAACAAAGAATTTGTGCGATCAAGCAGAAGATGGAAGTAGCATGCACAAATTGTTTATAATTACTAGCTAGTGTGTTGCTTAGCTTGTACACATTGTTAGTATGCATGGTTATTATCTAGTGTAGGTTAGCGACCCGTTGGTTTATGGACTTAAATAGTAGAATTGGTTATGTGTAAGTGTTACTGTGAATTGTGTTAAAGTATATTACTTAATTAATTGGTTATATATGCATGATTTTGATATTTGGTTTGGTTTATATATATATATATATATATATATATATATATATATATATATATATATATATATATATATGCTTACCAATATTGTATGTAATTTTACATTATATATGTGTATGTGTGTGATGTACCTAAATGCAGTGTTATTGTGAATTGATGAGGGATGGTTGTGCAAGTGGGAAATGTAGAAGTGATCTATCACGGCCGTGATGGTCATCACGGCCTAGCCGTGACAGCTTCTGCCTTGAATGTTGCTTCACTAAATGGTCTGTCACGGCTGTGATGGGTATCACGGCCTGACCGTGACAAATTCTGCTTAGAAGCGGTCTGGCTCAGTTGACATGTCACGGCCGTGATGGGCATCACGGCCTGGCCGTGAGAGATTCTGACTTTTCATTCTTTCATGGGAAATCCGTCCCAAATCCGTTGGAAAACAAAAATAAATCTGTCCAAAAAATAACCAACAAAATTACAGCATCCGTCCCAAATCCGTTGGAAAACAAAAATAAATCTATCCGAAATCCGTCCGAAAAATAACCAAAATCCGGATTTCCACGTTGTCCATATTCCGTCCAAACCGTCTCAGAAATATTTTCGGATGGAACTTGGGACGGATTTTATAATTTCCCACGAGGCTTTTTCAGACGGGTGCCATTCCGTCCAAAATCCGTCCGAAAATTATCCACTTCCATCCGAAATCCGTCCGAAAAAGATGGATTTATAGTAGTGGAGTTTAATTTGTATGTACTGTCAGTATAAAGATTTTTACACCGACAATCAATCAGAAATCATGGAATTGATGACTTCTAAGGTGGTTAGGATAAGAATCAAATATTTATCACGGAATATCAACTTCTTATTAGTTGACAGTTTAAAAAAACTTTATACTATCCGTATATATCAATTAAATCCATATTAAGTATTAAATATTAAATATTAACCTGAACGTCTATAACTTGCATGTGCCACACATCTCTTGCATAATTAACCTTTATATAACTTGGGAGGAATGGTTTTCTTTTAAATCAAAATGGGACACCATATGGTCTTCCCTTTGTTTTTTGGATGTATTCTCGAGAAACGCGCGTGTATACAAATAAGATAAAAAATAAGTAAGTGAGAGATAAATATAGTGTCATATACGGTGTCCAAAATTTGTGTTCAAATAACATAACTCATAACTTGCAGAGTAAAAATTAGAGACTATCACAGGTAGTTTGACAGAGTACAATGCTAGAAATATTTTACCATGAATTCAGTGCATGGTTGGAACCAAGTTGGTAGCTCCTAAAATCACTTTTATAAGGAAGCAACTATTTGTAAGTTCTACATTTCAAAATCAAATCTACCTAAAATTGATGTGAATCCAAACACACTATCAATGTAATTAATTATCAATACTTACCATCACATCCTGAATACCATATATCCCAATCATTGGAGCAAAGTGACAATCAAAATATGCAAAACTTGCATGAAGAAGCAACATCAAATAACTCCATCACTTGCTTAGTGATCAGCCTCTGGCTCATCTAGTTTTATGACTAGTAAAACCTTGGCTTTGTGCTAATTATATATCGTTTTCGCCCAAATTAGAATTGATTGTCTTTAAGCAGCATTTTGAGTGTCTAGAGTATTTTTAGGTTAATTTAGTTAGTTTTGAGTCAAATAAAGCACTTACAGCTATTTCCTATTGTTTCAGGTTAGAATAAAGCACTTAGAGCCAAAGGAATGAAGAAAATAATGGAAAAATGCAATTCTGGAGTTTTCGCCTTGCGAGAGTATCCTCGCCTCGCGAGCCCGAAGACCAGCACGAGCAGCAACAGTCACCCTCTCTGGCTCGCCTCGCGAATCCTGTTTCTCCTCGCGAGAAAGCGACTGCTCATAATATTCGCCTCACTAAACATGTTTCGCCTCGCGAGCGACCGCAACCTGTAATCTGTATTTATATCTCGTTTTGGGGCGGAACCGATCATCTTCTCTTCTCTTCTTCTTTTCTTTTCATAGTGCGAAATTAGGTTAGGTTTATGTTTGTAATGGAGAGCTAGTCTCCCTTGATTAATCTATTGTAATCGGGTTCTGCCGTCACTTGAGGTTTTGTAAATTCTGAACTTTATGCTATTCTCTTTCAATACTTGTTTTATATGTTCTGTTTGCTTAATTCAAAATCGTATAGAATAGGTGTTGATTTATTTTGATGATTGTGTGTTCATATACTTAATCGCGTTTGCTTAATTCGCATGTGTTCAATCATGTTCGCTTAGTTCATGAGTGCTTCACACCGTTTGCTTAATTCGGGAATAGGAACATATATCTCGTAACATTGGTTTCGCTTGTTAACTGATGTTACAATCGAAAAGAGAGTAGAATCTGCTTAGGGCTTGGATTTATATGAACCAATGATAGTGGGAAACCGAGAACAGTAGGTTAATCGTTTCTTAGCTATTTGATAATTCTTAGTTTGCATTATTTTCTTCTTTGTTTTCTTAATTCAATTCCAAATCCAAAACCCCCCAAAACTGATTTTGTATTAATAACAACAACCCAAGAGTCCTTGTGAGACGATACTCGAGTTGTCGCTCCCTATCTACATATTTTTGTAAATCGCTCGCTTTTTGGCGCGTGCGCGATAGCGCGACCAAAAATTGGCGCCGTTGCCGGGGACTCTTGTTATTATTAGCAGAAAATAAAATTTAAATCAAAAAAAAATTAAAAAAAAATTCTCTCTTTGCTGAATTAGTTTGGTTGCTTTGTCTGGTTGTTTACTTTTCATGGATAATTACATGTAAGGGTATTTTCCTAATGTTGATTATAAGCCACCACCTTGCATATATTATCCTGACTTTAGTAAACCATCACCATGCATAAATTATCCTAATTTTGCTGGAAGTTATGAGTTTAGCAGTGGTTTTGCCATGATTAGATCGAATGAGGAGCAACCTTTCTATCATAGCCAACATGGTGGAGATCAATGCAACAATCAGAACAGGCACAACACTCTTCACCCTTCCACTGATGACTACCACCCCAGCCAAGTGACCACCTCTGCACCTGCTGGACCTTCACTAGAGGATCTGTTCAAGCAAATGACTTCACAATTGACTGCACATATGGCTACACTTTTTCAGCAGCAAATTGGACAGCTTTAGGTCTTACTGCACACGCGTTTCAAAGCAGCAAACGGATGCTAACATTAATACACTGCAAACTCCACATTCCCTTGAGGAACATGCAGATTCACGGATAGCTGTTCTTGACAATACTTCCTCTGAGGATGATGAAGAATTTCCAGACATTCAAGCAGTTATTCTTGACAATACTTCCTATGAGGATAATTTTGATAATAATGAGAATACTTCTGCTGATGAACTGTGTGTTGAAACTCCAGATATTCATACCTCCCCTGATTCTATCTATTATAATTCATGTGCTGATTGTACTGACACTGCTTTGTGTATAGCATGTTTTGAAAGGTATGAGGAGCAAAACGTCCATATGGAACAGGAGACATATGAGGTTGAGGGCCATGTTCATATAGAAAATGAGGATCAGGAGGACATCTGCTTCACCGTGCTTGAGGATGATGAAGAACCTTTGGAAGTAGATGATTCAATTAATTCATATGCATATGTTGAGAGTAATGGGGTGGATGAACTATGTGCTGAAAGTCCAGACATTCAGACCTTTACTAATTCAGTTTCTTTTACTACATGTACTGACTGTACTGACACTAACCTGTGTGCTGTTTGTGTTGAGTTTCTTGATTCTATTTTGCAGGGTGATAGTGAGAGTGAAGCTGTCTGTTCAGCCGAAGTTCTTGACATCATGGCTACTCCAAATGTACCATCCATTGAGCAGCCACCTCCCACTGTGGAACCACCAGCAACGGAGTTCAAGCCTCTGGATTTTTCTCCCTTGGATATGAAGACACTGTGGCCAGTCCAAGAGGTTGAACCCCACTTTTATTGGGAGGACTTTATGGACAAAGTTGAGAAAGAGGTCAACTGTGACCCACGAGGGAGTGAGAAGTCCGCCGCACTTGGCGAGGTCACCGTAACTGTCAAGCACTCACCTCCATATCAAGGCTGCAAGTTAGGGAACCATGGAACAAGCTTCAGTCCCTTGTCTATCACGTGGGAATTATGCTACAAGCCATGGGATCCGGGAGGATCATCTTGCAATTTGGGCATTTTGTGGCCGCTGTATCACAGACAGTGGGATCCCGGTGGAACCATCCCCAATGAGTTTTCTTAAACCCTTTCTCTTTAGTTTACTTTCATTTTCTTGTTAGTTTCTGCTTTGCTTTGTTTTTGTTTTGTTTTCTTTTAGCTCCTGAATAATTTGAGAAGATCAGGAGTATTTGTGTGTTGAGTCTTGTGTCGGCAAGTTTGCTGGATTTTAATTGAATTTGCATAGATGGATTGCATGTTATGTGTTGACTGTTTTCCCCCTAGGTTTTGAATTTGAGAATTTAATCCCCACTTGAAAAATTGAAAATTGAACTTTGAGATATTTTGTTGAGATTGCATGATTTATGATAAGTTTGGGGTGATAGGAAGCACACACTAGGGATAGAATCTCTGTCAAACAATTTGCAAAAATATCCAGGTGAGGATTTGAGCCTCCAACATGTTTTTGACTGTGTGAAATCACTTTTAAGTTGCACTTTCCCGAATTTGCTTGAGTCTCTACTTGGTTTGCATGCTTATGTGTTTGCTTCAAATGATTTAGGCATTTTCTTTGTAAATAACCACTTGGCCTAAAATAACCATCCCTAATGCATGTTCCTTAGTTAGCCCCATTGAGCCTAATTAGCCTATTATTTCTTGTTGACCTTATGTTATAAGCTAGAATCTGGAAAACCATGTTAACCCGATCTTAGGATTAGGAGAGCATGGAATCTTAACAAGAGAATGTTTGCAAGAAACTAAGTTTGGGGTGGCTACAAGTTGTAATGTGTTGTTTGGGATTGAAAGGAAAAAAATAATAAAAAGGTTGAAGCCAAAGGCAAGAAGAAAAAAGAAGAAGAAAAAAAGAGAAAAAAGGAAAAGTGTAAAAATGTTAAAAAAAAAGTGTGAAAATGATAAAAATAAGAGTATTAGAAGAAATGACTGGAGTCACCCAAGCATAAATAAAAATGAAAAAAAGGAACTTGAGTGGAAATTCAAAAGTGTATAAAGTTTCATGCTCTCTTAGTTCCTAGGGACTTCAGCCCAGTACCTTTGTATATCCTACCCTTAGCCAGGCCCCATTACAACCATAAAAGACCTTTTGATGTTGCATGCATGTTTTCTGTGGGAATCATTTTGAGATGAAAATCAAATTTATGGGAAGTGCTCTTAAAAGTGAAATTGAGTGAAATGTTGTTAGCCTAGACAAATTGAGCGATTGAGTGAAACACTAAACTCCCTAGTGAGGAAGGCAGTTGTTTGAATTTGGTGATCTCCCTTTGTGTGTAACTTGGATCCCTTGCTTAGATTAATGATTGCCCGAATGATGAATTTCTCAATTGTTCAGAATAAAGGATAGTGGGGATTGCTTTATTTGAAAAGGGGGGGAACATTGAAAGAAAACTATTTTGGTGAATTGCTTGAAATTTGTGCAAAGTTGATTGAATCTTTAAGCTTGCCATGTCTTGAGTCTTTTTGAGTTTTTGAGTTTTAGTTTGCTTGGGGACAAGCAAAGTTTAAGTTTGGGGTATTTTGGTCAGCCGCTGGCTCATCTAGTTTTATGACTAGTAAAACCTTGGCTTTGTGCTAATTATATATCGTTTTCGCCCAAATTAGACTTGATTGTCTTTAAGCAGCATTTTGAGTGTCTAGAGTATTTTTAGGTTAATTTAGTTAGTTTTGAGTCAAATAAAGCACTTACAGCTATTTCCTATTGTTTCAGGTTAGAATAAAGCACTTAGAGCCAAAGGAATGAAGAAAATAATGGAAAAATGCAATTCTGGAGTTTTCGCCTCGAGAGTATGCTGTCGCCTGCATAGCGAAACATGTTTCGGCCTCGCGAGAAGCGACCGCATACCCTCGCTAAACATGTTCGCCGTATTTATATCTGTTTTGGGGCGAACTGATCATCTTCTCTTCTCTTCTTCTTTTCTTTTCATAGTGCGAAATTAGGTTAGGTTTATGTTTGTAATGGAGAGCTAGTCTCCCTTGATTAATCTATTGTAATCGGGTTCCGCCGTCACTTGAGGTTTTGTAAATTCTGAACTTTATGCTATTCTCTTTCAATACTTGTTTTATATGTTCTGTTTGCTTAATTCAGAATCGTATAGAATAGGTGTTGATTTATTTCGATGATTGTGTGTTCCTATACTTAATCGCGTTTGCTTAATTCGCGTGTGTTCAATCATGTTCGCTTAGTTCATGAGTGATTCACCCCGTTTGCTTAATTCGGGAATAGGAACATATATCTCGTAACATTGGTTTCGCTTGTTAACTGATGTTACAATCGAAAAGATAGTAGAATCTGCTTAGGGCTTGGATTTATATGAACCAATGATAGTGGGAAACCGAGAACAGCAGGTTAATCGTTTCTTAGCTATTTGATAATTCTTAGTTTGCATTATTTTCTGCTTTGTTTTCTTAATTCAATTCCAAATCCAAAACTGATTTTGTGTTAATTACAACAACCCAAGAGTCCTTGTGAGTCGATACTCGAGTTGTCGCTCCCTATCTACATATTTTTGTAAATCGCTCGCTTTTTGACGCGTGCGCGACAGCGCAACCACTTAGGCAACATAAATGAACAAAATAACGCTACCTTTACTTTCTACCAAAATAAGAATATAGTCATAGAAGTTAACAACAGGCTGTGATGCTCAGAAAAAAACAAATGCATGTATTCCACTCCTTCCTGCAACAAAAACACCACCAGGAAATAGCATATAGCCAAGTGTTTGCAGATTGCCAATTATAACTACAAATAACTACATTTGGAGTCACATGTTGAACATGCAGAACGGATTTTAGGAGTGAAAACTAGACACGGGAAAGAAGAAACGGGATTAAAACTGATATTTTTATGTAATCAGAATAATTATTATATAATGTTAGATGAAAGGAAAATGACAATTCAGATGCATTCTAAGCATTGGTACACGCGCTATATATACAATACATGTTTGAACTGTGGTGTGGAATACACACTAACTATCACTTGTCTCCTTGTTTTGGTTCAGATTCACACACAGCAGAAAGTTTGGTTTCCTGCGAGATAAATACCACCCGATCAGGATGGCATTAACATTTAACAGACCAGCCATAATACATTAAAATAATGACTTAGATTATTAACTAAGTCTCTATTCACACATTATTGCTTGCGTTACTAATACTCTGTCCATGGTAAGAAACATGAAAGTTTACTCAAAAGCATGCTTTACTAAAACTCTCCAACTAATTACAAGCAGAAATTGCACAATTCTTATCTATCAAAGTACCCAGTACTGCATTAAATATCATCAATAAGCATAATCTGTGGACAAAAATGACAGCTCCTTATTATTTCACTATTTTATATTCTTACTAGAAGAAAAAAAAATTAAAAACTTAGAACTCACTGAGGGCAATTGTTCATGAACAAAATCCACCAATTGCTGGCTTGACATGCGATCCTTGAAAATAATCAAGATACATAAATTCGTATTGTCACAATAATGTCACCTTGTTCGTGAGAAACTACAAGATAAGCTCTTCCATCTACTAACTATTGATAGTTCTAATCAACTAGTTGATTTGTTCTCATAGCCAAGCTGGGTGTTACTAGCATATACCCACCAGCTTGTGGGGGTATTAATTGATAAACCCAATGTCTAACAGAATTACATAACAGACTTTCAATTATGTTAATTCTGTTTTAGTTAGTTTTAGGGTAGTTAGTTATTTGGTTCTTTATCAAGAGAGGGTTACCCCTTATATAAGTACTTGTAATCTTTACTTTTACTCTGAATCTTATCTCAATGCTATGAATTCATTCAGCAAATTCTTTTCTAGTTCATAATAGGGGGCGCTTACCTAAGCATAAAAAATAAAATAAAAACATTAAAAAGTTATCCTGCATTCCTGCCTAGCTACTGATAGAGCACTGGGTATGTGTCGTATAAGATGGAATAAGGTATGGATCAGCTATTGGGCTTTCATCAACGGAAGCCCACGATTTGGAAGGCTTATAGTTATTATACTTGTAAGAAAAGGAAAGCCGAGGAGGGAGAGAATTAGTTACAATTGCTGACCTGGCAGGTTGTTGTGCCATGCAGCATGATATAGGGAGGGGGATGATAGGGAAATTGAGTTAGTCAATCTGGTTGTTTGTGGTAGAGAAATAGTTCTACTGAGGCTCTGGGATTACAAGAGGGGTTTCTCTTTTGTAATATTTTCTTTCTTTTTTATTCAATAAAAAAATTATCTCTTTTCTATTGATGAATCTGGTTGCTATCAGCTAACACTATCCTCATTCAAAAATAAATCAGAACTAAAACTACATATAAGTAGAGATGTTAAATGCAATGTAAATAACTAATAGGTAATCCCTAATTAGTTAATTAGTTAGTGGCTGAATTAGGAAAATAATTAGGAAATAAGGCATGTTGCCGATAAAGAAGAAAAGAGATTGAGAAGAGATCTTGTCATTTGAAAGTGTAATTTTTGAATTGTTAATTACAACTAAAACTAAATTATTTTTAAATTTGATTACTCATTGTCGGAGGCGGGGTAGGGAAACTCGACCGTCGCTAGAGGCAAAAATGAAGATCTACTTTTCAATCTCGATGGAGAATAGGGGCGGGGACAGGTTTTCTAGGGAGTCGTGGGCAGGAAGGTAAAACCCGCCTCCACCCCGCCCCATTGCCAACCCTTTTGGTAACAGAGAGATCATGGCAAGAGAAAGACCTGAGGGTTAATTGAGGGAGAAATGATGAAAATGGTAGATATGGATTCATCTCCTAATCTCCTTTCTTCTCCCATTTTCTTCATACCCTTGGAGATGAAAATTTTTGGATGGGTCTCAACTCCTTTTTTCTCTTCTCTTTATTTTTCTTGGTTACCAAAAGTACAAGACTATCTTTTATCCTCTTTTTCTCACCTCTCATTTTGTATTTTCTTATTTTCTACCATACCAAACATAGTATAAAAGAGTAAAAAGTTGTAAACAAATAAAAGGTAGAGTGTGTTTGGTTTCACTTCTGGAAGCACCAAAAGTGCTTCTGCACCTATCAAACGTGATTCTGGTATAAAAAAAAAGAAGATGTTTGGTAACACGTTTGTGGAAGCAATTTTGTATCTAGAATTGATTCCACTTTTGGATTGAAAAATTACACTAAGTTTTATATCAAACTTGCTTTCAAAATAAAAACATCTAAACAAAAATCACTTTACTTCAAACTCAATTATATTAAAATCAATTTTATAAAATCAATTTTATCCAAAATCATGTTTGTCAAACATTCTTTCAAAGAGAGATGGAGTGTGTGTTTGGTTCCACTTCTAGAGGCACCAGAAGTGCTTCTGCACCTGTCAAACGTGATTCTGGTAATAAAAGAGGTGTTTGGCAACACGTTTGTGGAATCAATTTTTCATCCAGAATTGATTCTACCAGAAGCAGCTTGGAGTAGCTTCTGCTTTTGAATTGAAAAATTATACTAGGTTTTACATCAAACTTGCTTTCAAAGTAAAAACATCCAAACAAAAATTGCTTTATTTCAAACTCAATTGTATTGAAATCAATTCTACAAAATCTATTCCATCCAAAATCACGTTTGTCAAACGTTCATCCAAACACACACGGAGTCTCACTGTTTTAGACATCAAAAGATATATAGATGAGTTGATGAAAATTGAGAAACAAAGGTGATAAATGAGAAAATTGAAAAAACAAGAATACATGTTAGGACCAGTGTCACGAAACTGACAGTGGGACCAGTGTCACGAAACCAAGAAGAGAGGATCACACTCTACGTGTTGATGACAAAGATTATTCTATAATTCAGAAACAAGACAAGAGCGTCCATTTGTAAGACTCGACACAACAAGACTAACATTTCGATTTTGTCCATTTGGATATGTCCATTTTTAGCCAGGCATTGAAAGGTGGGAAAGAACATCCAGGTAATTTGTCTTGATGCAAAAATCTATTGGGTACGAGAGGAAACCATGCGAATCCATATGTCAGTTTAAGATTTAAAACTTCATCACAACTTGGTCCATGTATAGCTCCTATTCTATCTTCTGATTGGTTAATGTTCCCTTCCTCAATTTTCATGTGTTAAATGTTTCACACCAAATAGTACAAAAAGGAAATCAAGAAGGCTAAAAATAATGTAATTGGAATAATACTAAAAAGGAGCAGTATGCATAATTGACCCAGAAATAGTATAAACGTTAAGGCTGAAGCATGAATAGTTGAGTATATTTTTGCTTAACTGTTACAACAGAGGCAACTATTATATAGTACAGATACAAGACATTTGAAAATTTAAAATACAACAGAATGATCAGATCAAGAGGATAAGAGATGGCAAGATGATAAAACTGCATGCATGGACGTAGGCAGATCCAAATAATATGGAGCAGGTTGGCAGGAGGTTGGAGCAAGATGCAAAGACGTGGATAGATCCAAATAACGTGGAGCCAACTTAGGTGATGGATGAAGACAGCACACCAACACGCCCCCGCAAGATGGTGGTGGAGGAAACAACACCAATCTTGGTAGTGAGAAGGTTGTGGCAAGATGGAGGCAAGGACTTAGTGAGAAGGTCCGCAAGCTGGTGACTGGAAGGAATGTGAAGCACTTGGAGTTCCTTGTTGGTTACTAGATCTCGCACAAAGTGATAATGAATGGCAAGATGCTTCATCCGTGAGTGAAACACTGGGTTGGCACAAAGGTATGTTGCACAAATGTTATCAGAGTAGATGGTGGGCTGCTGCTGAAAAGGAAGATGAAGTTCTTTAAATAGCTCGCGAAACCAAAGCAGTTCGTCAGCAGTGGAGCCAATAGTTCTATATTCGGCTTCAGTGGAGGATTTGGCTATTGTGCGCTGCTTCTTGTAAGACCAAGAGATAGCATTGGGACCACAATAAACAATGAAAGCACCAGTGGACTTCATATCAGAGGAATCACCAGCCCAGTCAGAGTCACAAAAGGCACGGAGTTTAAGATCACCGGAGCGGCGAATGTGTAAACCGTAGTCCAGTGTGCCTTTAAGATAGCCAAGTGCACGTTTGGCAGCCTGCAGGTGAAGAGTGGTAGGAACATGCATGTATTGGGACAGTTTGTTGACAGTGAAGGACATGTCAGGACGAGTGAGAGACAAATATTGTAAAGAACCAACAATGTGACGATATTCAGGTTGGTTGCATGAGGAAGTGTCTCCAGTGGCAGTCAAGTTGATGGTGGAGGACATGGGAGTGGAGACTGGTTTGGCGTCCTGCATGTTGGTGGCATGAAGTAAATCACGGACATAGTGGTGTTGAGTGAGGAAGATGCCATCCTCTGTGGGAAGAAACTCGACACCAAGGAAGTGGCTAGGAAAACCAAGATTCTTGAGGGAGAACTTGGTAGCAAGAGCAGACTTGAATGCCATGAGGAAGTGGGAGTCATTGCCTGTAAGTAAAATATCATCAACGTATACCAGGAAATATGCCAAGGTGGCGCCACTACTGTAAATAAATAAAGAGGTGTCTGACTTTGAATTGATGAAACCATATTGGAGCAGGAAGGCCTTAAGCGCATGATACCAAGCACGAGGTGCCTGTTTGAGACCATAGAGAGATTTTCTCAACTTACAAACATGGTTGGAGAATTGAGGATGGATAAAACCAGGAGGCTGAGACATGTAGATATCCTCTGTGATGGTGCCATGAAGGAAAGCATTGTTGACGTCCATTTGATTCAAGGACCACCCTTTGGAGAGAGCAACACATAAGACAAGCTTGATGATCTGAGATTTGATAACAGGACTGAAAGTCTCATGATAGTCAATTCCAGGACGCTGGTGGAAGCCTTTAGCAACTAGTCTAGCCTTGTAACGAGTAATGGAACCATCAGTGTTGCGTTTGATCCGATAGACCCATTTGTTGCCAATTATATTGAAATGATCTTGTTTAGGTACAAGTGTCCAAGTGGCATTGTGGAGCAGTGCATTGAACTCTTATGACATGGTAGCCTTCCATTTCGGATGTTTGATAGCCTGAGTGAGACAGGAGGGCTCTACAGGGTCCAGAAGAAGGAACTTGGTGGCTAGGTGAGCCCGTTTAGGTTTAAAAATTCCACTTTTGGAGCGTGTGATCATGGGATGGGTGGAGGAGATAGAGAGGGGGGGACCTTCTGCGCGACTTTGAACTTGAGTTGCAATATACAAGTCAGGAGAATTGTTGGTAGGTGAGGGCATGGTAGACATGGGAGAATGAGAGGTGGGGGAGGTGAGGGAGGTTGAGGGGGATAGTGTATGGTCACGGTGAGAAGTAGATGAGTTAGAGGGGTTGAGGTTGATAGGGGCCAAGGTGTGTGGAGTTGGCGTTGTTAGTGAGGTTGGTTGAGGGGAAACCGTGGGATGAGGAGAGATGGATGATGGTTCAGAGTGAGAAGTGAGGGATAGACGGGAGTTTGAAGTTGAAGTGGTTAGAGGAGGTTCAGGAATGATAGGTATGTTGTGGATAAGGGATAAAGGGTGGTGGGATAAGGGAGGAAGGTTTGACCGAGATGGAGGTTGTTGAGGAGGAGAAGGTTTTTGAGTGGTGTAGGGAAAAATATCCTCAATAAAGGTGACATGTCTGGAGGTGTAGAGGGAGTTAGACTCTAGATGAAAACAATGGTAGGAACTTTGTGTGGGGCTATACCCTAGAAAAAGACATGGTTTGGATTTTGGTTGAAGTTTATTTGTGGTGTATGGGCCAAGCCATGGGAAGCAAAGACAACCAAATACCCGTAGCTTGGAATAGTTAGGAGAATGGTGAAACAATATTTCAAAAGGAGTTGTCATTTGTAGACCAGGAGTTGGCATACGGTTGATAAGATAAGCAGCAGTTTGGATAGCGTAAGACCAGAAGGTTAAGGGTAGAGAGGCATGATGAAGGAGACAACGAGTGGTTTCAACTAGGTGTCTGTGTTTGCGTTCTGATAAACCATTATGTTCGGGTGTATAGGGAGGGGTTGTTAGGTGAGTTATGCCATGAGTTTGAAGGAAAGATCGGAGTTTAATAAATTCACCACCATTGTCAGAGTACAAGGATTTGATTTTGCAGTCAAACTGAGTTTCAACAAGAGATTTAAAAACTGGAAAAATTGTTGCAACATCTGATTTAAATTTCATAGGATAAAGCCAAACATACTTGGAGAAATGATCAATGAAAATGACATAATAAGAGAATCCATTTATTGAAGTTATTGAGGTATGACCCCATACATCAGAGAAAATAATTTCCAAGGGTTGGGAACTAGACAAGGTGGAATGAGAAAATGGCAATTTATGTGCCTTATTAGCAGAGCAATCTAAACCAGTGAATGATGCAGAGGATGGTTGTTGAGGAAGGATGTGCTTGAGGACTTGAAGGTGAGGATGGCCAAGACGACGATGCCAAATAGTGAGAGAAGGTTGGTGTTGGACATGGTTGATTTGGGTACGGGTAGGTTGCAACTTGTATACTTGATCTTCATTCTTGCGGCGCAGAAGGACCGCTCCCGTGCTCAGACTCTTTACCTCAAAATGCCATGGAAAGAATTCAACAGAAACATAATTAGTTTTGCATAGTTGAGATACATAAACAAGATTTTGTGTAACTGTTGGAACATGCAGCACGTGAGATAAGTGCAGAGGTGTAGAGGAGGTAGGAATTTTAATAGAACCATAATGTTCAATGGGAAGTGCCTTACCATTAGCAACTAGAAGCTTATCAGAGCCATTATAATCCTTGGACAGTGAGAGTTGACCAAGATCATGAGTGACATGGTGGGAAGCACCAGAATCAAGAAGCCAAGAGGAGTCATGTTGGCTGTCATGATGAGCAAAATTGGCTAGACGTCTGGGATGATCAGAAGGATAGCCATGCAAGCGGTAACAATCATCAATAACATGGCCACGACGACGACAGTATCTGCATACTGGAACATGACGTTTTTGTCCAGGATGATCCAAGTGAGAAGCAGGAACATCTCGAGGCTGAGAACGAGAGGTTCTGGAAGGCGATGGACGCCCTTGAGAGTGGCCCCGAGAGGGACGTTGCACGTAATGTACAAGAATGAGAAGAGACTGCTGCTGATGTTCATCACGTTGCAGGAAGATTTCAAAGTCAACAAGTTTATCAAAGAGCTCATCAAATGGCAGCAGGGAGTCTCTAGTGCGAATTGATGCTGAGAATTCGCGAAAAGAAGGACCAAGACCATTAAGGGCAACAATAACGAGATCAAGGTCATCAACTGGATGACCAATAAGAGCAAGTTCATCACCAATAACACGGATGGAGCGAAGATAATCACTGGCACTAGAAGTGCCTTTAGAGATGGAAGCAAGTCGTTCTTTGAGGGACATGACTCGAGTGCGTGATCGATTTGCATATTGTTTGTTCAGACGAGCCCAGGCAGCAGCAGACGATTCAGCAGAGGTCATGACAATTTGACCATCGGGACCACACGATCCTAGAAGAGCAAGATAGACATAATGGTCTTGGCGTTTCCAGAAAGAATAGGCAGGATTGTCAGCTTCAGTTTCACCAGTGCCTACTTTCGGGGCAGGACAAGCAGTGTCACCTGTAACATAACCAAAGAGATCGTTGTCTTTGAGGAGATGAATGATCTGATTGTACCAGGTGTGATGATTACCAGAATTGAGTTTGATAGGAAGAGTGGAAGCAGTTGTGAGTTCAACTAGTTGTTTGGAGGGAGTAGTGGAAGAAGCCATGGAAGAGAAGGAGGATCGGATGCTGTGCTGTGAAGCTAGGGCTTAATCTGATACCATATAAACGTTAAGGCTGAAGCATGAATAGTTGAGTATATTTTCGCTTAACTGTTACAACAGAGGCAACTATTATATAGTACAGATACAAGACATTTGAAAATTTAAAATACAACAGAATGATCAGATCAAGAGGATAAGAGATGGCAAGATGATAAAACTGCATGCATGGACGTAGGCAGATCCAAATAATATGGAGCAGGTTGGCAGGAGGTTGGAGCAGCATGCAGCACATGGATAGATCCAAATAACGTGGAGCCAACTTAGGTGATGGATGAAGACGGCACACCAACAAATAGCAGGAGAAAAAAACTGCAAGAAAACTACCAGAAGCAGTATACGAGTATCATTTACTGTAGATTATCTTTCCTAGGGATCAAAACAATGAAATAGCCGGAGCCTCTTACTAGTTTACTATTTGACTGGAACTCCCTAAAAAAAGAAACAAAATCAGATTTCGTCGCCTCTTTTAATGCTCTCACAATCTTAAATTGCTGCCCGAATTTCCTCCTCCTGAGATTTGGACTCTTCGGGTTAAGATTGCCTGAGTTGAGACCAGGAAAAAAATATTATGACATGTTATCAATTTTAGAGATACTGTACGTTGTATATTAGTGATATATATACAATGATTTTTTTAGTAATTAAATTTATTTTCGTTCAAACGAGAAAACACTTTTTAATCGATTAGTTAATACTTCTCTAAATTAATAAAATTTATGCTCACAACGTTTTTTTTTACGACAAAAGAAATTAAAGTTAAGCAAATTCATTAATAATGGAGAACGTGTAAGGGGAAATGTATAACTGAAAGTTTGTTAAACTGTTATATTCAGTTAGTTCTGTTAAGTGTTAGTTAAGAGTTGGTTAAGCTAGCTCTAGCTCTTGGATCATTGTATATATACAACAATTGTATCATTACACAAAGTGAGTCAATTCAATAGAATTCCAATCACTCTCTTCTCTCTATTTCGATTCCCTCTTCTACCTTGATGTTCTGATACCTTTATGGTATCAGAGCTCAAGTTCGAGCTCTTGGAATGGCAACCACACCTGCACCTGCGCAAACTCAGATCACTCAATCCATGGTTCCAATCTCAGTGAAGTTGGACGATGAAAATTGGCTCACTTGGAAGATGCAAGCTATGGGTACAATCAAGGCGCACAAACTGCAAAAGTTCATCTCTGATTCGAACTCTGGAGGAAAACCTAGAAAATTCTTGACTGATGAAGATGAAATCTTGGGAAAAGTCAGTGATGCTTATGAAAATTGGGAACAACAAGATCAGCATGTGTTTACTTGGCTCTTGGCTTCCATGTCTCCAAATTTACATGCAAGAATGGTTGGTTCTGAACATGCTTTTCAAATCTGGCAGAAGCTTCTTGTCTATTTTGCTTCCCAAACGAGAGCCAAGGTAAGCCAATTGAAAACTCAGCTGAAAAGTATCAAGAAAATAGCTTCTATGAATGAATATCTTCTTTCCATCAAAAAGATTGTGGATACCCTAGCTTCAGTGGGTTCTCCTATAAGTGATTCTGAGCATATACAAATTATCCTAGATGGCTTATCAGATGAATATGATTCTATAGTCACCTCTATAATCTCAAGAACAGACCCTTATTCCATACCTGAAATGGAAACTTTGCTTATGACAATTGAAGAAAGAATAGAAAAGCATAAGACTAGTGTCACACTGATGTGTCCATGCAAGCCAACTTAGCTCAAAATCAACAACAAAACCAGTATCAGCATAGTTATGACAAAAACAATAGCCACTATGAAAGAGGAAACAACAGTAGAGCACCAAATTATAGCTCAAATCGAGGAAGATTCAATGGTAACAACTCATACAGAGGAGGCTTCAATAGAGGCAGAGGAAGGTCTTCTAGAGGAGGTGGCGGAGGTTTCACCAAACCACAGTGCCAAATCTGTGAAAGATATGGGCACATTGCCCTGAACTGCTGGTATAGGTTTGATAACAGCAATCAAAATACTTTTTAATCGATTAGTTAATACTTCTCTAAATTAATAAAACTTATGCTCACATCATTTTTATTTTTTTGACAAAAGAAACTAAAGTTAAGCAATTTCATTAATAATGGAGAACGCAATACATTTGGTAACATCATCACGTACAAATATCTGCTTAATTCAGTTCATTATCTAGTTAATGGGTTTTTTGAGAAATAAAATTTTTGGTTAAGTATGTGCAAATATCTGGTTAATCACGTACAAATATCTGGTTAATTCAGTTCATTATCTGGTTAATGAGTTTTTTTGAGAAATAAATTTCTTATTTTTTTTAAAAGTCAAAATTTGTATAAAAAAAGTACCGCTACAGTAGCATATGTTGTCGCGTATGTTGTCCCATTTATGTGTCAAAATAACACAGTTGTAATTAAAAGCTATAAAGCAAACCACTAAAGAGCCTAGATATCAAAATAATTACAAAACTATTACTTTGTTTTTATTTTGTTTCCTATCTCCAAGGATTTATACAAGAAACCGTGAAAAAAAAAGTTATTTTTAGTGTTTCATGTACAAATATTTGAAAACTGTAAACATAATGAAAACAATGTAACAGTTTTAAAATTATTTTTGTGGTAATTATTAAAATAGTAATAATTATTTAACTTCACAATTGGGACAACATACAATGTCCCCTTTGTTGTGATGTATTTTTTAGATACATGTATGCAAAGAAGATAAAAAGTAAGTGAGAGATAGAGATAAATGTATACGGTGTCCAAATTTTGATGTTCAAATAACTAACTCTTTCTAAAATTAGGAAATGAAAATAAGAAACAAGAAACAAAGCAAACAGACCCTAAATTTTTTGTTTTCCAATAAATCTTTCATTTTCTTGATTCCTTAACCACTGCTCAAGTAACAAGACCATTATTTAAAAGGAGAATGTTAACCAGTGCCCTTAGTATGTTTTTGGATGGGGGATTTGAAAATTCTAGGGTATTTAAAATCCTAGGAAATTGGATTGCTTGATTTAAATTCAATTCGTTTTAAGAAAACTTTGTTCGGATATAATAGTTACATTTTTTTATATTTTTAAAATTCTTTGTTTGGATATTGATATAGAGTAATTAAATAAAGTTAAGGCTTAGGTGGCGGTGGTGGTGGGTGACGGCAGCAACAGTGGCGGTTGGACGGCCGACGACGGAAGTGGTGGTGGTGGTCGGTAGCTGTGATGGTGGGGGCAGGCCGTCGGCGGCCGATCGGTGGAAGTGGGGTGGTCGGTCGGAGGTGACGTAGGCCGACGGCCGCGATGGCGGCGGTGGTAGTTGACACATGATGTAGGAGAGAGAATTTCAAAATACCTTTTCTTTATGTGGTATTTTAAATTCTTCAATTTTACCTAAAACCAAATAGTCCCCCATAAAATCCCTTGATTTTTAAAATTCTTCATTGTTATTACACAAACAAATTATTTTACATTAAAACATTTTAATTACCCTCTGAAAATACTTCACTTGTAACACCCTATTTTCTTTACTGTTTTAAATAACAGAAAATGTGGATGAATATGTTTATATGTTTATTCGAGTGTTAGAAAATTATTTTGAATAAACGGAGTTGTTCATTTAATTCTACTTAAACGTAGAAAGCTACGATTAAAATTTAGGTTGAAACGATGGGCGAATCCCGGCCCGCTATTTCTACTGACAGTATATTTATACTGACCAGGAGACCTAATTTTAACTCATGAACGAAAAACTTAAGATTTTTATTTTAATTCCTATGATTGTGTGTTTTTAGAATTATTTCATTAAAAGTGAAATAATTTATCTTTTACGGGCGAAATATGTAATCGGGTAAACGGCGGGGCGAACGATGGAGTTTCCAAGAGCAGATAAAGGAGTTATCTTAGAATTTTGGATGATTCATGATGGTGAGTCACAATGTGAACACATTAATTGTTGCACATGGTCATCATTACAAACTATTAGGAATTTGCAAACTAGTCCTTATACTTTTGGAATTTTGCAAAATGTTCCCTAGGAGTTATTTGCACCTAAGTCCTTGAAGAAGCCACCTCCTTTCCACTTAACCCCTCCCTTGGATGCAGCCCTCTCTATATATATAGACCATCACACTTCATTTTCTTCCTATTACAAGTTTAACACAAAAACACCAAAGTTCATAAGTCTTAGAATCATTGTGTGAAGCAAGTCATTGGATCTTTACTTGTTTTTGGATCTTCAAGAGGTAAATAATCTTCTCCTTTCCTAATCATGTTTATGTTCTTCAATAAGTTTCAAGATTCAAAGCTTTATTCATCTAGGTTTTTCACTTTTAAGTTTCTAGATCTAGAACTTTGAAAATCCATAACAAATTCTAGAAAATTCCCATTATGTTGAAACCACTTGCTATGTTCTTGTAATCATGTGTATTGTCTATATCTAAGAGCATGTGATCATCAAAAATTTCCTTCCTATTTAACTTGAGTTGGCCGAACCTATGGAGAAAGGATCCATGGAGTTTTGTTTTTGTTTTCTTTCATGTATGATCATGTATTCAATATGACATGTATGATACCATGCCTAAATCCATGTTAGCCAATCAAAATGAAATTTCTAACCCTAAGCTCATGTGATGGCCGAATCATAGAGGAAGAGTTTTGGTGGAGTTTTGTTCATTGTTTTGATGTATGATCATGTCTTTCAACATACATACATGTACACATGTTAAATCCTCATTGGTTCACCCTAGGATTTATTGATGGCTGACCTTGAGACTTGGAGGATTATGATGATTTTGATTTCCTAATCTTGTTGTTTAGTCTGAATCCATTGTCTTAAGTATGTTAGGAACCTTAATCCATGACTTGGGAGATTTTTGGAATTGGTTAAGCCACTAAACCCTAGTAGGACGTGACCTATATAGGTTTATTTAGTGATGTTTTAGTTGTTTGATTAAGGGATTGATTGGTTGTGTGTTGAAGGTTAATTGTGTTTACGGCGTACGATGGTTTCCGACACCCGATGAGTTAGTACTTTTTCACCGAGGAACTTCGAGAGGTAAGAGGGGTTACCTGACGGGTTATTCGGATGGCCACATGTTCTTGTTTGTAGTGTGTATATTTTTAATTATGTGTTTGGGGGTGTTTTCAGTTTATTTTATTCGGATATGTGTGTTTATAGCTGTAATTTATTTATCTGCTTTTAATTTATTTAATTATCTGCAGTTACTTATTATATTACTGTGATGCATAATCTGCCCGTGATATATTGATGATGATGATGTTGGATGTTGTTTGTGAAGCCTGACAGTGGTCAGTGCCCAACCGATTAATCAGATAAAAACGTTAATAAGCGGTATAAATTATATTCAATGTTTTTATGGGAAAATGTTGATATATAATATTTATGGAAAATATTATTTGGGAAAAATAATAAGTATGTGAGAAATATTATTATTTTAATGATTTATTAATAAAAAAATTGATTTATGAGTCATAGAAAGGGCGTAACCATGAAAATATTTTACTACTGCTAGTAGCTATATAATATATTCTGCAATATTATAAAATGTCATTCTATGAAATTTATCTACGAAAATAAGTTAACCGTGATTTTAAAAAAATGTTTAAGTGGAAAAAGCTGAGTTTTAGTTTTAAATTGGTTTAAAATGATGTAACGACGACAATTTGGAAAACCGACGACAGCAAGTATTTTAGAGACGGCAACACGTATTTTTGATGAACTTCAAATCTCTGTGACCCTCTTTTCTAAAAATGATATTTTCGGTAACCGATGTTTTATGACGGAATTTGCCCATATAATAAGTTTTCCATAAATCAAGTTTTAAGTTGAACATGATTTTAAAGATTTTAGAACTTAATAGCCGAGACGTTGGGATGTTAAAGTTTTGTGAGTTGTGGACTTAATATCTACTGTATACAAGAGGTACACTGTGCGTTAAAGAGGAGTTTAATGATGTTTTCTATCACCGTGAACTTAAGACTGATTGCAAGGTCTAAAGGTTTCGTGATTGAGCACTCGGATTGTGAAATCCTGTGTTGTTAATGATGTTTTAAATACGTTTTGAGTTGAAGATGGTCGAATGTTTTGTGTACTTCGACAAAAGAATATTATTCACAAAGAGAAAAGACGAGAATAAAATGTTTTACATGCATTGAAGCGGATGTGCTTTCGAATTGAGTTGAGCATGGCACCTTAATGGTATACATGTAGTTAATTATGATATCGAGAGGATATTCATGTCATTGTACCTTGTGCGGACAATGAGGACCAGTTGTGTTAACGGCCACTGTACCTTGTGTGGACAGTAATGCATGGTCTTGCGAGTGCCTTTATGGCAACTGAGTTTGATCAACTCTGCATGTTGTTGATATCTTCGGGAGATTAGGTAAAATGTTAGAGAACAATTATTGAAGTGTATCATGCAAATTTTAAAACGATGACATTTGGGTGTGAATCCCTTTGAGATGCTATGATGTGTGATACCTTACTTGTGAGAGTTTAACTGATATGGATATATATATATATATATATATATATATATATATATATATATATATATGTGTGTGTGTGTGTGTGTGTGTGTATGTATGTATGTATACGTATACATATGTTTTGTTGTGTCGTGCATGTGGTTCTCGCGTTATGACTCAAATGTCGGTTTCTCACTCTCGCATGTTTTCTTTCCGTTCTCTACTCGTGTTATATTTTATCTGCGATTAGATGGATCTAGAGATCCCCTTAGCCCATCAACAGTTGTGGACGATCATGTTTGATCGGGCCCACTATGCTGGCGCATGGGAGACAAATCATGGGGCTTTGAGCTCCACATACTATGGCCCATCTACGGAGCAGCCGGCACGGTAGCTGGGGGACCCATATCGAGACTACATATGGTGGAGACTTGTGAGATATCGTTACCTCCTGTATAGCAATACCTATAGTTTTTGAGGGATCATGGATTGCTTGATTGTCCGCACCAGCCTGTTGAGCCGCTTTAGGTGGCACCTATAGCAGCAGCAGTAACAGTTGAGGTGGAGCTGGATGAGATAGAGGAAGACCCCGAGGATCATTTTGAGGAGGAGTTTGAGGTTCACTCACCGACCTTTGGGGATGACCTAATGGGTGAGGTAGTAGATGTATCTTCACCGAATACACCTTCAGTGAGTGTGGGTGATCATTCCGATTCCCCCAGTAGTTCTTATTAGTTTTGACCAGCTTAGGTATAGTCGTTTTTAGAGTAGCCAGTCTTTCATCAGTTTTTGATCAGGCTACTGAGAGCCATTTATTTTGATTATGGTTCTAGTTGTGTCGCTACTGTTTATGTATATGTCTTTACCTTTTCTTATTTAGTGTCATGGAGAAAAGCCTATCGTGATGGAGGCTCTTTTGTGATCTCCTATAGTTATAGTTTTATGTTTTGTATAAAACTTATGACGCTTATTTATGCTTATGATGTACATCTCCGAGTTGGTTGCGTTGTCTTGAGTTGATATTATGAAGAAGGAAAAATTTCAAATTTTATCACAATTTCCGTAAAGGTAAAGCATTGAAAGTGACATTTTCCGAAAGTAACCAGCATTTTAGTTTTATTTCCGTATTTTGGGTAACTATGTGACAGCCCCTAGAAAGGGTGTCGCATCAACCCTCTACAAATACCCCATCCAAACATACCCTTAGGGCATTGGTTAAGGAATCAAAAGATATAAGTTTGTATGAGAAAGTAGTGTATTTATTATATTGAAAAATGTTAAACTTATATTCTTAATACAAATTTTATTTTTATTGTCAAGAAAACAATTCCTTGCAACCTTGCACATGTTAATTTTTTTGGAAAGGAAAAAAGAATAAATTAAAAGAATACAAGAGATACCCCAACCCAAACAATTACAAATACCCAACTAATAAGCATAGCACCCACTGCAAAAGAATTACACCTACTACTATACGCCCAACGCACAAAGTACTTAGTTTCTGCTTCCCATATTACATGACATATCACATTGCAGAACACACAACACTAAAATATTGCACATATTAACTAATCCCGTAGAATGTTATCACATGTAATTTTGCATGTGTTAAGAAACAAAAAATACTTCCTTCGCATTAAATTATAAGTAAAAAAAATACCTATATTTTGTAGACTCAAATATAAGCAAAATTCAACCAATTCAACTCTATTTAATGTCAATGTTTCAAAAATCAAGAAAATTAATCAATCCAACCAATTCTCTTTTTACTTTTCCAAGATCATTGCATATCTCGAGACAATTAAAAGATATATTACTAATTGTAACTCATTTTTTTTACATAAATCAAGACAACTAAGCTAAATTAAGTAACTTCCTTAATAAATGTGAAGTTAGTTAATTTTGTGTAGAAAATCGTGTATTCAAATCCTTAAAAGTTTAAAAGTTACTATTTCCAATACAAAATTTTTATTTTTTGATTTCTTAATATGTACAATATTGCATAGTCCTATGTTAGAAAGATCGTTATAAATTTATAATATACTCCCTCCGGTCAACAATATAAGCAAAAATTTTCAAATTTTTTGGTCCAAAATATAAATAAATTTCAACTACTTTCATCCTATTTAATTTAATGAAGTTATTATCAAAATACAATTCATTTAATACAAATTGAGTTTTCCAATAACTCATTTTATTCTCAACAACATAAGCTTAACAAATAATAAGATGAAGGACAATTTAGATAACAAACTTAATTTTTTATTCTCAGTGACTCTTTTAAATAAGATAACTTATCACCTTAATGTGTATCCATTAAATTTTTGCTTATAACATTGACTCGAGGAAATAGTAAAACATTAAAGAAGGAATTGAATTTGTGCGTAATTACCTCGTTGGAAACAATGTCGGCCATGAGCCTGGCAATAATCGTTGAAGGATGTGGTTGTAAGCATGCGGTAACCAGTAGATATTAGTGCAATACCCATGTACTCTTCCATAGTTGGAGTGTAATTTCTATGGAACCATTCGGCCTCTGCAAAATAGGCTTGGGCCAATCTTTTCATCTAGGGTGAGTGAGTGACGACCAACATAAAAATAAATGGAAATTAGCAACATTTGAAGACAGACATCTTTTTATTTTTGGCCATGCTAACGAGTATTTTAATTAATAATATTATTTAAGGAACTTAAATAAAGTAATTGTTTATTGAAAAATTAAGTATACTTCTTTTCAATGTATTGGTTATATCAGTTCACATGAAAACTTTCTTTTTATATTAAATAAATAATGTCCTTAAAACATTTCTCAGTATTAGTCTTTAATTTTCTAATTACCCAATTCAATTAAAAGAAGAGCAGGGTACTCCAAACTCAAACCATATAACATTCCATAGCACCTAATAGCAGTTTGAAACACAATCCAAGGGACTATAACACCAGTTTGAAAAATTAATTACAAAGGGCTTTTTATTTTAACTGAAATCCAAGACCAATATCTGAACTTAATTAAATCCAAAAGAAGCAAGATTAGTTTTTAAAAAGAAAAAAAAAAGCTCATTTTGGTCCTCGAGAAAAACATCGGGATCCATTTTAATCCATGAGAAATGTAAAGTACTAAATTAATCCCTCACAATTTCAAACTAGGGACACATTAGTCCCTCTATTTGATCTCGTTAGACACCATCTGTTATCTCTATGGATTAGGGTTCCGTAGTTGCTAATTTGGGGCAGGAATTTGAGTGACGTCGATTAGGTCTCATTTTTGGATATTTAAGTGCCATTTTTGGTTGCTTAAGGGGTCAGTTTCTTTTTACCCTGTGCGTTCAAAACGGTGTTATTTTGGGCATTTTAAGCATTTAAGTAAATGTTTAATAACCAATTTACATTATGGAATTTGTAAATATCATATAACAATACATCTAAGTTGGAATTTGATACTTTAGTTTTGTCAGTGACTAAAACGGACCCAGGTGTTTCCCTCATGGACCAAAAAGGGTCTTTATTAACTCTAAAAAATACCACTATACACACACAACTCAAATTGGCCAAATAACAGCATGTCAAATCAAAATCCAAAATGAAGAAAACAAAGGATAATATATTCGAGGCAGAAAGATTCCTGAGTGTTACTTCATTTTTAGCATGCGGGAGAGTTTGAAAATGAGCTATTTCATAAGTTATGTGAAGAAAGTGGTATCCTTCACAACTTCTTAATACCTAGAAAACCACATCAAAATGGTGTGGTAGAGAGAAAGAACAGATCTCTTCAAGAGATGGCTAGGACTATGCTTAATGACAACTCTGTCCCTAGACACTTCGGTGAAGTCAGTTATCTTGCCAGCTACATTCAGAATAGAATATACATTAGACCTATCCTGAACAAGACTCCTTATGAACTGTGGAAAGGATGAAAACCCAACATATCTTATTTTCACCCTTTTGGTTGTAAATGCTATATACTGAATACTAAAGATCAACTTGGTAAGTTTGATGCTAAAACAGATAATGGAATACTAGTAGGATATTCTGAAACATCTAAAGACTTTAGAGTTTATAATTCTAGGACTCAGATAGTAGAGGAAAGTATTCATGTCAAGTTTGATGACAAACAGCCTGATAAGAAATTATCAGAGCTAGATGAAGCTTTTGTAGATCTTGATCTAAACATCCCAAGAGACTCACCAGAGATAAAAGTTGATGATCAAGCTGATGACCCCACTGAACAACCAGAATCTTCAACTTCTCAACATGATTCCTTTCAAAAATCTTGGTACTTCAAGAATTATCATCTACAAGATCAGATCATTGGAAACCCCAATGACAAGCTAAGAACTAGATCAACCTTCAGAGAACAAGATATTTCTGCACTAGTCTCAGAGTTGGAACCAAAGACAGTAGACGGGGCTCTGCTAGACGATGGTTGGATTCTAGCTATGCAAGAAGAACTCAATCAGTTTGAAAGAAATGATGTTTGGACTCTGGTTCCCCTGCCCAAAGACAAATCAGTGATTGGAACAAAGTGGGTTTACATAAACAAACTTGATAAAAATGGTAAGGTAATAAGAAACAAAGCTAGACTTGTTGCTCAAGGTTTCTGTCAAGAAGAAGGTATAGATTATACTGAAACTTATGCACCTGTTGCTAGACTAGAAGCTATTAGAATTCTACTTTCATTTGCTGCACATCATAGTATTATGCTTTTTCAGATGGATGTTAAAAGTGCTTTTCTAAATGGCTTTATTAATGAAGAAGTTTATATTATGCAACCTCCAGGTTTTGAGTGTGAAACCCATCCTGAATATGTATATAAGCTTAAGAAAGCTTTGTATGATCTTAAGCAAGCTCCTAGAGCTTGGTATGACAGACTAAGTTCATTTCTTATGGAAAATGGATTTAATAGAGGAAAGGTTGATACAACTTTATTTAGAAAATCCATTAAGTCTAATTTCATAGTTGTACAAATATATGTTGATGATATTATTTTTTTTGTGGTACTAATGTGTCTCTATGCAAAGAATTCTCTAAGTTAATGCAGAAGGAGTTTGAAATGAGCATGATGGGAGAACTCAAATTCTTCCTTGGACTTCAAGTAAAAACAAACCTTGGACGAGGTGCTTATCCACCAAACTAAGTATACAAAAGAGCTACAGAAGAATTTTAATATGGATGATTGTAAGCCAATGAATACTGTGACACCCTAAACCCGGTGTCACATGGTTACCCAATTGCGGAAATATTTCTGATTTACAATGCTGGTTACTTTCTGAAAGTATCATTTTCTCGATGGATGAGTACACTAAAAACGGTAGTTAATTTTATTTTTTTTTGAGATGAAGGAGGATAAAGGTGATGAACACTCAGAACATGAATTGAAGACATCATACATATATAACATGTCCCAATGAAAGCCATGTTTTAGTACATAAGATAGGGCCTTATCAATGGCCATTTCAACAGATGTAGGCATCTAGGAGTTACAACTTAAAAAAAAAGAGTAAGTAAGACACATGGAAAGAGGGTCCGGAACCACATCCAAAAGATAACTCTAAAAGTTAAATGACGAAAGACTATCCACAAAATGCTCCAAACTGGTTACTGACACTGGCTGCAAGCAGGGTCTCCACAAGGGCTCCCACGAGACGAGACCTCAGGTAATGGGTCTATAACGTCGCCGCCCTCATCAATGGAATCGTCATTGTCGTCATGATCCATAACGTGATCCTCCATCTCATCTTCCTCCATGACCTCATCGAAGTTCTCCTCAGGGTCCTCCTCAGGGTCCTCCTCGGGGTCCTCCTCAATCGACGCTGCCGGCTCTACGTCAAGAGGTGGTGGCTCGTATAGCAGTCCATGAGCTCGCAGTGTGTCAAGGTAATACCAGATCGGAGGCAGAGCTACCCTCCTAGTTTCCACACTGTGGCTTCTACGGATTAGGTCTCCGTCAGCATTTAAATCGGCCTCGGTGATGGCTCCGTGGTATGTGGCAGATGTCGCCCCTGGGTGTCTCTGCCATGCCCCAGCATCCCCTGCGTCGTCGAAGACCTCAGTCTTCGATGTTGTCGGCACCAGCGGGATATTGGGATCCATCTGGACTCATGTACATACGGCGATACCAAAAGGAAGAGAGAATAACAAGTAGAATTGAAAGAGTGAGATACCGACAACGGATATATTGCACACCAACCATATACATGATACATACAACACCTTGGCATATTGACATTTCAAACATAACTCATAGGCAAACAACGAGTATTATTTCAGTAGGTCTCATGCCAGAATCAATCAATTTTATAAAGATAATGCATGACACTTCAATCATCAGGCTCTAATCTTAATCTCATGAGATACCACCACCATTTTATCATTAAGAAAGAAAGAGTTGATCAGGCTCATACGCCACGTTTGGCAAGTTGACTCCGTCACCTCATGTACCCGGATCAACACCATCACGAATCCCTCAAAACGGTCATTCGGATGTATACATCATCAAATACCACATCTTAAGCGGGTATTCGGTAACTCAAGCACGTCAGCCAAGGGGAAATGCATATGGAATAAAAGACTTTTCATTAACGAGACTTTTCTTTGTGTTCTTTCTTTTCCGTTGTCGAAGCCCAAAGCTAACGACTATTCACAATTTTCATCACTTGAAAATTTATAACACAGGACGTACAGTCCGAGTGCTCAATCACAACACCTTAGACCGAGGCTGCAGTCCAAGGTTGTGGTCGTAGAAACAATTATCATTTTATCCATGTTTTATTTCAACATGATAAGGACTCCTAGCCCATAACAATGAAATCAGAACACACAGTCCTCAATTCCAAGATTTGGACTCCTAGCCCATAATATCACGACTTGGACCCTTGGCCCATAATTCTTGACACGAATCCCAGATTGCGTGCTTATAACTGAATACTAGAGGCGACTTCTCGCGAACTAGATTCTCTTTCACATATGTTTACTTTTCGCTCAGTGAAAATCAAAACCAAAACAAAACATCGTTCACTTATCCAAGTAACCAAAATGTTTCTAAATCAGTTAGGAGAAAATCTTTTCCTTTACAAATTCTCTTATAAAACATTTAGGAAATTCGTTTGCTTTTGAAATCCTTGATAAAATAAGGTCAAGTATTTTCAAAGGGGTTTTTCCTTCATAAAACACATAGTTCGAAAAAGCTTTTCTCTCGTGCCATCTTTGGATCATAAAAAGGTAGTTTCTATTGTCTAAAAAAAACATACTTCAACGTTTCTTTTCAAAATAAGAATCTCATTTTCTTGAAGTAGGCATTTTAAACAAGGAACTTTTATAAATGAAACCAATACTTTCAAAGTTATATTCAAGGCTTATTAAGGCTTTTAATCCTTTATAATCATTGTGCACAAACTCAAGTCCGGCTTCTCAAACTTCAATCAACAGTAATATATTCTCAACAATCATATCACAGTTAACGACAGTTCATCACATATATATAATTCATATCACTTTAAATCAAGTAATGTTCAACTTCAAGTAATAACCACACTAGTTCAAGTAAACAAGTTATTCAAGTATTGGCTCAATATCACAATAATATTCAAATCACTCAAGTAAACACATACACACATGCATATAGTCATTGAATATCCCCAGGCAATCCCCTCTTACTTTCTGTGAAGGTAAGAAGATTAGATGCTCGACGAGGTAAGTCACGAACGTTGTCGTTTCCTCCATGATGGAAGTCTAAGGTTATGAACCCAAAATCACAAGTTAAAATCACAACAAGAACACTAAACCACAAGGTATAGGTTCGGCCAAGACTAGTTCTTAGGGTTAGAGATTCCCAAAAATTATACAACTCATGGATTTATGATCCTTAAGTGTTAGGAGTTCATCAACAATAATCATTTAACAAAGTTGAATTAAAATTCCACTAAATTAAAAACATAGGGCATTCGGCCAAGGCAAGTAAAATAGGCTAGCATTCACTAAACTTTACAATCTCTTAGGCTTAGCATCCATGTGTGTTAAGGAGCTCAAAACCATGATCATTTTGGAAAAATAAGAACAAGGTATCCTAGGTTCATAACCTTCTAGGTTCGGCCTTCATAGGATTTATAGGCTAGAGATATTTAAACTTTCCAATCTTTTAGACTTAGCATCCAAATACCTTATGGAACTCAAGTCCATGATCATCTTGGAAAAATGAAAGTAACACATACTAGTTTTAATAACATAAGATAAACAAGGTATAAATCGATCCTTAAACTTTCCAATCTCTTACACTTAGCATCCAAATATCTTATAGAGCTCAAGTCCATGATCATCTTGGAAAAATGAAAGTAACACATACTAGCTTTAATAACATAAAATAAACAAGTTACAAATCCTTAAACTTTCCAATCTCTTAGAGTTAGCATCGAAATATCTTATGGAGCTCAAGTCCATGATCATCTTGGAAAAATGAAAGTAACACATACTAGCTTTAATAACATAAAATAAACAAGTTATAAATCCTTAAACTTTCCAATATCTTAGACTTAGCATCCAAATATCTTATGGAGCTCAAGTCCATGATCATCTTGGAAAAATGAAAGTAACACATACTAGCTTTAACAACATAAAATAAACAAGTTATAAATCCTTAAACTTTCCAATCTCTTAGACTTAGCATCCAAATATCTTATGGAGCTCAAGTCCATGATCATCTTGGAAAAATGAAAGTAACACATACTAGCTTCAATAACATGAAATAAATAAGTTATAAATCCTTAAACTTTCCACTCTCTTAGACTTAGCATCCAAATATCTTATGGAGCTCAAGTCCATGATCATCTTGGAAAAATGAAAGTAACACATACTATCTTTAATAACATGAAATAAACAAGTTATAAAGAGTTCTAAATCCATGATCAATACTTGGAAAGTTGAAACATAGTATACTAGGCATACTTATTCATATTTTTCAGCCATCATAAGAACAAGCTATCAAAACTTCCAAGATTTATAGATTCTAGATCAAGGAATAGTTAGAAACTCAAACACATGATCATAATCCAAAAGTTGAAACAAAAACTTCCTAGGTCACAAATGCAAGCATTCGGCCTTCATTATAAGATATGGATAGAGATTTTTGTTTTACACAACCTCTTAGTATGTGAAAATATAAGTTAATACAAGACTATAGAAAGTGGTTTCAACTCAAAAGGAGTTTTCTACCATTTGAGAGAGATTTTAGAAGTTTAAAGCATATAAAGAACACATAAAGTAAACTAAGAAATAAAAGATGAAAGTTGCAAAAAGATTTATATGAGAGCATTACCCTTAGTATAAGGAAGAAATTAAGTAGAAAAGATGAATAAAAACAACAGCTTTAAGAGCTCCCCCCCCTCCCCCTTCTTTGGTCGTGACCCCCCCCCCCGCTTTCCCTATATATACCCCTTTCATTTTCACTTCCTCCTCCTCCTCCTCCTCCAACCTCCATTAAAGTTCATCTTCTTCCTTTCTTCTAAAAGTTCAACCTCTTAAAGCTTTAGTTTTTATTCATCTTTTATACTTAAGTTCTTCATTAAAGTTCTTCCTTATACTAAGGGTAATGCTCTCATATAAATCTTTTTGCAAGTTTCATCTTTTATTTCTTAGTTTACTTTATGTGTTCTTTATATGCTTTAAACTTCGAAAATCTCTCTAAAATGGTAGAAAGCTCATTTTGAGTTGAAACCACTTTATATAGTCTTGTATTAGCTTATATTTTCACATACTAAGAGGTTGTGTAAAATCCATGAGTTGTATAATTTTTGGGAATCTCTAACCCTAAGAACTAGTCTTGGCCGAACCTATACCTTGTGGTTTAGTGTTCTTGTTTTGATTTTAACTTGTGATTTTGTGTTCATAACCTTAGAATTCCATCGCGGAGGAAACGATAACGTTCGTGACTTACTTCATCAAGCATCTAATCTTCTTACCTTCACAGAAAATAAGAGGGGATTGCCTAGGGATATTCAATGACTATATGCATGTGTGTATGTGTTTACTTGAATGATTTGAATATTATTATGATGTGGAGCAAACACTTGAATGACTTGTTTACTTGAACTATTGTGATTATTACTTAAAGTTGATTATTACTTGCCTTAAAGTATTGTGATGTTGTATATATGTGATGAACTGTCATTAACTGTGATATTATCGTTGAGAATATACTACCGTTGATTGAAGTTTGAGAAGCCGGACTTGAGTCTGTGCACAATGAATATAAGGATTAAAAGCCTTAATAAGCCTTGAATAGAACTTTGAAAGTATTGGTTTCATTTATAAAAGTTCCTTGTTTAAAACGCTTACTTCAAGAGAATGAGATTCTAGTTTTGAAGAGAAACATTGACGTGTTTTTAAGTCAATAGAAACTACCTCTTTATGATCCAAAGTTTGTACGAGAGAAAACCTTTTTCGAACTATATGTTTCATGAAGGAAAAACCCCTTTGAAAATATTTGACCTTACTCCATCAAGGATTTCAAAAGCAAACGAATTTCCAAATGTTTTATAAAAGAATTTGTAAAGGAAAAGATTTTCTCCTAAATGATTTAGAAACGTTCCGGTTACTTGGATAGGTGACCGAGGTTTTTGTTTTGGTTTTTGATTTTCAATGAAGGAAAAGTAAAGCACATGTGAAAGAGAATCTAGTTCGCGAGACGTCGCCTGTTGTATTCAGTTATAAGCACGCGATCTGGGATCCGTGTCAAGAATTATGGACCAAGGGTCCAAGATGTGATATTATGGGCTGGGAGTCCTAATTTTGGAATTGAGGACTGTGTGTCCTAATTTCGTTGTTATGGGCTAGGAGTCCTTATCATGTTGAAATAAAACATGGATAAAATTATAATTGTTTCTACGGCCACAACCTTGGACTGCGGCCTCGGTCTAAGGTGTTGTGATTGAGCACTCGGACTGTGCGTCCTGTGTTATTAATTTTCAAGTGATGGAAATTGTGAATAGTCGTTAGCTTTGGGCTTCGAAAAAAGTAAAAGAGTGAACACAAAGAAAAGTCTCGTTAATGAAAAGTCTTTTATTCATATGCATTTCCCCTTGGCAGACGTGCACCAAATACTCGCTTAAGATGTGGTATTTGATGATGTATACATCTGAATGGCTGTTATAAGGGATTCGTGATGGTGTTGATCCGGGTACATGAGGTGACAGAGACAACTTGCCAAACGTGGCGTATGAGCCTGATCAACTCTTTATTTCTTAATGATAAAACGGTGATGGTATCTCATGAGATTAAGATTAGAGCCTGATGATTGAAGTGTCATGCATTATCTTTATAAAATTTATTGATTCGGGTATGAGACCCACTGAAATAATACTTGTTGTTTACCTATGAGTAATGTTTAAAATGTTAATATGCCAAGGTGTGGTATGTATCATGTGTATGGTTGTTGTGCGATATATCCGTTGTCGATATCTCACTCTTTCATTTCTACTTGTTATTCTCTCTTCCTTTTTGCCATCACCGTATGTATATGAGTTCAGATGGATTTCAATATCCCACTTGTGCCTACAAGTCGAAGACTGAGGTCTTCGACGATGCAGGGAATGCGGGGGCATGGCAGATACGCCCAGGGGCGACATCTGCCACATACCACGGAGCAATCACCACGACCGATTTAAATACTGACGGAGATCCAATCCGTAGAAGCCACACTGTGGAAACTAGAAGGGTAGCTCTACCTCCGATTTAGTATTACCTTCACACACTGCGAGCTCACGGACTGCTACATGAGCCACCACATCTAGACGTAGAGCCGGCAGCATCGATTGAGGAGGATCCCGAGGAGAACCCTGAGGAAGACTTCGATGAGATCATGGAGGAGGATGAGCCAGAGGATCACGTTATGTATTATGACGATGATGACGATTCCGTAGATGAGGGCGGCATTGTTATAGATCCATTACCTGAGGTCTCGTCTCGTGGGAGCCTTTGTGGAGACCCTGCTTGCAGCCAGTGTCAGTAACCAGTTCGGAGCGTTTTGTGGATAATCTTCCGTCATCTGACTTTTAGAGTTATCTTTTGGATGTGGTTCCAGACCCCGCTCTTTCCCTGTATCTTACTCTCTTTTAAGTTGTATCCTCTAGATGTCTACTTCTGTTGCAATGGCCATTGATAAGGCCCTAACTTATGTACTGGAACTCCATCGAGTAAATGATACTTTCCAAAAGTGACCAGCGTTGTAGATCAGAAATATTTCCGCAATTGGGTAACCATGTGATGCCGGGTTTAGGGTGTCACATTAGTGGTATCAGAGCGAGTCGAGTCTTTTGGGAATGTTCAGGTTTAGGTCTGTTGTGTCGATGTTGTGTATTCTCTGATCGAGTCTTGTTTGAATTACTTCTAAGAAGTAATGTATGTTAGCCGACGAGTTACCTTTTATTTTCTGGTTACCATCTTACTGATTGTGTCTTACAGGTCAGTATTGAACCAGGAGGAGCGCGCGGGCGTGGTGGTCGTGGCCGAGGCAATGGCGGGATAGACTTCACTGCCCAAGCGTTGGCTGACGTTGCTGCTGCCATAGCTTCCCAGACTGCCAATGCGGCTGCCCAGAATCAACAGGAGCAACAAAGAGCTGAACATGCTGCAGAGGGGAAGAATCTGAATGCCTTCCGACGCCAGAATCTGTCACAGTTTGATGGGGACGTAGACCCGACTAAAGCCGATCTTTGGATCCAAGAGCTGGAAAAGATCTTTGAGCTGGTGCACACCCCGGAGGAAGCAAAGGCGCCTTAAGCAACATTCCAACTGATTGGAGATGTTGAATACTGGTGGAAGGGCACCAGACAACTGCTAGTAGCTGAGCATCAGACAATCACCTGGGGAGTATTTCGCCACAAATTCTTGGACAAATAATTTCCCCAAAGTGCTCGGACAGAGAAAGAGCAGAAATTCCTGAGGCTGAGACAACGGGACATGACGGTGGGGGAATATGCGGCAAGGTTTGAGTCCCTTGCCAAATATATCCGCTTTTTACAGAACAACCCCGATGAGGAGTGGAAGTGCGAAAGGTTCGAAGCCGGCCTGCACTTCGAGATCAAGAAATCTGTGATGCCCTTGGAAATCAGGAATTTCCAAGCCCTGGTAGAGAAATGCCGAAAGGTAGAACTGATGCACAAGGGGCGACATAGCAGGGGAAATGTTGGAGGACCCGTTCGTCCTAAGAGTCAATATCAGGGACATAACCAACATTGGAAGCTGAACCGGAGGAAGCCATACTACCAATCACCCAGTAACAATCAGAAACAACAGCAACAACATCGTTCCGGTACTTCGGGAACGGGAAGAGGAGGCCAGAGAAATAATAATCAAGGCCGATAGAGGAAGTGTTACTGGTGCGGAGATCCCAGTCATCTAGCTGATACGTGCCCGAGGAAAGAGATGAAGTGCTTTAACTGCGATCGTATGGGGAACATAGCCAGGGACTGTAGAGCACCGAAAAGAGAACCAACTACCCATCATGCCAAAGCAAGCAAGCCGACTGCTAAAGGGCGAGTGTATACGACGAGTGGACCTGAAGCATCGAATTCCGCCGATCTGGTGCAGGGTAAGTGCGATTTAGCCGGTAATCTTTTAACTGTACTTTTCGATTTAGGTGCAACTCATTCTTTTATCTCGATGGATCATGTGAAACTTCTAGACTTGCCTATTTCTTCCTTACCATATAACTTGATTGTCTCTACCCCAACGGCTGAGCCAGTAACTGTTAATTCCGTTTGCTTAAATTGTCCATTCATTGTTCAGGATAGGCACTTTCTTGTAGATTTAATCTGTTTACCATTAATACAACTAGATGCAATTCTTGGCATGGATTGGTTATCTTCCAACCATATCCTGATAGACTGTGCTCAAAGAACCTTAGTCTTTAGGGATGAGATTTCTGGATTACTATCTACTAGTCAGGTAAGAGCTTCTTTGAAAGAGGGAGCTCAAGGTTACATGCTGCTGTTTTCCTCAGATGTTAAGAGTGAGTTAGAATTAGAGTCCGTACCTATCGTCAATGAGCTTCCGAAAGTTTTTCCCGAGGATGTACCTGGTCTACCACCTGTTCGAGATATCGAGTTCGCGATTGATCTGATTCCAGGCACTGGACCGATATCCATGGAACCGTATCGAATGTCACCATCGGAGTTAGAAACCCTGAAGGAATAACTTGAAGAGTTAATGAGAACGGAATTCATTTGACCCAGTGTATCGCCGTGGGGAGCTCCAGTTCTGTTAGTAAAGAAGAAGGATGGGACTTCTCAACTCTGTGTGGATTTTCGACAATTGAACAAGGTTACGATCAAGAACAGATATCAGATCCCAAGAATTGATGATCTCATGGACCAATTGCGTGGCGCGACCGTATTCTTGAAAATAGATTTACGGTCAGGAAACCATCAGATTCGTGTGAAAGCAGAGGATGTCCCAAAGACAGCGTTTCGAACATGCTACGAGCATTATGAGTACCTAGTGATGCCGTTTGGAGTGACGAATCCTCCTGCCATATTCATGGATTACATGAATAGGATTTTTCGTCCTTACTTAGATCAATTTGTTGTCGTCTTCATTGACGATATTCTGATCTATTCTCCAAACAAGGAAAGGCATGCTGAACATCTCAGCATTGTTCTTCAGACCTTGAAAGAGAAGCAACTCTATGCGAAGCCAAAAAAGTGCCAATTCTGGTTGGACCAAGTAAAATTCTTAGGTCATGTAATATCATGCGAAGGAATCGCAGTGGATCCGCCAAAAGTCGAGGCTGTTTTAGAATGGAAAAGACCAACAACGGCAACTCAAATCCTTAGCTTTGTGGGTTTAGCGGGCTACTGTAGGAGATTCATTAAGGGATTTTCCAAGATAGTAGGACCCCTTACCCAGTTAACTCAGAAAGACCAAGCGGTTGTCTGGACGGAGGCTTGTGAAGGAAGTTTCCAAGAGCTTAAGAGAAGGTTGACAACCTCACCCGTGTTGATCCTACCCAATCCTAAGGAATCTTTTGAGGTTTATTGTGACGCTTCACATCAGGGATTGGGTTGTGTGCTGATGCAGAACCGAAAGGTCGTAGCATATGCTTCAAGGCAGTTGAAGATTCACGAAAGGAATTACCCGACGCATGACTTGGAGTTAGCAGCGGTAGTCTTTGCCTTGAAAATCTGGAGGCATTATTTGTATGGAGCTACTTTTAATGTTTTCAGTGACCACAAGAGTTTGAAGTACCTCTTCGACCAGAAGGAGTTGAACATGCGTCAGAGGCGTTGGTTGGAGTTTTTGAAGGACTATGACCTTCAACTACAATAAAGACGAAGTCAATACACGAGTAATGATGGTTAAAGAAGCGGGATTTTTGAACAATTCCAGGATCTCGGTTTGTCGATTTCGACATTTTCGGGAATGCTGTGTCTGAATAGGATCACCGTTTTGAACGGATTGATGGAACAAATAAAAGAGAAACAAGAGAGTGATCAGTATCTGCAGGAAGAAAGAGACTTAGTGCGACAAGGAGCACTGTCAGAATTCAGAGAAGGAATGGATGGAATTTTGAGATTCGGTGAAAGAATCTGTATACCAGATGACGCCGAGCTTAGGAAGTTGATTTTAGAGGAGGCACATAGGAGTAAGCTGAGTTTACACCCAGGAGCCACAAAGATGTATCAAGATCTCAAGAAGTTATACTGGTGGTATGGAATGAAGAGGGATGTAATGGAATACGTCGCTTCTTGTCTGATATGCCAAAAGTCTAAGATTGAACACCAGAGGCCAGCAGGAATGTTAAAATCATTCGACATCCCATAATGGAAGTGGGACGGTATTTCAATGGACTTTGTGACCAGCTTACCAAGGACTCGGAAGGGACATGAGGCTATATGGCAATACTAGAAATACATCTTTTTCGGACAGATTCACAGACGGATTTCAAACAAAAATTGGACAAATTTCCTACGGATTTCGGACGGATAATTAATTCTAGACGGATTTCAGACGGAACGACATCCGTCCGAAAAAGCCTCGTTGGAAATTATAAAATCTGTCTGAAATTCTGTCCGAAAATATTTACAGACGGATTGCGGATGGAATATGGACAACGTGCAAAGCTGGATTTTGGTTATTGTTTGGACGAATTTCGGACAGATTTATTTTTGTTTTCCAAGGGATTTGGGACGAATGTTGTGATTTTATTTGGGACAGATTTCTCACGAATTAAATAATTAAATTTATCCAATCCTCTTTTCGCACGGATTTAAGACAAACGTTTATCCTTTTGAGACGGATTTTGGACAAATTTAATAAAAATTATTTTTTTATAAAGGAAATTGACACAAGTTTATAAATTGACTTAATTTACTTTTGAAACAACACTGAGATGAAATATCAAAATCATTATTCAAGTTTTAGTTTCACACAGATTTGAGATAAAACCGAATTGAAAATTTTGACATATTTGAATAAATTTCAAACAAGACATTAAGCTGTGAAGAATGATCAAGTATACCTGATAATGTTTTTACCTAACAGTCAAGAACAATCACATAAACTAAATTCATATAAGTGTTTCATCATTCTAGTTCTAGCACAATAAAACAAACCACTATGATCAAAGTACTCATTAGTGAATAACAAAGTAACACAAACTAGAGTAATATGTTTATCGATCTAAAACAACATAAAACTAACTAGTGTCATCAAGGTGTCGTCAATCTATATTAAATCAAAACAAACTAGAGACATTTAAGGACTCACGAATCTAGATCAAAGCCATCAATCAACATTAAAATTATCATCATTGTGGCCATTAGAGGGCTCACTAGTCTCATTTGATCCATCTTGCATAGTTGTCGCAGAAACAAAGTTTGGAGGTAGTGGCATATTTAACTTTCCAAATAAAGCAACAACCAAACTTTCAGTTGATTCAATCCTCTTTTGTTGCTCCTCCAACTTACGTTTTTGCTCTTGATTTATAAGTTCTTGCTCTTTAACATTTTCTTGCCACTTTACTAGCTCTTGTTATGTGTCTGTGTCCTTAGATGCACTTGAGGATGAATTGGCAGCATACTTTGAAGAGATATTTGTTCCTATAGAACCTAGAAATGTCCCTTTTTTTCCTTTAGGGACTACTTCATTCCAAATAGTCAAGTCATCTGGCATATTTTGGCTTTCACAAGACAACCCGTCACCATTAAGAGAATATTAAGAGAATATTAAGGTTGCCTAGTTGCTTGGTTAACAAAATCTCGGACACCTTCTACAAATTCCCTTCTTAATCCCCCCCGATTTGGAAGAAGTCTATTATACATCCACTTTCGATGCTCCGAAATTTCCTTGTTCTGTATCATGTAAAAACAATTTAACAAGGCATATATGTATTGAATAGAATCGAAACTAATTCATGTTATATATAAACTAGGAGAATACATCCAAATGCATACTTAAAAAAATAAAATAAAATATGTTGCGGCCTCAAAAAATTTCTATTCTAGCTAGAGAGTTATTCAAGGGTAACACATTAACATGTCATATACTATTTATCCTCAATCACTCTCAAATATTTAATTAAAGGAAACAAACATCATAGCATATATAGGAAGTAATGATTTTAACAATTTTATGCCATGAAAGAGTATAATTAATTTGAACTTTGCAAAATGCATAATCTGTAACGTCCCCACAAGTATTAAAATCTTCCAGCCAACAATGTAAGTGTAACGGACGTTTGTTACTCCTTGATTGGACAATCTATAACCTTTTATCAGTTTACTCCTTTTGATTCCAAAAGCTGAAATTGCATTTCTACACTTTTTCACTCATGTACATATCATCTCTCACAAAACAAGTCTCCTAGCTACGGTCACAAGCTCTTGCTGCAGATCCATCATGATGTCCCCACCCTATAACAAGACACCTCCTCAACTTATTCAAATGTGGCCCTTTAACCATAGCTAGGAGACTTGTTTAGAGCTGGAAAATTAGTAACAAACATGTTCGGAGAGCCTCAAATCGTCATAAAGCATATCATCATTGTGGCATCACTACTACCAACCATGTCAAGTGTAATCAAACCAAACAAAGCCACCTTCGCCTCCCTCTCTAAATTAGGAAATGTAAAATGCTTGTGACTTCACAACACTCAACCTCACATTTGTCACATTAGAAGTGAATAGAATCAAATTTTGTTAGAATTAGAATATAAAAATCAAAATATAAATATGCCTTGTATTAACATTAAGCTAAAAAAAATTAATATCCCTTGCATCAACATGTAATATTCTATTATGCAAGCCAACACTGCCTCACCTTCACTCATCTTTATACCATCTCTGCAAACCAGAAGGCTATAAAATATGGTAAAATTTTTCCAGCTCTATACATGCTAACCAAGTTTATGTCAGAGTCTGTCTTTTTAGGCCAAACAAGTTCCCACAACAAATCCAAAATAGGCAAAGGCAATTGTGAAGATAAAACAGATTTGCAAAACAACAAGCAGAACAAGAAATAGGTGCCCTGCTTTTGAAATAGATATGAAACACCTAATAGAATAAGCTTTTGCAATATTGAAATGAGAAGAAAGGGATAGGAGTCCACTCACTGTGTTGGGCGTCGTTCCGCCGTTCTGTTGTGCGTCGTTCTACTGCGAAGAAGAAAAATGTTAAAACAGAGAAGGGAGAGGGAGAGGGAGAGGGAGGGGAGAGGATAGGGAAACGTTTGAAGAAGGAAATCCAAAAACGAAGGGGGTTGGGGAAGAGGAGAAAGAAAGTAAGAAAAGAAAAAGAAGAAAAAAAGGGTTACCTACGTTTCAGTGATGATGGAGGCGCTTCAGTGTTGGGGATGAGGGTTTACGTTTCAGATAAATTGAGAGAGAATGAGAGGGCACAAAAGTAATTAGCTAGGGAATGAAAATTGACAAATAAAAAATAAAATAAAAATATTAAAAATAAAAAATAATATCATAAGTTCAAAAGTTATCCAAATCTATCCACATATTAGAGTCACTTCTAAATTTGTCTCCAATTTCGGACGAATCGTAGACGCCTTCAACTTAAAAAAATAAAAAACTAAGTTGATAATATATTTCGTCTGTAATCCATCTCAAACTTTTGAACGAATTTCAAATGAATTTATGTCATAATAAATAAAATCACCAATTTGTACGAAATCCGTTGGAAAAATTTTTGGCGCGTTAGTGCCGCCAAAGTTACAGACGAAATGGAGATGAATTTGGGACAGAATCAGTTTGATAATTAATGTGTCTTAGATTCATCCCAAATCAGTCTGAAACCTTAGTGTCATTTCAGACAGAATCAATTCCGTTCGAAAATCCATATTTTCTAGCAGTGTGGGTAATTGTGGATCGACTGACCAAGTCAGCTCACTTTTTACCTATCAACATGAAGTACCCGATGAAAAGTTTGACTCAGTTGTACATCGACGAGATTGTCAGGTTGCACGGTATTCCCTCGAGTATCATTTCAAATCGTGATCCAATGTTTACGTCGGAATTTTGGAAGGGACTACAAAACTCGTTGGGAACCAAACTCAAATTGAGTTCTGCGTATCATCCACAGACTGACGGACAGTCAGAGAGGACAATCCAATCACTCGAAGATTTACTAAGAGCGTGTGTGATGGAAGACACTGGAAGCTGGGGCGAGTTCCTACCATTGATAGAATTCACCTACAACAACAGTTTTCATTCAAGTATAGGGATGGCACCCTATGAGGCTTTGTATGGTCGACGATGCGGAACACCTTTGTGTTGGTACCAGGATGGTGAGAGTCTGTTGTTAGGACCAAAGATCGTACAACAAACGATCGAGAAGGTGAAGATGATCCAGGAGAAAATGCGGATGGCCCAAAGTCGACAGAAAAGTTACGCTGACAAGAGACGACGACCTCTTGAGTTTGAGGAAGGCGAGCATGTGTTCTTGAAAGTCACACCAACGACTAGGATTGGCAGAGTGATAAAATCCAGAAAGCTTACTCCCAAATTCATTGGACCCTACAAAATTCTTCGTCGTGTAGGTCCAGTAGCGTACAAAATATCTTTACCTCATTTTCTTTCCAACATCCATGATGTTTTCCATGTCTCCCAATTGAGAAAGCATATTCCTGATCCATCACATGTTATTAAACCTGATAAAGTACAATTAAAAGAGAACCTGTCTTTCGAGACTTCGCCGGTACGAATCGGCTATAAAATGCTGAAGCAGCTCAGAGGTAAACAAATCCATTTAGTCAAGGTCATCTGGAACGAGACAACCAGAGAAGCTACATGGGAAGCGGAGGACAAGATGAAATTGAAATACCCTGAGTTATTTCAAGGTGCGTAATTTCGAGGACGAAATTCTTTTTAGAGGGGTAGTATTATAACACCCTGTTTTTCCTATGTCTTGTGTAGCAGTAAATACATATTTAAATGTGTTTATTTTAGATTAAACTCAAGGATGATTTTAATTAAACTAAAATCATTTCCTTGTGTTGTTGTATCATATGAAGTCACGGTAAAATTTTCGGTTGAAAATTCAGACGGAAGCCGGTCTGCGTTTTCACTGTCGATATAAATTTACTATGAAGAAAACATAATTTTGAACCGTGAACGAGATAGTTAGTGTTTTTTTGTTTCCTTCCACTTTGGTTATTTTGGAAATTTTCGTTCAAAAATAAAATAAAATATTTTATTCGGGCGAAATGTCGGAAGGACTACGATCGGAAATGCAGCCGGGTACGAAATGGAGTAGATTAGGGGCCATAAAAGAAGTAAGGAGAATGATGGAAGAAGCTATGACACACTCCAAAGTACAATCATCACACTTTTCAAATTATAATACTATTCTAATCCAAAAAGTCATTTCTCTCTCTTCTCCATCCAATCAAGCATTAAACCACCAAGCTTGCAAAACAACCCCCCCCCCCCCCCCCCCCCCTCCCCCATTGGCCATGAACTCTCCCCCCCTTTCCCTATATATACCCCTTTCATTTTCACTTCATCCTCCTCCTCCTTCAACCTCCATTAAAGTTCATTTTCTTCCTTTCTTCTAAAAGTTCAAGCTCTTCAAGCCTTAGTTTTTATTCATCTTTTCTACTTAAGTTCTTCATTAAAGTTATTCCTTATAGTAAGGGTAATGCTCTCATATAAATCTTTTTGCAAGTTTCATCTTTTATTTCTTAGTTTACTTTATGTGTTCTTTATATGCTTTAAACTTCGAAAATCTCTCTAAATTAAAATGGTAGAAAGCTCCTTTTGAGTTGAAACCACTTTCTATAGTCTTGTATTAGCTTATATTTTCACATACTAAGAGGTTGTGTAAAACAAAAATCTCTATCCATCTCTTCCAATGAAGGCCGAATGCTTGCATTTGTGACCTAGGAAGTTTTTGTTTCAACTTTTGGAATATGATCATGTGTTTGAGTTTCTAACTATCCCTTGATCTTGAATCTATAAATATTGGAAGTTTTGATAGCTTGTTCCTATGATGGCCGAAAAATATGAATAAGTAGGCCTAGGATACCGTGTTTCAACTTTCCAAGTATTGATCATGGATTTAGAACCCTTAATAACTTGTTTATTTTATGTTATTAAAGCTAGTATGTGTTACTTTCATTTTTCCAAGATGATCATGGACTTGAGCTCCATAAGATATTTGGATTCTAAGTCTAAGAGATTGGAAATTTTAAGGATTTATAACTTGTTTATTTTTTGTTATTAAAGCTAGTATGTGTTACTTTTATTTTTCCAACATGATCATGGACTTGAGCTCCATAAGATATTTGGATGCTAAGTCTAATAGATTGGAAATTTTAAGGGTTTATAATTTGTTTATTTTATGTTATTAAAGCCAGTATGTGTTACTTTCATTTTTCCAAGATGATCATGGACTTGAGCTCCACAAAATATTTGGATGCTAAGTCTAAGAGATTGGAAAGTTTAAAGATCTATAGCCTATAAATCCTATGAAGGCCGAACCTAGAAGGTTATGGACTTAGGATGCCTTGTTCTTATTTTTCCAAAATGATCATGGTTTTGAGCTCCTTAACACATATGGATGTTAAACCTAAGAGATTGGAAAGTTTAGTGAATGCTAGCCTATTTTACTAGCCTTGGCCGAATGCCCTATGTTTTTAATTTAGTGGAATTTTAATTCAACTTTGTTAAATGATCATTGTTGATGAACTCCTAACACTTAAGGATCATAAATCCATGAGTTGTATAATTTTTGGGAATATCTAACCCTAAGAACTAGTCTTGGCCGAACCTATACCTTGTGGTTTAGTGTTCTTGTTTTGATTTTAACTTGTGATTTTGTGTTCATAACCTTAGACTTCCATCACGGAGTAAACGACAACCTTCGTTACTTACTTCGTCGAGCATCTAATCTTCTTACCTTCACAAAAAGTAAGAGGGGATTGCCTAGGGATATTCAATGACTATATGCATGTGTGTATGTGTTTACTTGAATGATTTGAATATTATTATGATGGGGATCAAACACTTGAATGACTTGTTTACTTGAACTATTGTGATTATTACTTAAAGTTGATTATTACTTGCCTTAAAGTATTGTGAGTTGTATATATGTGATGAACTGTCATTAACTGTGATATTATTGTTGAGAATATACTACTGTTGATTGAAGTTTGAGAAGTCGGACTTGAGTCTGTGCACAATGAATATAAGGATTAAAAGCCTTAATAAGCCTTGAATAAAACTTTGAAAGTATTGGTTTCATTTATAAAAGTTCCTTGTTTAAAACGCTTACTTCAAGAGAATGAGATTCTAGTTTTGAAAAGAAACATTGAAGTGTTTTTAAGTCAATAGAAACTACCTCTTTATGATCCAAAGCTTGTACGAGAGAAAACCTTTTTCGAACTTTGTGTTTCATGAAGGAAAAACCCCTTTGAAAATATTTGACCTTACTCCATCAAGGATTTCAAAAGCAAACGAATTTCCAAATGTTTTATAAAAGAATTTGTAAAGGAAAAGATTTTCTCCTAAATGATTTAGAAACGTTCCGGTGACTTGGATAGGTGACCGAGGTTTTTGTTTTGGTTTTTGATTTTCACTGAACGAAAAGTAAAGCACATGTGAAAGAGAATCTAGATCGCGAGACGTCGCCTCTTGTATTCAGTTATAAGCACGCGATCTGGGATCCGTGTCAAGAATTATGGACCAAGAGTCCAAGTTGTGATATTATGGGCTGGGAGTCCTAATTTTGGAATTGAGGACTGTGTGTCCTAATTTCGTTGTTATGGGCTAGGAGTCCTTATCATGTTGAAATAAAACATGGATAAAATTATAATTGTTTCTACGGCCACAACCTTGGACTGCGGCCTCGGTCTAAGGTGTTGGGATTGAGCACTCGGACTGTGCGTCCTGTGTTATTAATTTTCAAGTGATGGAAATTGTGAATAGTCGTTAGATTTGGGCTTCGACAAACGAAAAAGAGTGAACACAAGAAAAGTCTCGTTAATGAAAAGTCTTTTATTCATATGCATTTCCCCTTGGCAGACGTGCTTGAGTTACCGAATACCCGCTTAAGATGTGGTATTTGATGATGTATACATCTGAATGGCCGTTATAAGGGATTCGTGATGGTATTGATCCGGGTACATGAGGTGATGAAGACAACTTGCCAAACGTGGCGTATGAGCCTGATCAACTCTTTATTTCTTAATGATAAAACGGTGATGGTATCTCATGAGATTAAGATTAGAGCCTGATGATTGAAATGTCATGCATTATCTTTATAAAATTGATTGATTCGGGTATGAGACCCAATGAAATAATACTTGTTGTTTACCTATGAGTAATTTTTAAAATGTTAATATGCTAAGGTGTTGTATGTATCACGTGTATGGTTGTTGTGCGATATATCCGTTGTCGGTATCTCACTCTTTCATTTCTAGTTGTTATTCTCTGTTCCTTTTTGCCATCTCGGTACGTATATAAGTTCAGATGGATCCCAATATCCCACTTGTGCCGACAACATCGAAGACTGAGATCTTCGACGACGCAGGGAATGTGGGGGCATGGCAGATACACCCAGGGGCGACATCTGCCACATACCACAAAGCAATCACCATGACCGATTTAAATGCTGATGGAGACCCAATCCGTAGAAGCCACACTGTGGAAACTTGGAGGGTAGCTCTGCCTCTGATTTGGTATTACCTTCACACACTGCGAGCTCATGGACTGCTACATGAGCCACCACTTCTAGACATAGAGCCGGCAGCGCCGATTGAGGAGGATCCCGAGGAGGAACCTGAGAAGGATACCGAGGAGGACCCTGAGGAAGACTTTGATGAGGTCATGGAGGAGGATGAGCCAAAGGATCACGTTATGGATCATGACGACGACGACGATTCTGTAGATGAGGGCGGTGTCGTTATAGATCCATTACCTGAGGTCTCATCTCATGGGAGCCTTTGTCGAGACCCTTCTTGCAGCCATTGTCAGTAACCAGTTCGGATTGTTTTGTGGATAATCTTCCATCATCTTTTAGAGTTATCTTTTGGATGTGATTTCGGACCCCCCTCTTTCTCTGTGTCTTACTTACTTTCTTTTAAGTTGTATCCTCTAGATGTCTACTTCTGTTGCAATGTCTATTGATAAGGCCCTAACTTGTGTACTGGAACTTGGCTTTCATTGGGACATGTTATATATATTTGTTGTCTTCAATTCATGTTCTGAGTGTTCATCACCTTTATCTTGTTTCATTCCTTTAAAAAAAAACTACCGTTTTTAGTGTACTCATCCATCGAGTAAATGATACTTTCTGAAAGTGACCAGCGTTGTAAATCAGAAATATTTCCGCAATTGGGTAACCACGTGATGCCGGGTTTAGGGTGTCACAAATCTCACTTATCAACAATTAAGAGAATTTTTAGATATTTAAAAGGTACTACTAATCTTGGTTTATGCTTTAAGGAAAATGAAGGTTACAGATTAGTTGGTTTCTGTGATGCTGACTATGCTGGAGATAGAATTGAAAGAAAAAGAACTAGTGAAGGATGTCACTTCATTGGAGCTAATATTGTCTCAGGGTCAAGCAAAAGACAAAGTACCATTGCCTTATCAACTGCTGAAGCTGAGTACATATCATATGCAAGTTGATGCTCACAACTTCTCTGGATCAAACATCAATTGGAGGACTACAATGTGTTTGTAATTAGTATTCCACTTATGTGTGATAATACTGTTGTAATAAATCTATCTAAGATTCCAATTTTGCATTCTAGAACTAAGCACATAGAGATTAAACATCATTTCATTAGGGATTATGTGCAAAAAGGTGTATTTGATATACAATTTGTTGATACTGACCATCAATGGGCAGATATCTTTACTAAACCTCTTGCAAAGGACAGATTTATCTCTATTAGGAAGCATCTTAACATGATATATGTGGATTAATTTAGGCGTCCAGCCTTGAGAAAAATTTGTTTTGACAATCTTGCGTCTATTACTTATGTACGTCTATTACCTATTAAAAGTTGTGCGTCTATTGTATGTTGTGTTGCACGTCTACTATGTCACGACTGCTGGTATTCTTTACTGCGTTCAGTGTGTTGTTTCAAACGATTCCACATTTGCCTGCATCTAAGCATATTTTTTATTAAATGCATTTATTTTGTCTCAATGACAAATTTATCCTTTATTCTCTTTGCTGAGTCAGTACTTCCATCAATCCCGTCAAGACCTTTTTATAGTTCCAAGTTACCAACGCTGTTTTATCCATAATGATATGTCATGTCAAAAGTTTTTTTTAACCTTTGGGATTCAAAAATCTTTTAAAAGTAATATTTTCCCTCTGAGAGAAACTTTACACTTTCCTAACCTCTCGAGCTATCTCTCTCTCTGCTTTCAAACCCTAAGCTCTCCGTTCACCTAAAATGGCTTCTTCTTCAACCTTCAATGTGGACAAGCTTAACTTGGAAATTGAGCATCATTTCAACTTTGGAGTGTTGGAAAACTACAATTTAGACATAAGCAAGTATGTTAATGTAGCTGGGTGGGGAGGACTCTTCACAGAGAAAGTCTCTGTCTTTCCCAACCTGATTAGGGATTTCTGGAGGAATGTTCAAGTGACTGATACTGACTTCTTCTCTACTGTGTTGAGAAAGAAGATTGTAGTCTCGGAGAAGACTATTGCTGATGCTATTTTCTATGCTTAGGAAGGTTTGGTTTTTACTAAGTCATGGGAAGCTGATTTGGGTGGCTCTGAGACAATTGAAGTCTGTCTCATGAAAGAAGACACAGTCAGAACTCACACATGGAAAGTTGTTGAAATGAAGGACATTGTTCATATTCTTCATCAACTTCTTAATAAGGTGGTTCTTCATAAGGTTGGATCCAAAGACAACCTCTCCTCTCTACATAAATTCTGCCTTTGCCATCTTCTCATTGAAACGAAGATCAATCTTCCAAGAATTCTGTATGGGAGATTTAGAGATGTTGTGATGAACAAGAAAAGACTCTCAGCATTTCCCTATTGCCACCTTTTTTCTAAGATTTTCAAGGCTCAAGGAATTCATGAAATTCTTGCTGCAAGGACTACTGAAGAGCAAGCTAGGATCTTAACTGAAAAACCAATGTCGGCTGCAGACTTTGATAAAATGAATATAGCTAACATGAACCTCGGTACCTATGCTGCTGCTGCAATGGCCAAAACTGAGGAGCTGATGAAAATTAAAGAGGAAATGGTGGAACAAAACACTACTGAGGCTATGGAGCCAAAGAAGAATATCAAGAAAAGACCACTGCAGCAAGGAAGCTTGCCCCCAAGAGACCAGCCGGTGGCATTGTTATCAGGAAACCTTCTGATACTCCTGCTGTGAAGAAGCAAAAAAGAGTTATCTTCTCACACAATGAGGACAAGGAAGCTGATGAGGACAGAGTTCCTATCAATATCATCCTGAAGAAGAAGAAAACTTCTGTTGCTACTGTTGAGGCCGTTGTGCCTGTCTCAACAAAACCCAACCAACAAGAAAGACCAGAACAACTAAGACTTCTAAGGTAACCATCTCTGCTAGTGATCCTGTTCAAATAACAGTAAATGCCTTAGTGTCTAGTCTAGAAACTAGAGTTGATGTTGTTCCTGTTGCTGTTACCTCTGATGATAACATTGCTGTCTCCACTCTAGATGATGTATACATTCCCACGCCCCTCTCACCCCAACCAACACAAATTGACCAAACCACAAACTTGCCTACATACTCACAAATAGCCACCTCATCCAGACCACAATTTCAACCAATTATCCCTGCCGATGATTCCTGGTTCAATCAACCAGATGATGGCATTTCCCCCGGTGCTCCATTCCCAAAACCCTTAAGAACCTTATTTCCCTTCACCCCAATTTCTGTTATTTATGATGACAAATCTGAGGATTGGGCCAAAGTAGAAAGGGAATGGAGAGTTCTGTTTCTCACTCACCAACCTGAACTTGAACATATTCCTAACAGGTGGTACCCCTACCATAGTATGAGGAAGAAATAAGCCCACCTGTTGAACCCTTCCATTTACTTCATCCTAACTGCAAATTAAGCACAAAGTGCCTTCACAAATGCACAACAGCATAGGACCCTTAGTCACTCACCTGCCCCTAAACAAATCCCCCCCCCCCCCCCCCCAGAAAAATCTATCCTAACCTTGTCAAAACTCCACCTCTCTTACCCCTCATTGATGGAGTTGAGAGACACAAAATACCTGTATGGGAGACAGACCCTAAAAGAAAGAATCTTCCTACCATCCCTGAAAGAAGAGCAAGATCGTCAAAGCATATTCCTATAATAATGACCATTGACACAAAATGGGTATCCTTTGAGCATCCCAGAGTCTATGGGAGGGCCTCTGATTTCCTCCTGGATCAGCTCATCTATGAAATGCTGAAGTGGGAATTCAGTCATTTCAGAGTTGATAGAGCCGTACATTTTGTCCCTCCATCCTGGCTGAGACATAGTGAAGTAACTAGAGTTGGAATCATACCTTACAGAATCTATCCAAGGCTGCTGATGGTTGATCTGAATAAGGACACGGACAAGAAGAACAGAAGATTCAAAGGAGTTATGCCAGAAGCTGAATCTGCAATGCTTGATCTACATCAAGAAACTTTTGACTACTCCATGCTGGATTTATTTTTGAATACTGAATCCATTGGGTTGATCAATGAACAACGTGCTGCAGATTTCTCGAAATCTCACATTATTCATTGCACACGAGAAGCATCTTCCTCTGGACTGACCCAAGAAGAGAAGAAGGAAATTCCCAAAGTCAGAGGAAAGTGTGGTCTTTCTAACTTTCAGTACATGATCTATAAAGACCTTTGGGGACTTCCCATAACAAGCCGAGATGTGGAATTCTCCTACCCCATCATATGGGCAAAGGAAGTATCAGTGACCCCTTTACCCCTTCTAGTGATTAATCCTACTTCATCTTCACCTCCTTCTGAGCTCCTAGAAGATGGAATTGTAGTTGAAGGACCTGGCATGAATGCCACTATTTTTGGCTCAGGTGGTCATGAAGAAGAAACTGTTGTGTCCATCTCCAAACAAAGCTCATCTGGAAAGCACTCTTCTCAACCACTAGCTTTGACTGTGATGCACCCTTCAGATTACCCTGAACACTCTAGAGCCTTAAACACTTTTCAAGAATCTGTTGAGAGTTCAAGACAACATGCTCTGTCACAGAACCTTGAAGAGATACTTGGCAAAATAGTTGATGAAAGAGTTGGCAAGATAGTTGATGAAAAGGTTGAGAAGATGACTGAGAAAATTAAGGAGGATGTCCAACAACAAGTTCAAACATCAATGGCTCCAACCTTAGAAGTTGTCAACAAAATGCTAGAATTCCTGGTGGATTTCAAGAAAAGCCAGACTCAGAACCCTCCACCTCCTCCTGCCTAACGTTAACCTTTTATCTTTCTTTTTTTATATACTGACAATGATGGTCCACTCCTTTTTACCTTTTTGGCTGATGACAAAAAGGGGGAGAAATGAAAGAAAATAGATTTTTTTATATATGATTTTTTATATATAAAAAAAGACAGTTTTTGAAAAGATCATATTTGTTTGCATATGCATATTCTGTTTTCTACTTGATAAATGCTTTGATACTTATGTTTGCCTATTTGCTCTGATATCTGCTGACTATGGTTATTTAGTCCTTCGTATATAGTCTAAGTTTGATAAGTTGTTGCACTTATCTATTTAGCTTATATGAAGTTTGTCTCATATGCTTTTACTGATTATTTATCTGAATGCTTTGTCTTAGGGGGAGCCCTGCAGGCTCTCTTAGACTTTGTTTTTCAAATTTAATTAGTTTTTGTCATCATCAAAAAGGGGGAGATTGTTGGAACCAATGTGGTTTTGGACTAAATAATCTCTATGTTTTGATGTTAACAAAAAGATTAAATTTACTTGACAAAGTGTTAGTTGAGATCTAACATGTGCTTTCAGTTATGCAGGAATATTTAAATATACGCAATAGAAACTTGGGATAAGTTTTCATTGAAAATACACGTCCACCCTTGTAGACGGGCTGCTCAATATTTTGGTAAAAGTTATTTATTTATTTATTTGAGTAGACTGGTTTTCTTAAGTAGACGAGGCTCTAAATGCTTACTAGACGGAAATCAAAATAACTTCTTAGATACAGCAAGTCCAAAGACTTGATAGTAAACGTGTCTAGATTGCCACGTAAGCAGACGAAAGTAATTGGTAAAATTGGATGAACTGAAAAATAAAGTAATCAGGTAGACGAGCTCTATCTGCCACGTCACTAGACGGAGATCTCTATTTCAATAGAATATTTGTTCTTCATATTTATTTTATATGATTTAATGTTTTACCTTGTTGTTAAAGAAACATAGTACCATCATGAAATGCAAAAAGCAGAATCGTACAATGAGATACTGCAAAACGATCTGTACGATGACAACTTTATGGCTGAAAAAGCTGGATTGCACACAAAGGAGGAACAACAAGTTCTCAAGCTGCAATACTCAGAGCAGTGAGCCTCTAATTTCATGCTACCACGATAACCAAGAGTACTATTCAGCTTGCCACAATCAAGCTATCAGTCACAACGGATATCATGCATTAAATGTTATCTCTAAACGGGATTATTCAAAATAACCGTTGAAGAAATACAAGTGAAGAAGAAGGTCGCTATAAATAGAAGACCTGAGATACTGAAGAACAACTCTTGCCTGCACAACTTTGCTAGCTCAACTTTTGCCAATCGATAATCACTCATTCTAATATTCTTTCAAAAGCAAGAGTCTGTATTCCTTAGTTTGAATATTGTGAAAATATTCATCTGATCTTAAACTTTCATATCCTCACACATAGTGAGTTAAGAAGATCAAACGTTAAATCTCTTTCTTAGTGTTAGAGCCTGAAGAGGCTTGGTAAGAAAGAAATACTTGTAGCCTGAAGAGGTGTTGAATACTTGGTTGTAATCTATTTTGGAAATAATGGAGAAAAACCTTCAAGTAGAAGGGACTAGACGTAGCTCTTGGTTGGAAGAGAGTGAACCATGATAAAACATCTTGTGTGAATCTTCTACTCCTAAACTCTTACAGCTTTATTTGTTTCTTACTAACTGAGGGGTTTTGATATTGCTTTTATTAAAGCTTTTTAAAAGATCTATTTCTTTGTGTTTGCTTTTGATTCTCTTCTCCTTGTGTGCAAAAATTGTTTTATAGGTTGTTTTCGAAAATTATTAGTAAACACAATTCAACCCCCTTCTTGTGTTTGCCTGTGTCAACTTCAGTATTTTGTGTGATTTAATGCTTGGTTCTTTGTATTTCTGTATAAAGTTTAAAACTTATTTTGCTTGGGGTTTCTTTTGTGATTCCTCCTCTCACCCTTTGAGTTGAATCACTGCAATTTGAACTAGTTGTTGTTTTTAGGTTTTCAAATAGGTTTTCAAAGAGGGATAGAGTGTAGTGGTGTATATATATGGTTGTTAGGTTTTCAAATACTAGTGTGCTTTTCCAATCTCCCCAATTGTGCTTATATTGGATATATGTGTGTATATCTACAGAACCTATCTAGCTATGGATCGTAGTTGGATGGTTTGTAAATGCACAAGTGATGAGTATCTGAAGGGAGTGGAAGAGTTTATAGAATTTACTCAAAGAAATGTTCCTAACAGTAAATGAATATTCTGTTGTCCTTTTGTCAAATGTTTGAATACAAGGAAATGTGTGGTCAAGGATACACGTACTCATCTTATTTGTTTTGGGATTTGCTTGAATTATACAAGATGGATATGGCATGGTGATGTGTTGTTAAATAATAAGCCAAGTGTCTCCCAATGTGAGGACGTTGGCATAGATATGGAGGATGATCGAGTAGAGGACATGATCTGTAATATTGGACAAGAATCTTTTCAACGAGCATATGTGTATGAAAGATTGTGCTGTGATGCGGATAAGCCTTTGTATCCAGGGTGTACTACTCATACACAATTGTCGATGGTGTTAAAATTGGTTTGTGTGAAGGCGAGAAATGGTTGGATCGATAAAAGCTCCACCGAATTGCTTTAATTGTTGAAAGACTTGCTTCCGGAGGGCAACACATTGCCTAACCGTAACTATGAGGCGAAGATGGTATTGTGTCCGATGGGTATAGAGTATAAGAAAATACACGCATGCCCCAATGATTGAATATTGTACACGGGTGATTATGAAGAGATGCACGATTGCCCCAAGTGTAGGTTATCATGCTACAAAGTGAAGGATGGTGATTGATGAATGTGCAATATATGTTAGTTTGGAACTGTAAATGTGAATAAGTTTGTAAATAATCTTAGGATTTGTGAATGAAAAGGATTAGAAAATGTGACATTCATTTGATTAGAGTTTTGATCTAGTTATATGAAAATTATACTCAAAATATGTTGAAAATATGTAGGATTGAAGGCCTAGCGCTCAGCTTTGGAACCTGGCGCTCAGCCCGGACAGAAACAGAAGAAATCAGCGAGTGCAGGAAGTTGTCCAGTGCCCAACGCAGGAGTCTGGCGCTCAGCTGTCCAGTGCCTAGGCTATGTTGATACTTGATCACAATCCTCGTTGGGAACGATACTCTACTCTCACTTTATTACTTGTACGATTTCGTGCACTTTCCAAACCATCAACAAGTTTTTGGCTCCGTTACCGGGGATTGTTAATTTCAATATTAACGAAAAAAAGGCATTGCTAATTTGGAAATTATTTTTTTGTTTTGTTTTGATTCTCATTTTAGTAATTGGTTTTCATTGTTATAATTCCTTACTTTTGATTCTTGTGTTGTGAGGAAAGTATCCACCACAGACCATGAACATGTTTGAAGCTACTCTTCTTGCTCAAAGAAAACTTTTGCAAAACAATTGGAGTTGATGTCTAAACAACTTCAAGTCATGTAAGTGAAGGCAATGAAATCATTGCAACCTACATGTGATTTTTGTGGTGAACACCATAAACTTGAAAATTGTGAGGTTTAATTCAATGCACAAGAGGAGGCTTATTGCATGGAGAACCTCATGAGGAAACAAGATGCACAACCTTACCATCAATCCAATGAGTCACTAGATAAAGTGTCCAACCTTGAAAATGTTTTAATTCAATTTATTGGAGCTACTCAAAAGAAATTCAAGGACATACAAGCTTCAATCAAGATTCTTGAGATTCAAGTTGGGATGCTATCTGAGCAATTGGTTGGAATTGTGCAGAAAAAGATAGAGTTAGTAAGAGAGAAAGAGTCACATGTTTGGGAAATGGTTGAGCTAGAAGAAGAAGTGTTTGTAGAAATGGAAAGTGAATAGGACTCAAGAGAAGTGGTGGATGAAAAACAAAAAGAAAGTGTAGTTGTAGTAGTAGATGAAAAACAGAAAAACAAAAATAGTGACATGGAAAAGAAGCCAAGGGTGAGGCATAAAGAGATTTATATGACTGAGACTCAACCTTTGGTGATTAAAGAGAAGAGTCCCATGTGAGATGAGTTTTATATACTTCAAGAATGGCGAAACACATATTCCAAATGCCTAATTGTTGGGGCATGGGAACATTTGCTTCCTTATAGTAAACACATGGGACGACTTGTGAAGAAAAGAAAGTCGAAGGAGGATATATTATTCTTGTCATATAAACCGTCCTAAGAAGAGAGCTCAAATGTCAAGCTAGTGACGTTAAAGAAACGCTACTTGGGAGGCAACCCAAGCATTTTATTCTTGCATTCTTGTTCTTTTTGTTTCTATCATGAAAAACATAAATAGTTCATTGAGTTGTTAAGTGGTTCCTTGATGTGTAGGTCATCTAATGTGGTGTAATTGCTTTGAATTGTTATGCAGGCACATCTAAGGAAAAAGGACCAAAGGAAGGGGAGAAATGACACAAAATAAGGGTGAAAAGACCCATGTTGAGCGTCGGGTGCTACTATGAGCACTGAGCGCAAACAGAAAGCAGATTCAGTAGAAAATACTGCACCTTGGGCACTGAGCGCAGCTTTCTAGCGCTGAGCGCTAGCCAGTGTAAAAAAAAATCGGCACATGCTCATCCATTGTACAGAAGAAAGGGGGTGCTCTAAACTCTTTACTTTTTAATCCCCCTTACTTGAAAACTCTTGGTTGAATAATTTCAACACATTAGCATAAATTGCACAAATTTGTCATTAGGAGTGGATTTTTGTGTAGATTCTCTAGTGAGCATAAAACTTTTGCTTGGCTAAAATTTCTCACACCTTGCATTTTATACTAGCTGAGCATATGATGTCATTGAAACCTTTGATCCTTGTGACTTGTTTGTTGACAATCTTTCATGCTATGATTGATGCAATGTTGGATGTATGGATTTCTCTTGCACATGATCCTAAATTGTGAGCTTTTGAGCCCAAACACATCATATTACTTGATTTCTTTCATGTGTGCTTGTCCATCACTTGCATATTCTCACTTTTTCTTGCCTTGATGCTTGTCACTGTTGCAATGTTTTTGCATATGCATAAATGATTGAGGCACTATTTCTTTCTTAAACTCAGTCATGATTGCCATCCTAACATTTACCATTGTTGAGCCCAATTGAGCCTTAGCCGATTCTTCTTGGCATGATAGCACATTATAAGCCAAAAGATCGGGAAAAAATTTGTCACACTACTTAGGCTTAAAGGAATGTTTGGACTTAAGTTTGGGGTTGTTCTCTTGCTTAGGGATAAACAAGTAAATTAAGTTTGGGGTGCGAGTAGGCCACTAAAGATGGCTACTATGACAAAAAAATTGAAAAAAAAACAAAAAAAACAAAGTGTGAACGAAAGACAAAGAAAAAGAAACAAATAAAAAAAGCCAAAAAGAGGAAATGAAACAAAGAAAGTATACAAAAGTGAGAAACAGGGCAAGAATAGAAGTGATGAAAAAGAAAAGAATGAAAAGAGAATGATCAGGAAAAAAAAAAGAAAACAAGAAAAAAGAAAGAAAACAAAAGAAAAAGAGAGAGTTGTAAATGAATAAAAAGAAAAATAGCACAAATTGTGTGCTTATGTGCTTGTGAACTAGCTAAGCAAAGGAAGCTCCAAGTGTCCACATTCCTTGAAGTCAAAGTAGTTTAGCTGACATCCTTGATTTTATCCACCCCCTCCTTAGCCCCATTACATCCAAATAAAATACCTCATGATATGTGTTGCACTGACATTTGTGATGTGTGTTCTTAGCATCTTGTCAAGATTAGGATTGGGGAATGAATTTTGATTGGAATTGAGAGCCAAAAATACCCTGTTGGAACCAAAGTGGTTTTGGATTTAATAATCTCTAAGTTTTGATGCTAACAAAAGGATTAAATTTGCTTGTCAAAGTGTTAGTTGAGATCTAACATGTGCTTTTAGTTATGTAGGAATACTTTAATATAAGTAAACATAGGATAAGCTTTCATTTAAAAATACGCTTCCACCCTTGTAGATGGGCTACTTACCTTGGTAAAGTTACTTCTTTATTTAATTTAGTAGACTGGTTTTCTTAAGTGAACGAGGCTCTAAGTGTTTGCTAGATGAATACCAAAATAACTTGTTAGATACAGCAAGTCCAAAGACTTGATAATAAGCGCGTCCATCTTGCCATGTAAGCAGACGGAAGTAATTAGTACAAGTAAATGAATTGAAACATAAAGTAATCTAGTAGATGAGCTCTAACCGCCACGTCACCAGACGGAGATCTTTATAACTCATTTAAGAATAGCAAGTCCGAAGACTTGATAGACAAGAGGATATTCCACGTCATCAGACGAGCAAAATAAAATATTGAGTAGACTTAGTCTCTCATATAACTAAGTAGACGGAGTTTCTTTTTAGGCAAGCTCCATCTTTGAAATGAATTAAATGTAATCCGAATCTCTTGAATTTATTCCAAATGATTGATATTTATTTCAATAGAATATTTGTTCTTCACATTTGTTTTAAGTGCTTTAATGTTTCACCCTATTGTAAAAGAAACATAGTATCATCAAGAAATGCAAAAAGCATAATCGTACAATAAGATACTGCAAAATGATCTGTACGATGACAACTTTATGACTGAAAAAGTTGGATTATACACAAAGGAGGAACAACAAGTTCTCTAGCTACAATACTCAGAGCAGAAAGCCTCCAATTTCATGCTACCTCGATAACCAAGAGTACTATTCAGCATTGCCACAATCAAGCTATCAGTCACAACGGATATCATGCATTATATGCTATCTCTAAACGAGATTATTCAAAGTAACCATTGAAGAAATACAAGTCACTATAAATAGGAGACCTAAGATACTGAAACTATCTCTCTAGACTACACAACCTTACGAGCTCAACTTTTGTAAAACTGCACTCACTCATACTCATATTTCTTTAGAGAACAAGAGTCAGTATTTCTTAGTTTGAATATTGTGAAAATATTCATCTGATCTTAAACTATCATATTCTCACACATAGTGAGTTAAGAAGATCAAACATTAAATCTCCTTGTTAGAGTTAGAGCCCGAAGAGGCTTGGTAAGAAAGAAATACTTGTAGTCTGGAGAGGTGTTGAATACTTGGTTGTAATCTATTTGGAGAAATAGTGGATAAAACCTTCAAGTCGAAGGGACTAGACGTAGCTCTTGGTTGGAAGAGAGTGAACCAGGATAAAATCTCTTGCGTGAATCTTCTATCCCTAAACTCTTCAGTTTTATTTGCTTATACTAACTGTGGGGTTTTGATATTGCTTTTGTTAAAGTCTTTTAAAAAGGATCTTTTCTCTTTGTGTGTGCTTCTGCTTTATAATCTCTTTGTGTGCAAAAATTGTTTGAAAGGTTGTTTTCGAAAATTATTAACAAACACAATTCAACCCCCCCTTCTTGTGTTTCCCTATGTCAACTTCAGTTGGTATCAGAGCTCGGCCTCGAAAGGGTTGAGCATCTAACATGTGCTGAGGGAGTATGATCCAAAAACCATGGATGCAGAAGGACAAACTATCAACAGACCTCCTCTCTTTGATGGAACATATTATGACTACTTGAAGAAGAGAATGATGGCCTTCTTAGATACACAGAATGTAGATATTTGGGAGCTAGTTGAAACCGGCTACACTGAACCAAGAAATGAAGCCGGTGCCGCTGTTCCTAGAGCCCAATGGACTCAAGAGCATAAAAACTAACATCAGATAAATCTGAAGGCTAAGCACTATCTCATGTGTGCTATAACCAAATCTGAACATGACAAAGTTCACAGCTGCAATAATGCTAAAGAAAATAGAGATCATGTTAGAAGTTAAGGAATCAAAGATCAACATGCTGGTTCATCAATATAAGCTGTTCAAGATGGGTGAACATGAAACAGTAGACCAAATGTTTGGAAGATTCCAAATCATCACCAACAGTCTCAGATTTCTTGGAAAAGTTTATGAAAATAGAGATCGTGTCAAAAAAATCCTGAGAAGTCTATCCAAACAATGGAGACCCAAAGTAACTGCTATTCAAGAAGCCAAAAACCTGAATACACTCTCTCAGGAAAAGCTTGTTGGATCTCTCAAGGTTCATGAACTTGAACTTAATGAAGAAGAAAATTCCAAAAAAGGAAAATCTATTGCCCTAAAGGCAAAGAAAGCAAGTTCATCAAAAGTTCTCAAAGCTGCTGAGTCATCTGAGGAGTCTAAATCTTCTGATAATAATGAAGGATGAGATGAGGATGAATTATCCTTTATCTCCAGGAAGATTCAACATATGTGGAGAAAGAAAGGTGGTTTCAGAAGGAAGCTACTCAACAAAAAGTTTTCCATGGAGAAGTCAGACTCCAAGGAAAAAAGTCCACCCTTGTGCTTTGAATGCAAGAAACCTGGTCACTTCAAAGCTGACTGCCCTGAGTTAAAAGATAAAAAGAAATTCTTCAAAAATAAGAAAGTCTTAATGGCTACATGGGAGGATCTTGATCTGTCTTCAACAGATGAAGAAAATGAAGCTGAGGAAGAGGCAAATATTTGCCTCATGGCAGACACTGCATCAGAAAGCGAATACACTGATGCTGAGGTAATGGACTCTGATCTGTCCACTATTCAAAATGTTTTTGATGAACTATTGCATGAGTCGTCTATACTATCACGAGAATATAACAGTCTCAAGAAGTTTTATAAACTGACTAGAGAATATGATAGGGTCTGCACCGAGAAACAAAACCTCAAAAATGAAAACGACATACTAAAATCAGTGAATGTCAGTCTAGCTGACAAAGTGGTGAGTGAACCTGATGTCTCTTGTGAAGTTGTAAAACTGAAACAAGATGTAACATATCTAACTGATTCTCTGTCAAAGCTTATAGGTGGCTCAGATAAGATTAGTCTTATTTTAAGGTACTCTAGGCCACCTTATGATAAATCTGGTCTTGGTTATGACAAAGAGAAGCAAGACGCATCTCACAAAAAGTCAAAACCACTTAAACAACATAGAGCTTCAAAAGTTCCAAATGAACATACCAAAGCTAAGTCTAGCTCGTCCAACACCTTTTGTAAAGTGTGTGGAAAAAGTGGGCATATTACATCTAGATGCATACGCAATAAACATGCTAAGCATATTTGTCTAGTGACAACTAACAAGAAAGGACTCAAGTCAGTTTGAGTACCTAAAGATAAGATAATACCTGGTGCAGATTTGTTTAACAGGAAGAAAACAGATGTTTTGGTACTTGGACAGTGGTTGCTCACGACACATGATGGGAGAAAGGTCTATGTTTCAAAACCTTAAGCCCAAAGATGGTGGCTGGGTCACATTTGGAGGAAATCCGAAAGGGAAAATCATTGGTATAGGTAAAATTGGTAAGCATCCTTTTCCCTCCATTGATAATGTTCTTTTAGTAAATGGCTTGAAGCACAATCTACTGAGCATAAGTCAATTATGTGACAGTGGATATGCAGTGTCTTTTGATAAGAACATGTGTACTATCAAGAAAGATGATGGATCACTTTTATTTACTGCAAAAAGGTAAAACAATCTCTATAAGATTGACTTGGAGGGCCTCTCAAATCAAAGTGTCTTATGTCTAGTGTCCATTGAAGATAAACGATGGATTTGTCACAAAAGGCTAGGTCATTTAAGCTTGAAATTGATTTCAAAGCTAAACAAGCATAACCTCGTGAGAGGACTACCAAACCTTAAGTTCAAATATGATGCTCTCTGTGATGCATGTCAAAAGGGAAAACAAGTCAAATGTTCTTTTGAATCTAAGAATGTTGTTAGTACCAATAGACCACTAGAGTTGCTATATCTTGATCTTTCTGGTCCAACAAGGACTGCTTCTATCAGTGGTAAGAAATATGGTCTTGTCATAGTAGACGATTACACTAGATGGACATGGGTTATGTTCCTAACTCACAATGATGAGTCTTTTAAGGTCTTTTATGTATTCTGCAAACGTGTATAGAATGAAAAAGGCATGTGTATCACTTCAATCAGAAGTGACCATGGGGGAGAGTTTTAAAATGAGCTATTTCATAAGTTTCGTGAAGAGAGTAGTATCCTTCAAAAATTCTCAATACCTAGAACACCACAACAAAATGGTGTGGTAGAGAGAAAGAACAGATCTCTTCAAGAGATGGCTAGAACTATGCTCAATGACAACTCTGTCCCTAGACACTTCTGGGCTGAAGCTGTTAATACTGCCTGCTACATTCAGAACATAATATACATTAGACCTATCCTGAATAAGACTCCTTATGAACTGTGGAAAGGACGAAAACCCAACATATCTTATTTTCACCCTTTTGGTTATAAATGCTTTATACTGAATACTAAAGATCAACTTGGTAAGTTTGATGCTAAAACAGATAGTGGAATACTATTAGGATATTCTGAAACATCTAAAGGCTTTAGAGTTTATAATTCTAGGACTCTGATAGTAGAGGAAAGTATTCATGTCAAGTTTGATGACAAACAGCCTGATAAGAAATTATCAGAGCTAGATGAAACCTTTGCAGATCTTGATCTAAGCATTCCAGGAGGCTCACCTGAGATAAAAGTTGATGATCAAGAAGATGACCCCACTCAACAACCAGAAACTTCCTCTTCTCAACATGGTACAGTTCAAAAATCATGGTACTTCAAGAATTATCATCCACAAGATCAGATCATTGGAAAACCCAATGACAAGCTAAGAACCAGATTAACCTTAAGAGAACAAGACAATTCTGCACTAGTCTCTGAGTTGGAACCAAAAACAGTAGACGAGGCTCTGCTAGACGATGGTTGGATTCTAGCTATGCAAGAAGAACTCAATCAGTTTGAAAGAAGTGATTTTGGACTCTGGTTCCACTGCCCAAAGACAAATCAGTGATTGGAACAAAGTGGGTTTACAGAAACAAACTTGATGAAAATGGTAAGGTAATCAGAAACAAAGCATGTCTTGTTGCTCAAGGTTTCTCTCAAGAAGAAGGTATAGATTATACTCAGATCTTTGCACCTGTTGCTAGATTAGAAGCTATTACAATTCTGATTTCATTTGCTGCACATCATAGTATTATGCTTTTTCAGATGGATCTTAAAAGTGCTTTTATAAATGGCTTTATTAATGAAGAAGTATATGTTATGAAACCTCTGGGTTTTGAGTGTGAAACCCATCCTGAACACGTATATAAGCTTAAGAAATCTTTGTATGGTCTTCAGCTAGCTCCTGGAGCTTGGTATGACAGCCTAAGTTCCTTTCTTATGGAAAATGGATTCAATAGAGGAAAGGTTGACACAACCTTATTTAGAAAATCCATCAAGTCTAATTTCATAGTTGTAAAGATATATGTTGATGATATTATTTTTGGTAGGACTAATGAGTCTCTATGCAAAGAATTCTCTAAGTTAATGCAAAAAGAGTTTGAAATGAGCATGATGGGAGAACTCAAATTCTTCCTTGGACTTCAAGTAAAACAAACCACGGATGAGGTGCTCATCCACCAAACTAAGTATACAAAAGAGCTTCTGAAGAAGTTTAACATGGATGATTTTAAACCAATGAATACTCTTATGCACCCCACTTCCATACTGAACAAAGATGATAAAGAGAAAAAGGTAGACCAAAAGGTATACAGAGGTATGATAGGATCTCTCTTATATCTTACTGCGTCTAGGCCTGATATTATGTTTAGTGTATGTTTATGTGCTCGATTTCAATCTGATCCTAGAGAATCTCACTTATCAGTAGTTAAGAGAATTTTTAGATATTTAAAAGGTACTACTAATCTTGGTTTGTGCTTTAAGAAAAATGAAGATTACAGATTAGTTGATTTTTGTGATGCTGACTATGCTGGAGATAGAATTGAAAGAAAAAGCACTAGTGGAGGATGTCACTTCATTGGAGCTAATCTTGTCTCATGGTCAAGCAAAAGACAAAGTATCATTGCTTTATCAACTACTGAAGCTGAGTATATATCAGTTGCAAGTTGCTGCTCACAACTTCTCTGGATCAAACATCAATTGGAGGATTACAATGTATTTATAAGTAGTATTCCGCTTATGTGTGATAATACTACTGCAATAAATCTATCTAAGAATCCTATTTTGCATTCTAGAGCTAAGCACATAGAGGTTAAACATCATTTTATTAGGGATTATGTGCAAAAAGGTGTGATTGATATTCAATTTGTAGATACTGACCATCAATGGCCAGATATCTTTACTGAACCTCTTACAGAGGACATATTTATCTTTATTAGGAAGCATCTTAATATGATATGTGTGGATTAATTTAGGCGTCTAGCCTCGAGAAAATTTTGTTTTGTTAATCCTGCGTCTATTACCTATGCTCGTCTAATACCTATTTGAAGTTGTGCGTCTATTTCATACTGTATTGCACGTCCATATAACGCATCCATTGATACTGGTTACCGCGTCCATTAAATAGTTTCAGACGAGTTCACATCTTCCTGTGTTTAAGCATATTTTCTTTGTGTGTTAATAAATGCATTTATTTTGTCTCAAGATAAATTTATCCTTTATTCACTTTGCTGAGTCAATACTTCCATCAATCCCATCAAGACCTTTTTATATTTCCAAGTTACCAACGTCGTTTTATCATAATGACATGTCATGTCAAAAGTTTTTTTAACCTTTGAGATTCAAAATTCCTTTAAAAGTAATCTTTTCCCTCTGAGAAAAACTTTACACTTCCATAACCTCTCGAGCTATCTCTCTCTTTCTACCTCTCTCTGCTTTCAAACCCTAAGCTCTTTGATCACCTAAAATGGCTTCTTCTTCAACCTTTAATGTGGACAAGCTCAACTTGGAAATAGAGCATCATTTCAACCTTGAAGGGTTGCAAGACTACAATCTAGACATAAGCAAATATGTTAATGCAGCCGGGTGGGGAGGACTCTTCACAGAGAAGGTCTCTGTCTTTCCCAATCTGATCAGGGATTTCTGGAGAAACGTCCAAGTGATTGATACTGACTTTTTCTCAACGGTGTTAAGAAAGAAGATTGTAGTGTCGGAGAAGACTATTGCTGATGCAATTTTCTATGCTCAGGAGGGTTTAGTCTTCACTGAGTCATGGGAAGAGGACTTGTGTGGTTCTGAGACTATTGATGTCTGTCTCGTTAAAGAAGACACAGTCAGAACTCACACTTGGAAGGCTGTTGAAATGAAGGACATTGTTCACATCCTTCATCAGCTTCTCAACAAGGTGGTTCTTCACAAGGTTGGATCCAAATACAACCTCTCCTTTCTACACAAATTCTTCCTCCATCTTCTCACTGAATCAAAGATCAATCTTCCAAGAATTATGTACAGAAGATTTAGAGACGCAATGATGAATAAGAAAAGACTCTCAGCATTTCATTTCTGCCATCTTCTTTCCAAGATTTTCAAGGCTCAAGGAATTCATGAGATTCTTGCTGCAAAGACTCCTGAGGAGCAAGCTAGGATATTAACTGAAAAACTAATGTCGGCTGCTGACTTTGGAAAAATGAATATAGCCAATATGAACCTCGGTACCTATGCTGCTGCTGCAATGGCCAAGACTGAGGAGTTAATGAAGGCTAAAGAAGAGATGGTGGAACAAAACAATGCTGAAGTCCTGGGAGTAAAAAGAATAACTAAGCAAAAGACCAATGCAACAAGGAAGCCTGCCCCCAAGAGACCAGCTAGTGGCACTATTATCAGGGAACCTTCTGATGCTGCAAAGAAGCAAAGAAAAGTTGTCTTCTCTCACAATGAAGATGAGGAAGCTGATGAGGACAACATTCCTATCAGTATAATTCTGAAGAAGCAGAAGACCTCTGTTGCTACTGCTGAGGCCGTTGTGCCTGTTCCAACAATTGTTCCAACTAAACCTAGAAGGCAACCAGCAAGAAAATCCAGATCAACTAAGACGTCTAAGGTAACCATCTCTGCTAGTGATCCTGTTCAAATAGCAGTAGATGCCCTAGTGTCTAGTTTGGAAACTAGGATTGATTATATGCCTGTCTCCACTCCAGATGATGTGTACATTCCCACACCCCTTTCACCCCAACCAACACAAATAGCCAATCCACAATTTCAACCTATTATCCCTGCCGATGATCCCTGGTTCAATCAACCAGATGATGGCATTTCCCCTGGTGCTCCTTTTCCCAAACCCTTGAGAACCTTATTTCCCTTCACCCGAACTTTCGTTCTTTTTAATGACAAATCCGAGGATTGGGCCAAGGTAAAAAGGGAATGGAAAGTTTCGTTTCATTCTCACCAACCTTAACCCGAACACATTCCAACCAGATGGTACCCTCTATCTGGGTATGAGGAAGAAATCAGCCCATCTGTTGAACCCCTTTATCTACTTCATCCTGATTGTAAATTAATCCAAAATATTCCTTCTCAAATGCACAACAACATAGGACCATTAGTCACTCACCTACCCCTAAACAAATTCCTTCCCAAAAAAATTTACCCTAACCTTGTCAAAACTCCTCCCTTCTTACCCCTCACTGATGGAGTTGAGAGACATATCATACCTGTCTGGGAGACTGACCCCAATAGGAAAAATCTTCCTACCATCCCTGAGCGAAGAGCAAGATCTTCAAAGCATGTTCCTATGATCATGCCAAGGGACCCAAAATGGGTGTCTTTTGAGCATCCTAGAGTCTATGGGAGGGCCTCTGACTTCTTTCTGGATCAGCTCTACTATGAAATGTTGAAGTGGGAACTCAGTCAAATCAGAGTTGATAGTTCCGTGCATTTTGTCCCTCCATCCTGGCTGAGACATAATGAAGTAACCAAATTTGGAATCATGCCTTACAGGATCTGTCCAAGACTGCTAATGTTAGATCTAAATAAGGACAAGGACATGAAAAACAGAAGATTCAAGGGAATGATGCCTGCAGTTGAATCAGCAATGCTTGATCTACATCAAGAAACCTTTGACTACTCAATGTTGGATTTCCTTTTGCATATTGAATCCATTGAGTTGATCAATGAACATAGAGCTGCTGATTTCTGGAAATCTCACATTATCCACTGCACCAGAGAGGCATCTTCCTCTGGTCTGTCTGAAGAAGAGAAGAAGAATATTCCTAAGGTCACAGGGAAGTGTAGTCTGTCAAACTTTAGATATATGATATATAAAGACCTCTGGGGACTTCCTATAAATAGTAAGAATGTGGATTTCATCTACCCCATTAGATGGGCAAAGGAAGTCTCAGTGATCCCTCCACCTACTCCAGAGCCTATCACAGATGAACCTGTTGCTGAAGAACATGGTCAAATTGCCACTGCTATTAGTTTAGAAGATACAGCTGAATCCACTCACAATCAGAGCTCATCAGAAAAACAATTTTCTTAACCATTAGCTCTAGTTATGATGCACTCTTCAGATCAATCAAGAACACTAAGCACATTTCAAGAGTCCGCTGAAAGCTCAAGGCAACAGGCTCTGCCATCTAATATTGAAAAGGTTCTTGGAAAAATAGTTGATGAAAGGGTTGGCAAGATAGTTGATGAGAAGGTTGAAAAGATGATTGAGAAGATTAAGGAGGATGTCCATCAGCAAGTTCAAACTTCAATGGCTCCAACCTCAGAGGTTGTGAATAAAATGCTGGAATTCCTCATGGACTTCAAGAAAAGTCAAGCTCAGAACCCTCCACCTCCACCACCTCCTCCTGCTTAACCTTTACCTTTATTTTTTTCTCTTATACTGACAATGATGGTCCTCTCCTTTTACCTTTTTGGCTGATGACAAAAAGGGGGAGAATGGAAAGAAAAGAGATTTGTTTATTTGCTTTGATACTTATGTTTGCTTATTTGCTTTGATATATGTTGTTCAGATACTTATGTTTATTTATTCCCTTATATATATTCTAAGTATGATAAGTTGTTGCATCTAATTGTTAGCATACATTCAGTTTTCTTTCATATGCTTTTTCTGCTTAATTATTTGAATGCTTTGTCTTAGGGGGAGCCCTGCAAGCTCTCTTAGACTTTGCTTTTCAAATTTAAATAGTTTTGCCATCATCAAAAAGGGGGAGATTTTTGGAACCAAAGTGGTTTTGGATTTAATAATCTCTAAGTTTTGATGCTAACAAAATGATTAAATTTGCTTGGCAAAGTGTTAGTTGAGATGTAACATGTGCCTTCAGTTATGAAGGAATACTTTCATATAAGTAAACATAGGATAAGCTTTCATTTAAAAATACGCGTCCACCTTATAGACGGGCTGCTTACCTTGGTAAAGTTACTTCTCTATTTAATTTAGTAGACTGGTTTTCTTAAGTGAACGAGGCTCTAAGTGTTTGCTAGATGAATACCAAAATAACTTGTTAGATATAGCAAGTCCAAAGACTTGACAATAAGCGCATCCATCTTGCCACGTAAGCAGATGGAAGTAATTAGTACAAGTAAATGAACTGAAACATAAAGTAATCTAGTAGACGAGCTCTAACCACCACATCACCAGACGGAGATCTTTATAACTCATTGAAGAATAGCAAGTCCGAAGACTTGATAGACAAGAGGATATGCCACATCATCAGACGAGCAAAATAAAATATTGAACAGACTTAGTCTCTCATATGACTAAGTAGACGGAGTTTCTTTTTAGACGAGCTCCATCTTTGAAATGAATTAAATGCAATCCGAATCTCTTGAATTTATTTCAAATGATTGATATTTATTTCAATAGAATATTTGTTCTACACATTTGTTTTATCTGCTTTAATGTTTCACCTTGATGTAAAAGAAACATAGTACCATCAAGAAATGTAAAAAGCAGAATCGAACAATAAGATACTGCAAAATGGTCTGTATGATGACAACTTTATGGCTGAAAAAGCTTGATTATACACAAAGGAGGAACAACAAGTTCTTAAGCTATAATACTCAGCAGAAAGCCTCCAATTTCATGCTACCTAGATAACCAGGAGTACTATTCAGCATTGTCACAATCAAGCTATCAGTCACAACGGATATCATGCATTAAATGCTATCTCTAAACGGAATTATTCAAAGTAACCATTGAAGAAATACAAGTGAAGAAGAATGTCACTATAAATAGGAGACCTGAGATACTTAAACTATCTCTTTAGACTAAACCACCTTACGAGCTCAACTTTTGTAAAACTGCACTCACTCATACTCATATTTCTTTAGAGAACAAGAGTCAGTATTTCTTAGTTTGAATATTGTGAAAACATTCATCTGATCTTAAACTGTCATATTCTCACACATAATGAGTTAAGAAGATCAAACATTAAATCTCCTTGTTAGAGTTAGAGCCCGAAGAGGCTTGGTAAGAAAGAAATACTTGTAGTCTGGAGAGGTGTTGAAAACTTAGTTGTAATCTATTTGGAGAAATAGTGGATAAAACCTTCAAGTCGAAGGGACTGGACGTAGATCTTGGTTGGAAGAGAGTGAGCCGGGATAAAATCTCTTGCGTGAATCTTCTATCCCTAAACTCTTCAGTTTTATTTGCTTATATTAACTGTGGGGTTTTGATATTGCTTTTGTTAAAGTATTTTAAAAAGGATCTTTTCTCTTTTTGTGTGCTTCTGCTTTCTAATCTCCTTGTGTGCAAAATTTGTTGGAAAGGTTGTTTTCAAAAATTATTAACAAACATAATTCAACCCCCCTTCTTGTGTTTGCCTATGTCAACTTCATACCCAAGTGAGGATGTGTGAAACACTTGATAGAGAGGTTGCAAGAGACTATTTTGTGCATTCAATGAAGCTAATTTTGTAGTATGTTTGATTGTTTTAAAGCATGAAGCATGTGATCAATTGGAATTGATGCAATGATTGTGTGATGCTTGTGCATTTTGCAAAAGTGTTAAGGAATTGAAGTTTTACATGAGTAATGTGTTTCACAAGGGAATTGAACATGAAAACTATCTCATTCACCCCTGTTTTGAATTTAATTTTTTGCTTGAGGACAAGCAAAAACTCTAAGTTTGGGGTTGTGATGAATGTGCAATATATATTAGTTTGGAAGTGTAAATACGAATAAGTTTGTAAATAATCTTAGGATTTGTGAATGAAAAGGATTAGAAAATGTGCACATTCATTTGATTAGAGTTTTGATCTTGTTATATGAAAATTATACTAAAAATATGTTGAAAATATGTAGGATTGAAGATCTAGCGCTCAGCTCTGGAACCTGGCGCTCAGCCCGGACAGAAACGGAAGAAATTAGAGGGTGTAGGAAGCTGCCTAGCGCCCAGCGCAGGAGTCTGGCGCTCAGCACAGACAGAAGCCTGGCAGCCAATGCCCAGCGTCAGGTGTGGAGCGCCCAGCACCCAGAAGCAGAAAAGGGACCAGCGCCCAGCGCTGGTGTGCAGCGCCCAGTGCTGGTGTGCAGCCCCCAGCACCTGCAGGGGACAGAGAGTTGTGTTTTCACGCAGACAGTAGCGCCCAGTGCAGGCCAGGGATGCCCAGAACTAGGTTACAAGCAAAGAACCTATAAATACGTGTTTCAGCTGTTGGAAAGGGATCTTTTGCTCATTTTTCACATTTTATCACCTTGGTTCAACACTTTCTCTCCACTTCCTTGAGGATTCAAGCTTGGGAACAAGAGTTGAAGCTTCTATGGATTCTTCCACACTCTCCTACTCAAGTTCTTCCATCTCTACTCTCTCTATTATGAGTTTCTAGATCAATTAGGTTAGGTTAGGATAATTTCAATTTAGAATTTGATGTAATTGACTTTGATTTCTGATTTTAATTCTATTTCATTCAATTTGAGTAATTGCTTCCATGTTTAATGCTTTTCTTGGATTGATCAACCTTGAAATGATGTTAGATTCAATTTCACAATTGGAAAATTGGTTATTGGATTGGAATTGAAGTAGATTACCATTGGAATGTTGATTCTAGGAATTGAACTCTATTGCAATGCACTCTTATGAATCTCATGCTTAATGTTTGTGCTAATTCTTGAATTACCTAAGGAATTAGGGTTCTTAATTAGTACAAAAGGATCATCACCTAAGGGATTAGGGATAAATCTTGGTTAGTGATTTGAATGTCAATTGAATGGAATGAATTGGAATTAGGATTGAATAAGGTTACATCAATTGAAGATTGAATGATTCCGATGCCTAACCGCTTTTGCCTATATTGAGTTCATTCTTTAATTGCTTTGGTTTCATTCATTGTTGTGACAACTCTAAATACAAAAATTCATAAAAACTCTTGGAATTTTGAAATTCATTCGTTCAAATAGCTATTACCTAGGCTACATTGATACTTGCTCACAATCCTCGTTGGGAACGGTACTCTAATCTCACTTTTTTACTTGTACGATTTGGTACACTTGCCAAACCATCAACAGTGATGATCTTGATGATTCTAGTTGTGATGTGAAAAAAAATGGTCCTTCTGCGAAGGTTTTGTGGTATCTTACAATAATTCCAAGGTTAAAGCGATTGTTGGCTAATGTAAAAAATGCAAAGAACCTTAGATGGCATGATGATGAGAGGAAACGTGATGGACAGGTTCGCCATCCTGCTGATTCTGTGCAACGGAAGAAGATTGATACTTTGTTTCCAGATTTCGTCAATGAGCCAAGAAACCTTAGGCTTGGACTTGCTACGGATGGAATGAATCCATATGGTAACTTAAGTAGTATTCATAGTTCATGCCTGTTCTCCTGATAATTTACAACCTACCTCCTTAGTTGTGCTTGGAGCCCAAATATATGATGTTATCTATGATGATTTCGGGCCCAAAGTAACTGGGAAATGACTTAGATGTTTATCTAAGTCCCTTGATTGAAGACTTAAAAAAGCTGTGGGTGGAAGGTGTTGATGTAGTTGATGGGTATTCTCACGATACTTTCAAGCTGCATGCCATGTTATTTTGCACCATCAATGACTTTCCAGCATACGAGAACTTGTCCGGGTACAGTGTTAAGGGGCATAAACCATGCCCTATATGTGAAGAAGGCACATGCTTCACTCAGTTGCATCATGGAAGGAAGACGGTTTACCTTGGGCATCAGAGATTTCTTAGACGTGATCACCCATATCGTAAGATGAAAAAAGCTATTAATGGATGCCAAGAGAGTGAAAATGCTCCGACGACCTTAAATGGAGAGCAAGTTTATCAACGGGTTAAGTACATCAATTTTATCTTCGCCAAGGCCAAAAAGAAGACTAAGGCTAGTGAGAAAAACATATGGAAGAAGAGTTCGATATTTTTTGATCTCCCTTACTGGTGCAAGCTTGATGTCAGACACTGTATTGATGTGATGCATGTGGAGAAAAATGTGTGTGATAGTATAATCGGAATGCTTCTTAACATTCAAGGTAAGACAAAGGACGGTGTGAGTGCTCGTCTCGATCTTGTTGCGATGGGTATACGAGAGCAGTTAGCTCTAGTTGTTAAGGATGGTAAGTGGACGTATTTGCCTCCAGCATGTCATACTTTGTCAAAAAAAAGAGAGACAAAGTTTTTGTGAGTGTCTTTAGGGCATCAAAAAATCCATATGGTTACTCTTCAAATGTCAAGAGACTTGTATCAAGTGATCTCAAATTAGTTGGCTTAAAATCTCATGACTGCCACGTCTTGATGCAATAACTACTGCCCGTAGCTATTCGTGGTATTGCTCCTAAAAATATTAGACATGCCATAACTAGGTTGTGCTCATTCTTCAATGCTATATGTAGAAAAGTCGTTGACCTTCATAAGTTGGATGAGTTGGAAGTCGACATCATGGTTCACTTAATTATTCATTTAGTGTGGGAGATTAGATTATGTGGCCCCCTTTTTTGAGGTGAATGTACCCAATTGAGTGATACATGAAGATCTTGAAAGGGTATATATGTGAAGAATCCACACCGTCCCGAAGCATCTATTGTTCAAAGGTACGTTGCAGAAGAAGCTATTGAGTTTTATTCAGACTACCTTCATAACACGGATCCTATAGGGGTTCCTAAGCCTCGTCATGATGAGAGAAGATGTCAAGGAAAGGGTACACATGGTGTAATGATTAAGAGCAAGGGTCGGGAGTAAGTGCTTCAAACACATTTGTATATATTGGATAACATCGATTTTGTTCAACCTTACTTTTGAAATCACAAAAGAAAAGTCAAGGAAGAAAACCCTCGAATGAACGAAAAGTGGTTCTTGTACAAGCATAACAAGACTTTCTTAAAATGGTTTAAAGAAGAAATTTTGAAGGATGGTAGTACTGCTTCTGATTCATTAAAATGGCTAGCACATGGGCCTAGCTTTAATGTCATATGTTGGAGCGGATACGACATCAATAATTTTTCCTTTTATACAAAGGAACAAGATAACAAGAGTACCATGCAAAATACTGGGGTTATGATCGTGGCTGAAACCATGCACTTCTCTAGTTCAAAAGATACAAACCCCGTTATTGCACCGATACCTTACTTTGGAGTCATTGAAGAGATTTGGGTGCTCGATTACAGTAAGCTTACGGTGCTGGTTTTTAAATGTAAGTGGGTTGACAGTAAAGGTGGTATACAAATCGACGAATGGGGATTTACATTGGTAGACCTTGGAAAGTTAGGTTAAAAAGATGAGCCTTTCATCATGGCTTCCCAAGCAAAACGGCAAAACAAGTGTTTTACATCACTGATCATTCTAACAAAAGGTTATCTGTGGTTCTCCAAGGAAAAAGCATGCATAATGGTAGTGATGAAAATCAAGATTCAACTCTTGATATTCCTGAGACTCCTTCTTTCTCATCAAACATGCCTGCTATCATTGAGGAAAATGAGGTGGACGATGTACATGCCACTCATGATTATCATCACAAAAGGATATTGATCTAGCTAAATTAAACTTGACCATAGTATGAGTTTTGTTCTTTTAGGGCAAGTGTTTTATTTATCCATATTAGTTTAGATTTATTTTTATTTATCCATATTTATTTTAGCTTTATTTTTATTTATCCATGTTATACCTAACCTAATTTATTATTTCTTTGTCCAAACATGCATTGCAAAGGGTTGACATCCCTCATGCATAGGAGGGGTCAGTGGCAGCTACGTCATTTGATAGTGTTTTTTTTTTATAAACAAGCCAGCTGATAGTGTTAGTTGTATTAAATATATATGTATTATTATGTTATGAATATTTCATGTATTGTGACCTGAATTGTGTTAATTAAGATAGTTATAGTTCTAATTTTTTAAATTAAGAATTATGTTAGTTAGCTAGTAATAGTTCTAAATGTATATATATTGGAATGCAAATGCATGAGCTAATGTATATGGACTTGTTAGTGATGAGTGTGTGTGCAAATTCTGTATTATGGAATTAGTGAATGCAGGGAGCAGGCTGGGGGAAGGGTTATTGTAACAGATTTTTTAAAAAAAAAACCATACTTTTAACGTCTGTTTTTATCCAACAGACATTAAAAATAGAACTTTTAACTTTAGTTAAATAAAAGAACGGATGTTAAAGGTGTTACATTTAACGTCAGTATAATTAAAGATCGAACGTCAATTTTACGTCTGTCATAAACAGACGTTAAAAGTCACACATTTAATATCTACTGTATTAACATCTGACTTTTTTGAGACGTTAAAAAATACTTTTAACAGACGTAAAAAGTGTTTCCTACACTAGTGTCACTCCATTTGTTAAAACTTAAAAATGGTATTGATCCAAAAAAAAAAACTTAAAAAATAGTAAAGTGTACGTATTTGGTGGTAGACTGGTTAGCAAATTAAAGTTGATGAGTCAAAAAGTTGGTGAGTAACTTGTAACCAGTCTTTTACTCACCTAAATTGCAATGGAATCCTTGTGATCGTTGGAGGTCCAAGGTATATTGTTGATAAATGAGAAAAATTAACAATTAATATTTTTCCATCAAAAACAAAATCCTTGTGATTAGTTTTTCACCTATAACATTTTTTATTAGCCAAAAATATATTAACAAAGGATTTTTTTTGGAACAAAATTAACAAGGGATCTATGGTTATCCAAACCTATATATATATATATATATATATATATATATATATACACTAAAAGAACAAATGGGAGCGAACAAGGTAAAGATTCAACCAAAAGAACAAATGGCCACCAAGACAAGAGTAGTCTAATAGGAAAGCCTCTAACTTTAATTTTTACTCGTTTCCGCGGTTCTTATAATAAAACTTATAATATTATAAAATAATAAATAAAAGTATTAAAATATAAATTTAAAGATAATTCAAAAATATTAAATATCGATGAATTAAAATATAAAATATTCATGAAATAAATATCTTATATTTTAACATTTTCAAGTTTATACTTTTAACAAAATATAAATATTTGTTAAATATTTTATATATTTAATTTAATGATATTTATCGTTTATTTCATTAATTTATATTCTTTTGTTTCTTTATTAAAATAATTATAATATAAAATTAATGTTAAATTTTTTATTTATCTATTAAGCAAGGATATTAATAAAATATATGATAAATATTGTATTTCGATATTTTCAGGTGAGTACACTTAATTCTCAAAAATATTCATTTACTAGCCGGTGATTTTATTAGGTAAAATACATGTCTTTTTAATACATTTCTTTCACTAATAGGTAAGAAAATAATTTAATACTTAATCTATTCTATAATATATTAAAAAGAGATGAAAAAATACTAAAAAAATTAATTAAAAAACAATATCGGCAAAATAAATATATAAAATATTTATCCAATGTTTATATTTGATTAAAATAAAAAATTATAAATTCAAAAATAAAAATATTTATTTGACAAACATTTTATATATTAACACATCGGTATTTATTTTCTATTTAATTATGTAATATATATTTTTTGAAAAACTATATGATAAAATACGTACTAGTTTACTTCTTTTTCTATTAATGAATTATTATTTTTTTGAAGGGGTTAATGAAGGATATGTATTTTATCTAATAAAACTATTGGCCAAAAAATTAGTATTTTTTAGAGTTAAATTTTAACTAAATTTTTTTTAGGTCAATATTTATTATATATTTTAATAATATTTATTAAATATAAATTTATATTACACTTAGTAATGTTTACCATATATTATAATTATTTTATTATAGTGTTAATGTACCGCATAAAAAAATATCGCATGGTAGTAATTTTAAATGAAAATATAAAATATTTGTTAAAAATATTATAATTTTAATAAAAAAGATAAGCTTTTAATTATTTTTAATATATACTATTTTTAAATACCAAAAATTCCATTGTACCCAAAAAAGATATTTAGTATCTCTTTTTATTCACCGAGATTATGTTGGTTTGAGTGAAATTAGTTCGGTTCCCTTAAGCAGTGTCTTGGATTTGAGCTTTGTGAATGGAAAAAAACGTGGTTGGGAGAGGGACCCCACTAAAGATGGTCAACCAGGTTTCCTGACCAAAATTAGCCATCTGCGAAACTGGTGGATATTTCGCACTTATAACATGATAACAAAAAATAGTATCTTTTTCCATTAAATATGTCTTATTTTTCTCTCATTATTAAAGTCACATTTAATTATTCTCGTTTGATAAGGTTAAGTCATTAGATTAAATTAAAATCAATGGTTAAAATTTGATGCAAGAATAAAATTTGATAAATGGTGTCAACGAATTCTAGCTCGTATATAAATCTATCTATCTATATCTATATGTATATCTATATCTATGTCTATATCTATACTATATATAAAAGAAGGTTCATTAGGAGAAAAATTTGAACATGTGTCAATATCTGATGCAATAGCTTTTCATATACTATTCTAACTCATTATTTTATTTTAAATTTTTAAATTTTTATTTCAAATTTTGAATTTCAAGTTTTAAAATGTTTTCATGATATTTTCTTAATTTCTCGTTAATTAATCATATAATTCCAATACAAATTTGCAGATTCCCATAAGATCTATTCTCTTCTATTTTAAATTATTTCAAATTTCAAATTTTTATTTGTTTAAATTGTTTCAAATTATTTCAAATTTCAAATCATACCGTCATTGTCCAAAATTTTTACTCAAGGAGGAATGACATACATATTCCAAGACATAATTCAACAAACGAACATTTTAGACTTTAGGCTTTAAAAATGTGTTTTAGGCTTTTCAATTCGATAAAAAGAAATTAGCATATCAATCGGATAAAAATACATTTTAGGCTTTTCTTAATTGGAATTTAATTATAATTACATACATATATAATTTTTAAAAAAAATTGAAAACAAACAAATCCTTTAGATTCACATTCCCATGCAAATTTGTAGGAAAACAGTCGGAACAATTAAAAAAAACAACGACTATCAAGGTGAGAGAAAGACCTAAGGGATAAATGATGAAAATGGTAGACATGGATTCATCTCCTAATCTCTCTTCCTCTCCCATCTTCTTCACACCCTTGGAGATGAAAATTTTTGGATGGGTCTTACCTCATTTTTTCTTTTTTCTCTATTTTTCTTGGTTACCAAAAGTATAAAACTATCTTTTATCCTCTTTTTCTCACCTCTTGTTTTGTATAGATGAGTTGATGAAAATTGAGAAACAAAGGTGATAAATGAGAAAATTGAAAAAACAAGAATACATGTTGGGACCAGTGTCACGAAACTGACAGTGGGACCAGTGTCATGAAACCAAGAAGAGAGGATCACACTCTTACTAGTTTACTATTTGACTGGAACTCCCTAAAAAAAGAAACAAAATCAGATTTCGTCGCCTCTTTTTATGCTCTCACAATCTTAAATTGCTGCCCGAATTTCCTCCTCCTGAGATTTGGACTCTTCGGGTTAAGATTGCCTAAGTTGAGACCAAGAAAAAAATATTATGACATGTTATCAATTTTAGAGATATTGTACGTTGTATATTAGTGATATATATACAATGTTTTTTTTTAGTAATTAAATTTATTTTCGTTCAAACGAGAAAACACTTTTTAATCGATTAGTTAATTCTTCTCTAAATTAATAAAATTTATGCTCACAGCGTTTTTTTTTTACGACAAAAGAAATTAAAGTTAAGCAATTTCATTAATAATGGAGAACGTGTAAGGGGAAATGTATAACTGAAAGTTTGTCAAACTGTTATATTCAGTTAGTTCTGTTAAGTGTTAGTTAAGAGTTGGTTAAACTAGCTCTAGCTCTTGGATCATTGTATATATACAACAATTGTATCATTACACAAAGTAAGTCAATTCAATAGAATTCCAATCACTCTCTTCTCTCTATTTCGATTCCCTCTTCTACCTTGATGTTCTGATACCTTTATGGTATCAGAGCTCAAGTTCGAGCTCTTGGAATGGTAGCCACACCTGCACCTGCGCAAACTCAGATCACTCAATCCATGGCTCCAATCTCAGTGAAGTTGGACGATGAAAATTTGCTCACTTGGAAGATGCAAGCTATAGGTACAATCAAGGCGCACAAACTGCAAAAGTTCATCTCTGATTCGAACTCTGGAGGAAAACCTAGAAAATTCTTGACTGATGAAGATGAAATCTTGGGAAAAGTCAGTGATGCTTATGAAAATTGGGAACAACAATATCAGCATGTGTTTACTTGGCTCTTGGCTTCCATGTCTCCAAATTTACATGCAAGAATGGTTGGTTCTGAACATGCTTTTCAAATCTGGCAGAAGCTTCTTGTCTATTTTGCTTCCCAAACGAGAGCCAAGGTAAGCCAATTGAAAACTCAGCTGAAAAGTATCAAGAAAATAGCTTCTATGAATGAATATCTTCTTTCCATCAAAAAGATTGTGGATACCCTAGCTTCAGTGGGTTCTCCTATAAGTGATTCTGAGCATATAGAAATTATCCTAGATGGCTTATCAGATGAATATGATTCTATAGTCACCTCTATAATCTCAAGAACAGACCCTTATTCCATACCTGAAATGGAAACTTTGCTTATGACAATTGAAGAAAGAATAGAAAAGCATAAGATTAGTGTCACTGATGTGTCCATGCAAGCCAACTTAGCTCAAAATCAACAACAAAACCAGTATCAGAATAGTTATGACAAAAACAATAGCCACTATGAAAGAGGAAACAACAGTAGAGCACCAAATTATAGCTCAAATCGAGGAAGATTCAATGGTAACAACTCATACAGAGGAGGCTTCAATAGAGGCAGAGGAAGGTCTTCTAGAGGAGGTGGCAGAGGTTTCACCAAACCACGATGCCAAATCTGGAAAGATATGGGCAAATTGCCCTGAACTGCTGGTACAGGTTTGATAACAACAATCAAAATACTTTTTAATCGATTAGTTAATACTTCTCTAAATTAATAAAATTTATGCTCATGTCAATTTTTTTTTTTGACAAAAGAAACTAAAGTTAAGCAATTTCATTAATAATGGAGAACGCAATACATTTGGTAACATCATCACGTACAAATATCTGTTTAATTCAGTTCATTATCTAGTTAATGGGTTTTTTGAGAAATAAAATTTTTGGTTAAGTATGTGCAAATATCTGGTTAATCACGTACAAATATCTGGTTAATTCAGTTCATTATCTGGTTAATGAGTTTTTTTGAGAAATAAATTTCTTATTTTTTTTAAAAGTCAAAATTTGTATAAAAAAAAAAGTACCGCTACAGTAGCATATGTTGTCGCGTATGTTGTCCCATTTATGTGTCAAAATAACACAGTTGTAATTAAAAGCTATAGAGCAAACCACTAAAGAGCCTAGATATCAAAATAATTACAAAACTATTACTTTGTTTTTATTTTGTTTCCTATCTCCAAGGATTTATATAAGAAACCGTGAAAAAAAACAAAAAGTTATTTTTAGTGTTTCATGTACAAATATTTGGAAACTGTAAACATGGTGAAAACAATGTAACAGTTTTAAAATTATTTTTGTTGTAATTATTAAAATAATAATAATTTTTTAACTTCACAATTGGGACAACATACAATGTCCCCTTTGTTGTGATGTATTTTTTAGATACATGTATACAAAGAAGATAAAAAGTAAGTGAGAATAGAGATAAATGTATACGGTGTCCAAATTTTGATGTTCAAATAACTAACTCTTTCTAAAATTAGGAAATGAAAATAAGAAACAAGAAACAAAGCAAACAGACCCTAAATTTTTTGTTTTCCAATAAATCTTTCATTTGCTTGATTCCTTAACCACTGCTCAAGTAACAAGACCATTATTTAGAAGGAGAATGTTAACAAGTGCCCTTAGTATGTTTTTGGATGGGGGATTTGAAAATTCTAGGGTATTTAAAATCCTAGGAAATTGGATTGCTTGATTTAAATTCAATTCGTTTTAAGAAAACTTTGTTTGGATATAATAATTACATTTTTTTATATTTTTAAAATTATTTGTTTGGATATTGATATAGAGTAATTAAATAAAGTTAAGGCTTAGGTGGCGGTGGTAGTGGGTGACGGCAGCAACGGTGGCGGTTGGACGGCCAACGACAGAAGTGGTGGTGGTGGCCGGTAGCTGTGGTGGTGGGGGCAGGCCGTCGGCTGCCGATCGGTGGTCGGTCGGAGGTGGCGTAGGCCGACGGCCGCGATGGCGGTGGTGGTAGGTGACACATGATGTAGGAGAGAGAATTTCAAAATACCTTTTCTTTATGTGGTATTTTAAATTCTTCGATTTTACCTAAAACCAAATAGTCCCCCCTAAAATCCCTTGATTTGTAAAATTCTTCATTGTTATTACACAAACAAAGTATTTTACATTAAAGCATTTTAATTACCCTCTGAAAATACTTCACTTGTAACACCCTGTTTTCTTTACTGTTTAAAATAACAGAAATGTGGATGAATATGTTTATATATTTATTCGAGTGTTAAAAAATTATTTTGAATAAATTTAGTTGTTCATTTAATTCTACTTAAACTTAGAAAGCTACGATTAAAATTTAGGTTGAAACGACGGGCGAATCCCGGCTCGCTATTTCTACTGACAGTATATTTATACTTACCAGGAGACCTAATTTTAACTCATGAATGAAAAACTTAAGATTTTTATTTTATTTCCTATGATTGTATATTTTTAGAGTTATTTCATTAAAAGTGAAATAATTTATCTTTTACGGGTGAAATATGTAATCGGGTAAACGGCGGGGCGAACGACGGAGTTTCCAAGAGAAGATAAAGGAGTTATATTAGAATTTTGGATGATTCATGATGGTGAGTCACAATGTGAACACATTAATTTTTGCACATGGTCATCATTACAAACTATTAGGAATTTGCAAACTAGTCCTTATACTTTTGGAATTTTGCAAAATGTTCCCTAGGAGTTATTTGCACCTAAGTCCTTGAAGAAGCCACCTCCTTTCCACTTAATCCCTCCCTTTGATGCAGCCCTCTCTATATATATAGACCATCACACTTCATTTTCTTCCTATTACAAGTTTAACACAAAAACACCAAAGTTCACAAGTCTCAGAATCATTGTGTGAAGCAAGTCATTGGATCGATCTTTACTTGTTTTTGGATCTTCAAGAGGTAAATCATCTTCTCCTTTCCTAATCATGTTTATGTTCTTCAATAAGTTTCAAGATTCAAAGATTTATTCATCTAGGTTTTTCACTTTTAAGTTTCTAGATCTAGAACTTTGAAAATCCATAACAAATTCTAGAAAATTCCCATTATGTTGAAACCACTTGCTATGTTCTTGTAATGTGTATTGTCTATATCTAAGAGCATGTGATCATCAAAAATTTCCTTCCTATTCAACTTGAGTTGGCCGAACCTATGGAGAAAGGATCCATGGAGTTTTGTTTTTGTTTTCTTTCATGTATGATCATGTATTCAATATGACATGTATGATACCATGCCTAAATCCATGTTAGCCAATCAAAATGAAATTTATAACCCTAAGCTCATGTGATGGCCGAATCATAGAGGAAGAGTTTTGGTGGAGTTTTGTTCATTGTTTTGATGTATGATCATGTCTTTCAACATACATACATGTACACTTGTTAAATCCTCATTGGTTCATGAAACTACAAACCCTAACCCTATGATTTATTGATGGCTGACCTTGAGACTTGGAGGATTATGATGATTTTGATTTCCTAATCTTGTTGTTTAGTCTGAATCCATTGTCTTAAGTATGTTAGGAACCTTAATCCATGACTTGGGAGATTTTTGGAATTGGTTAAGCCACTAAACCCTAGTAGGTCGTGACCTATATAGGTTTATTTAGTGATGTTTTAGTTGTTTGATTAAGGGATTGATTGGTTGTGTGTTGAAGGTTAATTGTGTTTACGGCGTACGAGGATTTCCGACACCCGACGAGTTAGTACTTTTTCACCGAGGAACTTCGAGAGGTAAGAGGGGTTACTTGACGGGTTATTCGGATGGCCACATGTTCTTGTTTGTGGTATGTATATTTATCTGCTTTTAATTTATTTAATTATCTGCAGTTATTTATTATATTACTGTGATGCATAATCTGCCCGTGATATATTGATGATGATGATGTTGGATGTTGTTTGTGAAGCCTGACAGTGGTCAGTGCCCAACCGATTAATCAGATAAAAACGTTAATAAGCGGTATAAATTATATTCAATGTTTTTATGGGAAAATGTTGATATATAATATTTATGGAAAATATAATTTGGGAAAAATAATAAGTATGTGAGAAATATTATTATTTTAATTATTTATTAATAAAAAAATTGATTTATGGGTCATAGAGAGGGCGTAACCATGAAAATATTTTACTACTGCTAGTAGCTATATAATATATTCTGCAATATTATAAAATGTCATTCTATGAAATTTATCTACGAAAATAAGTTAACCGTGATTTTAAAAAAAATGTTTAAGTGGAAAAAGCTGAGTTTAAGTTTTAAATTGATTTAAAATGATGTAACGACGGCAATTTGGAAAACCGACGACGGCAAGTATTTTAGAGACGGCAACATGTATTTTTGGTGAACTTTAAATCTCTGTGACCCTCTTTTCTGAAAATGATATTTTCGGTAACCGGTGTTTTATGACGGAATTTGCCCATATAATAAGTTGTCCATAAATCAAGTTTTGAGTTGACCATGATTTTAAAGATTTTAGAACTTAATAGCCGAGACGTTGGGATGTTAAAGTTTTGTGAGTTGTGGACTTAATATCTACTGTATACAAGAGGTATACTGTGCGTTAAAGAGGAGTTTAATGATGTTTTCTATCACCATGAACTTAAGACTGATTGCAAGGTCTAAAGGTTTCGTGATTGAGCACTCGGATTGTGAAATCCTGTGTTGTTAATGATGTTTTAAATACGTTTTGAGTTGAAGATGGTCGAATGTTTTGTGTACTTCGACAAAAGAATATTATTCACAAAGAGAAAAGACGAGAATAAAATGTTTTACATGCATTGAAGCAGACGTGCTTTCGAATTGAGTTGAGCATGGCACCTTAATGGTATACATGTAGTTAATCATGATATCGAGAGGATATTCATGTCATTGTACCTTGTGTGGACAATGAGGACCAATTGTGTTAATGGCCACTGTACCTTGTGTGGACAGTAATGCATGGTCTTGCGAGTGCCTTTATGGCAACTGAGTTTGATCAACTCTGCATGTTGTTGATATCTCCAGGAGATTAGGTAAAATGTTAGAGAACGATTATTGAAGTGTATCATGCAAAATTTAAAACGATGACATTTGTGTGTGAATCCCTTTGAGATGCTATGATGTGTGATACCTTACTTGTGAGAGTTTAACTGATATGAATATATATATATATATACGTATACATATGTTTTGTTGTGTCGTGCATGTGGTTCTCGCGTTATGACTCAAATGTCGGTTTCTCACTCTCGCATGTTTTCTTTCCGTTCTCTACTCGTGTTATATTTTATCTGCGATTAGATGGATCTAGAGATCCCCTTAACCCATCAACAGTTGAGGACGATCATGTTTGATCGGGCCCACTATGCTGGCGCCTGGGAGACAAATCATGGGGCTTTGAGCGCCACATACTATGGCCCATCTACGGAGCAGCCAACATGGTAGCTGGGGGACCCATATCGAGACTACATATGGTGGAGACTTGTGAGATATCGTCACCTCCTGTATGGCAATACCTACAGTTTTTGAGGGATCATGGATTGCTTGATTGTTCGCACCAACCTGTTGAGCCGCTTTAGGTGGCACCTATAGCAGCAGCAGCAACAGTTGAGGTGGAGCTGGATGAGATAGAGGAAGACCCCGAGGAGCATTTTGAGGAGGAGTTTTAGGTTCACTCACCGACCTTTGGGGATGACCTAATGGGTGAGGTAGTAGATGTATCTTCACCGGATACACCTTCAGTGAGTGTGGGTGATCATTCTGATTCCCCCAGTAGTTCTTATTAGTTTTGACCAGCTTAGGTATAGTCGTTTTTAGAGTAGCCAGTCTTTCATCAGTTTTTGATCAGGCTACTGAGAGCCATTTATTTTGATTATGGTTCTAGTTGTGTCGCTACTGTTTATGTATATGTCTTTACCTTTTCTTATTTAGTGTCATGGAGAAAAGCCTATCATGATGGAGGCTCTTTTGTGATCTCCTATAGTTATAGTTTTATGTTTTGTATAAAACTTATGACGCTTATTTATGCTTATGATGTACATCTCCGAGTTGGTTGCGCTGTCTTGAGTTGATATTATGAAGAAGGAAAAATTTCAAAATTTATCACAATTTCCGTAAAGGTAAAGCATTGAAAGTGACATTTTCCGAAAGTAACCAGCATTTTAGTTTTATTTCCGCATTTTGGGTAACTATGTGCAGCCCCCAGAAAGGGTGTCGCATCACCCCTCTACAAATGACCCATCCAAACATACCCTTAGGATATTGGTTAAGGAATCAAAAGATATAAGTTTGTATGAGAAAGTAGTGTACTTATTATATTGAAAAATGTTAAACTTATATTCTTAATACAAATTTTATTTTTATTGTCAAGAAATCAATTCCTTGCAACCTTGCCCATGTTAATTTTTTTGGAAAGGAAAAAAATAATAAATTAAAAGAATACAAGAGATACCCCAACCCGAACAATTACAAATACCCAACTAATAAGCATAGCACCCACTGCAAAAGAATTTCACCTACTACTATACGTCCACAAAGTACTTTGTTTCTGCTACCCATATTACATGACATATCACATTGCAGAACACACAACACTAAAATATTGCACATGTTAACTAATCCCGTAGAATGTTATCATATGTAATTTTGCATGTGTTAAGAAACAAAAAATACTTCCTTCGGACTAAATTATAAGTAAAAAAAATACCTATATTTTGTAGACTCAAATATAAGCAAAATTAAACAAATTCAACTCTATTTAATGTCAGTGTTTCAAAAATCAAGAAAATTAATCAATCCAACCAATTCTCCTTTTACTTTTCCAAGATCATTGCATATCTCGAGACAATTAAAGGATATATTACTAATTGTAACTCTTTTTTTTTTTACATAAATCAAGACAACTAAGCTAAATTAACTAACTTCCTTAATAAATGTGAAGTTAGTTAATTTTGTGTAGAAAATCGTGTATTCAAATCCTTAAAAGTTTAAAAGTTACTATTTCCAATACAAAATTTTTATTCTTTGATTTCTTAATATGTGCAATATTGCATAGTCCTATGTTAGAAAGATCGTTATAAATTTATAATATACTCCCTCCGGTCAACAATATAAGCAAAAATTTCCAAATTTTTTGGTCCAAAATATAAACAAATTTCAACTACTTTCATCCTATTTAATTTAATGAAGTTATTATCAAAATACAATTCATTTAATACAAATTGAGTTTTCCAATAACTCATTTTATTCTCAACAACATAAGCTTAATAAATAATAAGATGAAGGACAATTTAGATAACAAACTTAATTTTTTATTTTTAATGACTCTTTTAAATAAGATAACTTATCACCTTAATGTGTATCCATTAAATTTTTGCTTATAACATTGACCGGAGGAAATAGTAAAACATTAAAGAAGGAATTGAATTTGTGCGTTATTACCTCGTTGGAAACAATGTCGGCCATGAGCCTGGCAATAATCGTTGAAGGATGTGGTTGTAAGCATGTGGTAACCAGTAGATATTAGTGCAATACCCATGTACTCTTCCATAGTTGGAGTGTAATTTCTATGGAACCATTCGGCCTCTGCAAAATAGGCTTGGGCCAATCTTTTCATCTAGGGTGAGTGAGTGACGACCAACATAAAAATAAATGGAAATTAGCAACATTTGAAGACGGACATGTTTTTATTTTTGGTCATGCTAACGAGTATTTTAATTAATAATATTATTTAAGGAACTTAAATAAAGTAATTGTTTATTGAAAAATTAAGTATACTTCTTTTCAATGTATTGGTTATATCAGTTCACATGAAAACTTTCTTTTTATATTCAACAAATAATGTCCTTAAAACATTTGTCAGTATTAGTCTTTAATTTTCTAATTACCCAATTCAATTAAAAGAAGAGCAGGGTACTCCAAACTCAAACCATATAACATTCTATAGCACCTAATAGCAATTTGAAACACAATCCAAGGGACTATAACACCAGTTTGAAAAATTAATTACAAAGGGCTTTTTATTTTAAGTGAAATCCAAGACCAATATCTAAACTTAATTAAATCCAAAAGAAGCAAGATTAGTCTTTAAAAAGAAAAAAAAAGCCCATTTTGGTCCTTGAGAAAAACATCGAGATCCATTTTATTCCATGAGAAATGTAAAGTACTAAATTAATCCCTCACAATTTCAAACTAGGGACACGTTAGTCCCTTTATTTGATCTCGTTAGACATCATCTGTTATCTCTATGGATTAGGGTTCCGTAGTTGCTAATTTAGGGCAGGAATTTGAGTGACGTCGATTAGGTCTCATTTTTGGATATTTAAGTGCCATTTTTGGTTGCTTAAGGGGTCAGTTTCTTTTTACCGTGTGCGTTCAAAACGGTGTTATTTTGGGCATTTTAAGCATTTAAGTAAATGTTTAATAACCAATTTACACTATGGAATTTGTAAATATCATATAACAATACATCTAAGTAGGAATTTGATACTTTAGTTTTATCAGTGACTAAAACGGACCTAGGTGTTTCCCTCATGGACCAAAAAGGGTCTTTATTAACTCTAAAAAATACCACTATACACACACAACTCAAATTGGCCAAATAACAGCATGTCAAATCAAAATCCAAAATGAAGAAAACAAAGGATAATATATTCGAGGCAGAAAGATTCCTGAGTGTTACTTCATTTTTAGCATGCGGGAGAGTTTGAAAATGAGCTATTTCATAAGTTATGTGAAGAAAGTGATATCCTTCACAACTTCTTAATACCTAGAACACCACATCAAAATGGTGTGGTAGAGAGAAAGAACAGATCTCTTCAAGAGATGGCTAGGACTATGCTTAATGACAACTCTGTCCCTAGACACTTCAAGGGTGAAGTCATTATCTATCTTTGCTACATTCAGAATAGAATATACATTAGACCTATCCTGAACAAGACTCCTTATGAACTGTGGAAAGGATGAAAACCCAACATATCTTAGTTTCACCCTTTTGGTTGTAAATGCTATATACTGAATACTAAAGATCAACTTGGTAAGTTTGATGCTAAAACAGATAATGGAATACTAGTAGGATATTCTGAAACATCTAAAGGTTTTAGAGTTTATAATTCTAGGACTCTAATAGTAGAGGAAAGTATTCATGTCAAGTTTGATGACAAACGGCCTGATAAGAAATTATCAGAGCTAGATGAAGCTTTTGCAGATCTTGATCTAAACATCCCACGAGACTCACCAGAGATAAAAGTTGATGATCAAGCTGATGACCCCACTCAACAACCAGAATCTTCAACTTCTCAACATGATTCCCTTCAAAAATCTTGGTACTTCAAGAATTATCATCCACAAGATCAGATCATTGGAAACCCCAATGACAAGCTAAGAACTAGATCAACCTTCAGAGAACAAGATATTTCTGCACTAGTCTCAGAGTTGGAACCAAAGACAGTAGACGGGGCTCTGTTGGACGATGGTTGGATTCTAGCTATGCAAGAAGAACTCAATCAGTTTGAAAGAAATGATGTTTGGACTCTGGTTCCCTTGCCCAAAGACAAATCAGTGATTGGAACAAAGTGGGTTTACATAAACAAACTTGATAAAAATGGTAAGCTAATAAGAAACAAAGCTAGACTTGTTGCTCAAGGTTTCTCTCAAGAAGAAGGTATAGATTATACTGAAACTTATGCACCTGTTGCTAGACTAGAAGCTATTAGAATTCTACTTTCATTTGCTACACATCATAGTATTATGCTTTTTCAGATGGATGTTAAAAGTGCTTTTCTAAATGGCTTTATTAATGAAGAAGTTTATGTTATGCAACCTCCAGGTTTTGAGTGTGAAACCCATCCTGAACATGTATATAAGCTTAAGAAAGCTTTGTACGGTCTTAAGCAAGCTCCTAGAGCTTGGTATGACAGACTAAGTTCATTTCTTATGGAAAATGGATTCAATATAGGAAAGGTTGATACAACTTTATTTAGAAAATCCATTAAGTCTAATTTCATAGTTGTACAAATATATGTTGATGATATTATTTTTTGTGGTACTAATGTGTCTCTATGCAAAGAATTCTTTGAGTTAATGAAGAAGGAGTTTGAAATGAGCATGATGGGAGAACTCAAATTCTTCCTTGGACTTCAAGTAAAAACAAACCTTGGACGAGGTGCTTATCCACCAAACTAAGTATACAAAAGAGCTACAAAAGAAGTTTAAGATGGATGATTGTAAGCCAATGAATACTGTGACACCCTAAACCCGGTGTCACATGGTTACCCAATTGCGGAAATATTTCTGATTTACAATGCTGGTTACTTTCTGAAAGTATCATTTTCTCGATGGATGAGTACACTAAAAATGGTAGTTAATTTTTCTTTTTTTTTTTGAGATGAAGGAGGATAAAGGTGATGAACACTCAGAACATGAATTGAAGACATCATACATATATAACATGTCCCAATGAAAGCCAAGTTTTAGTACATAAGATAGGGCCTTATCAATGGCCATTTCAACAGATGTAGGCATCTAGGAGTTACAACTTAAAAAAGAGAGTAGGTAAGACACATGGAAAGAGGGTCCAGAACCACATCCAAAAGATAACTCTAAAAGTTAGATGACGGAAGATTATCCACAAAATGCTCCAAACTGGTTACTGACACTGGCTGCAAGCAGGGTCTCCACAAGGGCTCCCATGAGACGAGGCCTCGGGTAATGGGTCTATAACGCCGTCGCCCTCATCAATGGAATCGTCGTTGTCGTCATGATCCATAACGTGATCCTCGAGCTCATCTTCCTCCATGACCTCATCGAAGTCCTCCACAGGATCCTCCTCAGGGTCCTCCTCAATCGACGCTGCCGGCTCTACGTCAAGAGGTGGTGGCTCGTGTAGCAGTCTGTGAGCTGGCAGTGTGTGAAGGTAATACCAGATCGGAGGCAGAGCTACCCTCCTAGTTTCCACAGTGTGGCTTCTACGGATTGGGTCTCCGTCAGCATTTAGATCGGTCTCGGTGATGGTTCCGTGGTATGTGGCAGATGTCGCCCCTGGGTGTATCTGCCATGCCCCAGTATCCCCTGCGTCGTCGAAGACCTCAGTCTTCAATGTTGTCGGCACCAGCGGGATATTGGGATCCATCTGGACTCATGTACATACGGCGATACCAAAAGGAAGAGAGAATAACAAGTAGAAATGAAAGAGTGAGATACCGACAACGGATATATCGCACAACAACCATATACATGATACATACAACACCTTGGCATATTGACATTTCAAACATAACTCATAGGCAAACAACGAGTATTATTTCAGTGGGTCTCATGCCCGAATCAATCAATTTTATAAAGATAATGCATGACACTTCAATCATCAGGCTCTAATCTTAATCTCATGAGATACCACCACCGTTTTATCATTAAGAAAGAAAGAGTTGATCAGGTTCATACGCCACGTTTGGAAAGTTGACTCCGTCACCTCATGAACCCGGATCAACACCATCACGAATCCCTCAAAACGGCCATTTGGATGTATACAGCATCAAATACCACATCTTAAGCGGGTATTTGGTACCTCAAGCACGTCTGCCAAGGGGAAATGCATATGAATAAAAGACTTTTCATTAACGAGACTTTTCTTTGTGTTCTTTCTTTTCCGTTGTCGAAGCCCAAAGCTAACGACTATTCACAATTTTCATCACTTGAAAATTTATAACACAGGATGTACAGTCCGAGTGCTCAATCACAATACCTTAGACCGAGGCCACAGTCCAAGGTTGTGGTCGTAGAAACAATTATCATTTTATCCATGTTTTATTTCAACATGATAAGGACTCCTATCCCATAACAATGAAATTAGAACACAGTCCTCAATTCCAAGATTTGGACTCCTAGCCCATAATATCACAACTTGGACCCATGGCCCATAATTCTTGACACGAATCCCAGATTGCGTGCTTATAACTGAATACTAGAGGCGACTTCTCGCTAACTAGATTCTCTTTCACATATGTTTACTTTTCGCTCAGTGAAAATCAAAACCAAAACAAAACATCGTTCACTTATACAAGTAACCCGAATGTTTCTAAATCATTTAGGAGAAAATATTTTCCTTTACAAATTCTCTTATAAAACATTTAGGAAATTCGGTTGCTTTTGAAATCCTTGATAAAATAAGGTCAAATATTTTCAAAGGAGTTTTTCCTTCATAAAACACATAGTTCGAAAAAGGTTTTCTCTCGTGCCATCTTTGGATCATAAAAAGGTAGTTTCTATTGTCTAAAAAAAAAACACTTCAACGTTTCTTTTCAAAATAAGAATCTCATTTTCTTGAAGTAGGCGTTTTAAACAAGGAACTTTTATAAATGAAACCAATACTTTCAAAGTTCTATTCAAGGCTTATTAAGGCTTTTAATCCTTTATAATCATTGTGCACAAACTCAAGTCCGGCTTCTCAAACTTCAATCAACAATAATATATTCTCAACAATCATATCACAGTTAACGACAATTCATCACATATATATAATTCATAGCACTTTAAATCAAGTAATGTTCAACTTCAAGTAATAACCACAATAGGTCAAGTAAACAAGTTATTCAAGTATTGGCTCAATATCACAATAATATTCAAATCACTCAAGTAAACACATACACACATGCATATAGTCATTGAATATCCCTAGGCAATCCCCTCTTACTTTCTGTGAAGGTAAGAAGATTAGATGCTCGACGAGGTAAGTCACGAACGTTGTCGTTTCCTCCACGATGGAAGTCTAAGGTTATGAACACAAAATCACAAGTTAAAATCACAACAAGAACACTAAACCACAAGGTATAGGTTCGGCCAAGACTAGCTCTTAGGGTTAGAGATTCCCAAAAATTATACAACTCATGGATTTATGATCCTTAAGTGTTAGGAGTTCATCAACAATGATCATTTAACAAAGTTGAATTAAAATTCCACTAAATTAAAAACATAGGGCATTCGGCCAAGGCTAGTAAAATAGGCTAGCATTCACTAAACTTTCCAATCTCTTAGGTTTAGCATCCATGTGTGTTAAGGAGCTCAAAACCATGATCATTTTGAAAAAATAAGAACAAGGTATCCTAGGTTCATAACCTTCTAGGTTCGGCCTTCATAGGATTTATAGGCTAGAGATATTTAAACTTTCCAATCTTTTAGACTTAGCATCCAAATACCTTATGAAACTCAAGTCCATGATCATCTTGGAAAAATGAAAGTAACACATACTAGTTTTAATAACATAAGATAAACAAGGTATAAATCGATCCTTAAACTTTCCAATCTCTTACACTTAGCATCCAAATATCTTATGGAGCTCAAGTCCATGATCATCTTGGAAAAATGAAAGTAACACATACTAGCTTTAATAACATAAAATAAACAAGTTACAAATCCTTAAACTTTCCAATCTCTTAGAGTTAGCATCCAAATATCTTATGGAGCTCAAGTCCATGATCATCTTGGAAAAATGAAAGTAACACATACTAGATTTAACAACATAAAATAAACAAGTTATAAATCCTTAAACTTTCCAATCTCTTAGACTTAGCATCCAAAGATCTTAGGGAGCTCAAGTCCATGATCATCTTGGAAAATGAAAGTAACACATACTAGCTTCAATAACATGAAATAAATAAGTTATAAATCCTTAAACTTTCCAATCTCTTAGACTTAGCATCCAAATATCTTATGGAGCTCAAGTCCATGATCATCTTGGAAAAATAAAAGTAACACATACTATCTTTAATAACATGAAATAAACAAGTTATAAAGAGTTCTAAATCCATGATCAATACTTGGAAAGTTGAAACATAGTATCCTAGGCATACTTATTCATATTTTTCAGTCATCATAAGAACAAGCTATCAAAACTTCCAAGATTTATAGATTCTAGATCAAGGGATAGTTAGAAACTCAAACACATGATCATATTCCAAAAGTTGAAACAAAAACTTCGTAGGTCACAAATGCAAGCATTCGGTCTTCATTGGAAGAGATGGATAGAGATTTTTGTTTTACACAACCTCTTAGTATCTAATAATATAAGTTAATACAAGACTATAGAAAGTGGTTTCAACTCAAAAGGAGTTTGCTACCATTTTAGAGAGATTTTAGAAGTTAAAAGCATATAAAGAACACATAAAGTAAACTAAGAAATAAAAGATGAAACTTGCAAAAATATTTATATGAGAGCATTACCCTTAGTGTAAGGAAGAACTTTAATGAAGAACTTAAGTAGAAAAGATGAATAAAAACTAAAGCTTTAAGAGCTCCCCCCCCCTCCCTATATATACCCCTTTCATTTTCACTTCATCCTCCTCCTCCTTCAACCTCCATTAAAGTTCATTTTCTTCCTTTCTTCTAAAAGTTCAAGCTCTTCAAGCTTTAGTTTTTATTCATCTTTTCTACTTAAGTTCTTCATTAAAGTTCTTCCTTATACTAAGGGTAATGCTCTCATATAAATCTTTTTGCAAGTTTCATCTTTTATTTCTTAGTTTACTTTATGTGTTCTTTATATACTTTAAACTTCAAAAATCTCTCTAAAATGGTAGAAAGCTCATTTTGAGTTGAAACCACTTTCTATAGTCTTGTATTAGCTTATGTTTTCACATACTAAGAGGTTGTGTAAAATCCATGAGTTGTATAATTTTTGGGAATCTCTAACCCTAAGAACTAGTCTTGGCCGAACCTATACCTTGTGGTTTAGTGTTCTTGTTTTGATTTTAACTTGCAATTTTGTGTTCATAACCTTAGAATTCCATCGCAGAGGAAACGACAACGTTCGTGACTTACTTCGTCAAGCATCTAATCTTCTTACCTTCACAGAAAGTAAGAGGGGATTGCCTAGGGATATTCAATGACTATATGCATGTGTGTATGTGTTTACTTGAATGATTTAAATATTATTATGATGTGGAGCAAAACACTTGAATGACTTGTTTACTTGAACTATTGTGATTATTACTTAAAGTTGATTATTACTTGCCTTAAAGTATTGTGAGTTGTATATATGTGATGAACTGTCATTAACTGTGATATTATTGTTGAGAATATACTACTGTTGATTGAAGTTTGAGAAGCCGGACTTGAGTCTGTGCACAATGAATATAACGATTAAAAGCCTTAATAAGCATGGAATAGAACTTTGAAAGTATTGGTTTCATTTATAAAAGTTCCTTGTTTAAAACGCTTACTTCAAGAGAATGAGATTCTAGTTTTGAAAAGAAACATTGAAGTGTTTTTAAGTCAATAGAAACTACCTCTTTATGATCCAAAGCTTGTACGAGAGAAAACCTTTTTCGAACTATGTGTTTCATGAAGGAAAAACCCCTTTGAAAATATTTGACCTTACTCCATCAAGGATTTCAAAAGCAAACGAATTTCCAAATGTTTTATAAAAGAATTTGTAAAGGAAAAGATTTTCTCCTAAATGATTTAGAAACGTTCCGGTTACTTGGATAGGTGACCGAGGTTTTTGTTTTGGTTTTTGATTTTCACTGAACGAAAAGTAAAGCACATGTGAAAGAGAATCTAGTTCGCGAGACGTCGCCTCTAGTATTCAGTTATAAGCACGCGATCTGGGATCTGTGTCAAGAATTATGAACCAAGGGTCCAAGTTGTGATATTATGGGCTAGGAGTCCTAATTTTGGAATTGAGGACTGTGTGTCCTAATTTCGTTGTTATGGGCTAGGAGTCCTTATCATGTTGAAATAAAACATGGATAAAATTATAATTGTTTCTACGGCCACAACCTTGGACTGTGGCCTCGATCTAAGGTGTTGTGATTGAGCACTCAGACTGTGCGTCCTGTGTTATTAATTTTCAAGTGATGGAAATTGTGAATAGTCGTTAGCTTTGGGCTTAGAAAAACGTAAAAGAGTGAACACAAAGAAAAGTCTCGTTAATGAAAAGTCTTTTATTCATATGCATTTCCCCTTGGCAGACGTGCACCGAATACCCGCTTAAGATGTGGTATTTGATGATGTATACATCCGAATGGCTGTTATAAGGGATTCATGATGGTGTTGATCCGGGTACATGAGGTGACGGAGACAACTTGCCAAACGTGGCGTATGAGCCTGATCAACTCTTTATTTCTTAATGATAAAACGGTGATGGTATCTCATGAGATTAAGATTAGAGCCTGATGATTGAAGTGTCATGCATTATCTTTATAAAATTTATTGATTCGGGTATGAGACCCACTGAAATAATACTTGTTGTTTACCTATGAGTAATGTTTAAAATGTTAATATGCCAAGGTGTGGTATGTATCATGTGTATGGTTGTTGTGCGATATATCCGTTGTCGATATCTCACTCTTTCATTTCTACTTGGTATTCTCTCTTCCTTTTTGCCATCACCGTATGTATATGAGTTCAGATGGATCTCAATATCCCACTTGTGCCTACAACGTCGAAGACTGATGTCTTCGACGATGCAGGGAATGCGGGGGCATGGCATATACGCCCAGGGGCGACATCTGCCACATACCACGGAGCAATCACCACGACCGATTTAAATACTGACGGAGATCCAATCCGTAGAAGCCACACTGTAGAAACTAGAAGGGTAGCTCTACCTCCGATTTAGTATTACCTTCACACACTGCAAGCTCGCGGACTGCTACATGAGCCACCACCTCTAGACGTAGAGCCGGCAGCACCGATTGAGGAGGATCCCGAGGAGAACCCTGAGGAAGACTTCGATGAGGTCATGGAGGAGGATGAGCCAGAGGATCACGTTATTGATTATGACGATGATGACGATTCCGTAGATGAGGGCGGCATCGTTATTGATCCATTACCTGAGGTCTTGTCTCGTGGGAGCCTTTGTGGAGACCCCTTTGCGGCCGATGTCGATAACTGATTGGAGCGTTTTGTGGATAATCTTCCGTCATCTGACTTTTAGAGTTATCTTTTGGATGTGGTTCCAGACCCCGCTCTTTCCCCGTGTCTTACTCTCTTTTAAGTTGTATCCTCTAGATGTCTACTTCTGTTGCAATGGCCATTAATAAGGCCCTAACTTATGTACTGGAACTCCATCGAGTAAATGATACTTTTCGAAAGTGACCAGCGTTGTAAATCATAAATATTTCCGCAATTGGGTAACCATGTGATGCCGGGTTTAGGGTGTCACATTAGTGGTATCAAAGCGAGTCGAGTCTTTCGGGAATGTTCAGGTTTAGGTCTGTTGTGTCGATGTTGTGTATTCTCTGATCGAGTCTTGTTGGAATTACTTCTCAGAAGTAATGTATGTTAGCCGACGAGTTACCTTTTATTTTCTGGTTACCATCTTACTGATTGTGTCTTACAGGTCAGTATGGAACCAGGAGGAGCGCGCGGGCGTGGTGGTCGTGGCCGAGGCAATGGCGGGATAGACTTCACTGCCCAAGCGTTGGCTGACGTTGTTGCTGCCATGGCTTTCCAGACTGCCAATGCGGCTGCCCAGAATCAACAGGAGCAGCAAAGAGCTGAACATGCTGCAGAGGGGAAGAATCTGAATGCCTTCCGACGCCAGAATCTGTCACAATTTGATGGGGACGTAGACCCGACTAAAGACGATCTTTGGATCCAAGAGCTGGAAAAGATCTTTGAGCTGGTGCACACCCCGGAGGAAGCAAAGGCGCCTTACGCAACATTCCAACTGATTGGAGATGCTGAATACTGGTGGAAGGGCACCAGACAACTGCTAGTAGCTGAGCATCAGACAATCACCTGGGGAGTATTTCGCCACAAATTATTGGACAAATAATTTCCCCAAAGTGATCGGACAGAGAAAGAGCAGGAATTCCTGAGGCTGAGTCAGCTGGACATGACGGTGGGGGAATATGCGGCAAGGTTTGAGTCCCTTGCCAAATATTTCCGCTTTTTACAGAATAACCCCGATGAGGAGTGGAAGTGCGAAAGGTTCGAAGCCGGCCTGCGCTTCGAGATCAAGAAATCTGTGATGCCGTTGGAAATCAGGAATTTCCAAGCCCTGGTAGAGAAATGTCGAAAGGTAGAACTGATGCACAAGGGGCGACATAGCAGGGGAAATGTTGGAGGACCCGTTCGTCCCAAGAGTCAATATCAGGGACATAACCAACATTGGAAGCTGAGCCGGAGGAAGCCATATTACCAATCACCCAGTAACAATCAGAAACAACAGCAACAACATCGTTCCGGTACTTCGGGAACGGGAAGAGGAGGCCAAAGAAATAATAATCAAGGCCGAGAGAGGAAATGTTACTGGTGCAGAGATCCCAGTCATCTAGCTGATACGTGCCCAAGGAAAGAGATGAAGTGCTTTAACTGTGATCGTATGGGGCACATAGCCAGGGACTGTAGAGCACCGAAAAGAGAACCAGCTACCCATCATGCCAAAGCAAGCAAGCCGACTGCTAAAGGGCGAGTGTATACGATGAGTGGAGCTGAAGCATCGAATTCCACCGATCTGGTGCAGGGTAAGTGCGATTTAGCCGGTAATCTTTTAACTGTACTTTTCGATTTAGGTGCAACTCATTCTTTTATCTCGATGGATCGTGTGAAACTTCTAGACTTGCCTATTTCTTCCTTACCATATAACTTGATTGTTTCTACCCCAACGGCTGAGCCAGTAACTGTTAATTATGTTTGCTTAAATTGTCCATTCATTGTTCAGGATAGGCACTTTCTTGTAGATTTAATTTGTTTACCTTTAATACAACTAGATGCAATTCTTGGCATGGATTGGTTATCTTCCAACCATATCCTGATAGACTGTGCTCAAAGAACCTTAGTCTTTAGGGATGAGATTTCTGGATTACTATCTACTAGTCAGGTAAGAGCTTCTTTGAAAGAGGGAGCTCAAGGTTACATGCTGCTGTTTTCCTCAGATGTTAAGAGTGAGTTAGACTTAGAGTCCGTACCTATCGTCAATGAGTTTCCGAAAGTTTTCCCCGAGGATGTACCTGGTCTACCACCTGTTCGAGATATCGAGTTCGCGATTGATCTGATTCCAGGCACTGGACCGATATCCATGGAACCGTATCGAATGTCACCATCGGAGTTAGAAACCCTGAAGGAACAACTTGAAGAGTTAATGAGAACGGAATTCATTTGACCCAATGTATCGCCGTGGGGAGCTCCAGTTCTGTTAGTAAAGAAGGATGGGACTTCTCGACTCTGTGTGGATTTTCGACAATTGAACAAGGTTACGATCAAGAACAGATATCAGCTCCCAAGAATTGATGATCTCATGGACCAGTTGCGTGACGCGACCGTATTCTTGAAAATAGATTTACGGTCAGGAAACCGTCAGATTCGTGTGAAAGCAGAGGATGTCCCAAAGACAGTGTTTCGAACATGCTACGGGCATTATGAGTACCTAGTGATGCCGTTTGGAGTGACGAATCCTCCTGACATATTCATGGATTACATGAATAGGATTTTTCGTCCTTACTTAGATCAATTTGTTGTTGTCTTCATTGATGATATTCTGATCTATTCTCCAAACAAGGAAAGGCATGCTGAACATCTCAGCATTGTTCTTCAGACCTTGAAAGAGAAGCAACTCTATGCGAAGCCAAAAAAGTGCAAATTCTGGTTGGACCAAGTAAAATTCTTAGGTCATGTAATATCATGCGAAGGAATCGCAGTGGATCCGCCAAAAGTCGAGGCTGTTTTAGAATGGAAAAGGCCAACAACGGCAACTGAAATCCGTAGCTTTGTGGGTTTAACGGGCTACTATAGGAGATTCATTAAGGGATTTTCCAAGATAGTAGGACCCCTTACCCAGTTAACTCGGAAAGACCAAGCGTTTGTCTGGACGGAGGCTTGTGAAGGAAGTTTCCAAGAGCTTAAGAGAAGGTTGACAACCTCACCCGTGTTGATCCTACCCGATCCTAAGGAATCTTTTGAGGTTTATTGTGACGCTTCACATCAGGGATTGGGTTGTGTGCTGATGCAGAACCGAAAGGTCGTAGCATATGCTTCAAGGCAGTTGAAGATTCACGAAAGGAATTACCCGACGCATGACTCGGAGTTAGCAGCGGTAGTCTTTGCCCTGAAAATCTGGAGGTATTATTTGTATGGAGCTACTTTTAATGTTTTCAGTGACCACGAGAGTTTGAACGGATTGATGGAACAAATAAAAGAGAAACAAGAGAGTGATCAGTATCTGCAAGAAGAAAGAGACTTAGTGCGACAAGGAGCACTGTCAGAATTCAGAGAAGGAACCGACGGAATTTTGAGATTCGGTGAAAGAATCTGCATACCAGATGACGCCGAGCTTAGGAAGTTGATTTTAGATGAGGCTCACAAGAGTAAGATGAGTTTACACCCAGGAGCCACAAAGATGTATCAAGATCTCAAGAAGTTATACTGGTGGTATGGAATGAAGATGGATGTAATGGAATATGTCGCTTCTTGTCTGATATGTCAAAAGGCTAAGATTGAACACCAGAGGCCAGCAGGAATGTTAAAATCATTCGACATCCCAGAATGGAAGTGGGACGGTATTTCAATGGACTTTGTGACCAGCTTACCAAGGACTCGGAAAGGACATGAGGCTATATGGCACTACTAGAAATCCGTCTTTTTCGGACAGATTCACAGACGGATTTCAGACGAAAATTGGACAAATTTCCTACGGATTTCGAACGGATAATTAATTCTAGACAGATTTCAGACGGAACGACACCCGTCCGAAAAAGCCTCGTTGGAAATTATAAAATCTGTCCGAAATTCTGTCCGAAAATATTTACAGACGGATTGCGGACGGAATATGGACAACGTGCAAAGCTGGATTTTGGTTATTGTTTGGACGAATTTCGGACAGATTTATTTTTGTTTTCCAACGGATTTGGGACGAATGTTGTGATTTTATTTGGGACAGATTTCCCACGGATTAAATAATTTGATTTATCCAATCCTCTTTTCGCACGGATTTAAGACAAACGTTTATCCTTTTGAGACGGATTTTGGACAAGTTTAATAAAAATATTTTTTTATAAAGGAAATTGACACAAGTTTATAAAGTGACTTAATTTACTTTTGAAACAACACTGAGATGAAATATCAAAATCATTATTCAAGTTTTAGTTTCACACAGATTTGAGATAAAACCGAATTGAAAATTTTCACATATTTGAATAAATTTCAAACAAGACATTAAGCTGTGAAGAACGATCAAGTACACCTGATAATGTTTTTACCTAACAGTCAAGAACAATCACATAAACTAAATTCATATAAGTGTTTCATCATTCTAGTTCTAGCACAATAAAACAAACCACTATGATCAAAGTACTCATTAGTCAATAACAAAGTAACACAAACTAGAGTAATATGTTTTATCGATCTAAAACAACATAAAACTAACTAGTGTCATCAAGGTGTCATCAATCTATATTAAATCAAAACAAACTAGAGACATTTAAGGACTCACGAATCTAGGTCAAAGCCATCAATCAACATTAAAATTATCATCATTGTGGCCATTAGAGGGCTCACTAGTCTCATTTGATCCATCTTGCATAGTTGTCGCAGAAACAAAGTTTGGAGGTAGTGGCATATTTAACTTTCCAAATAAAGCAACAACCAAACTTTCAGTTGATTCAATCCTCTTTTGTTGCTCCTCCAACTTACGTTTTTGCTCTTGATTTATAAGTTATTGTTCTTTAACCTTTTCTTGCCACTTTACTAGCTCTTGTTCCGTGTTTGTGTCCTTAGATGCACTTGAGGATGAATTGGCAGCATACTTTGAAGAGATATTTGTTCCTATAGAACCTAGACCATATAATGTCCCTTTTTTGCCTTTAGGAACTACTTCATCCCAAATAGTCAAGTCATCTGGCATATTTTGGCTTTCACAAAACAACCCGTCACCATTGAGAGAATATTAAGGTTGCCTAGTTGCTTGGTTAACAAAATCTCGGACACCTTCTACAAATTCCCTTCTTAATCCCCCGATTTGGAAGAAGTCTATTATACATCCACTTTCGATGCTCCGAAATTTCCTTGTTATGTATCATGTAAAAACAATTTAACAAGGCATATATGTATCATTGAATAGAATCGAAACTAATTCATGTTATATATAAACTAGGAGAATACATCCAAATGCATACTTAAAAAAATAAAATAAAATATGTTGCGGCCTCAAAAAATTTCTATTCTAGCTAGAGAGTTATTCAAGGGTAACACATTAACATGACATATACTATTTATCCTCAATCACTCTCAAATATTTAATTAAAGGAAACAAACATAGTAGCATATATAGGAAGTAATGATTTTAACAATTTTATGCCATGAAAGAGTATAATTAATTTGAACTTTGCAAAATGCACAATCTGTAACGTCCCCACAAGTATTAAAATCTTCCAGCAAACAATGTAAGTGTAACGGACGTTTGTTACTCCTTGATTGGACAATCTATAACCTTTTATCAGTTTACTCCTTTTGATTCCAAAAGCTGAAATTGCATTTCTACACTTTTTCACTCATGTACATATCATCTCTCACAAAACAAGTCTCCTAGCTACGGTCACAAGCTCTTGCTGCAGATCCATCATGATGTCCCCACCATATACCCTATAACAAGACACCTCCTCAACCATGTTCGGAGAGCCTTTTAAATGTGGCCCTTTAACCATAGCTAGGAGACTTGTTTAGAGCTGGAAAATTAGTAACAAACATGTTCGGAGAGCCTCAAATCGTCATAAAGCATATCATCATTGTGGCATCACTACTACCAACCATGTCAAGTGTAATCAAACCAAACAAAGCCACCTTCGCCAACCTCTCTAAATTAGGAAATGTAAAATGCTTGTGACTTCACAACACTCAACCTCACATTTGTCACATTAGAAGTGAATAGAATCAAATTTTGTTAGAATTAGAATATAAAAATCAAAATATAAATATGCCTTGTATTAACATTAAGCTAAAAAAAATTAATATCCCTTGCATCAACATGTAATATTCTATTATGCAAGCCAACACTGCCTCACCTTCACTCATCTTTATACCATCTCTGCAAACCAGAAGGCTATAAAATATGGTAAATTTTTCCAGCTCTATACATGCTAACCAAGTTTATGTCAGAGTCTGTTTTTTAGGCCAAACAAGTTCCCACAACAAATCCAAAATAGGCAAAGGCAATATTGTGAAGATAAAACAGATTTGCAAAACAACAAGCAGAACAAGAAATAGGTGCCCTGCTTTTGAAATAGATATGAAACACCTAATAGAAGAAGCTTTTGCAATATTGAAATAAGAAGAAAGGGATAGGAGTCCGCTCACTGTGTTGGGCGTCGTTCCGCCGTTCTGCTGAGCGTCGTTCTACTGCGAAAAAGAAAAATGTTAAAACAGAGAAGGGAGAGGGAGAGGAGAGGATAGGGAAACGTTTGAAGAAGGAAATCCAAAAACGAAGGGGGTTGGGGAAGAGGAGAAAGAAAGTCAGAAAAGAAAAAGAAGAAAAAAAGGGTTACCTAAGTTTCAGTGATGATGGAGGCGCTTCAGTGTTGGGGATGAGGGTTTCCGTTTCAGATAAATTGAGAGAGAATGAGAGGGCACAAAAGTAATTAGCTAGGGAATGAAAATTGACAAATAAAAAATAAAATAAAAATATTAAAAATAAAAAATAATATCATAAGTTCAAAAGTTATCCAAATCTATCCACATATTAGAGTCAGTTCTAAATTTGTCTCCAATTTCGGACGGATTGCAGATGCCTTCAACTTAAAAAAATAAAAAACTAAGTTGATAATATATTTACTCATGTCAATCCGTCTCAAACTTTCGAACGCAATTTCAAAATGAATTTATGTCATAATAAATAAAATCACCAATTTGTGCAAAATCCGTTGGAAAAATTTTTGGCGCGTTAGTGCCGCCAAAGTCTGACAGAAAATGGAGATGAATTTGGGACAGAAATCGATTTGACAATTAATGTGTCTTAGATTCATCCCAAATCCATCTGAAACCTTAGTGTCATTTCAGACAGAATCAATTCCGTTCGAAAATCCATATTTTCTAGCAGTGTGGGTAATTGTGGATCGACTGACCAAATCAGCTCACTTTTTACCTATCAACATGAAGTACCCGATGAAAAGTTTGACTCGATTGTACATCGACGAGATTGTCGGGGTTGCACGGTATTCCCTCGAGTATCATTTCAAATCGTGATCCAATGTTTACGTCGGAATTTTGGAAGGGACTACAAAACTCGTTGGGAACCAAACTCAAATTGAGTTCTCGTATCATCCATGATCGACGGACAATCAGAGAGGACAATCCAATCACTCGAAGATTTACTAAGAGTGTGTGTGATGGAAGACACTGGAAGCTGGGACGAGTTCCTACCGTCGATAGAATTCACCTACAACAACAGTTTTCATTCAAGTATAGGGATGGCACCCTATGAGGCTTTGTATGGTCGACGATGCGGAACACCTTTGTGTTGGTACCTGGATGGTGAGAGTCTGCTGTTAGGACCAAAGATCGTACAACAAACGATCGAGAAGGTGAAGATGATCCAGGAGAAAATGCGGACGGCCCAAAGTCGACGAGAAAATTCTGGCCCGACAAGAGACGGCGACCTCTTGAGTTTGAGGAAGGCGAGCATGTGTTCTTGAGAGTCACACCAACGACCCGGGATTGGCGAGTGATAAAATCCGGAAAGGTTACTCCCAAATTCATTGGACCCTACAAAATTCTTCGTCGCGTAGGTCCAGTAGCGTACAAAATATCTTTACCTCATTTTCTTTCCAACATCCATGATGTTTTCCATGTCTCCCAATTGAGAAAGCATGTTCCTGATCCATCACATGTTATTAAACCCGATAAAGTACAATTAAAAGAGAACTGTCTTTCGAGACTTCGCCGGTCGAATCGCGGATAAAATCTTTGAAGCAACTCGGAGGGTAAACAAATCCCTTTAGTCAAGGTCATCACGGAACGAGACAACCGGAGAAGCTACATGGGAAGCGGAGGACAAGATGAAATTGAAATACCCTGAGTTATTTCAAGGTGCGTAATTTCGAGGACGAAATTCTTTTTAGAGGGGTAGTATTGTAACACCCTGTTTTTCCTATGTCTTGTGTAGCAGTAAATACATATTTAAATGTGTTTATTTTAGATTAAACTCAAGGATGATTTTAATTAAACTAAAATCATTTCCTTGTGTTGTTGTATCATATGAAGTCACGGTAAAATTTTCGGTTGAAAATTCAAGCGGAGCTTGATCCACGTTTTCACTGCCGATATAAATTTACTATGCAGAAAACATAATTTTGAACCGTGAACGAGATAGTTAGTGTTTTTTTTTTTTGTTTCCTTCCACTTTGGTTATTTTTGAAATTTTCGTTCAAAAATAAAATAAAATATTTTATTCGGGCGAAATGTCGGAAGGACTACGATCGGAAATGCAGCCGGGTACGAAATGGAGCAGATTAGGGGCCATAAAAGAAGTAAGGAGAATGATGGAAGAAGCTATGACACACTCCAAAGTACAATCATCACACTTTTCAAATTATAATACTATTCTAATCCAAAAAGTCATTTCTCTCTCTTCTCCATCCAATCAAGCATTAAACCACCAAGCTTGCTCAACAAGCTCTCCTCCACCCACCCCCCACCTCCCCCAATTGGCCATGAACTCTCCCCCCCTTTCCCTATATATACCCCTTTCATTTTCACTTCATCCTCCTCCTCCTTAAACCTCCATTAAAGTTCATTTTCTTCCTTTCTTCTAAAAGTTCAAGCTCTTCAAGCTTTAGTTTTTATTCATCTTTTCTACTTAAGTTCTTCATTAAAGTTATTCGTTATACTAAGGGTAATGCTCTCATATAAATCTTTTTGCAAGTTTCATCTTTTATTTCTTAGTTTACTTTATGTGTTCTTTATATGCTTTAAACTTCGAAAATCTCTCTAATAAATGGTAGAAAGCTCCTTTTGAGTTGAAAACACTTTCTATAGTCTTGTATTAGCTTATATTTTCACATAATAAGAGGTTGTGTAAAACAAAAATCTCTATCCATCTCTTCCAATGAAGGCCGAATGCTTGCATTTGTGACCTAGGAAGTTTTTGTTTCAACTTTTGGAATATGATCATGTGTTTGAGTTTCTAACTATCCCTTAATCTTGAATCTATAAATATTGGAAGTTTTGATAGCTTGTTCCTATGATGGCCGAAAAATATGAATAAGTAGGCCTAGGATACCGTGTTTCAACTTTCCAAGTATTGATCATGGATTTAGAACCCTTAATAACTTGTTTATTTTATGTTATTAAAGCTAGTATGTGTTACTTTCATTTTTTCAAGATGATCATGGACTTGAGCTCCATAAGATATTTGGATTATAAGTCTAAGAGATTGGAAAGTTTAAGGATTTATAACTTGTTTATTTTTTGTTATTAAAGCTAGTATGTGTTACTTTTATTTTTCCAACATGATCATGGACTTGAGCTCCATAAGATATTTGGATGCTAAGTCTAATAGATTGGAAATTTTAAGGGTTTATAACTTGTTTATTTTATGTTATTAAAGCTAGTATGTGCTACTTTCATTTTTCCAAGATGATCATGGACTTGAGCTCCATAAAATATTTGGATGCTAAGTCTAAGAGATTGGAAAGTTTAAAGATCTATAGCCTATTAATCCTATGAAGGCCGAACCTAGAAGGTTATGGACTTAGGATGCCTTGTTCTTATTTTTCCAAAATGATCATGGTTTTGAGCTCCTTAACACATATGGATGCTAAACCTAAGAGATTGGAAAGTTTAGTGAATGCTAGCCTATTTTACTAGCCTTGGCCGAATGCCCTATGTTTTTAATTTAGTGGAATTTTAATTCAACTTTGTTAAATGATCATTGTTGATGAACTCCTAACACTTAAGGATCATAAATCCATGAGTTGTATAATTTTTGGGAATATCTAACCCTAAGAACTAGTCTTGGCCGAACCTATACCTTGTGGTTTAGTGTTCTTGTTTTGATTTTAACTTGTGATTTTGTGTTCATAACCTTAGACTTCCATCGCGGAGGAAACGACAACGTTCGTTACTTACTTCGTCGAGCATCTAATCTTCTTACCTTCACAAAAAGTAAGAGGGGATTGCCTAGGGATATTCAATGACTATATGCATGTGTGTATGTGTTTACTTGAATGATTTGAATATTATTATGATGGGGAGCAAACACTTGAATGACTTGTTTACTTGGACTATTGTGATTATTACTTAAAGTTGATTATTACTTGCCTTAAAGTATTATGAGTTGTATATATGTGATGAACTGTCATTAACTGTGATATTATTGTTGAGAATATACTACTGTTGATTGAAGTTTGGGAAGCCGGACTTGAGTCTGTGCACAATGAATATAAGGATTAAAAGCCTTAATAAGCCTTGAATAAAACTTTGAAAGTATTGGTTTCATTTATAAAAGTTCCTTGTTTAAAACACTTACTTCAAGAGAATGAGATTCTAGTTTTGAAAAGAAACATTGAAGTGTTTTTAAGTCAATAGAAACTACCTCTTTATGATCCAAAGCTTGTACGAGAGAAAACCTTTTTCGAACTTTGTGTTTCATGAAGGAAAAACCCCTTTGAAAATATTTGACCTTACTCCATCAAGTATTTCAAAAGCAAACGAATTTCCAAATGTTTTATAAAAGAATTTGTAAAGGAAAAGATTTTCTCCTAAATGATTTAGAAACGTTCCGGTTACATGGATAGGTGACCGAGGTTTTTGTTTTGGTTTTTGATTTTCACTGAACGAAAAGTAAAGCACATGTGAAAGAGAATCTAGATCGCGAGACGTCGCCTCTAATATTCAGTTATAAGCACGCGATCTGGGATCCGTGTCAAGAATTATGGACCAAGGGTCCAAGTTGTGATATTATGGGCTAGGAGTCCTAATTTTGGAATTGAGGATTGTGTGTCCTAATTTCGTTGTTATGGGCTAGGAGTCCTTATCATGTTGAAATAAAACATGGATAAAATTATAATTGTTTCTACGGCCACAACCTTGGGTACGCGGCCTCGGTCTAAGGTGTTGTGATTGAGCACTCTTGTAAGTGCGTCCTGTGTTATTAATTTTCAAGTGATGGAAATTGTGAATAGTCGTTAGCTTTGGGCTTCGACAAACGAAAAAGAGTGAACACAAGAAATGTCTCGTTAATGAAAAGTCTTTTATTCATATGCATTTCCCCTTGGCAGACGTGCTTGAGTTACCGAATACCCACTTAAGATGTGGTATTTGGTGATGTATACATCTGAATGGCCGTTATAAGGGATTCGTGATGGTATTGATCCGGGTAAATGAGGTGATGAAGACAACTTGCCAAACGTGGCGTATGAGCCTGATCAACTCTTTATTTCTTAATGATAAAACGGTGATGGTATCTCATGATAGAGCCTGATGATTGAAGTGTCATGCATTATCTTTATAAAATTGATTGATTCGGGTATGAGACCCAATGAAATAATACTTGTTGTTTACCTATGAGTAATTTTTAAAATGTTAATATGCTAAGGTGTTGTATGTATCATGTGTATGGTTGTTGTGCGATATATCCGTTGTCGGTATATCACTCTTTCATTTCTACTTGTTATTCTCTGTTGCTTTTTGCCATCTCCGTACGTATATAAGTTCAGATGGATCCCAATATCCCACTTGTGCCGACAACATCGAAGACGGCGAGATCTTCGGCGATCACGAGGAATGCGGGGGCATGGCGGATACACCCGGGGCGACATCCCGCCACATACCACGGAGCAATCACCATGACCGATTTAAATGCTGATGGAGACCCAATCTGTAGAAGTCACTATTGTGGAAACTTGGAGGGTAGCTCCGCCTCGATTTGGTATTACCTTCACACACTTGCGAGCTCATGGACTGCAACATGAGCCACCACTTCTAGACATAGAGCGGGCAACGCCGGTGAGGAGGATCTCGAGGAGGACCCTGAGAAGGATACCGAGGAGGACCCTGAGGAAGACTTTGATGAGGTCATGGAGGAGGATGAGCCAAAGGATCACGTTATGGATCATGACGATGACGACGATTCTGTAGATGAGGGCGGTGTCGTTATAGACCATTGCCTGAGGTCTCATCTCGTGGGAGCCTTTGTCGAGACCCTGCTTGCAGCCATTGTCAGTAACCAGTTCGGAGTGTTTTGTGGCTAATCTTCCGTCATCTTTTAGAGTTATCTTTTGGATGTGATTTCGGACCCCCCTCTTTCTCTGTGTCTTACTTACTTTCTTTTAAGTTGTATCCTCTAGATGTCTACTTCTGTTGCAATGTCTATTGATAAGGCCCTAACTTATGTACTGGAACTTGGCTTTCATTGGGACATGTTATATATATTTGTTGTCTTCGATTCATGTTCTGAGTGTTCATCACCTTTATCTTGTTTCATTCCTTAAAAAAAAACTACCGTTTTTAGTGTACTCATCCATCGAGTAAATGATACTTTCTGAAAGTGACCAGCGTTGTAAATCAGAAATATTTCCGGAATTGGGTAACCACGTGATTCCGGGTTTAGGGTGTCACAAATCTCACTTATCAGCAATTAAGAGAATTTTTAGATATTTAAAAGGTACTACTAATCTTGGTTTATGCTTTAAGGAAAATGAAGATTACAGATTAGTTGGTTTCTGTGATGCTGACTATGCTGGAGATAGAATTGAAAGAAAAAGCACTAGTGAAGGATGTCACTTCATTGGAGCTAATATTGTCTCAGGGTCAAGCAAAAGACAAAGTACCATTGCCTTATCAACTGCTGAAGCTGAGTACATATCAGATGCAAGTTGCTGCTCACAACTTCTCTGGATCAAACATCAATTGGAGGACTACAATGTGTTTGTAATTAGTATTCCACTTATGTGTGATAATACTGCTGTAATAAATCTATCTAAGATTCCAATTTTGCATTCTAGAGCTAAGCACATAGAGATTAAACATCATTTCATTAGGGATTATGTGCAAAAAGGTGTATTTGATATACAATTTGTTGATACTGACCATCAATGGGCAGATATCTTTACTAAACCTCTTACAAAGGACAGATTTATCTCTATTAGGAAGCATCTTAACATGATATATGTGGATTAATTTAGGCGTCCAGCCTTGAGAAAAATTTGTTTTGACAATCTTGCGTCTATTACTTATGTACATCTATTACCTATTAAAAGTTGTGCGTCTATTGCATGTTGTGTTGCACGTCTACTATGTCACGATCACTGGTATTCTTTCTTGTGTTCAGTGTGTGTTGTTTCAAACGAGTCCACATCTGCCTGCATCTAAGCATATTTTTTATTAAATGCATTTATTTTGTCTCAATGACAAATTTATCCTTTATTCTCTTTGCTGAGTCAGTACTTCCATCAATCCCGTCAAGACCTTTTTATAGTTCCAAGTTACCAACGCTGTTTTATCCATAATGATATGTCATGTCAAAAGTTTTTTTAACCTTTGGGATTCAAAAATCTTTTAAAAGTAATCTTTTCCTCTGAGAAAAACTTTACACTTTCCTAACCTCTCGAGCTATCTCTCTCTCTCGCTTTCAAACCCTAAGCTCTCCGCTCACCTAAAATGGCTTCTTTTCAACCTTCAATGTGGACAAGCTTAACTTGGAAATTGAGCATCATTTCAACTTTGGAGTGTTGGAAAACTACAATTTAGACATAAGCAAGTATGTTAATGTAGCTGGGTGGGGAGGACCCTTTCACGCAGAAAGTCTCTGTCTTTCCCGAACCCGATTAGGGATTTCCGGAGGAATGTTCAAGTGATCGATACTTCGACTTCTTCTCTACTGTGTTGAGAAAGAAGATTGTAGTCTCGAAGAAGACTATTGCCGATGCTATTTTCTATGCTTAGGAAGGTTTGGTTTTACTAAGTCATGGGAAGCTGGTTTGGGTGGCTCGGGACGATTGAAGTCTCGTCTCATGAAAGAAGACACGGTCGAACTCACACATGGAAAGTTGTTGAAATGAAGGACATTGTTCGTATTCTTCATCAACTTCTTAATAAGGTGGTTTTTCATAAGGTTGGATCCAAAGACAACCTCTCCTCTCTACATAAATTTCGCCTTTGCCATCTTCTCACCGAAAAGAAGATCAATCTTCCAAGAATTTCAGTATGGGAGATTTAGAGATCTTTGTGATGAACAAGAAAAGACTCTCGGCGATTTCCCTATTGCCTCCTTCTTTCTAAGATTTTCAAGGCTCAAGGAATTCATGAAATTCTTGCTGCAAGGACTCATCAAGAGCAAGCTAGGATCTTAACCGAAAAACCAATGTCACTGGAGACTTTGATAAAATGAATATAGCTAACATGAACCTCTAATTTTATCTTGCTTCTTTACAATGGCCAAAACCGAGGAGCCGATGAAAATTAAAGAGGAAATGGTGGAACAAAAAACTCACTGAGGCTATGGAGCCAAAGAAGAATATCAAGAAAAGACCATCGCAGCAGAAGGAAGCTTGCCCCAAGAGACCAGCCAAAGGTGGCATTGTTATCGAGAACCTTCTCGTACTCTCTCGTGGAAGAAGCAAAGAAGAGTTATCTTCTCACACAATGAGGACAAGGAAGTCAAGGAGGACAGAGTTCCTATCAATATCATCCCGAAGAAGCGAGAAAACTTTCGTTGCTACTCACTGAGGCCGTTGGGCCTGTCTCAACAAAACTCAACCAACAAGAAAGACCAGACAATTAAGACTTCCGAGGTAACCATCTCTCGCTAGTGATCCCTGTTCAAATAACAAGAAATGCCTTAGTGTCTAGTCTAGAAACTAGAGTTGATCTTTGTTCTGTTCATTCTTCACTCCCTCCGATGATAACATTGTTGTCTCCACTCTAGATGATGTATACATTCCCACGCCCTCTCACCCCAACCAACACAAATTGACCAAACCACAAACTTGCCTACATACTCACAAATAGCCACCTCTATCCACCCACAATTTCAACCAATTATCCCTACCGATGATTCCTCGGTTCAATCAACCGGATGATGGCATTTCCCCCGGTGCTCCATTCCCAAAACCCTTAAGAACCTTATTTCCCTTCACCCCAATTTCTGTTATTTATGATGACAAATCTGAGGATTGGGCCAAAGTAGAAAGGGAATGGAGAGTTCTGTTTCTCACTCACCAACCTGAACTTGAACATATTCCTAACAGGTGGTACCCCTACCATAGTATGAGGAAGAAATAAGCCCACCTGTTGAACCCTTCCATTTACTTCATCCCACCGCAAATTAAGCACAAAGTGCCTTCACAAATGCACAACAAAGATAGGACCCTTAGTCACTCACCCGCCCCTAAACAAATCCCCCCCCCACAGAAAAATCTATCCTAACCTTGTCAAAACTCCATCTCTTTACCCTTCATTGATGGAGTTGAGAGACACAAAAATACTCCGTATGGGAGACAGACCCTAAAAAGAAAGAATGTTCCTACCATCCCCGAAAGAAGAGCAAGATCACAAGCATATTCCTATAATAATGACCATTGACACAAAATGGATATCCTTTGAGCATCCCAGAGTCTATGGGAGGGCCTCCGATTTCTTCCGGATCAGCTCATCTATGAAATGTTAAGTGGGAATTCATCATTTCAGTTGATAGAGCCGTACATTTTGTCCCTCCATCTCGGGCCGAGACATGTGAAGTAACTAGAGTTGGAATCATACCTTACGGAATCTATCCAAAGGCAGCCGAGATGGTTGATCTGGATAAGGACACGGACAAGAAGAACAGGAAGATTCAAAGGAGTTATGCCGGGCCGAATCGCAATGCTGATCTACATCAAGAAACTTTTGACTACTCCCATGCTGGATTTATTTTTGAATACTGAATCCATTAGGTTGATCAATGAACAACGTCTGCAGATTTCGAAATCTCACATTATTCATTGCACAGCGAAGCATCTTCCTGGGTATCGACCCAAGAAGAAAGGAAATTCCCAAAGTCAAAGGAAAGTGTGGTCTTTCTAACTTTCAATACATGATCTATAAAGACCTCCCCGGGGACTTCCCATAACAAGTCGAGATGTGGAATTCTCCTACCCCATCATATGGGAAAAGGAAGTATCAGTGACCCCTTTACCCCTTCTAGTGATTAATCCTACTTCATCTTCACCTCCTTCGAGCTCCTAGAAGATGGAATTGTAGTTGAAGGACCTGGCATGAATGCCATTATTTTTGGCCTGGGTGGTCATGAAGAAGAAACCTGAGTCCATCTCTAGACAAAGCTCATCTCTGGAAAGCACTCTTCTCAACCACTATCTTTGATTGTGATGCACCCCTTCGATCACCCCTGAACAACTCTAGAGCCTTAAACACTTTTCAAGAATCTGTTGAGAGTTCAAGACAACATGCTCTGTCCCGAACCTTGAAGAGATACTTGGCAAAATAGTTGATGAAAAGAGTTGTAAAGATAGTAGATGAAAAGGTTGAGAAGATGACTGAGAAAATTAAGGAGGATGTCCAACAACAAGTTCAAACATCAATGGCTCCAACCTTAGAAGTTGTCAACAAAATGCTAGAATTCCTGGTGGATTTCAAGAAAAGCCAGACTCATAACCCTCCACCTCATCCTGCCTAACGTTAACCTTTTATCTTTCTTTTTTTATATACTGACAATGATGGTCCACTCCTTTTTACCTTTTTGACTGATGACAAAAAGGGGGGAGAAATGAAAGAAAAGAGATTTTTTTATATATGATTTTTTATATATAAAAAAAGACAGTTTTTGAAAAGATCATATTTGTCTGCATATGCATATTCTGTTTTCTACTTGATAAATGCTTTGATACTTATGTTTGCCTATTTGCTCTGATATCTGCTGACTATGGTTATGTAGTCCTTCGTATATAGTCTAAGTTTGATAAGTTGTTGCACTTATCTATTTAGCTTATATGAAGTTTGTCTCATATGCTTTTACTGATTATTTATCTGAATGCTTTGTCTTAGGGGGAGCCCTGCAGGCTCTCTTAGACTTTGTTTTTCAAATTTAATTAGTTTTTGTCATCATCAAAAAGGGGGAGATTGTTGGAACCAATGTGGTTTTGGAATAAATAATCTCTATGTTTTGATGTTAACAAAAAAGATTAAATTTACTTGACAAAGTGTTAGTTGAGATCTAACATGTGCTTTCAGTTATGCAGGAATATTTAAATATACGCAATAGAAACTTGGGATAAGTTTTCATTGAAAAATACACGTCCACCCTTGTAGACGGGCTGCTCAATATTTTGGTAAAAGTTATTTATTTATTTATTTATTTGAGTAGACTGGTTTTCTTAAGTAGACGTAGGCTCTAAATGCTTACTAGACGAAAATCAAAATAACTTCTTAGATACAAATAAGTCCAAAGACTTGATAGTAAACGTGTCTAGATTGCCATGTAAGGCATAAAGTAATTGGTAAATTGGATGAACCAAAAATAAAGTAATCGTGCAGACGGGCTCTATCCGCCACGCCACTAGACGAGATCTCTATTTCAATAGAATATTTGTTCTTCACATTTATTTTATATGATTTAATGTTTTACCTTGTTGTTAAAGAAACATAGTACCATCATGAAATGCAAAAGCAGAATCGTACAATGAGATACTTGCAAAACGATCCATCACGATGACAACTTTATGGTCGAAAAAAGCTGGATTAAGCACAAGCGAGGAACAACAAGTTCTCAAGCTGCAATACTCGAGCGATGAGCCTCTAATTTCATGCTACCACGATAACCAAGAGTACTATTCACTTGCCACAATCAAGCTATCATCCACAACGGATATCATGCATTAAATGTTATCTCTAAACGGGATTATTCAAAATAACCGTTGAAGAAATACAAGTGAAGAAGAAGGTCGCTATAAATAGAAGACTTGAGATATCAAGAACAACTCTTGCCTCGCACAACTTTGTTAGCTCAACTTTTGCCAATCGATAATCATTCATTCTAATATTCTTTCAAAAGCAAGAGTCACGTATTCCTTAGTTTGAATATTGTGAAAATATTCATCTGATCTTAAACTTTCATATCCTTACACATAGTGAGTTAAGAAGATCAAACGTTAAATCTCTTTCTTAGTGTTAGAGCCTGAAGAGGCTTGGTAAGAAAGAAATACTTGTAGCCTGAAGAGGTGTTGAATACTTGGTTGTAATCTATTTTGGAAATAATGGAGAAAAACCTTCAAGTAGAAGGGACTGGATGTAGCTCTTGGTTGGAAGAGAGTGAACCATGATAAAACATCTCGTGTGAATCTTCTACTCCTAAACTCTTACAGCTTTATTTGTTTCTTACTAACTGAGGGGTTTTGATATTGCTTTTGTTAAAGCTTTTTAAAAGATCTATTTCTTTGTGTTTGCTTTTGATTCTATTCTCCTTGTGTGCAAAAATTGTTTTATAGGTTGTTTTCGAAAATTATTAGTAAACACAATTCAACCCCCTTCTTGTGTTTGCCTGTGTCAACTTCAGTATTTTGTGTGATTTAATGCTTGGTTCTTTGGATTTCTGGATAAAGTTTAAAACTTATTTTGCTTGGGGTTTCTTTTTGTGATTCCTCCTCTCACCCTTTGAGTTAAATCACTGCAATTTGAACTAGTTGTTGTTTTTAGGTTTTCAAATAGGTTTTCAAAGAAGGATAGAGGTGTAGTGGTGTATATATATGGTTGTTAGGTTTTCAAATACTAGTGTGCTTTCCAATCTCCCCAATTGTGCTTATATTGGATATATGTGTGTATATCTACGGAACCTATCTAGCTATGGATCGTAGTTGGATGGTTTGTAAACGCACAAGTGATAGTATCTGAAGGGAGTGGAGAGTTTATAGAATTTACTCAAAGAAATGTTCCTAATAGTAAATGAATGTTCTGTTGTCCTTTTGTCAAATGTTTGAATACAAGGAAATGTGTGGTCAAGGATACACGCATCATCTTATTTGTTTTTGGATTTGCTTGAATTATACAAGATGGATATGGCATGGTGATGTGTTTGTTAAATAATAAGTCAAGTGTCTCCCAATGTGAGGACGTTGGGCATAGATATGGAGGATGATCGAGCAGAGGACATGATCTGTAATATTGGACAAGAATCTTTTTCAAAGCATATGTGTATGAAAGATTGTGTTGTGATGTGGATAAGCTTCGTATCCGTGGGGGTACTACTCATACACAATTGTCGATGGTGTTAAAATTGGTTTGTGTGAAGGAGAGAAATGGTTTGATCGATAAAAGCTCCACCGAATTGCTTGAATTGTTGAAAGACTTGTTAAGAGAGGCAACACATTGCCTCGACTATGCAGAGGTGAAGATGGAATTGTGTCCGTGGGTATAGAGTATAAGAAAATACATGCATGCCCCAACGATTGAATATTGTACACGGGTGATTATGAAGAGATGCAACGACTGCCCCAAGTGTAGGTTATCATGCTACAAAGTGAAGGATGGTGATTGATGAATGTGCAATATATGTTAGTTTGGAACTGTAAATGTGAATAAGTTTGTAAATAATCTTAGGATTGTGAATGAAAAGGATTAGAAAATGTGACATTCATTTGATTAGAGTTTTGATCTAGTTATATGAAAATTATACTCAAAATATGTTGAAAATATGTAGGTCAAGCCCAGCGCCCAGCTTGGAACTCGCGTCACCTTATGCAATGGGTAAGAAATCGGACGAGTGCAGTGAAGCCGTCTGCCAGGAGCCAGAGTCTCGGCGTCTTGTCCGGAAGGCCTAGGCTATGTTGATACTTGATCACAATCCTCGTTGGGAACAATACTCTACTCTCACTTTATTACTTGTACGATTATGGTGCACTTTCCAAAACCATCAACAAGTTTTGGCTCTGCTACTGGGATTGTTAATTTCAATATTAACGAAAAAGGCATTGCTTAATTTGGAAATTATTTTTGTTTTTTTGATTCTCATTTTAGTAATTGGTTTTCATTGTTATAATTCCTTACTTTTGATTCTTGTTTGTGAGGAATGTCCACCACGACACTTAACATGTTTGAAGCTACTCTTCTTGCTCAAAGAAAACTTATTGCAAAACAATTGGAGTTGATGTCTAAACAACTTCAAGTCATGTGAAGTGAAGGCAATGAAATCATTGCAACCTACATGTGATTTTTGTGGTGAAGCGTGAACACCATAAACTTGAAAATTGTGAGGTTTAATTCAATGCACAAGAGGAGGCTTATTGCATGGAGAACCTCATGAGGAAACAAGATGCACAACCTTACCATCAATCCAATGAGTCACTAGATAGAGTGTCCAACCTTGAAAATGTTTTAATTCAATTTATTGGAGCTACTCAAAAGAAATTCAAGGACATACAAGCTTCAATCAAGATTCTTGAGATTCAAGTTGGGATGCTATCTGAGCCGGTTGGAATTGTGCAGAAAACGATAGAGTTAGTAAGAGAGAAAGAGTCACAGGTTTGGGAAATGGTTGAGCTAGAAGAAGAAGTGTTTGTAGAAATGGAAAGTGAATAGGACTCAAGAGAAGTGGATGAAAAACAAAAAAGAAAGTGTAGTTGTAGTAGTAGATGAAAAACAGAAAAACAAAAATAGTGACATGGAAAAGAAGCCAAGGGTGAGGCATAAAGAGATTTATAAGGACCGAGACTCAACCTTTGGTGATTAAAGAGAAGAGTCCTATGCGAGATGAGTTTTAGATACTTCAAGAATGGTGAAACACATATTCCAAATGCCTAATTGTTGGGGCATGGGAACATTTGCTTCCTTATAGTAAACACATGGGACTCACTTGTGAAGAAAAAGAAAGCCGAATGAGGATATATTATTCTTGTCATATAAACCGTCCTAAGAAGAGAGCTCAAATGTCAAGCTAGTGACGTTAATGAAACGCTACTTGGGAGGGCAACCCATGCATTTTATTCTTTCATTCTTGTTCTTTTTGTTTCATCATGAAAAACATAAATAGTTCATTGAGTTGTTAAGTGGTTCCTTGATGTAGGTCATATAATGTGGGTGTAATTGCTTTGAATTGTTATGCAGGCACATCTAAGGAAAAAGGACCAAAGGAAGGGGAGAAATGACACAAAAGAAGGGTGAAAATGACCCATGTTAGGTGCCCAGAGCGCCACCGTGAGCGCAAACAGAAAGCAGGCTTCATGAGAAAATATCGCACCTTGGGCACCGAGCGTTAAAAGGGGGGGTGCTCTAAACTCTTTACTTTTTAATCCCCCTTTACTTGAAAACTCTTGGTTGAATAATTTCAACACATTAGCATAAATTGCACAAATTTGTCATTAGGGAGTGGATTTTGTGCAGATTCTCTAGTGAGCATAAAACTTTTGCTTGGATAAAATTTCTCACACTTTGCATTTTATACTAGCCGAGCATATGATGTCATTGAAACCTTTGATCCTTGTGACTTGTTTGTTGACAATCTTTCATGCTATGATTGATGCAATGTTGATGTATGGATTTCTCTTGCACATGATCCTAAATTTGAGCTTTTGAGCCCAAACACATCATATTACTTGATTTCTTTCATGTGTGCTTGTCCATCACTTGCATATTCTCACTTTTTCTTGCCTTGATGCTTGTCACTGTTGCAATGTTTTTGCATATGCATAAATGATTGAGGCACTATTTCTTTCTTAAACTCAGCCATAGATTGCCATCCTAACATTTACCATTGTTGAGCCCAATTTGGCCTTAGTTTTACCTCTTGGCATGATAGCACATTATGCCCAAAAGATCGGAAAAAAATTGTCGGACTACTTAGGCTTAGAGGAATGTTTGGACTTAAGTTTGGGGTTGTTCTCTGTGGGACAAACAAGTAAATTAAGTTTAGGGTGTGAGTAGGCTACTAAAGATGGCTACTATGACAAAAAAATTGAAAAGAAAAAAAAAATAAAGTGTGAACGAAAGACAAAGAAAAAGAAACAAATAAAAAAAAAAAGCCAAAAAGAGGAAATGAAACAAAGAAAGTATAACAAAAGAGAAAAAGGGCAGAATAGAAGTGATGAAAAAGAAAAGAATGAAAAGAGAATGATCAGAAAAAAAGAAAACAAGAAAAAGAAAGAAAACAAAAGAAAAAGAGAGAGTAAAAATAAATAAAAGAAAAATAGCACAAATTAGGTGTATGTGTTTGGAACTAGCTAAGCAAGGGGAAGCTCCAAGTGTCCACATTCCTTGAAGTCAAAGTAGTTTAGCGAACATCCTTGATTTTATCCACCCCTCCTTAAGCCCCTTTACATCCAAATAAAATACGCGCAGTGTGTTGCATTGACATTTGTGTGTGTGTTCTTAGCATCTTGTCAAGATTAGGATTGGGGAATGAATTTTGATTGGAATTGAGAGCCAAAAAATGCCTCGTTGGAACCAAAGTGGTTTTGGATTTAATAACTTAAGTTTCGATGCTAAGCAAAAGGATTAAATTTACTTGACAAAGTGTTAGTTGAGATCTAACATGTGCTTCGATTATGCAAGAATACTTTTAATATAAAAAACATAGGATAGTTTCATTTAAAAATACGCTCCACCCTTGTAGATGGGCCTACTTACCTTGGTAAAGTTACTTTATTTAATTTAGTAGACTGGTTTTCTTGTGAACGAGGCTCTAAGTGTTTGCTAGATGAATACCAAAATAACTTGTTAGATACAGCAAGCCAAAGACTTGACAATAAGCTGCCCATCTTGCCATAGTGTAAGGCAAAGTAATTAGTACAAGTAAATGAATTGAAACATAAAGTAATCTAGTAGATGAGCTTCTAACCACCAGGTCACCGACGGAGATCTTTATAACTCATTAAGAATAGTAAGTCCGGAGATGATAGATGCAGGATATGCCACATCATCGTATGAGCAAAATAAAATATTGAGTAGACTTCTGTCTCATATAACCAAGTAGACGGAGTTTCTTTTAGGCAAGCTCCATCTTTGAAATGAATTAAATGTAATCCTAATCTCTTGAATTTATTCCAAATGATTGATATTTATTTCAATAGAATATTTGTTCTTCACATTTGTTTTTATGTGCTTTAATGTTTCACGCAATTGTAAAAGAAACATAGTATCATCAAGAAATGCAAAAAGCATAATCGCATAACAAGATACTGCAAAATGATATGTACGATGACAACTTTATGGCCGGGAAAAAGTTGGATTATACACAAGGAGGAACAACAAGTTCTCTAGCTACAATACTCGGAGCAAAGCCTCCAATTTCATGCTACCTCGATAACCAAAGAGTACTATTCAACATTGCCACAATCAAGCTATCGGCCATAACGGATATCATGCATTAAATGCTATCTCTAAACGAGATTATTCAAAGTAACCATTGAAGAAATACAAGTCACTATAAATAGGAGACCCGAGAATCAAACTATCTCTCTAGACTACACAACCTTACGAGCTCAACTTTTGTAAAACTGCACTCACTCATACTCATATTTCTTTAGAGAACAAGAGCCGTATTTCTTAGTTTGAATATTGTGAAAATATTCATCTGATCTTAAACTATCATATTCTCACACATAGTGAGTTAAGAAGATCAAACATTAAATCTCCTTGTTAGAGTTAGAGCTCAAGAGGCTTAAAAGAAAGAAATACTTGTAGTCCGGAGAGGTGTTGAATACTTGGTTGTAATCTATTTGGAGAAATAGTGGATAAAACCTTCAAGTCGAAGGGACTAGACGTAGCTCTTGGTTGGAAGAGAGTGAACCAGGATAAAATCTCTTGCGTGAATCTTCTATCCCTAAACTCTTCAGTTTTATTTGCTTATACTAATCATGGGGGGTTTTGATATTGCTTTTGTTAAAGTCTTTAAAAAGGATCTTTTCTTTTGTGTGTGCTTCTGCTTTCTAATCTCTTTGTGTGCAAAAATTGTTTGAAAGGTTGTTTTCAAAATTATTAACAAACACAATTCAACCCCCTTCTTGTGTTTCTGTAACAACTTCGGGTGGTATCGTCTTCGGCCTTCGAAAGGTTGAGCATCTAACATGTGCTTAGGGGAGTATGATCCAAAAATCATGCATGCGTAAGGACAAACTATCACCAGACTCTCCTCTGATGGAACATATTACTGACTACTGGAAGAAGAGAATGATGGCCTTCTTAGATACACGCATGTCTATATTCGGGAGCTGAAGGAAACCGCCACACCGAACCAAGAAATGAAGTCGGTGCCGCTGCTCTAGAGCCCAATGGACTCAAGAGCATAAAAAACTAACATCAGCTGAATCAAGGCCAAGCACTATCTCGTGTGTGCTATAACCAAATCTGAACATGACAAAGTTCACAAATTGCAATAATGCTAAAGAAAATAGAGATCATTTAGAGGTTAAGGAATCAAAGATCAACATGCCGGTTCATCAATATAAGCTGTTCAAGATGGGTGAACATGAAACAGTAGACCATATGTTTGGAAGATTCAAATCATCACCAACAGTCCCGGATTTCTGGAAAAGTTTGCGAAAATAGAGATCATGTCAAAAAAATCGTGAAGTCTATCCAAACAATGGAGACCCAAAGCAACTGCCATTCAAGAAGCCAAAAACCCAATACACTCTCAGAAGAGCTTGTTGGATCTCCGGTTCATGAACTTGAACTTAATGAAGAATAAAATTCCAAAAAGGAAAATCTATTGCCCTAAAGGCAAATAAGAAGTTCATCAAAAGTTCTATCCTGCTTGAAATATCCGAGGAGTCTAAATCTTCCGATAATAATGAAGGGATGAGATGAGGATGAATTATCCTTTATCTCCAGGGAAGATTCAACATATGTGGAGAAAGAAAGGTGGTTTTGAGAAGGAAGTTACTCAACAAAAAGTTTTCCCATGGAGAGTCGGACTCCAAGGAAAAAAAGTCCACCCCTTGTGCTTTGAATGCAAGAAACCCGGTCACTGAAGTCGACCCTGAGTTAAAAAGATAAAAAGAAATTCTTCAAAATAAGAAAGTCTTAATGGCTACATGGGAGGATCTGATCTGTCTTCAACGGATGAAGAAAATGAAGCCGTAGGAAGAGGCAAATATTTGCCTCATGTAGCGGTTAATCGCACTGTAGCGAATACACCGATGGCTTGAGGTAATGGACTCTGATCCATCCTACTCATTCAAAATGTTTTGATGAACTATTGCATGAGTCGTCTAT